>JARQOC010000001.1:494427674-495027674 GCA_033576535.1 Allobates femoralis | reverse complement strand
GGTTATGAGATGGTGCACACTGAGGGGACTACGGAGTACTCGCTTGGCAGTGGATTTGACACAAACAGCCGTATATTTAAAGTGACATAGGCCAACGGTTTATTAACAAGCCTCATAAACCGCATATGGTATATAGTGCATACATGGACAGGACAGGCATATCATGTCAGACTGTCCCAACAGTCGGGATGACACACACATGTCCCAGTTAGTCCATTAAAGTGATCACTAACCTTAGTCAATCTATAATAGTGATCACTGACCTTAGTCTTTGTTGGGAAGGATGCCTCCTCTGCAGGATCACAGACTCCTGTCTGATCCAGGCTCAGACCAGTTTCAAGCTCCCTGAGTCTGGGGTAATCCAGGCTCCCTAAGGCCCCCTCACCTACTCACCTATTGTGGACTCTGGGAAAGCACTCCTTCTGGTCGCAAGGCTTCTCTACATCCAGTGGTGCAGGACCTGTCCTGACCTCACAGCCCATGTGACCAGGAGGGAGTCTGCTTATGTCTGAGGTGTTACGCCCACTGGAGGATCCAGGTTTGACAGACACTCGCCTGGCTTTCAAACCTGCAGCCTAACACATCTAATGCCTTACCAGAGTCTTGAACCACAAGTCCCAGCACTGACACCTATGTGGCAGTCATCCTCTGCACCACATATCCTCCCCCTCATGGTCAAGCCCATAAGATTGAACATACGAAACCCAGGGGCAGTACAACCCATAGTCACACCAGAGCCCATCACTTGACGGGTGTGCTGCACAGCTCCTGGAACAGGAGACAACCACCATAGCCCCTCCCTCAGGGACCTACCATCCATCAGTGTCACTGACCGTGTCTTTGTGTGAAAGAAAGACGAGAAGGGGCGCCTGATGAAGGCGGTATCAGCTGCCGAAACATGTTCTGAGGAATGACCAGTCCACATTTGAGCAAGTAAAGAGAAGGTGCTAAAAAGCTGTCTCTGTGGTTTATTTCCAAGCGTCCGCTTATAAAAACGCTAAAGCTTCCTTAATTTACACGTGTCTTGGTGAGACCTCACCATCAGACATTGACATGTCACTTGTCTGAGCCAACTTCATGTCGGACGTATCCTGTCCCAGTGGTCATTACTAAAGGTAGAGTCATGGGCATCCATACCTAGGATCAGGTCTGACTCCGTCCTGCTTCATACCCTAACAGGTCATCTGAGCTGGCCTCTCAGATTTTTGTTACTAGAGTATTCATTGCCTCCTACACAACTACACCCACTACCCTCAAGACGTCTATGAAAATCCCTCTGTTGGTGATATTCATCATTGTCTGTGACCACTGGAGAGCCATTACAACCACTTTTTTTTTCCGGCTCTATGTTCTGCTAAGGCCAAACTACTATTTGGATGACCCCTTCATTGTAGGATTCCACTCTTCCCAGACAGCTGTCGCTTTCTGCTACTCATATGTCGCTGTCTCTCAGCTTTCCGTCTTGCTAAAATCAGCCGCTCCACTTCTCGTAGGTGGGTCACACGGTACTCAATCAGCATCATATGTATCCGAGAGTGTTTTCTGAACCTATAGCAGAGAATGGCACCATACCATCTGCATCAGGTATCCAGTCCCAGTGATCACGTGGATCGCTTACTGTCATCACCCCAGACTTCTTTCCCATGATTTGCTTGGGTTGATCTTGTCTCCCAATGAGCTTTTTTACTACAGTGTTTGGCACCCAGATAATGTCTTCCTGCAGAATTTGGGCTTTCCTCTGAAGGTGCAGCTGTCTTACTCTGATGGTTTCTTCAGTTTTCAACCGCACAGTTCCCTTTGTGCAAAGATATCGCCAGTGCAAGTCACTTAGGATAGCCACCCTCTTTACAATGACTTCCATTGTGGACAGGAACCATCAGCTGTCTAGCTTCTGGGGTCAAGTCCACTGTACAGGCTCCCATGGCCCTCCTGAAGTCTTCATGCACTGCCTCTCTAATACATTCATCTCTTAAGTCTTCTGGTACTTCCATGAGGCACTTGTAGACAGACATTTCTGTCTTACTGCTGGTCCCCACATGATCACCTGGCTCAGGTCTCAGGGCCAACTGACTTTTGGCTTCTTCAGCGTGTTTGCCCGGGAGGGACACTGGTCACTCTACCTTCTCCAAGGCAGCCTCATTCCTTGACTGGCACGTTGCCAGGCAACCTTTGAGCTCAGAGACTTCTTCTTCTAGCTCAGCCACTCACCTCTCAGCAGCTCATCTCCGAAGCCCTTCCTGCTTCAAGTGCTCCCATTATAGCAGCATTCTCGGAGACCTCTCCATCTCCAAAGTACCCACTTGATTCTCAACAGTCTGTCTCCACAGCTTCTCTTGCTTCAAGTGTGCTTGGAGCATCTCCGTGAGGTCCCATATCTCGGTTCTGACATCCACCAAACCAGCAGAGCTCAGATTACCCGAGGTGGTACTCACTTCACACCTGACTTTTCTAGTGGCTTCTTCTTGCATTCACAACCCCCTCTTGGCGTCTGGAGAACCCCTCGTAGCCTTGGCAACATCACCTTGTGCCCATCGTGGGGTCTCCAGTGTTTCACGCGTGACCTCCGCCACATCATGCAGCTCTCAGACATCGGCCGCCTCATCTTCAACCCTCACCATGGTCTCAAAAGTATCAGTTTCAGAAAAATTCAGGCCTCCCCTCTCTTCCTTCTCAGGGTCTTGGGAATTGTCTACCTTCTCGATCACGGCACTGCACATTTCCATGTGGTGCTCTGCTGACAGTCCAACAGCTACATGTTCAGACCCAGGAGACCACGCCCCTACCGTCTTCTGGGCTGGTTCTTTCTCCTGGTCCTCTTGGCTGTTTGTCAGTACATCGGGAGTTCCTACAGGCAACATCACCCCATCTTCCTTTCTGATCTTCTCCAAATCTGGAAGTGGATGTACACAGGTAACGGAGGCACAGGATGTGACCTGTACTTCCTTCACACTTTCCAAAGGAGCAACTTGCACAGTGTCTTGCTTTCTTTTACTTTTCCGCTGATGGGAGGATTTTGTGCCCTTGCTTGGCCCTTCCTTACTGTACTCATTATCTGTCATCACAGAGTTATAGTTATCCTGGGAGTAATAGACCAACAAGTCGCTACCTAACTTAGTATCAGCTCTCTCTTCTGGAGCTACTCCAACTATAACAGTCACCAGGTCTGGATTCTCTTTTTCTGTCACATCTCTAAGTCAGGTATCCCCACAGTTTTTTTGGTCACCGACAACTCTGGACTGTCGCACTTATGACGTACCAACTCAATATCACACATGCTGATATCATAGGCAACCCCTTTAGCCTCCTGCTGTGACAGTGCCTCCTTAGGACTGTTCTGGCTCTTACATGAGTAGCCAGACACAAGTCCTTGTTCTCACAAGTCTACAAACAATTTAGAGTCCCGACCTATTATGACTGAACATGCTAAGTCCAGGACTACCAAGGCTACCAATGTCCATGGTCATCTCAATGACCATTCTGGACACCACACAGTCTGCAGTGTCCCCATGAATGCAGGTGACTTCCATCGTTTTTCCAGACTTCAAGTTAACCTCAGGCGTAGCCCTCACTAGGGTCACCCGTCTCCCAGAGTCTACAAGACCAGTCTCGAATTCCACATTAACTTTTACAGAACACCTGCGTGGCATCTCTCCAGGTGGGTAGTCCATATAGAATATTGGACATTTATAGTACATTGGTTTGCAGGAACAGTCTGTATGCTTCACCCATAAACATTTTAGGATTCTCCGCCCCACTTGGGCAACTGCTAATTCCTGAGACTCCACCCCTTTTTGGGCCAGGATCTTCTTTTTGCATACCACCACCTTTTTGGGACTACCCAATCTATAGGGGATAACCTCCAGGAATACCTCACGACAGTCTCACGACCCAGTCCACAGCGCCTTCTACTATGTCCGGGGCAATGTTGCCTCACACTGCGACAGCTCCGAGCCACAGAAAACCAGATTTGAGTTTGATGTCTTTGGGGTCCCACCAAGCCACCAGCAAATCGGGTTGAAGAGTGTTGACTTGGAGTCTTCGTGGCCCCGCCGAGCCACCAGCAAAACCATACTTGAGTGCGATAGCCTGCAGTCTTCATGGCCCTGCCAAGCCACCAACCATATGCTTGTATCCCCGCTCATTGTGCAGTTGCCTGTAGCAACCAAGTAATTCACGAATAGCTACTCTGCTACCGTCAGCAACCAGGCTGCACTTCCCCTCTGGGTCGGGCTGCCAGCATTCTCCACCATATGTGAGGGAGCGCCCCCGTGGGAACTATGGAGTACTCGTTTGGTTGCAGAATTTACACAAACAACTGTTTCTTTAAAGTGAAATAAAGTCCAACAATTTATTAAAAAGCTTCATTAACAGGACATGGTATATAGTGCATACTGGATGGGACAGGCATATCATTTAGACTGTCCCAACGGTCGGGATGACACACACATATCCCGGTTAGTCCGTTATAGTGATCACTGACCTTAGGCAATCCATAATAGTCATCACTGACCTTAGTGTTTGTTGGGAAAAATTACTCCTCTGCAGGATCACAGACTCTGTCTGGTCCGGGTCAGACCAGGTTCAAGCTCCCTGAGTCTGGGGTGATCCAGGCTTCCTAGGCCCCCTCACCTATTATGGACTCTGATAAAGCACTCCTTTGGTCCCAAGGCTCCTCTACAACCAGTGGTGCAGGACCTTACCTAACCTCACAGCCCATGTGGCCAGGATGGAGTCTGCTTATGTTTGATGTGTCACAGCCACAGGAGGATCCAGGTTTGACAGACACTCCCCTGGCTTACACAACCTGCAGCCTAACACATCTAATGTCATACCAGAGTCATGGAACCACAAGTCCCAGCACCAACACCTGTGTGGCAGTCACCCGCTGCACCACAAGGTTCACTTTAAATAGAAACTAAGTGGAAAGGATATCATTGTAGCAATATTTACTCCACATTTCAATAATTTGTCTAAATAAAATAGGAAAGTATAAAAGTAATAATAAAAAGTAAATATGGATTTTTATCTTTCCAGAAGTTGAGATGAAGGGTGTAGAATACATTTCTTTTTTTTATAGTTATTGTCTTTCACCAGCTTGTGGAATAGAGTTTTGTGCATCTGAATCATTGCCCACAACCAAAGGGAATAATTACAATCCAGACATATTTTATAGCAGCAAGAGTCTATACAATTATATTTCATCAATACTGCACTTGCCAAAATTCTAAAATAGCAAAATCATTTACTACAGTAGAAGTAATTATAGTGAAACAGTACAAATTACTTAAGAAAGACAAAGGCAAGTCAGAAGAAAATCAATACATACACAGTATTACATTGTTAGTTTGTTTTTTCTACTTTTCCTACTTTTTTTAGGAGTCCAACCGTTGATACATCTGTTGACCAGAACATTAATTCAACATTTCTGTGATCCATATAATTTTGTATTGATGCCCTTTCCTAAGGGCTTTTAAGCTACGAGTCTTGATTGGAAAAACTCCCTTAATACTGTTATGAGTGTTAATGCTACTAATCTCACCCCACAGAAGGTCAGGGATAGAGATAGAAAGGTCCCATACCAGGAGGGGGAGAGCCAATGAACTGGTAGAACAGAAGATAAGTACCAAGGGTTAATACAGCTGGGATCGCTACAACAGAGCTGGGGCCCCGGATGCGACGTGTATCTCCGCTGTAATAGCGGCTTCATCATGGAAGCGTGGAGTTAGTGTGGTGTGTGAACCTTAAATACATGAGAAATGAAAGAAATAACAAACCGGTGGTCTGTTGCCAAATGACGCCCAGTAAAACAGGAAAATGTCAGCAACGTTTTCCTGTGCGCCCTGCTAAAGCGCAGTTCCTGGAGCTTTCTGTGTGGCTGCATCCATGTGAAACATCGGGTTACCATGGAGCAGTGTTTCCACACAGCAACCACATTAACGGTGTGCGTTACAGCAGGCTGGGCTCTGCTGTAACTGGATCCACTCAACGTAAAGGGCATTGTTAAGTGTGGTCTAGTCTTAGTCCAACTCTGCTTTCTGCAGGTGACAGATTACACTGATCAATACTGAAATTTTTACTGACTTAAAAACGTCCTAATGTATAGTATTTTGGCATGCTGAACACGAATACTACCACAACAATTTTTTATTGACTCTTTTTGAACATATCTTATATAGTGCATTTGCTATGTTTCACTGCATAAATTATCTACTAGTACTATAACAACATTCTAAATAAGTCTAGAATGATTAAATGTGTGCATGATGATATTATGTAATGTAATGCAATATCATTCAAAGTTTGTTTCATCATTTTCTCATTTAATGCAGTACTACTGCCGACACCTACTGAAGTAAACTGATGTCAACAGTGTACTATATAAAGCCCAGAGAGAAAGGTGAGCATTTAAAATATTTCAGACTTTGTGGGATGCAGCTTAAGCTACTGTAACATAAAACTGTTTTAATTTGATCCATTCAGTTACAATATAGAACAATAATGCCCTGAAAGTTCATTAATACCATGGATCTGAAAGTTCATTAATACCATGGACAATTTTTGCTATTTTTGTGGGGAACTCACATTTGCCAACTAGAAGAAAAGTATCACTACTCAGATGAAGAAGGCATATCATCTTTACTTTGGATGCCAAATAGGTGACCATGACAAGCCTTGGGCCCCTCATATATGCTGTGCTACATGTGTAAAACAGCTTTCACAGTGGTTGTATGGCAAAAGACCATCAAAGCCATTTTCAGGCCCCCTATGGTGTAGAGAGAGCCAAGCAACCACACAAATGACTGTTACTTCTGCTTGGTTCCTCCTCTTTCTGGAAGTTTAGCAAAGTAAAAGAAGTTGAAAATAGTCTATCCCAACATTCCGTCTGCATTGAGATTAGTTCCACATGGGGAGGGACTTCCTATTCCAAAATCTCCAGTAGAATATTCTTTTAATTAAGCTGATGGGAATGAGGGTGAGCCAACCTGTTCTTCTACTGGACCATCAGCATAGCAATGATCCATATTTTAACTGTTGTGTATCATGGATCCCACATAGAATAACACGGGAAGAATAAAATGACCTTATTCATGATTTCTTTCCTGACAGATGTGTTATGGTTAGTGATGAACACGGTGAAAGTTTCCATCAAGATATGCAACAATGGAACACAGATAACAGGAAAAATGGTCCACCACTGCCATGCTGGCTGACTACTGCTGGACACTCCCCAGAGATGCTCCCAAAACGCTGTACAAGAGAGACAATAAAATATAAGACACAATCTTGAATATTATGACTTGATTATTTTACAGTTATTCATCATAGACCTATTACTATTGACATGCATTTTGTGATGTAAATAATACATTTCAGATTACATCAAATCTAGAGCAAATTTTGCATTTTGACTCTCATTCATGTTGAGCTCATAAAAATGTATAAGAAATGCCTCATTTTATTTCAGTAACATGACTTGTGAAAATTTGCTGACCCGTGTTTTTGTATTGGCTGTTTTAGCCGTATCCACTGGACTAAAATTTCAGCTCCACTAGCCTGCAATACAACTGCTGAAGTTAAAAACATGCAGATAGATATGTGATGGCCATCTGTCGGAAGTGATCAGCGCTTGTCTTGATTGTGGAGTACTTAAAGCAGTGCGAGACAGCAACACATTTTCAAACAGGGCACCAATTTTCCAAGAGGCCTTACGCTAGGGTCAGACTAGCATCATGCGTTTGCTAAATGCATGTGCTATTTTCATGTGCAAATCTGCAAAAAAGCATGCGTTAATGCACCCTTAGACTCCAACGCAAAAAATGCAGTGCAAGTGCACCAAAAAACAGTCGGTCTGCATCGTTTTTTGTGCTTTTGCAAAAAGCATGCTTTTTTTTAATATGAGAGCATATGGGCAACGCATCCGTTAATGCATGGTACATGTATATGTACTATGCGTTAACGCATCAGTTAATTAACCAACAAGTATGCACACATGCCATGAAAATGGCAGGAAAAAAAAGGATCCTTTAATGCATTCTGCAATCGGATGCAAGCTTCCAAGTGTGATCCTAGCCTTACAGAGACTGTTCCACGGGTGATGCACATAGCCAAGATTTGCAAACTCACCCACAGAGCAACAGTTTTAAATATAGACCCCTACAGAGCCTGTTAAACAGGTTGACTCACACAGCCAAGACAAGCAAAGTTCTCCCACAGAGCAAAAATTTTAAATGAAGGCCTATACAGACTCATTTTTCAGTTGACTCGCCCATTGCCGGGAGATCAGCGGCACCCACCGATCATCTCCAGGCGATGCTCATCTCCTGGTGGCTTGCGCCACTGATCTCTAGACAGTGTCAGTGCAGGAGATTTAAACACAGCTGATCTGACAGCTATTTAAATTTCCTGCACTGACATCACCTATTTGATGTTGGCGTGGGAGATTTAAACAGTTTTCAGATCAGCTGTGTTTAAATAGCCCGCGCCGACATCAGCTTTTCGATGTCGGCGAGAGGAGATTTAAACACAGCTGGTCTGACACCTGATTCAGGTCCTTGTTTGATCATCTCATCGGTTTGCCAGCCAGCAAACCGATCAGATAATATTGGATCCAGAGATTGGATGTCACGGGACACTCGACCCTGGACTACATCGGAGGGGGGGTTCTTTAATAAAGATGGAGTCATTAATTGTGTTTGTGTTTTATTATTAATAAAAATATTTTCTCTATGTTGTGTTTTTTTATCTGATTACTATAAATTCATGGTGGCCATGTCTAATATTGGCGTGACCCCATGAATTTCGGCCCAACCCCATTATTACCCAGTGAGCCACCCATCACCAGGGCCACTGGAAGAGCTGGATATAACCACAGGAGATGGCGCTTCTATGAATGCGCCATTTTCTGGGGCAGCTGCAGACTGAAATTCGCAGCGGGGAGGCCCAGAAAGCTTGGGCCACTCTGCTTTGTAGATTCCAGCCCTGGCTGCCTAGTTGTACCTGGCTGGACACAAAGATAGGGCGAAGCCCCTGTCAATTTTTTTAGTTATTTCATAAAATAATAAAAAAAAAGGGCTTCCCTATATTTTTGATTCCAGCCAGGTACAACTAGGCAGCTAGGGGTTGGGGCAGCCCGTAACTGCCTGTGGTACCTGGCTGGCATACAAAAATATGGTGAAGCCCATTTCAATTCCTTTTAATTCTTTAAAGAATAAAAAAATATAAATATAAACACATTTAGGGACTGCATCTTTATTATCCCCACGACCTTCATCTCTGTGCTGAACACTCTTGCCTCTGCTTCATCAGAGACCAAGGGGACGAACAAAGCTTCTTTCCCTGTGGTCCCTGAAGGAGAGCCTGGAGTTCTGCAGCATTGTAAGGGGGGAGTAAATCAGGTCATCCGAGGACAGCTGTCCTCAGGTTACCTGAGATAACCCCTGGGATGGTCGGGAGATGAGCAGCGCCAGCTGCTGCGAGATTAGTGATGTCCGTTGCCGGAAGATGAGCAGCGAGAGATGGTCTCCCGGCGGCGGGTGCAGCTCACCTCCCGGCGGTGTCCGGCTGATCATTTAAACTTGCCGGGCGGGAAAAAGCCGACTTTTCACTGCCAGCCATTTTAAACGATCAGCTAATGCTGTCAGCTGATCATTTAAACCAGCTGGGCGGGAAAAAAACGTCTTTCTACAGTGGGAGTTCCTAGCAGCGATCGGACGTGTCCTGGGAGTCTGCCGACAGGTAAGTATGATTTTTCTTTATGTTTTGTTGATTTGGATTTCACTTTAGCAAAGAATGTACAGGCAGCCAGAAGCTGCTACGCATACGCTGCTAAAGTAAAAGTTTTAGGCTTTCTGCAGTGCGCTGGGGGTGACGCCGGCTAAATGTTCAGATTTCTCCATAGGTTAACATTGGGCTGGATGCTCGGGTCGAGCACCCGAGCATATCGATATGCTCAACCCGAGCATCGAGTACCCAAGCATTTTACTGCTCGCCCATCACTACTCCTGAACATAGCAAGTACAATGTATCCAAATGTATTCAAGCTGTTAATATGTTGGTCATTCAAGTTGCCATATAGTTTTTCATCACCTGTTTTCTTGGGCTGTTTTCCTTAAAAAACTAAAATAAAAACAACATTTTTTATAGTATACCCTGTTAGAGAGTTTTAGAAGGTGTGTTTGAGGATCCTTATGTGTTGTGTAGATTTGAAATTGCGAAATGTGCCATCCTCTCTAAAGAGCCAGTCTTGTTCTGCATTGCACAAATGACCCACTTACTTGAATAAGCAATGTATAATTCTTAATTTAGCCTGTGTAGATGCTGCAAAGAAACATCCTGCAAAGTTTTTAAATAGATTGCTGCTGATTGCTTATAGTCGCAGCTAGAAGAGACCTTTTGATCAACCTATTATCAAGAGACATCTCAAGAAAGATTTGTCCAATGCAGCAAACCACATACCAAGATTGGAATAGAACATTCTATTTCTCACAGCATGTGCATTCTACTATGAATTAATTCTTACTATGCTAATTTTCATCCTAAGTATAGCACAAAAAGGAAATCTACCACAGTTGCCAGACTTTAGAATACAGTATGTGTGATTTCTTGTCATTTACTTTAACGTTAGCATCTCTCTGTAATATCTAAAATGAGTCATATTTCTATACTATACAGTTGTAAGGATTACATCATGTAAATAATAGATGTTGAGAAATCCAATGATCTCTGTATAAGTCTCCAGGTCATGGGCAGACACGACAGATCATTACAGAGAAAGATTTTTGAACACTGCAATCTCAGTATGATATATCTGTGCATATTTGAGTGAAACCCCAAATATAACTCTTGGCTTTATTATTATTCTACGTTGGCCTTTTATCCCATTTTACTGTTCTATTAGAGCAATAAAGATATGCACACTCAGCTATATAGAAATTTTAGATGGCTTTTTCCCACTATATAAATCGATTTTGACGCCATAGCCTTATTTTTGACAAAGGTTCTTTCACGTATTTATCATATTGATTCTGACATTTTTATTTGTCTCATATTTCTATTGGCAGTAGTACAAAAATGCTTTTCTGACACCTAAAATAATAAATAATGCTGTCTTCAAAGTAAGATTAAAATACAGAAAATATGTCAGATTTTATTGTTTTGCAGTGAGCTAAGACATTAGAAAATAATTTTTCTCATGCTCACTTTCTCTTCCTTATCTTTCAAAACTATAATCATTACATAGAACCATTTTACCATCCTTTAAAATAATAACTATTTTCTTATGTTTCTTATGTTGTTATACCTGTCAATTATTTTCAAATAATTAAAAATTTTGTAATGTTTAGGAAAGGATACCAGTTAATTAAAGGGAACCTGACCTCTCCAAATCGGTCCCCAGTCTCTAAAAACCTGTCCCAGCACCTACCTATAAGGTTTCAAGCTATCCCTCTCTTTCCCTATAGCGATTCTGTAATGTGGAATAATCACATTTATTACCTTGCAAATCTGCTGCTTCTGAATCCCCGATGAGTCACAGTGGGTGTTCCCTCTGGCTCCTTATCGCTGCCTCCACTGACGTTTTTCACGCCCCAATGGGCGTGAAAAAGAATGTTGATGATCCTGTGACGGATCGCTGGGCGGGCTTAGCCGGAATGACGCTCTTCCAGTGGCCCTGGTGGCGGTGGGATGCTGGGTAATAAAGGGGTTAATACCAGCTTTGTTATACAAGCTGGTATTAAGCCCAGGATTCTTAATGTCAGGCCAGGTTTGACCCGGCCACTAAGAATCTCCAATAAAGGGTTAAAAAAAACACAACACAGAGAAAATTTTTTATTAGAAATAAAAAAAAAAAGCCATTAGGGACTCCGTCTTTAATTAAAAAAATCCTCTTTGGTCCGACGTAGTCCAAAACGCGATGTCCTCTCTGCTACATCCCCTGTGCATAGATATAGATGTATATGCACAGGCAATGAGCAGACTGAGAACAATCTCAGCTCTGCTACATCATCTCTGTGCACAGGGAGAGCAGGCGGGCTCTAGGACCCTGGAGCTGCGGCAGCCTGCAGGCTGAGAGCAGACACAGAGCAGACAGCTGGACTCTTTACTGTGCGAGTTTCCCTGCGATTACTTGCACAGTAACGAGTCCAATGCAAGTCAATGGCAATCCTAGTTTTGTCAGAGTCTCTGACAAAACTAGGATTGCCATTGATTTGCATTGGACTTGTTACTGTGCGAGTAATCGCTGGGAAACTCGCAGAGTACCGAGTCCTGCGAGTCCCTTACTACTCGCAGAGTAACGAGTCCTAGCGAGTAGATTTGCCCATCCCTACTATGTACAGTTCCCATAATATCTTCATCCTACTGAATAATCTCAGTCCATCATATTCCAGGGTATTGAATCATAAACCAGGACACAAATCAAAAGACTATTTGCTCTTTCGCTCTTTAGTGCTGCTCCTGTCAGGTGATATCTCTTCTAATCCTTGTCCACTCTCTGCCAACTTCAACCTCTCCCCCACCTCACATAGAAACCCTGCTTACCTTATTAACATTACTTATACATCTTCATCTTCCTCTTTTTATTGTGCGCTCTGGAAACCACGGTCTGTATGCAACAAGCTTCCCTTCTTCACAACTACTTTCTCACTAGCTCTCTTAATCTGCTGGCCCTCACTGAAACCTAACATCAGAATTCTGACATGGTTTCCCCTGCTGCTATTTCTCATGGTGACTTACATTTCTCCTATTCCCTGACACCTGGGAACAGACATGGTGGTGGAGTCGGCTTACTCCTGTCCCCACAATGCACTTTCCAGGTCATTCCCCCAACTCCATCACTCTCATTCCATTCTTTTGAAGTCCACATTCGATTGTCGCAGATGCCACAATCGCCCCCATGTCAGGGTTTCAGGAGATTGAGCACCGGTGTTGGGTGACATGAGTTGGCAGCGTCCTGCTAAATGCAATGAATATTTGTAAGTGGCCAAATGTGGTGAGTTTTTTTTTCCTCTATTAAAAATGTAACCTATTTGGTGAATTTTCTCAATAGTAATGTAGAGCAAGTGAATATAATCAACTTTCCCATAAAGAAAACCATCCACAAGTTGTCCTCAGCAGCTCTGTGTGAAGCTAACATTCTCCTCACCTCCGTCTTCAGAGGCGTCGCGTAAACTATTTACTTCATGCCAGCACCTTCATTCACTTTGCTCTGCTCTGTGTTATCACAGCACAAAGCTCTCACTGATCTCAGAGAGACCAGTCAAGGAAACCACAGCGGGCAGCTGGCTAAAGTGCTCAAACACAATGAAATCCATGGTGCATTGCCCCCTGGGAACTTGAATATGCAAAAGGAGTCCATGGAGCCTCATTTAAGAGTCTCAAACACGGGACTAGACAGATATCCCTCCAGGGAAGCACCTAGCCCTGGGGTGAACTTGTTGCGAAGACCACCATAACCACCTTATTAAGTGGCTCTTTCAGTCACTATTCCACTCAGTTACGAGCTTGAGGAATTACAAGGGAATTGCCAAAGCCAGATATCCATCCACAGACAGCTACTTCGGGGTATTGCCCCTCATCAGTGTGGAGTAGGATTCTGGCTAGGTGGGAGCAATGCCTGGTAGACCATCATCACAAAGCTCCCACTGATCTCAGGGTTAGCTGTCGAGGAAAACACTGCGGGCAGCTGGTGTGGCGCCCCAATGGTCAGGTGTCACAAGTGGGGTACTTCACCCAAAGATGAGCGTGTGGCTATCCCTGTCACAAGTAGAATGCAGAACAATGTGGAAGGATCTGATCCCAACACACACCCACCGATGCAACTGGGGGGAGGTCACAAAAAGAGTTGGAGAGTGGAAAGTATGAGAGGAGCAAGGTTGTATTGAAGAAGTATGTAAAATTCCCTTATTTATGTGGCGACTCATAGACTTACATGAGAACCTTTCCCTCCCATGAGTGCATAATGTTGTTTGAGCCTGGACTATTAACCCGTTTTAGCCAGAGACTCTTGTGAGCTATCATGTAGTTATTTAAAGCGGCCCGGCGGTGATAAATCGCACTGGACTGTGATGGACAATGATTACCGCTGGGTCCACGCAGTTACCGGTCCCCATGTGGCCAATGAGAAGTTAGATAATGTTGTTGTTTAAAGTGAATTATGTAAAAAGAAAGATGCTATGAAGCGGAGAGTAAGATCTGGGCCAAGAGGTGACCCGAGGACCCGAGGTCTGTAGTAATAGCTAGCTTTCGTATGATTCAGTAACATTAAAAAGAACCGAGCCTCCCATAACGGGAAGAAGAAGAATGCTTGTTTGTAAATATGTTACTTGTTATTGTTTAATGAAAATATAAAACTTTTGATTCTTCCAATAAATCCTGTAACACCCTATTCACGGACAAGTATATTCCATGAAGAAGGAATGTGGTGCCCCACTGGTCAGGTGACACAAGTGGGGTACTGCACCCAAAGATGAGTGTGTGGTTATCCCTGTCGTAAGTAGAATGCAGAACACTGTGGGAAAATCTGATTCCAACACACACTCACCGATGCAACCCAGGGGAGGTCCCAAAAAGGGAGTTGGAGAGTGTAAAGTGTGAGAGGAGCAAGGTAGAACACACGGGGAGTCTTCAGGAGTGTCTTCCCCGAGGAAAGACGGAGAACGGGAGCTTACCCGAGAGAAAAAGAGGGCTTCAAAAGAGGTCTAGAGACAGATGTAGCCCAGACAGAAAGATCCTGACTTGTACACCAGGAGTGCACGGGTCTGACAACGTGGCCTGGAGTGTTCACCCTCCCACCATACTTGTCCCAGCTCCGAAGATGTTCTCGGGCTGTTTATCCCCTGGGACATACTACTGCCCAAGAAGCAGACCACGAGAAGAGAGAGAAGGGACAGGACAAAGGTAGATCCAAGAAGGTACCACCTGAGACTTCCACAGATTCTGCATTCTGCTGTGACTACCCGGCCGGCCGTCCTGCTGGAGCACTGTGAACTGTATTACCATCTAGTTCAGCTTCCTTTTACAAGTAAAGTACCTGGAAATGTAAAGTGCCTCTGTGTCTTTGTCCTGCTTCATTGACTTTTCTCAACGGTTTTCATCGTGCCAGCTTCAGGTAACACTGCCCCAGAGGATTAGCTCTACCTGTAGGGAGCTGCTCCATCCTAGCCGCAATACCACCACCCTCCGGAGGACTGTGGCAGCGCTGGTGTCTAGTCACCAGGCGCTACAGGTGGCATCACATGATACAGACTTCAACTCCTTAATTGGTGACTGTCTCCCCCTCGGGACCACGGGTCTGGGCAGGCCACCAGTGAGATCCCCCACCAAAGCTGGGGGCCCAGACATCCAAGTTCCAATACCATGGGGCGGTACAGATAGTCCCCTATTCTGGCACTCACAAACAGGATCGCTTGCCCAGTGCAGCCGGGTACTGTGTGCCTTTGGACTTTGAACTTTTGATTGAAAAAGAACTTTCACCGCTGCTGTACGGCAATGAGGACTAGTTCCCGCCATTTTTACTGAAAACCCTAAGATGGCGATTTGATAAAGGAC
Organism: Allobates femoralis; assembly: GCA_033576535.1. Classification (NCBI taxonomy): domain Eukaryota; kingdom Metazoa; phylum Chordata; class Amphibia; order Anura; family Aromobatidae; genus Allobates; species Allobates femoralis. The sequence continues at coordinate 495,012,128 of JARQOC010000001.1, read as the reverse complement.
CATGTGCAGGCCTGGGGGTGTGCCTCAGCCCCTTGAAGAAGGAGGGCCTAGACAGAGGCACGAAAATGTTTGGCTGCCCCTATGGCCATCAATCAATCAAGGGGGCGGCCCAACGGAAGTGACCCCTGGGAAGCCATTACACGCCCATAAAGGGATAGCCAGAAGAGAAGGACACAATAGAAAGTACGACATATCTGGCAACATGACAACAAGGTGGATGGACATTCTCCAACAAGTGAAACAGAAGGCCTGTGCTGCCCGCGGCGATTCGGAAACCCCATCGCTGCTGACGGATGAGGGCGATGCTGAGTACTGGATGGTCGCATTCCGGGACTTGCAGAGCCAACTATCCGAGATGCTAGAGTGGGTAGTATGGCAATTATGTGCGGAGCAAGCCCCGGGGCTCAGAGGCAGAGCCATGAATAGGAGAGCGAGAGAAGCCGCAGCCGCTGCACAGACTGTAAAGGATCTCTTGTCCACCATCCCACCTGTTCAGACTCAGGAGGCAGGAGTCCAAACTGACTTCCTAGAGAACTTGCCCGCTGCTCCCGCTAACACCCCGGCGGTAGAGACCTGAGCCCTGGAGGAAGAACCAGACATTGTTGTGGAGGAGGTTGACGACGACCTGGATAATATCACCAACCTAGCCGAGGATGACTAAGCGGAGGACGAGGAGGAGTTGTTTTACCGTCCCGGAGCTGCTGAAGTTAGTACCCTGGAGCTGGCATAGTGGACTGACCAGCGGAGGCTACCTGTTGCTGTGCCAAGCTGTGTTGCAGATGTTACCGCTGTTCTGGAGACCCCGTATTCCACCATTGGAGTATACCCCACTGATTAGAGAGTCTGACCAGGAAGCCTGGCAAAGACATTGTGAGGAGTACTATCAACAGGAGATGGAAAGCCATAGAGTAAGGGAGGAAGCCCGCAGCCACCCCCCACTGCCATTGGAACGACGAAAGACTGGCACCATAGTGTCGTTTAACTACGCGGATGCTGGGGATTTATACGCGAGCGAGGACTGCGTGAAGAAAACTTTGTGGTGCGTAGAGACATTGAGTCACACCTGCTTCGTGGTCACCCGGACTGGAATGTGTACCGCGGAGATGAGGTAACTTGTGAGAGACACGTGGGGCCACTTGGGTGGTTCACTATTCGTGTGTCCCGCCATGAAGTACCAGTTACCAGGAGAGGAACTTGCCGAGAAAACTATAATTGAAAGATTGACACCTTTTTTGAGTTTTGGAGACACTCCTGTTTTTTTACACACAAACCTGATCGAACCTGATAAGGGAAAAAACTGCCTAAGAGTCTCAAACACGGAACTAGCCAGAGCACAGAGCACAGAGGAGAGGCTATGTGAAAGGAGCTTGCTTTAAGCTTACAGCCTAATTCCCTTAAATTATCTTTAATTATCTTCCACCTACCTCTCACTTTGTATTGGGACAATGTGCACCATAACCACTGGGTCCTCACCAGCCCCTCCCAGTAATCCATCAACCCGATCATCGATGTGCTGTTCTCTAGTATCAGGTAGGCAGCATGTGCTGTACTCTAGTATCAGGTAGGCAGCACACTGTTTGGCGATCCCTGTCTTTGTGACAGATTGCCCTATCTGTTCCCTCCCCTCCGTTCCCCTAATAATTGATTCCCCCACTACCAGGACCTGTGTTGCCTGCCCATGAGGACCGCACCGGCTGTGGCCAGGGAGGAGGAGGACCACAACAGGGACCAGGAGGAGCGCACCGCGGGGATATGGCAGGGGAGAGCGGAGAGTGGGCATAGGTGACAGATTGACTTTAGATTAGCGCCATGACTGCTCTAGATGCACTCACACACTGCACCCGGCTCTATATATCTACTATATAATTGCCTAATTGCACGGCTGTTTTGAATACGCTGCGCTCATTGGTTGCCGCGGCTGGTGGCAGCCAATGAGCGCTGGCGCGCGATTTCCATGAGAGACAGGGAACATTAGGATATTATATAGTAGATATGTCCCTCATAGTCCCCTCATCCTGGTACATTGTCTTGCATCCTGGGATATAGCCCTCCATCCTAAAATTAGCCCCCTTAATTTGGATATGGTCCCCTCATATTGGATATAGCCCCCTTCTGCTGGCACACGTCCCCTGGTGATGCCTCATGTCCCCTATTGCTGGCACACATCCTTCTGTGTTGGCACATGTCCCCTATTGATGGTACACATCCCCCACGGCTTGCACACATCCCCCATGGCTGGCACATGTCCCCCATGGCTGGCACACATCCCTTATGGCTGGCACAAGTCCCCTATGGCTGGCACACATCCCCTTGTGCTGGCACATGTCCCCTTTGGCTGGCACATGTACTCCTATGCTGACAAATGTCCCCTTTGGCTGGCACAAGTCCCCCTGTGCTGGCACATGTCCCCTTTGGCTGGAACGCGTCCCCCCTTTGGCTGGCACACGCCCCCCTTTGGCTGGCACACGTCCCCCTTTGGCTGGCACAAGTTACCCTGTGCTGGCACATGTCCCCTGTGGATGACACACGTCCCCCTTTGCCTGGCACAAGTCCCCTTTGGTTGGCGCACGTCCCCTTTGGTTGGCACACGTCCCCCCTGTCCTGGCTATGGCCCCCATGCTGCTGCCCATACTAAAATAATAAACACTTTACTTACCCTCCTCCAGCACTGTCCTCCATGTCTCCCTGCTTGCCGCTGCACTCCTCCACTTCCTGGTTCTCGGTTCCGGGCAAGTGATCAGCACGGCAGAGAGTGAAATTATCTCTGCAAGCTCAATCACAGCGGCAGCAGGGAGAGCGGGGAGACACCTGGAGATTAGCGCTGAAGGAGGTAAGTAAGTTTTTTATTTTAGTATGGGCAGCAGCATGGGGGAAGTATCAAACGCGGGGGGAGCATGTGTCATCACAGGGGGGTGCAGGCACATATAATATGCGCTGCTCCATCAGTCAATCACCGTGGTGCGGTTTCAGCACCACGGTGATGGACAGCGGCAGTGCATATTATATGAGTGGGAGCAGGAGATCTCCCGTTTCCTCCTACAGCCTGCCCCAGCCCACCCCAGCCTCCCCCAGCTCCCGGACAGGCTCCAGAGCTCCCTCACCTCCCCTGCAGTATAAGGGTGCTTTCACACAGCGTTTTTCTGTGATCCGTGGCTGTCCGTTGCAAAACGGACAGCCACGGATCAGATTTTGGCCCCATGTTATCCTATGGGCACGGATCACATCGGATTTGGCCTTATTGGCATCCGATTTTGGTCGGATCCGATCCTGGCCGATTTTTTGCTGTGCCCAAAATCGCAGCCTGCTGCGATTTTTGGCACAGCGGGTCAGATCGGACCGAATTGGATCCGACCTGATCCGCGCCAAATAACATGGGGCCTATGAAGCGAGGATCCGAGGAAACAGCTCATGTCTCCTCGGACCCGATGTTAGTGCACTGAGCATGCTCAGTACACTAACACCGCTCTGTGCCATCTAATATCACTTCTGCAATGTATATTCATACATTGCAGAAGTGATATCTCCTGAAAATAAAGGGTTAAAAATAAAAAAAACTTCATTCTCACCTCTCCACGATCCAGCGATGCCTCCTGCGCTCTGTGCTTCTAGGACCTGGCCTGACGTCACAGTTGAGTCACATGGCCGGTTACCGCGGTAACCGGTCATGTGACTGTGATATCACGCCAGGTCCTGTTGATCAGAAGAAGCTGGAAGCAGCGCGGGTGTCGCGGAGAGGTGAGAATGAAGTTTTTTTTATTTTTTAAGGTCTGCAAACAGGGGAGCAAAGAGGGGGGAGATAGAGGGGAGACACAGGGGGACAAAGAGGGGAGACACAGGGGGACAAAGAGGGGAGACACAGGGGAGACACAGGGGGACAAAGAGGGGAGACACAGGGGAGACACAGGGGAGACACAGGGGGACAAAGAGGGGAGACACAGGGGAGACACAGGGGAGACACAGGGGGAGACACAGGGGAGACACAGGGGGACAAAGAGGGGGTGCAAAGAGGGGAGACAGAGGGGGACAAGGAGGGGAGACACAGGGGGACAAAGAGGGGAGACACGGGGGGACAAAGGTGACAGGAGGGAGAGAGAAGGGGGACGAGATGACAGGAGGAGCAGGGACAGGATCCAGCTGATGCTGCAAAATATCGGGATCGGATGCCTATTTGGCATCCGATTGCAGTCATCAGTTTGGATCCGATGCTGTCCGAGGGGAGCAGCAAAAAGTCTGATCCCCTCGGACAGCACAAAAACGCTGTGTGAAAGCAGCCTAATCCGTATATTCGGATTATAAGACACACCCCCACTTTCCCCCAAAATTTGGGGGAACAAAAGTGCGTCTTATAATCCGAAAAATACAGTAATTGAACATATATGAACAACAATTCAGTACAATTTCCTCCCTTCTAAATCCCCATGCATCGAAAGTCACTGATTCACAAGTCACATGCATACTTCAGTTCACACTTGCACTCAGGTCACTCTCAGCTTGTTCATATTTGTGATATAAGATAAATTAAAGATAAAAATTTACTTACCCAAACGTTTCATTTCCTGGAGTCTGTAGGCAGCACAGAATGGGTTAAGGCCTTAATCCCTAGTCAGAACAGAAAATATGTTAATTAGCAATACCAAATAATTAACAAATTGACACCTCCTGTGTTCCCTCCACCCCTCCCCTATAAAGGGGGGAAGACACCACACAGCACGTATCATTTAAAAGCAATAATGGATTTTAATGGGAGGGAAGTCTGTGCTGCCTATGGACTCCAGGAAATGAACATTTCGGGTCAGTAAATTTTTATCTTTCCTGTTTGTCCTCCGGCAGCACAGAATGGTACTTAGCAAGGAATACCCCACTTAGGGTCAATAATCGTTTTTGATGCCTGTTGAAGTCTTCCTTTGCCGAAGGCTGAGCCCGCAGAGGCTGAGATCTCTAGCCAGTGATACTTCATGAATGTAGATGAAGATGACTATGTTGCAGCTCTACAGATGTAATCCAGTGGAAGGTGTATCCTTTCAGCCCATAAGGCGGATGAAGCGCGAGTAGAATGAGCTCTAACTGACAACAAAGGTTCCAGTTAATTTGCCACGTAGGTTTCGCAGATTACCGATTGGATCCATCTACCTAGAGTGCTCTTGCTAGCTTTTCTGCCACGATTCGGCCCTGTAAACTGATGAAACATGCTTTTGTCCTTCCTGAACGTGAGATGAGAGTGTTCTGGAGATAGATTAGGACCATCATTCGTACCTCCAGTAAGGCAAAACCTTGTTCATTAGCATTGTCACCGAATACTGGAAGAATAACCTCGTGGATGATGATGTTCAATGCAGAACCTCTTTTTGGCAAGAGCCCTGACATGGGTCTCAATGCTATATGATCTGATGCATTGCGGAGATAAGGGTCCCTGGAAGACAATGCCTGGAATTCTCCAATTCTCCTAGCTGATAAAAGTACAGTCTTTCAGGAGACATGCATGATTGAAGCCTGTGCTGCTGGCTTGAGAGGAGGTGCTTGACGAGCTTTAAGAATGAGCGAAAGGTCCCAGGAAGGAACCAGTGAAACAAAAGGGAGGTCTCAAATTCTTCACTAGATGTCTAGACATTGCACCATCAAAGTTGGCCTTGAAAACTGAGGCTTCAGAGTTTTTAGTTTCAGACCTTTATCAAACCCGGCTCTTCGCTTGTAGGGACTGTAGTACGGAGGACATAGTACTCCTGTCATGACCCTGTGAGGAGCACCATGAGTTGTAGATGTTCCATAATCTGGAGTACCCCTCAACGTAGCTGGTCTTCGAGTGGCAGCAAATGTACTGATGACTTCATCTAGGAGCCTGTAGGTGATTAAAGTGTCCCTGACCATCTCCATGTTGTCAGATGCAACCTGTCTGAGTTCGGGTAATGAATGTCCCCTTGTGACAGGAGATCTGGTCTGATCGTAAGCTTTCCATAATGTTCTTTTCGAAAGCTGCCACACAAACTGAAACCAATTTCTTTGTAGCCAGAATGGAATTACTGCCCTGTTTGTCCCGAATCTTGCAGAGTACCGGGAGGATCATCAAAACCCAGGAAAAGACATACACCCTCAATCTCTTCCATGAAAGCTAGACCATCCAGGGCCCAAGGCTAATCATGACACTGAAGAGAGGTGAAGCAGGGACACTTCATGTTAAGACACTTTGATGTTGAGGCTTCAGTCTGCTGGTAGGCATGAATGTGGCGGAGCCAATCTGCCATGGTGTTGAAGACTGCCGGTATGTGGACCTCCATCATACTGTGAAGGCTGTTCTCTGCTCAAAAAAACAAGAGAAAGACTCCTCGTCCCACCATTGCCTCCAGGTTGTCAGATCGTACTATTACAGCTTGTTGGAACAGGAGCTGCTGGAAGTAATGAAGAGTGAGACCCATCGCCCTCAGTTCCATGAGACTGGATGACATCTAGGTTTCCAACTTCGCCAGGGTCTCTGGACCCAGAGTTCTCCTACATGAGCACCTCATGAGTGTTCTGAAGCCTCTGTCGTCAGAGTGACTGTGTGATGTTGTGCAAACGACCAGCCCAAACTCAGATTTGCAGATGTTAAGGGCCAATGGATTAGACACAATGTTAGCATGTCTGCTTGCAGCATTTGAAATGTTTGGCCTATGGAACTACTCCTATGGTTGATGTGAGCTTCTCCAAGACACTCATTGCCATTCTGATTGAGAAGCAATGAACTCTGATAAGATGAGATACGCCGTCTAGATTCTCTCACTGGTCATTGTTACCGTCATGTCTTGGGAGATGATCATGCATCCAAAAATTTCTTCTCTCTGGAAGGTGATATCCATGATTTCTCTCTCTTGATTAGGAACCGTGTGAGATCAGCAGATTCAGGGTTGCCTTAGATGAGCCAGTAACTGGGCTTTGGAGGAGGCTCTCAGTAACCAGTCGTCTAGGTAGAGCATGATGTAAATGTCCTGACATCTGAGGGCAGCTACCAAGCCTGCTGTTGTCTTGGCAAAGACTATTGGACCCACCGAGATGCGGCATGGTAGACAAGTGAATTGAAAATGGTCAAGAGGACCACCTTGCTGTACTGCAACTTCATAGGAACCTGCAATGAAATGTTAGAATTTGGAGATGACGATAAGCATCCTGCAGATCTATGGTTGTACACCAGCTGCAGAATCGACCAGACCGATCAAAGATTCTTAATTTTGAATTTCCTCTTCTTCTAGAGAAAGGTGCTCAAGTAAGTGACATCTATTACTGGACATCATCTGTCTCCAGACTTGGGGACTGGAGATAGAGGGAGGCACAATGCTAGCCCTCTTTGATGAGGTGGCATCTCTTCTAGTGCCCCTTCATGTAGGAATTATTGCAGTAGATTCTAACTGTCATATTCCTGTCCTGATTTGTCCCAGAGCTTCTGGATATCTTATAGTTGGGAACCAAACAAACTTGAAGCCTGCAGAAATGCTTAATCACTGGTCCATTACTTGATCCATAGTGCCTTTCTGGAGGTGTTTTTTAGTGATCAGACTTAGCCCCCTTTCAGTGTAATAAGCGAGGCATCGCATAACAAATCATTATGTCTTATCGTGCGAGCTGTTGGTCAAGGTGATACGACTGCAGAGTCAGCCATATCCTCAGGGCTCTGGCCACTGGCACTGATGTTGTGAACATCATAACTGCTGGCTGACTTCTCTGTAGAAAAAAGATTTTTTTTTTAAATAGCCTAGCTACCTCCAGATCTTCCTAGGGTGGGTGTTCCCTGGCCTGGATTTGTGAAGGTTCAACGCTATAACCAGCGTTATAACCTATAACGTTGCTCACAATGTTTTCCTACGCACTCTGCTAAAGTGCAGTTCCTGGGGCTTCCTGTGTGGCTGCATCCATGGTAAACATTGGGTTACCATGGAGCAGCGTGTCCACACAGACCCCAACGTTAACGCTAGCCATTTATGCAGGCTGGGCTCTGCAGTAACTGGATCCATTTAATGTGGGGCACCTGGTAAGTGTGGCCCTAGCCTTAGGCCGGCTTCAGACTGCGTCTGACATCCGATCCGTAGCTGTCCACTTGAAGCAGACAGCCGTGGACCGGATCAGCACACAGGACCGGGGGGCTATTATGCCCTCCGATCCTGTGTGCAGCGCACGCAGCTGCAGGCGCTGACAGGACAGGACCGCGGGCACCGCGGTCCTCACCTATCAGCAGCAGGAACTGCGTGCGGCTGCACACAGGATCAGAGGGCATAATAGCCCCCCGGTCCTGTGTGCTGATCCGGTCCGCGGCTGTCTGCTTCAAGTGGACAGCTACGGATCGGATGTCAGACGCAGTCTGAAGCCGGCCTAAGGCTTTGAGCAGTGCTGCTCAGGCAAACCACCATGTTTGAAGAGAAAGTTGTTCCCTGTAACACATGGAACATGGATGACAGCTGCACTACAACAAGTTATAAGGGCTGCAGCCTGTGATTGCAGAGCATGATCCATCTGTGCAGAAAGGAAAATATCCTGCAGGCATTCATCAGAAAAGCTGACTGTCAGCGGAGCAAAGCTTCTGTGCATGTGAAGGTAACATATTATAGACATGTTGTGTATAGGGATAATCTGTCAGGAGCACACCAACTCTTCAGATCCCAAACCGTTCTGCTGCTTGGCAAAAGTGAGAGCCTTAGTTACAGTGCTGGTTTTATTGACAAATCGTTTTTTGTTAGTGAACAAGTGCAGTTGCGCGATGCAAGCAGAGAGCGCCTAGAGGACCTGCATGTGGTGGTGAACCTCAGTGCCAGGATGCAGCCATCTCTCCTCCATGGCACATGTAAGAGAAGAAATGGAAGAAAAATATCTGAAATAGTAAAAAACGTCAGTCTAATGACCTAATGAAGGTTAGTCAGTCCCAGGAGCATACAATACCCCAAACCACCACAGCTCGGCTGGCTGGCAAATGCCAGGACTTCCATTTAAAATCTCCTGCTAGTATCCCCTCAGCCGCAGTACGTGCACATAGTGAAGTTTACCTTGCTTCCGGGTTCAATCACACAGCCGGGACGGCGCCATGCCTGTGCTTCAACTGTAAATATAGGGACTGATTATTCATACGATATTTGCAGTCCTGGCAGGCACTGGGCTTGCCTTAGGTAGCTTGGCAGCATGATTTCCTGGGTATGAATGCAAGATCAGCTCAGGATTTATGTACAGGACATCCACCTTTAGTGACAGGAGAAATATATCTATATATATATGTACTAGATGGTGGCCCGATTCTAACGCATCAGGTATTCTAGAATATGTATGTAGCGTAGTTTATTTATGAAGATGTAAGAATAATGCAATGCAAAGCTGGGTGTAAATCCCGCAAAAATATCGCTGATTGGTCACGGCTGCAGCAGTGTCGTTGTGCAGCAGTGTCGTTGTGCAGCAGTGTCATTGTGCAACAGTGTGATTGTGCAGCATTGTCGTTGTGCAGCAGTGTTGAGCAGGGGTGAGTGGGTGGTGAGCGGGGGTGAGTGGGTGCTGAGCGGGGATGAGTGGGTGCTGAACGAGGTGAGTGGGTGCTGAGACGAGGGTGAGTGGGTGCTGAGACGGGGGTGAGTGGTGAGTGGGTGCTGAGACGGGGGTGAGTGGGTGCTGAGACGGGGGTGAGTGGTGAGTGGGTGCTGAGCGGGGGTGAGTGGGTGCTGTGACGGGTGTGAGTGGGTGCTGAGACGGGTGTGAGTGGGTGCTGAGACGGGTGTGAGTGGGTGCTGAGACGGGGGTGAGTGGGTGCTGAGATGGGGTGAGTGGGTGCTGAAAGCAGGGGTGAGTGGGTGCTGAGAGCGGGGGTGAGTGGGTGCTGAGACAGGTGAGTGGATGTTGAGAAAGGTGACTGGGTGCTGAGCGGAAGTGACTTGGTGCTGAGCAGGTGAGAGTGTGGGTTCAGTGGGGGCAGTGTGGGTTCAGTGGGGTCAGTGTGGGTTCAGTGTGCAGTTTGGGGTGAGAGGGGGCAGTGTGGGTTAAGTAGGGGTTCTGTGGGGGCAGTGTGGAGTGAGAGGGGTGAGCAGGGGTAGTTGCGGGTGAATAGCAGGATGGAGGAGGCTCCACTCACCCCGACATTGTTCCTCTTCCTCCTCTTTTCTTTTTTGCTACATTGATGTTTGGTAATGAAAGGCTGCGAGGGGCATGGTTAAAAGAGGGGGTGTAGTAATGGGCGTGACTGAGAAAACTGTCCTAATATGGTGGGCGTGTCAATGGTCACACCCATTATGACGCCCCCTCTGTTAACCCAGACCCCGCGGCCTTTCATTACCAAACATCAATGCAGAAAGAAAGAAAAGAGGAGGAATGCCAGGATGAGTGGCGGGGTAGCGAGAGCATGGAGCAGGGCAGCGGGAGCATGGAGCCCACGTGGAGGTGGGTGCAGCAGGGAGGTATCGGGCGGCTACTCTGAATGAACAGCTGGTGCTGAAGCATCAGCTGTTCATTTCAAATAGCGGGGCGGGAAAGCCGACATACAATGCTAACCACTGAGCCACCATATACAATGCTAACCATTGAGCCACAGTATACAGTGCTAACCACTGAGCCACCCCGCAGTTCTAACCACGGAGCCATCATATACTGTGCTAACCACTGAACCACCAAATAGTGCTAACCACTGAGCCGCCATATTCAGTGCTAACCACAGAGCCACCTAAATACTAAGCTACCATATACAGTTCTAACCACTGAGCCACCATACAGTGCTAACCACTGAGCCACCATACACAGTTCTAAACACTGAGCCACTACATAGTGCTAACCACTCAGCCACCGTATACAATGCTAACCACTCAGCCACCATATACAATGCTAACCACTGACCCACTATACAGTGCTAACCACTAAGCCACCATATGAGCCACAATATTTAGTGCTTATCACTGAGCCCCTATATACAGTGCTAACCACTCAGCCTCCATACAGTGCTAACCACTGAGCCACCATTCCGTGCTAACCACTGAGCCACCATATACAGTGCTAGCCACTGAGCCACCATACAGTGCTAACCACTGAGACACTGTATACAGGGCTAACCACTGAGCCACCATACAGTGCTAACCACTGAGCTGAGCCAGCTTTAAATCTCCCGCCAATACCGAGCCGCTCAGCTGAATGGTTGAGCAACGGGCAGCGCACAATCAATCAGCTGAGCGGCGCGGTATTGGCGGGAGATTTAAACCTGCCCGCCAATACTGCTCAGTTGAGTGGTCGCAGTGGTCGCCTGCCAGCAATGAGCGAAGCGGCATTTCAATTATGTGCCAAGACCGCTGATTCGTCACCATCCACTGTGGCGACCAATCAGCAAAGCGCGATTTAAATCACGCGCCAAGAGCTCTGATTGGTCGCCGCTGACCATGGCAACCAATCAGCGAAGCGGCGCGTGGCTTGGTGGGAGATTTGAATCTCGCGCTGCTGATTGGCTGAGCAGCGCGGAGTTCAAGTCTCCTGCTAAGCCGCACGCCGCTTCGCTGATTGGTCGCCGTGATCCGCGGCAACCAATCAACTAAGCGACAACAGCTTTGGTGGGGGATTTGAATCCCGGACACCATATCGGAATACCCATAACTTGGGTGTTCCAATATGGTGGTCGGGGCACTTCTGCTGTAAGCAACCGGGAGATGAGCGGTTCACGCCGCTGCGTCGCCACTGGCCTCAATGTGGCAAGTGATAATCCGCGGCTACCGTCGGCTAGCGACGCTGATCTCCTGACGGTAGTGATGAGGTCTGTGTCACTTACTTTTTGGCACTTGTCTCGCTATCCCACAAAGGTGCCGCGGTGCATTGTGGGATAGCGACATAAGCGCCGGTAGTCTGTGACACATATTATTCGTGATTATATATTAGATAGATAAATATTCTCAGCAGGGAACGAGTGACACATGTAAATGTGTATATAGGACTGCAATCTAGACAAGATTTTTTTCCGACCACGGGTGCCACGCCGCTGGGGACATAGGGCCATGGGGAACATGAGGAGTCTCTGCACACCGCAGCATCGGACCCAGAAAGTGCAAGGAAGGGATCATCTGATGGATGGATGGCATGCCACCTCTTACCTCTCTGCAGAGATCTCCCCACCCAGAGTCCAGCAACTGTACGATGACCACACTGCCACTGGATCTTCCACCTCCAGGAACCAGGACCAACCGGTATGTAGGGGGAAGTGTATACACATGAGGCTAGGAACCGAGTGACCCATCCCATAGGGACGGATATACAGGACTTGCCATTCACGTCAGCATTCACATACACAGCGGGCTGAGGAAATGAAAAGGGTGTCAGCGCTCAAATTACAACCGAAACTATGCTCGCGGGATATTTACCTTTAGGCTTTATTGATTCGGTATAGGGTTCCAATTATCCACAACGCGTTTCTGCGCTTAATGCGCCTTTCTCAAGTGATTAATGGAGCCCTCACTTACAATTGTTTAAATACATTGCATAGGATGAAGGGGAGGGGTAGGGAAAAGGTAAGGGGTGGGAAGTTTTACATAGGTATACAGAAACATTAGTACTGGATCATGGAACGGGTTTCCAGTCCAACAGATCATTTGTAAACAATTAAGTTAAAATAAGCTAAAAACAGCAACAATTCAACCAGGTAATATAAGATAAGGCTAAAATAATCAAATATTTGCAAGATCACGCACGATCATGCTACATAATTAGATACATCTAAAAACAATTATTATGTGTACATATATACATACAGAGAATCAATAAAGTTAGTAAAATTATTTAAAACTGTAAAAAGTAAAAAGTATATAATAAAAGGGCATTATTCTAAAATTATAATGATTAATTAATTAGTATTCTCAAGGGTGAGGTTAAGTCCTTCTGGTGCTAACGTGCCCATTTTAAAAATCCAGAAGGACTCTCTTCTGTTCAAAATATTCATTCTATTAATGATATTCTCATTTATCTGTTCAATTATCAGAAGTTTTAGTTTAGAAAAATCTCTATTGTGAGAAAGATCAAAATGCTTGGAAACACTATGTTTAGTGAAGCCTATACTGATGTTATGCCTATGCTTATTTAATCTTGCCCTCATGGTTTGTGTGGTTCTTCCTATGTATTGTTGCCCACACGGGCATTCCAATAAATAAATAACAAAACGGGAGGAGCAATCCAACCGCTGTTTAATTTCATATGATGAATTTGTGGTATTGGATATGAAGTTTGTTGTACCATTGGAGATGCTGTTACAGCATTTGCATCGGCGAGTTCCACATCGATAACATCCGCTCAGGAAGTCAGATGAGGGTGTCAAGGATGTGGGTTCTTTATCGTTACTGGACATGATTCTGCTAGGGGCCAGAATGTTGTGGAGGTTTCTCCCTCGCCTGAATATAATTTTAGGTTGTTTGGGGATAATCTTGGATAGGATGGGATCCCCCTGTAGAATAAACCAATGTTTTTTCATTAAAGTATAAATATTTTTATATGATTTATTGAAGGTTGTAATGAGGTTGCATGATTTAGCGTTTGCAGCCTCCTTTTTTACTTTCTTTTTTTCTTTTGTATTCCCTAAAAAATCATTTTGTGTGTAGGCTTTGCATTTCAAATATGCATCCTTCAACAGTTGGCCTGGGTATTTCTTAGCTTTAAACCGCTCTTTCAAGGTTCTGGCCTCAACAACAAAATCACTGTCTTTAGTACAATTCTTCCTAATGCGGAGGTATTGTCCGTATGGAATATTCCTTGTCCAAGATGGCAAGTGGCTACTGTTGAATTCTAAGTAACTATTCACGTCCACCTTTTTAAAAAAGGTGGACGTGCTAAGGTGGCCTTCCTGGTCAATTTTGATTAATAGATCTAAATAATGTATGTGGGTATTCGAAACATTTATTGTGAACTCCAAGCCCCAATTATTATTATTAAGATAATCCACAAACTCCCTTGCTTCGTCTTTATTGCCTGACCAAAGGATAAGTAGGTCATCTAAGTATCTTTTATAGAATTTAATGTGTTTGGTACCTAGTGGTGACTGTGCGATGGCACCAGACTCGAAGGCACCCATGTATAGACCAGCATAACTGGGTGCGAATCTGGTGCCCATCGCACAGCCCCTAATCTGTCTGTAAAGTTTCCCTTGATCACCAAAGACGTTGTTGTACAATATAAATTCAATCCCCTGCAGTAAGAATTGTCTCTGTATATTGGGTATAGCTTGGTCTTTTGATAAAATCCGATCTATAACTCTTAAACCTTTGTCGTGGGGAATATTAGAATATAATGAATTAACATCGAGAGTGATTAGTAAAACGCCTGGAAGCGGGGGTAACTGGGTGACCATTCCTATTAATTGGGTGGAATCTTTCAAGTAAGATGGTAATTCCATATTATACTGTTGAAGAAAAAGGTCGATATAGTGGGACAGATTGCTTGTGATTGAGTTGATGCCCGAAATGATGGGGCGTCCGGGGGGGTCAGTTGTGGATTTATGGATTTTCGGAAGAAAATAGAAGTGTGGAACTTTGAATTCATCAATATTTAAGAATTTGAATTCCTTTTTGTTTAATATTCCCAATTTCTTAGCACTCTTTGTCATCATTTTATATTGTAAGAAAATTTCTTGCACTGGGTTATTAACTAGTTCTACATAATAATTCTTATCCTGTAATATATTATCACTTTTTGTGTTATACCAATCTCTGTTCATGACAACTATACCCCCCCCCTTTATCTGCTTGCCTAATAATTAGGTTCTTGTTCTCAACCAATCTTTTGATGGAAAGGCGTTCACCCTTTGTAAGGTTATCTTTTTGCTTATTATCCATGATGCCTCTTATTTCTTTCAGAGTCAAATGTTGAAAGGTCTCTACATGGGAGCCTTTGTGGTATGTAGGATAGAAATTGCTTTTGGTTAATGGGTTTACATGTGAGTATATGTCCTCACCTTGCGAGTCACCGTTGGTTATTAAGCTATTTGAGATCGGGCTTGGTTCTTCTTTGGGAGTTTTAGATTGTTCTATAATAAAATGTCTCTGTATTGTTAATTTCCTAATGAATTCGTTGAAATCCAAATAAAGTATAAATGGGTTGATATTAGATTTAGGGCAGAAGGACAATCCACGTCCTAATAATTTGATCTCGTCCTGAGTCAATGCCACATCAGAAAGGTTGAAGATACCATTACTGTGTGTCTTAAGATCCCCTGTGTTTGAAGAAATGTTCATATTTTTATATTTATTTCTATTACTGTCACTACCTTGTATGGACTGGACCTGGTTATTTACTAGTCTATTTTGGTTTTTTTCACTTCTTTCCCTGTGGTAGGGGAATTCTGAGTGAATTTTTGATTTCCCTCCTCTACATCCTCTCCTTGTCTTTTTCTTTTTGTCTTTTGGCTTGTAACCCGTTGAAAAAAACGAGTGATTTTTCCTGTATTAGCATTGTTATGGGAAGGGTTGTTCTCTCTTTCTATTGCATTAGGTATATTATTATGTTCATTATTAATAGTAATGGCCTGAAGATCATGTGTGTTATCCTTTTTATTAGGTGAACTTAGTGATTTGGGTGAAATGGGTAATTCCTGGTAGAGAGTATCATCCAAAAAATTTACACGGTTGTGTGGCTGTGACAATGAACAATCATGTAGTGTGAAAAGTTCAAATGAAGTGTTGGTGTTAGTGACTAGTGTCTCTTTGTTCTTAAATTCTTCATAGAAATCTATTAGAGGTGTAATGTCATTAGGTGTGCTATCAGTGTCAATGATTAGTGTGCCTGTATTATTATCGTGATTAATCATATTCAATTTATCATTCAAACCTGCATTAATAATATGACCCGGACTTGTAATTGTGAGATCTATCTTATGTAGCGTCTCATTTGCTGTTTCAGTTGTAGTACTGGTGCAGGGAACTGGTGAGGTTTCAGAATTATCTTGATTTTTGTTTCTCTTCATAGAGTTTTTGTTAGTGGTCTGCTTATACTTTATCTGTTCATTACTCCCTAAAGTCGAGCTGCTCACTAGTTTTTCATTATTATTATTTTTTCCTTCTGTTTTTTGTTGTTGTAGACCTCTATTTAATAGGGATTTTTTATATTTTTCATAATGGTTTCTCTGCTCGATAGTTTTAAGTGTTTTGTTAATTTCCGAATTCTCATCAACAATCGTGTTTTTGGAATTCCCCTCATTCTTATTGTTATTATTTTTGTTCCCATTGGTCGCTCCATAAATTTGTTTGGCACTAGATTGTGGTTCATTATTATTATCTTTATTTTTATTTTTATTGTTATTATTTATGTTTTTATTCCCACAGTCAGTTGGGGAAGAAGGACTAGGGTCCACTTGGATGACAGTATTAGTTTCCATTTTTTCGGGGCTATCTATTATTTTCTGTATATTGTTATTTTTGTCATTTTTATCATTCTTGTCCCTCAAATATTTCATGATTTTTTTGTTTATTATTTCCTCCTCGAATCTCATTAGTCTTATTTTCAGTTTGGCATTGCTCTCTCTGTATTCCTGGCTGTTGGTAAACGAAGGCCTCTCCAACCCGCTCCTCGCTCGCCAGCTAGCCAACCCTCTGACCCGCACGAACTAGGATCGCAGCTAGTCTCCTCCACCAGATTCGTCCGGCCTGGAGGCCACAATTTGGCTCGTCCCCGCTCGTCAGTCTGTTGTGCGACTAGGCACAACATAATCAGGTGAGCACGTTGCAAATTTAACCGGCTTATTTACACCGTTAAAGCAGTGTGGCGCAAATTGTTTTGTTTTATTTTTACCTTACATGCCCCTGGAAGGAAGAGCGGCCACCGCTATTGCTGCCTACTGCGCATTATAATCGAAGTAACTTTATTGAATCACTCCACAAAGACTGCCTACTACAAACAGATTGTGATTCGCTACACCTTACAGGAACCCTAATAACACTAAGGTTGGACTGATCACCCGGTTTCACCTGATAAAACGTTTATAAAAACTACTGTAACTCTTTTCTAACATAGGTCACAAGGGATTGTGATAAAATGGACTTTTATATAAATAATAGAGAGGCACAAAGAGAATTTAATATATTGGAAGCTCTGGGGGAAAATGTGAATATCGAATCAGTCAATTCTTCTGATGCTAAAAACAGACTTAATGATGATGATAGAAAAAACATGATGTCTATGTTTCATAATTACGAAAATAAGTGTAAAGTTGAAATTATTAATCATATTGATGCCATGTTCTTAAGAAAGTATTTAAATGAGAAATTGATACCTAAAGGGTTAAAAATACCACAGAAATCCACTTATCCTAATGATGGAGAATATACACAGAGGTGGGATAACTACATTTTGGATTGTTCTCTTGGTATGTTACAAATTTTACTACACAAACGGTTGAGTCTTGCTGAACAATCCATACAAGACATGAGCAAAATAATGCTTGGAAATCAGCAAGTTTACCAACAGCCAGGAATACAGAGAGAGCAATGCCAAACTGAAAATAAGACTAATGAGATTCGAGGAGGAAATAATAAACAAAAAAATCATGAAATATTTGAGGGACAAGAATGATAAAAATGACAAAAATAACAATATACAGAAAATAATAGATAGCAACGAAAAAATGGAAACTAATACTGTCATCCAAGTGGACCCTAGTCCTTCTTCCCCAACTGACTGTGGGAATAAAAACATAAATAATAACAATAAAAATAAAAATAAAGATAATAATAATGAACCACAATCTAGTGCCAAACAAATTTATGGAGCGACCAATGGGAACAAAAATAATAACAATAAGAATAAGGGGAATTCCAAAAACACGATTGTTGATGAGAATTCGGAAATTAACAAAACACTTAAAACTATCGAGCAGAGAAACCATTATGAAAAATATAAAAAATCCCTATTAAATAGAGGTCTACAACAACAAAAAACAGAAGGAAAAAATAATAATAAAGAAAAACTAGTGAGCAGCTCGACTTTAGGGAGTAATGAACAGATAAAGTATAAGCAGACCACTAACAAAAACTCTATGAAGAGAAACAAAAATCAAGATAATTCTGAAACCTCACCGGTTCCCTGCACCAGTACTACAACTGAAACAGCAAATGAGACGCTACATAAGATAGATCTCACAATTACAAGTCCGGGTCATATTATTAATGCAGGTTTGAATGATAAATTGAATATGATTAATCACGATAATAATACAGGCACACTAATCATTGACACTGATAGCACACCTAATGACATTACACCTCTAATAGATTTCTATGAAGAATTTAAGAACAAAGAGACACTAGTCACTAACACCAACACTTCATTTGAACTTTTCACACTACATGATTGTTCATTGTCACAGCCACACAACCGTGTAAATTTTTTGGATGATACTCTCTACCAGGAATTACCCATTTCACCCAAATCACTAAGTTCACCTAATAAAAAGGATAACACACATGATCTTCAGGCCATTACTATTAATAATGAACATAATAATATACCTAATGCAATAGAAAGAGAGAACAACCCTTCCCATAACAATGCTAATACAGGAAAAATCACTCGTTTTTTTTCAACGGGTTACAAGCCGAAAGACAAAAAGAAAAAGACAAGGAGAGGATGTAGAGGAGGGAAATCAAAAATTCACTCAGAATTCCCCTACCACAGGGAAAGAAGTGAAAAAAAACCAAAATAGACTAGTAAATAACCAGGTCCAGTCCATACAAGGTAGTGACAGTAATAGAAATAAATATAAAAATATGAACATTTCTTCAAACACAGGGGATCTTAAGACACACAGTAATGGTATCTTCAACCTTTCTGATGTGGCATTGACTCAGGACGAGATCAAATTATTAGGACGTGGATTGTCCTTCTGCCCTAAATCTAATATCAACCCATTTATACTTTATTTGGATTTCAACGAATTCATTAGGAAATTAACAATACAGAGACATTTTATTATAGAACAATCTAAAACTCCCAAAGAAGAACCAAGCCCGATCTCAAATAGCTTAATAACCAACGGTGACTCGCAAGGTGAGGACATATACTCACATGTAAACCCATTAACCAAAAGCAATTTCTATCCTACATACCACAAAGGCTCCCATGTAGAGACCTTTCAACATTTGACTCTGAAAGAAATAAGAGGCATCATGGATAATAAGCAAAAAGATAACCTTACAAAGGGTGAACGCCTTTCCATCAAAAGATTGGTTGAGAACAAGAACCTAATTATTAGGCAAGCAGATAAAGGGGGGGGGTATAGTTGTCATGAACAGAGATTGGTATAACACAAAAAGTGATAATATATTACAGGATAAGAATTATTATGTAGAACTAGTTAATAACCCAGTGCAAGAAATTTTCTTACAATATAAAATGATGACAAAGAGTGCTAAGAAATTGGGAATATTAAACAAAAAGGAATTCAAATTCTTAAATATTGATGAATTCAAAGTTCCACACTTCTATTTTCTTCCGAAAATCCATAAATCCACAACTGACCCCCCCGGACGCCCCATCATTTCGGGCATCAACTCAATCACAAGCAATCTGTCCCACTATATCGACCTTTTTCTTCAACAGTATAATATGGAATTACCATCTTACTTGAAAGATTCCACCCAATTAATAGGAATGGTCACCCAGTTACCCCCGCTTCCAGGCGTTTTACTAATCACTCTCGATGTTAATTCATTATATTCTAATATTCCCCACGACAAAGGTTTAAGAGTTATAGATCGGATTTTATCAAAAGACCAAGCTATACCCAATATACAGAGACAATTCTTACTGCAGGGGATTGAATTTATATTGTACAACAACGTCTTTGGTGATCAAGGGAAACTTTACAGACAGATTAGGGGCTGTGCGATGGGCACCAGATTCGCACCCAGTTATGCTGGTCTATACATGGGTGCCTTCGAGTCTGGTGCCATCGCACAGTCACCACTAGGTACCAAACACATTAAATTCTATAAAAGATACTTAGATGACCTACTTATCCTTTGGTCAGGCAATAAAGACGAAGCAAGGGAGTTTGTGGATTATCTTAATAATAATAATTGGGGCTTGGAGTTCACAATAAATGTTTCGAATACCCACATACATTATTTAGATCTATTAATCAAAATTGACCAGGAAGGCCACCTTAGCACGTCCACCTTTTTTAAAAAGGTGGACGTGAATAGTTACTTAGAATTCAACAGTAGCCACTTGCCATCTTGGACAAGGAATATTCCATACGGACAATACCTCCGCATTAGGAAGAATTGTACTAAAGACAGTGATTTTGTTGTTGAGGCCAGAACCTTGAAAGAGCGGTTTAAAGCTAAGAAATACCCAGGCCAACTGTTGAAGGATGCATATTTGAAATGCAAAGCCTACACACAAAATGATTTTTTAGGGAATACAAAAGAAAAAAAGAAAGTAAAAAAGGAGGCTGCAAACGCTAAATCATGCAACCTCATTACAACCTTCAATAAATCATATAAAAATATTTATACTTTAATGAAAAAACATTGGTTTATTCTACAGGGGGATCCCATCCTATCCAAGATTATCCCCAAACAACCTAAAATTATATTCAGGCGAGGGAGAAACCTCCACAACATTCTGGCCCCTAGCAGAATCATGTCCAGTAACGATAAAGAACCCACATCCTTGACACCCTCATCTGACTTCCTGAGCGGATGTTATCGATGTGGAACTCGCCGA
The DNA here is from genome assembly GCA_033576535.1 of Allobates femoralis. Classification (NCBI taxonomy): domain Eukaryota; kingdom Metazoa; phylum Chordata; class Amphibia; order Anura; family Aromobatidae; genus Allobates; species Allobates femoralis. The sequence continues at coordinate 494,991,458 of JARQOC010000001.1, read as the reverse complement.
TGCAAATGCTGTAACAGCATCTCCAATGGTACAACAAACTTCATATCCAATACCACAAATTCATCATATGAAATTAAACAGCGGTTGGATTGCTCCTCCCGTTTTGTTATTTATTTATTGGAATGCCCGTGTGGGCAACAATACATAGGAAGAACCACACAAACCATGAGGGCAAGATTAAATAAGCATAGGCATAACATCAGTATAGGCTTCACTAAACATAGTGTTTCCAAGCATTTTGATCTTTCTCACAATAGAGATTTTTCTAAACTAAAACTTCTGATAATTGAACAGATAAATGAGAATATCATTAATAGAATGAATATTTTGAACAGAAGAGAGTCCTTCTGGATTTTTAAAATGGGCACGTTAGCACCAGAAGGACTTAACCTCACCCTTGAGAATACTAATTAATTAATCATTATAATTTTAGAATAATGCCCTTTTATTATATACTTTTTACTTTTTACAGTTTTAAATAATTTTACTAACTTTATTGATTCTCTGTATGTATATATGTACACATAATAATTGTTTTTAGATGTATCTAATTATGTAGCATGATCGTGCGTGATCTTGCAAATATTTGATTATTTTAGCCTTATCTTATATTACCTGGTTGAATTGTTGCTGTTTTTAGCTTATTTTAACTTAATTGTTTACAAATGATCTGTTGGACTGGAAACCCGTTCCATGATCCAGTACTAATGTTTCTGTATACCTATGTAAAACTTCCCACCCCTTACCTTTTCCCTACCCCTCCCCTTCATCCTATGCAATGTATTTAAACAATTGTAAGTGAGGGCTCCATTAATCACTTGAGAAAGGCGCATTAAGCGCAGAAACGCGTTGTGGATAATTGGAACCCTATACCGAATCAATAAAGCCTAAAGGTAAATATCCCGCGAGCATAGTTTCGGTTGTAATTTGAGCGCTGACACCCTTTTCATTTCCTTGTATACGTCTCACGCCTTCCCTCGGGAAGCGCGAGTCTGAGCAGCTCAGCTCCCGGACCTCGCTCACAAACACTCACCACTCCCATCCCTGAGGCTCGGTTTTCACTGGCCCGCTCGACCAAGGAAACCAGCATAGCCTGCGTGTCGGCTTCCCGATCCGAAGGCCTCTCCAACCCGCTCCTCGCTCGCCAGCTAGCCAACCCTCTGACCCGCACGAACTAGGATCGCAGCTAGTCTCCTCCACCAGATTCGTCCGGCCTGGAGGCCACAATTTGGCTCGTCCCCGCTCGTCAGTCTGTTGTGCGACTAGGCACAACATAATCAGGTGAGCACGTTGCAAATTTAACCGGCTTATTTACACCGTTAAAGCAGTGTGGCGCAAATTGTTTTGTTTTATTTTTACAGCGGGCTGAGGGACATACAAAATATGTTTACAGAACCCGCCATCTAGACATCGCATCCTGGTGCAGCAACCGAGAGACATATGAGAATACATCATATATAGGAAGGACCTGCTGTCTAGATGCATCTTGGGATTTTATGGCTGGGAGCCAAGTGATATATGATGATATATACAGTATACAGAACCCAGCCGACCCATGAGAGAAAGTCTATTGATCCATGAGAAGGAAAAATAAATGTTGTGTGGTGTCTTCCCCCCTTCATAGGGGAGGGGCGGGGGGGGAAACAGGAGGTGTCAATTGGTTAATTATTTGGTATTGCTAATTAACATGTCTTCTGTTCCAACTAGGGATTAAGGGTTTAACCCATTCTGTGCTGCCGGAGGATGCACAGGAAATATTTTTTTCCTCCTAAAGGGCCCGTTACACGCTTCAATGTCCGAGCGATCCGACTAACGATCCGACCTAGCTGAGATTGTTGGAACATCGTTTATTGATCTCTAGTGAAATGTCACACGTACAGATATCAAGAACGACGCAGTAACAATTCCGAATGATATTAGCAGTCGTTTAGATACCTATGTTCCTCAGTTCTGAATAGGCGAAGTCATAAACGACATCGTTAACAAGGTGTCACACACGCCGATGCTGCAGGCTTAACGGACGACCGACGACTGATTTATGGTCCTGTTCATAAACCTGCGATCAATGATCAGCCGACTTATCACTGATCATATATATGTGTCACACGCAATGACGTCGTTACGATGTCGTTGCACCGCCCCAAAAGTCATAAAAGCATATACCTGAGGAAGGCTATTTTATGACATTTATAGCCGAAACGCGTTGTTTTAATTATGCTTTTATGACTTTTATGACTGTTTACTACTGTGAAGCCATTTGAAATAAATCTCCAAGAAGGAAAAAGGAGTCAGTGTCCTTATCATAAGGTCAATCTCCTTGGGAGCGCTCAATCATCTGGATACCTTGATTACTTGCTTCATTCCACGGGCTCATAGCTGGGAGTTCCGCTCTCTGGAGGATAGCAGCAGCATACCAAGGAGGCAAAGACCCCTGTAAGACCCCCAGTGGGTTGATATGCGAAGAAACAAGACAAAATAAAGGTGAGTTCTCTTGCCCAGTGTACTTCTGAGAAATATTGTACTTTTACATTTAGATCTGCGCCTGTTTTCTCTCTCCCCACCATCCTCTGACCTACAGCCTCGAGGTCTATTGTGTGCAATTGTATATCTATGTAACATCCAGGAACCTGGGAAATGAGTTCTGGCTTTCTGAACATCATAAGTATGTCATATTTGGTTCCCAAATATCTCTTCACTGAATCACAAGTCACTTACTTCAATTCGTATTTGGGCTTAGATCACACTCAGCTCATTCACATTTGCAATGAAAGATGATTTTTTTTATTTTTTTCCCCTTAGCTGCAATACAACCTACAGATTACTGCACTGTTTGCAATAGACTGATTTAGAGCGAAGAAAATATATATATGTTCACATTAGCAGCATTTGCTGTGATCTGTAAAATGATGCTACATCAGTCATTCAAGGCCTAAAGACCCCGTTTCACGCTGATGTGGCAGCGATCCAACCAACGATGTGGATCGCTGCCACATCGTGAACTGATCGCTGGTGAGCTGTCACACAGGCAGACTCACCAGCGACCAGTGGACCAGCGACATAGTGGAAAAGAATGAAATATTCTTTCCACGATGTCTAGCTCCCGCTGCCAGGCTGCGGTAAGTGGGAGCAGGCTGGTAACAATGGTAAACAGCGGGAATCTCGGCAGCGTGCAGTGCCTAGTTACCCGATGTATACCCTGTTTACCAGCCTTCACTGCTTACAGGCTGGTATCCAAGGTACACATGGGGTAACTAGGTGCTGTGTGCTGCCTAGATACCCACTGTTTACCATGGTTACCAGCCTGCTCTGCTTATTGCTGGTCTTTTGGCCCCTGTCACACGCACCGATGCGTGCTGACCAGCGGACGACCAAAGACAGATTTATGGTCCTGGCCATAAATCTATGATCAACGATCAACAACTTATCGTTGATGTGTGTCACACACAACAATGTTGTTTCGACATCGCTGCAACGTCACAAAAACAGTGACGTTGTAACGATATCGTTACCGATATCAATATTGTGCGTAATGGGCCCTTTACTCTTGAGCACCATACTTAACAGCTCTGATAAATACATGAAAAGAACCCCTCCTTGAGGGCAAAATACCTATGGTTGACAGATCTATATGGCAGCTTACACTAGCAGACATGGGTCCTGAATGATTTTGGAACCAATGAGGGATGATACACCCTTTAAATTCTGCTGTTAATCAAGACAGCGATATCTCAGAGCTTAAAGGGGGTTTAAAGACACTCGTTGACTGGATCAGATTCCTGCTATAGTAATCACTGGTGACAATCATTACAGTAGTACCCTAAGATGATCTCAAGATTCCAGGCAACGGTAACCTGTTAAATACTGCTATAATAAGCTGTCAGTGAGTCACTGACAGGTCTTTAGCACTGTAGGACACTGGTCCTACAGTGCATGAGACCAGTGATCAAAGGAAAACATATTCATAGAGTCCTATAGTGGGACTAAGTAAAAACATTAAAAACAGTGTTTCAAAGAAAGGAAAATGCAAAACTCACTCAGGTGATGTGCACCCCAAAAGCAAACGTTCCCTATCTGACCAAAAGGCGGTCTTGGCTTAATGGTATAGTGTGACCTAGTAGTAACCTGCTTATTTCTCGTATGAAAAAATAAAAAAGTAAAAAAAAAATATGTAAATAGTAAAATATAAAAGCACAAAAAGTGCACATAAAATATGAAAACCCGTTACAGCAAATGCATTAGAATAAACAAAAAATTTCTAAATAATTGTCATTGCCGCTGTCACTAGGTAGGGAATAATGATAAGGGAATGGCAGTTATGGGCAGGGTGACCAGGGAAGACTAGTCTGACCCTAGTCTAGGAACCCTGAATGACCCTGATCCCGAAGGAATCTTTGATGGTGAGAAGGTTCTTGCCTCCAGCCTCTCTCTAACCTCCTCTATTCCCGCTTAGTGCGGTGACCAATCAGCAAAGCGGGATTAATATTCCCCACCAAGACACGCCGCTTCGCTGATTGGTCGCCGCCAGCCGCGGCGACCAATCAGAGAAGAGGCGCGTGGCTTGGCGGATAATTTGAAACCCGGCCGCCATATCAGAATACCCATAACGTGAGGTCAGGGTAATACCGTTGCCAGTCATCTCCCGGCTGCTTGCAGCAGTAGTACCCCGACCGCAATATTGGAACACTCACGTTATGGGTATTCCAATATGGCGGCGGGGATTCAATTTCTCCGCCAAGCCACGCTTAGTTTCGCTGATTGGTCGACTCCAGCCGCGGAGACCAATCAGCGAAGCGGGTTTTAAAACATGCGCCAAGAGTGCTGATTGTTTGCCGGAATTTTAATCTCGCTTCGCTGATTGCCATACAGAGATTTGCGGCAAGGCAGCCGGGAGATGACTGGCACCAGCCGGTCATCTCCCGGCTGCTGGCAGCGGTAGTACCCCGACCGTCATGTTGGAACACCCACATTATGGATATTCTGATATGGCGGCCGGGATTCAAAGTCATCTCCCGGCTGTCTCGCTGTGGACCTCTATGCAGCAGTAGATGACCCGCAGCTACTGTCGGGAAATTAGCGGCTAGCACCACTTGTCTCCTGATGGTAGCGGTGGCCTGTGTGGTTCAAATGCCGCACCAATTCGTGGCCAGTCTTGCAAGTGTGAGAATCCTTGTTGCATGGATTGCAAGCTGCCATATTTTGGGACAAAATATCAACTAATACCTCATGTTAATTTTTGCACATGATATATATTTTTTGCGGCGTGTAGTGGGGCCTACGGAATTTAGGTGGTGCATTGGTGAGCCTATCCTGTGAGATACACTCATATAGTGTTAACTAGCTCGCCCTACCTAGCATCACTAATAGGCTCTTGTTCAGACACTGTGTATCTATGTGACAGGCTCCCTATGCAAGCATTATTAGTATATTAGGGTAGGGTCACATTGCAAACATGAATTGCATTCACCGCATCCGGATCCGGATGCGGTGAATGCAATTCCGGTCACACACATTTTTATTCAAAAATGTGTGCAGAATACCGCACTGCGGTCACCGGATGGCTCAGGATGTGTAATCCTGAGCCATCCGGTAACTGCAGAGTGTGCGGATCCCGATCGGCCAAGTTAATAAAGATTTAATTTAAGTACAGAACTGACTGTTAGAGGTCTGTAGGGGGGCTTAGACCCCCCCTACAGACCGGGCGGCCCATTCTATAGTGTTCTTCTACAATTGTACCTATGGCACGGGCTGATCTGAGCTCCGTGCATGTGGTCCAAATATCCCCCCTCCCCCTATCACTATACAGGGGTGCATACACCCCTGTAGTACAGTACTGCTTTATTTAAGTTATAAACAGCAAGATTTGTCCCAAACGGAAGATAATTATATATTTACATGTTCCATAGGCAGAGTCGAGTGATTTCCATGGGCGGGGCTGTGTGCAGTAGCCTCCGCCCGCTCCTTCTTGATGCCCGCCCCCTCTGGCCGTAATCCAGTGTTGTGGGGGTGGCCGAGTCGTTAAAGGGGCGTGGCTAACCGCGGCTCATGGTTAGCCACGCCCCTTTAACGACTCGGCCACCCCCACAACACTGGATTACGGCCAGAGGGGGCGGGCATCAAGAAGGAGCGGGCGGAGGCTACTGCACACAGCCCCGCCCATGGAAATCACTCGACTCTGCCTATGGAACATGTAAATATATAATTATCTTCCGTTTGGGACAAATCTTGCTGTTTATAACTTAAATAAAGCAGTACTGTACTACAGGGGTGTATGCACCCCTGTATAGTGATAGGGGGAGGGGGGATATTTGGACCACATGCACGGAGCTCAGATCAGCCCGTGCCATAGGTACAATTGTAGAAGAACACTATAGAAGTGGCCGCCCGGTCTGTAGGGGGGGTCTAAGCCCCCCTACAGACCTCTAACAGTCAGTTCTGTACTTAAATTAAATCTTTATTAACTTGGCCGATCGGGATCCGCACACTCTGCAGTTACCGGATGGCTCAGGATTACACATCCTGAGCCATCCGGTAACCGCAGTGCGGTCCCAGAAACGCTGCGAAAACTGCTGCCTGCATGATTTTAAACGCAGGCAGCAGTGCCGGATCCGGCCACCGGATGGCTTGTGAAGCCATCCGGTGTTTTGCATAGGCTTCCATCAGGAGCCTTTCCTGGTCCGGTTTTGAGCTTTTTTAAAGCTCAAAACCGGATCAGGATTTTAAACAAAAAACGCCAATGTGACCCTACCCTAAGTCTTATGATAGCAGTCACCCCCTCCATTTTGGTTTTCAGTGGCTGTCACATCAGCATTTTGCACCTGGCCTGCACCAATCTCTATAATGGAGGTCCCCTGCAACCTTTGTGTGCATATAGTATTAGGTTTGACTCCTTGGTGGTGTTTTTTGTTTGCAGTACACAGTTTGGCTATGGATCTCCTGCAAGATATAATTGTTCTTCCTTGCACTCCCAGGGGAAGAGAGTGATTCAGCACCAGACCTGGAGCAGCCCGCAGATTAGATGGACACATATGTGTGTGGCACCCCAGGGGTTAATGCGACACAGTAACATCACACGGGTTCCCTCCCCACAACACACTGACAATACACTAGCACTCTAGGCCAGGAGGGGGAGCTAAACCAGCTCCCTAATATACCCCAGGTCAAGAGGAAGTAGTTAGTTCAGTTCCTGGGAGAACTGAGGGAGGCTGTAGTGTCAAGGAAGCTGCGACAGGCTTCCCTACAGTCTGCTCATATATTCCAGGCCTAGCTAGGGTCTGAGGAGAGGATAACTACAGACAGAGAACCACATCTGGGAGCTTGAGTGCCATCACCACTCGCCCCAGAGGAGCGCACAGAACGGACACCGGATCCGAGACTGTGACTGACACACAGCACAATAAATCCAGGAATAGTGGAGTTTCTAAAACAACACTGTACCAATGCAAAGCAACATGGCGGGGTCAGCACCACACAGAAGACTCAAGTTGCCTAGCCAAGTGGTACCAGAAAGGGGAGAGAGAGTGAGACAGTGCCAGCAGCTCAGCTAGAAACAGCCGCAGGGCCACACACACACAGCGCAGCACGAGGAAGCTGAGGACCCGGACAAGGTGGGAGCAACCCGGCCCCAGTACTGACTCCGTGGACTATAACCTGCAACAACATCGCAGTAAATCTTTGGAAACTGCAGAAACGTGAGTGTGTGTTCCTTCACCCGTCTCTACTATCCATCCCATATTACAATATCCACAATAGACTATAATAACCACTGCCCCGGGGACCTTGCCTCTACCTACGGAGAGCAGTACCATCTAAGCTGCCTAACACTATACCGGAGGTTCTTCAGCAGCGGTGGTCCCCTACTGACCACACACCGTGGGTGGCGTCACAACAAACTCTAATCCCCCGTAAATATCCCCCTTTTACTTGCCAGGGCCTGGGACACGGTCCGGACCAGGGCTTCCGTGACATCCTCCAGCAGAAAACCCGGTCCATTACCGAGTACCCCGTCCCAGTGGGTTTGACATGTGACCTTGAGCTCCACTTCACTACACACTTTGAGCCTCATATGTAGCGAGGTCCGGATCCACTTTCGGGCTCAGATGCCTGAGCAGGACCTGAGAAGCTCCTATACCCTTTAAGAAACTATGCAGTATGGCATGAACCACCCCTTCATGTCTCCTTTTTTGAGGACATTAGGCTTGTGTATATCATAGTCCGAGAATGGTTGCATGAGCCTAAAGACCTAGTTACACACACAGATAATTTTGCAGAGATTGTTCGCAGATCTCTGGTTGCAGTGAAACCATGGACACATTGTTCCATTTGTACACGGCCACAAAATGGAACAATGTGTCCATGATTTCACTGCAACCGGAGATCTGTGAACAATCTCTGCACAATTATCTGTGCGTGTAACTGGGCCTTAAGGCCAATCACTTCAACAACCAATGTACCTGAGGCAAGAGGGTGTCATTCTTGCAGCAGAGGGGGTTTGGATTCCTTGCTGGAAAAGGATATGGGCATCAATGCTACATCACTATGTCATCCTGCTTGGAAGACCAGGAATTGATGTATTGTTAAGTGGAATGCATATTCAAATGCATATGCAGGATAGTGCTGTGAATGGAATTTAAGAAAGATTCAGAATAGAGCTGAGCTAGCCTTTTGAAGTTCGCAATCAGTTCGGTTTGCTGAACGGGCATATGCTCGCCTAACAGTTTGCCGAACTTCCAAACCCTATTAAAATCAATGGGAAGCAAAATAGAGGGCCTAGAAAACACCTTCAAAGGGGCCCAAAATCTGCCAAACACAGATCAAAGTGTTTTACAGTGGAGCCCTGCTGTTCTGATCAGACATTATCTTCCTAAACTATTACTTAGCAAGCTTCAGTGCAGCTGGCACACTCACCATGCTTCCAGGCCTGCTTATGAACCTGAGACATCCTCATAAGTTCCCTGATGTTGTCTCTGGTTACATAGCAGTTATAGCTGTGGTTGAACCAATCCCCAAAATGTCACACACTGCATATTTTGTGGAATCTGAAAATAGAACAGGAAAGGTTATGCTTACTTTGAATGGCATGTCCATGTAGTTAAAGGTGTATCCCATTACTATGTTTAGTAGATGTTGAATAACAATATTCATTTGTTAGCCGGAGTTATTTGACAGTCATGGAAAAAAAAAAAGGAGAAATGTTAAAGTAAGAAATGAGTTAATGTTTTCTGTTCTGCCAAAGTCTCATAGGGTGGGGGATTTAGCTGTAGAAACAGAGAACTGTGGAGGGGATGTAACTAATCTGGGTGTATGCATGGAGTGTCTGTACTTACTATGCGGCTACTTTATTAGTATTTTGGAAATGACCACATTTATGCATGAACTGTATGTAGTGTATAATAAAAATTGATCAACATCTTATGTGTTGGAGATCCTTAGAAGTTAAAGTTTTTTTAATTATGTTTGTCTTAGGGCCCTTTCACATCAGCGTTTTTTTAAATTTGCGGCAGATGCGGTGAAAAAACCGCATCTGCCGCAACTGCCGCATAACGGTTCCACTTGCGGCACGGTTGCGGTTTTTTCCATAGGAAGTATAGGGGGACTTGCGGCAGATGCGGCAAGTGCGGTATTGCACTTGCGGCAGGTGCGGCAGAGAAAAAAACCGCAGTAAGCCGCGGTTTTTTTCTCTGCCGCACCTGCCGCAAGTGCAATACCGCACTTGCCGCATCTGCCGCAAGTCCCCCTATACTTCCTATGGAAAAAACCGCAACCGTGCCGCAAGTGGAACCGTTATGCGGCAGTTGCGGCAGATGCGGTTTTTTCACCGCATCTGCCGCAAATTTAAAAAAACGCTGATGTGAAAGGGCCCTTAGGGTGCTTTCACATCAGCGTTTTTTGAATTTGCGGCAGTTGCGGTTGAAAAACCGCATTTGCCGCACTTGCGGCAAGAATGCGGCAAGCCCCATTCATTTCCTATGGGACTTGCGGCACTTGCGGCAAGTGCGGTTTTTCGTAATTTCAACGCCAGTTGCGGTAAATGCGGCATTTGCGGCATGTCTTAAAACCGCAACATGCCGCGGTTTTTTCTCGCCGCAAGTATACCGCAAGTGTACCGCACTTGTGCCGCAATGTACATTGCGGTTTTTTTATAATGAAAGTCAATGGCAACCGCGTCTGCCGCACGTGCCGCATCTGCCGCAAGTGGATTGGCTGGATGCGGCACGCGTACTGAGCCTGCTCCAAATGCTCCAAGCCCCCCCCCCTCACTGACATAAAAAGAGGAGCAGGTGTGCACATGCTGTGCAAACTTGTTTGTTGCTCTGAAGTGGACCAAGCTGTTTTGAGTGGCCATTTCTTTGCTTCATCTCTGGCATCCTGCTACAACTTTGCATCTTTTGGTAAGTACATGCAATTTTCATTCAGATAATAGGTTTTTTTTTTTTTTTTTGCCAATTTGTTAATTTTTTTGCAAAAATACCATGTGCTTTGGTAATTTTTTGCAAAAAAAAGCCATGTGTGTGTATTGTTCATTTCTGTTATTATTTTTCAGCATTTGTTTTGTATTTTTCATCAAAAATGTTGGAAAATAATTATTGTAAAAGAATGTTTTTATTGGTATTTTATTTTTGCATTGTGCATTATTTAAAATGTTCATGTGATGCCTTGTGCTTAGGGAAATGTTTGCAAAAACACCATGTTTTTTGGTAAATTTTTGCAAAAAAAGCCATGTGTGTGTATTGTTCATTTACGGTTATAATTTTTCAGCATTTTTTTTGTATTTTTCATCAAAAATGTTGAAAAATAATTATTGTAAATGAATGTGTTTTTTGGTTTTGTTTGTGTATTTTTTTGATTTTTGCATTGTGCATTATTTAAAATGTTCATGGTTAGATGCCATGTGCTTTGGTAAATTTTTGCAAAAAAAGCCATGTGTGTGTATTGTTCATTTACGGTTATAATTTTTCAGCATTTTTTTTGTATTTTTCATCAAAAATGTTGGAAAATAATTATTGTAAAATGTTTTTATTGGTATTTTATTTTTGCATTGTGCATTATTTAAAATGTTCATGTGATGCCTTGTGCTTAGGGAAATGTTTGCAAAAACACCATGTTTTTTGGTAAATTTTTGCAAAAAAAGCCATGTGTGTGTATTGTTCATTTACGGTTATAATTTTTCAGCATTTTTTTTGTATTTTTCATCAAAAATGTTGGAAAATAATTATTGTAAATGAATGTGTTTTTTGGTTCTGTTTGTGTATTTTTTTGATTTTTGCATTGTGCATTATTTAAAATGTTCATGGTTAGATGCCATGTGCTTTGGTAAATTTTTGCAAAAAAAGCCATGTGTGTATTCATTTACTGTAATTATTTTTCATCTTTTTTTATTTTATTTTTAATAACAAATGAAGAAAAATAATTATTTTAAATGAGTGTGTTTTTTGGTGCTTGAATTTTTTATTTCAATTTTCCATTGTGCATTATTTCAAATGTTGATGGTTTTATTTGATTTAGCAATTTACAAATGACCCCCCCCCCCCCGGACTATTAATATGGCTCCCTACACCCAGCACATACATGTGCTGCAATGTTTTTTGGCTAAAAAAACAGCTTTTTAAAAGTAAATATAATGCTTTATAAAGTTTCTAACGAAGGGACGGGTGGGCGTTGCTTACATGGGGCTAAAGCCGAGATTCTGCTGCCACTCATCCTCCTCTCTCCCCTCACAGCAGTAACGGCCAGTCCTTTGTTCAGCGTCACAGCCTGGTGCACAGGATCGCATGCCCGTGCACACGTCATCAGCTACAGCCGGGTAGCGATTGCGCACTCTGACTTCCTGCGCTCGGCTTTTGAAGTCAGCGCGCGCTCGCTACCCGGCTGTAGCTGATGATGTGTGCACGGGCATGCGATCCCGTGCACCAGGCTGTGACGCTGAACAAAGGGCTGGCCGTTACTGCTGCGAGGGGAGAGAGGAGGATGAGTGGCAGCAGAATCTCGGCTTTAGCCCCATGTAAGTAACGGCCACCCGTCCCTTCGGTATAAACTTTATAAAGCATTATCTTTACTTTTAAAAGGCATTTTTTTTAGCCAAAAACATTGCAGCACATGTATGTGCTGTGTGTATGGAGCCATATTAATAGTCCGGTGTGGTCATTGGGGGTGGTTGGTTCCCTTTAAATCCAATGCTGTCCGATAAAAATCGGACAGCATCAGACCGATTTTGTTCCCTATGCAGCCCTATGGGCATCAGACCAAATCAAATGTGCACTAAATGGCATCTGATTTTGTCCTATCCGATTCTGTCCCATTTTTTTTTTTTTTTTTTTTTTTTTATCGGTGCAAAACTTTGAGCATGCTCCGATTTTTTTTTTTTTTTTTTTTCTCCAAAAATTAAATTGGTCAAAATTGGATCGTATCAAATCGGATGCCATTTAGTGCACATCTGATTTTCTCCGATCAATTTAGCATGGGGTCCTATGTAGCAAGGTCAAAGGAAACATCTGATGTCTCCTTGGACCCGATTTTACTGTACTGAGCATGCTCAGTACAGTAGAAATGATCCAAACTTGAAGACAGGGCTTAAAAAATTAACAATTTATGCTGACCTATCCCCGAGCCCCTGGCGTCTCCTGCCGGCTCCCAGTGTCTGCAGAGGTCTTCTACTGCATTACAGGACCTGCCGTGATGTCAGTCACATGACTGCAGGTTACCATGTGTTACCTGCGGTCACGTGACTGTAACATCAGGGCAGGTCCTATACTGCAGTAGAAGACCTCAGCAGACACCGGGAGCTAGGGGATAGGTGAGCATAATTTATTAATTTTTTTTTTTTTTTTTTTTTTCTCAGACCGGAGGCTACAATGTTATGCCGGACTCGGATGCCTATTTGGCAACCGATTCCAGGCATCAGAAGTGACCCGAAAATGTCTGAATTCATGGGATAGCACCGGCTCCCTTCAAAATTGTAATGTGAAAGTAGGCTAAGGTTGCGCTTCATTTGCTGTATAATGGCTGACTTGCGTCCCAGGCTGTATGCATTATGTATGTTGCTTGCAGGCCTTTGCGTCAAGTGCAGTTCTGGCAGGTGCTGCAGATGTGTCACAATTTTAGGTCAAAATGCAATTTTTTTTTTTTTTTTTTTGATGGACACAAGTGCATCATGTTATGCACCTGGCAAAATGTGACTTGCTGCAAATGACTGCAAGCACCATACCAAATGTATTGAGCTTGCCGTATTCAGGACATAATTTGGGCATTATGTGTGTGGTCAAGCAGATGCAGCGCCACCTCTTGTATTGTCCAAAAACATCAGCGTTCTGCTGATGTGAAAATTGCCTTACTGCATTTTTTATAATTTTTTTTGTCATGCACACTGTGGGTGGGACTCATGCTCCCCCGATAGTGTCCGTGCAAGTGACTGCATTATTATTAATTTAAGGTGTCATGCACACTGTGGGTGGGACTCATGCTCCCCCGATAGTGTCCGTGCAAGTGACTGCATTAGTATTAATGTAAGGTGTCATGCACACTGTGGGTGGGACTCATGCTCCCCCCATAGTGTCCGTGTAAGTGACTGCATTAGTATTAATGTAAGGTGTCATGCACACTGTGGGTGGGACTCATGCTCCCCCCATAGTGTCCGTGCAAGTGACTGCATTCGTATTAATGTAAGGCGACATGCACACTGTGGGTGGGACTCATGCTCCCCCCATAGTGTCCGTGCAAGTGACTGCATTCGTATTAATGTAAGGCGACATGCACACTGTTGGTGGGACTCATGCTACCCCCATAGTGTCAGTGGAAGTGACTGCATTATTATTAATTAATGTTGTCATGAACACTGTGTGACTACTATTTTTTTTTTTTTCTATGTAATATTAGTTTATCTGGCAGAAGATCTGAATAATCCTGTTTGCGGCTGCTCGGGATATTCTTTTTTGATATAGACACTTTTGATTGTGAGTATTTTTATTGTATTTTACGTTATTTTATTTTTTTTTTTTTTTTTTACAATCTAAATATTTGTATTTCATTTATATGTTCTGACTTTCCTACCTGTCCTGCAGTGTCTGATTGATTGGGATGGCTGATCACTCCTCCCACAGTGAGGGATCTGATTCCCCAAACAGGGTGGTAAGTGCCTCATGTAACTAATGTGTATGTCCTCATGTGTTTTGCCTATTGTGAATACTAATATCTTAATTAAATCTGATTAAAGGCTCGTGGTTCTGCTGACAGTGGAGCAGTGCAGGACGTCGTTGTGCCTGATGCTGAGCCAGGGACTGTAAGTACTTAATAATCATGCTTGTTCCCAAGTAATTTTTTAAAACTTTATCCAGTTATTTAACATAATATTTTTCATGTATAATTTTTTTTGTACTTAAAAAATAAATTTTTTAAACTCAATGTATATTCATTTTTGTTTTAATTTTGTAGGCTGCTGATGTCCGTCCAAGAGGTCCTCCAACCTCTTCCCAGCGTCGTGGTGGAAGTCGTGGTCGTCGTGGTCGTGGTGTAAGAATATTAAAACATTATAACATTTATAATTTTTATGTTTTTGATTATTAATTTTAATATTAAAAATTGTTTATGTTTTTAGGGTTCCCAAAGGTCAAGCAGGTCCTCACAGGAACAAGTGGAAGAAGTTGATTTCTGTATAAATGGTGATCAGCTGATCCACTTGGTCCAAGAGCGACCTGTATTGTGGGACCAAAGGAACAGCCGCCACTGGGATAGTGACTTGACACTACGACTGTGGGAAGAAATCTGTGTTGAGATCGTGGATGGTTGGAGTGACCTCAATGCTCCGACTCAAGCTGCTTGCCGTAAGTATTTTTTTATAATATATAATTGAATAAATTTTTTAAATATAATTTGTAATATTTATACATTCATTAACCACTCTATTTGTTTAACAGTGAAAAAGGTGAAGGAACGCTGGCGATCCATTAAAGACCGCTACGGGAAGGACTACAAAGCAGAGAGGCTTGCCCCCAGTGGTTCTGCGGCTGGTAGTAAGAAATATAGGTATTACTACCAGCTATCCTTTTTAAGGCCAGTGTTGGAAAGCCGTAGGTAAAATATATATTTTATTTTTTTTTGTATCTTGAATGGACGCTGTTATATGTTATGATACTTAATCTCTTTTTTTATTCCCACAGTACTGTTGGAAATGTTGAACCACCAACTACTGCAAGTAGCCTTCCTGCAGCGGTCCATGATGATGAGCCAACTCTGGACACTGGTGATGGCGCTGCGGCATCTTCACAGCCCTCTGACAGACCAGTCCATCAAACTGTTTCCAACCTATCACAGCCCTCTGTTGCTACCGAACTGCCTCAACCAGCTTCTCGTTCAGTTCGACAGCGCCAGAGTGCTGTCAATAGGAATCCTATTCCGGAATACATGCATCTTTCTGGAGTTTTTGAGGAATGCGTTTCCTTATTAAATAAAACATTTGAAGCTGGATTTGAAAAAATAATAAACGAATTCCAAAAACTCCGGATAGATAATACTTCTCAAATGAGAAATATGTATTTTCAAACAGTTTTGACCCGGATGGAAAATCTGACTGGACCTGGTCAGCTGTATGTCATGCAGAGCTGTGAAGAAGCGCTAAAGTATGCGCTAGACCACATGCATATCAGTGGGCAGCAAGAGTCGGAGACGGACCATCAGCAACCAGTTCCTGAGGTTGAGACAGAGTTGGCCAGCAGACCTGCTCAGCCAAGGTCTGAAGAAAGTCGTGGGGCTACTTCTTGTGTTCGTTCACGGGAGAGGGACCCGGAATATCAGGATCGTTCACGGCAGAGGGACCTGGAATACCGGCGTGATCGTTCACGGGACAGGGAGCTGGAAGATCGTCGGATGAGACATGACCAGGATTATGGGCAATATGAGCCACACCATCGGCCACAGGGACCACAGTGGAGAGACTTCCAGTCAGGAGATGAGCCAGCAACACGGCGGCCAAGATACGAAGACTGGGAGTCGGAGGATTTTAGATACTGGAGAGATCAAAGCAGACCAAGACAGCAGCGAGGACGAGGTAGTAGTCATCACCAGTTGGCTACCCAGGGCTCTGGGTATGGTCGCCTATCTACTCGTCCCACTGCTGATCTTGATTTGTCATCAAGGATGTGGCAAAACGTTGGAGACCTAAGCAACACTTCTAGCTTAGGTTTTCGATTGAGCATGCTGGATACACCAATAAACAGACAGGTGTCTCGTCCAGCTGAAGATCCTCCTCTCACAACTGTTCCCTTAAGCCCCATAAGTCCGGTCATCCATCTGACCAGCACCCCATCCAATAGTCCAGGCAGCCCGACCACGACTACGACCACGACTACGACCACGACTACGACCACCACCAAGTAGCTCCACAGGTGGAAGAACATTACCAGGCATGTAATGCACATCCAACCTACGTGGCTGAAGCCATTTATCCAACCTACGTGGCTGAAGCCATTATCCAACCTACGTGGCTGAAGCCATTATCCAACCTACGTGGCTGAAGCCATTATCCAACCTACGTGGCTGAAGCCATTATCCAACCTACGTGGCTGAAGCCATTATCCAACCTACGTGGCTGAAGCCATTATCCAACCTACGTGGCTGAAGCCATTATCCAACCTACGTGGCTGAAGCCATTATCCAACCTACGTGGCTGAAGCCATTAGCCAACCTACGTGGCAGAAGCCATTAGCCAACCTACCTGGCAGAAGCCATTAGACAACCTACCTGGCAGAAGCCATTAGCCTACCTGGCTGAAGCCACTTGCCAACCTACCTGGCTGAAGCCACTTGCCAACCTACCTGGCTGAAGCCACTTGCCAACCTACCTGGCTGAAGCCACTTGCCAACCTACCTGGCTGAAGCCACTTGCCAACCTACCTGGCTGAAGCCACTTGCCAACCTACCTGGCTGAAGCCACTTGCCAACCTACCTGGCTGAAGCCACATACCTACCAACCTGCCTGAAGCCACTTGCCAACCTACCTGGCTGAAGCCACTTGCCAACCTACCTGGCTGAAGCCACTTGCCAACCTACCTGGCTGAAGCCACTTGCCAACCTACCTGGCTGAAGCCACAAAGAATACCTACCAACCTGCCTGAAGCCACTTGCCAACCTACCTGGCTGAAGCCACTTGCCAACCTACCTGGCTGAAGCCACTTGCCAACCTACCTGGCTGAAGCCACTTGCCAACCTACCTGGCTGAAGCCAACAAGTAACCTCCAACCTGGCTGAAGCCACTTGCCAACCTACCTGGCTGAAGCCACTTGCCAACCTACCTGGCTGAAGCCACTGCCAACCTACCTGGCTGAAGCCACTTGCCAACCTACCTGGCTGAAGCCACTTGCCAACCTACCTGGCTGAAGCCACTTGCCAACCTACCTGGCTGAAGCCACTACCTACCACCTGCCTGAAGCCACTTGCCAACCTACCTGGCTGAAGCCACCAAACATACTACCACTGCTGAAGCCACTTGCCAACCTACCTGGCTGAAGCCACTTGCCAACCTACCTGGCTGAAGCCACTTGCCAACCTACCTGGCTGAAGCCACATGCCAACCTAACCTGGCTGAAGCCACTTGCCAACCTACCTGGCTGAAGCCACTTGCCAACCTACCTGGCTGAAGCCACTAGCCAACCAACCTGCCTGAAGCCACTTGCCAACCTACCTGGCTGAAGCCACTTGCCAACCATACCTGGCTGAAGCCACCCTCCAACCTACCTGGCTGAAGCCACTTGCCAACCTACCTGGCTGAAGCCACTTGCCAACCTACCTGGTGAAGCCACATGCCAACCTACCTGGCTGAAGCCACTTGCCAACCTACCTGGCTGAAGCCACTTGCCAACCTACACCTGGCTGAAGCCACTTGCCAACCTACCTGGCTGAAGCCACTTGCCAACCACCTGGGCTGAAGCCATGCACTATGCGCACAACCTACCTGGCTGAAGCCACTTGCCAACCTACCTGGCTGAAGCCACTTGCCAACCTACCTGGCTGAATGCCACACCCGCTGGCACATACCTACCACCTGCTGAAGCCACTTGCCAACCTACCTGGCTGAAGCCACTTGCCAACCTACCTGGCTGAAGCCACTTGCAACCTACCTGCTGAACCACTGCAACCTACTGTAAGCCACTTGCCAACCTACCTGGCTGAAGCCACTTGCCAACCTACCTGGCTGAAGCCACAAGAATACCTACCAACCTGCCCGAAGCACTTGCCACCTACTGCTGAAGCCATCAACACTTGAGCCATACCTCAACCTGCTGAAGCCACTTGCCAACCTACCTGGCTGAAGCCACTTGCCACCTACTGCTGAGCATTACACCTGGCTGAAGCCACTTGCCAACCTACCTGGCTGAAGCCAACAAAGAATACCTACCAACCTGTCTGAAGCTACTTGCCAACCTACCTGGCTGAAGCTAACAACGAATTCCTACCTGGCGCAAGCAAGCAAACTGTCTACCTGGATGGAGATACCACAATCTACCTAATGTGAGTATTTACACACTGTGCTGAAAATGTTCATGTATGTAACTTCTCTGAGTACTAATGTACTTTCTCTTTTTCTACTTCACAGAATAGCTGCATGAATCCACCTACTTACCTACCTGGCTGAAGCTACTTAACCATACCTTCCATGGCTCAAGCTAACAATACCTACCTGACGCAAGCTGTCTACCTGGATGGAGATACCACAATCTACCTAATGTGAGTATTAACACACTGTTCTGAACTTGTTCATGTATGTAACTTCAGAATACTAATGTACTTTCTCTTTTTCTACTTCACAGAATAGCTGCATGAATCCACCTAATTACCTACCTGGCTGAAGCTACTTAACCATACCTTCCATGGCTCAAGCTAACAATACCTACCTGACGCAAGCTGTCTACCTGGATGGAGATACCACAATCTACCTAATGTGAGTATTAACACACTGTTCTGAACTTGTTCATGTATGTAACTTCAGAATACTAATGTACTTTCTCTTTCTCTACTTCACAGAATAGCTGCATGAATCCACCTACTTACCTACCTGGCTGAAGCTACTTAACCATACCTTCCATGGCTCAAGCTAACAATACCTACCTGACGCAAGCTGTCTACCTGGATGGAGATACCACAATCTACCTAATGTGAGTATTAACACACTGTTCTGAAAATGTTCATGTATGTAACTTCAGAATACTAATGTACTTTCTCTTTTTCTACTTCACAGAATAGCTGCATGAATCCACCTACTTACCTACCTGGCTGAAGCTACTTAACCATACCTTCCATGGCTCAAGCTAACAATACCTACCTGACGCAAGCTGTCTACCTGGATGGAGATACCACGACCTACCTAATGTGAGTATTAACACACTGTTCTGAACTTGTTCATGTATGTAACTTCAGAATACTACTAATGTACTTTCTATTTCTCTACTTCACAGAATAGCTGCATGAATCCACCTACTTAACTACCTTGCTGAAGCTACTTAACCATACCTTCCATGGCTCAAGCTAACAATACCTACCTGACGCAAGCAAGCTGTCTACCTGGATGGAGATACCACGACTTACCTAATGTGAGTATTAACACACTGTTCTGAACTTGTTCATGTATGTAACTTCAGAATACTACTAATGTACTTTCTCTTTCTCTACTTCACAGAATAGCCGGATGAATACACTTGCCTACCTGGCTCAAACTACTTAACCATACCTTCCATGGCTGAAGCTAACGATGATTACCTACACGACGAAAAGAAGCTGCCTACCTGGAATCAACTAACACTAAATACCTATGCAAAATAAATGTTATTTAATTAATTTATTGTATGTTATAAAATAAACTTTTTTAGATTCAAAATTTGTTTCCATTATTTAATATAAGATTAGATTTTTAATATAGAAGAATGTGTTAGTACCCATTATTATGTAGTCATAATAAAACATATAGTGTATGGCTGTCTGAAATGGAAATACATTGTCTATTAATGTTTTAATTCCTATTTAAACAATAATTGACAATGGATTTCCGTTTTGGAGAGACATTTACTATATAACTGTGTAATGTCCACTTTTGTGTAATTGATAAATTGTGCGCCACAGGCAGAAGTGGCCAGTATGCAAAAGAGCTGTGCAGCGCTTCAAATATAAATTTGACAGCCTTGCATATCTCGGCTAAAACACTCCGCTCCTCCTGCCCTGGCCAGGTTCAGGTAATGAAACACACCCTCTTCAAAGTGTTTGTTAAACAGGAGTAGTCATTGTCCTGCTAGGACCTTGCATGATGTTAGAATTAGATTGGCGTTAGGCGCTGTGATTGGCCCAGTCGCCGTGATGTGTTATGTGCTTAAAATATTGCATCAGTGCAAGCGGACACATGACTGCACCGAATGCAAATGTCATTTTCACATCATGCAAGGTCCTAGCAGGACACTGCCTGCTCCCGATTAACTAACACTCGCCGTAGGGTAAGCATAACAATAATTTTTTTTAATACATTTGTATTCATTTGACATGTAATTTGAGAGTATTGAATGCAGAACAAAATGAAATGTTGCTTGACAACACAAGGGTAAAGACACAGCGCGCTAAAAAACACACAAGGGGGAAAGAGTACATACAAGGTGTGAAAGACACATAGCGCACTAGGCAGAAAATAAACAGGGTCAGGCCTTGTGTCATCACCCGGGCAAGTGCTGGTGCCCGACTGCTTGTAGGGTGCCCCAGGGCTAGGTTCACACTTGCATTGTGACCCTAGCCTGACGCAAGTATTGTCCGCTGCAACGCTGAGCGTTTAATGCTATGCGCATCCAGCAACGGAGCCCATAGAAACCTGATGTTTACATTGACAAGCACTGTTTGGAAAGGTAAACATCGTGTTTTTATGGGCTCCAGCACATAGCATTAAAAGCTATGTGCTGCAGCTTAAAATAATTGCATCAGGCTAGGGTCACAATGCAAGTGTGACACTAGCCCTCATGAGCCCCTGGGCACACTGCACCCATAGCCGGGGCCATATCCATGGGGCAGCTGGGGTGTCCTTTGCATGGAGGTCATTTTCAGCCTCTTGCAGCGTCAAAGGTCTCCCTCCTCCCTCCTCTGTGGGAGCAAACAGAGCTGCACACTCTGGCCTTACAGGACCTGTGATGATGTCAATGGAGGGTGAAGTCATGGGTCACATGATCATCTCCTCAGTGTATTCAGGACTCTGCTGTGCTGCTCATCATGATGCTCAACTAGGTGAAGTTTGTGTGGGGTCTGGAGGAATTAAAGGCCACTTTACACACACCAAATTATCTGACCAACTTACTAGTTGCAGTGAAATCATGGACACATTGCTCCATTTTGTGGCTGTGTACAAATGGAACTGTGTCCATGATTTCACTGCAACCAGTAAGTTGGTCAGAAGTTGGACAGATAAGTTGGTGTGTGTAAAGTGGCCATTACAGTGTGAATGTAGCAGAAGTGGGTGTGTACTAGGTGTACGTAGCGCAGCTGAGTGTGTACTAGGTGTACGGCGCGGAGCCGTATGTGTACGAGATGTACGGAGGGGAGCCATGTGTGTACCATCGTTATGGAGTGAAGCCATGTGGGTACTAGGTTTCACGGCGCGGAGCCACGTGGGTATGAGGTGTATAGAGCGGAGCCACGTGCAAACGAGGTGTTTGGAGAAGAGCCGCGTGTGTACGAGGTATGTGTACCAGTGGTAGCCCCCACCCCCCCCCATCCCCCGTGGATTACGTTCCCGCTACTATAGTCCCAGCCACCTTTGCCAGCAGCATTTTTCCAAATAT
Source organism: Allobates femoralis (assembly GCA_033576535.1). Taxonomy (NCBI): domain Eukaryota; kingdom Metazoa; phylum Chordata; class Amphibia; order Anura; family Aromobatidae; genus Allobates; species Allobates femoralis. The sequence goes on along the minus strand of JARQOC010000001.1, from coordinate 494,969,668 downwards.
TCTCTTCTGCCGCTGTCTGCATTGTGCAGCTCAGCATAGGGGGCACGATGTTGCCATGACTGCTGATATGTGCAGAGTGACCGGGGTAGACCGGAGCGGCGAGAAGAAAAGTGAGGATAAAGAGATATCCGGATGGCCAGACACTCTCCACTTGGCTGCGGTGCCACCCATATGGCAGTGTGGCTCCATTGATCTGCTTGCATTATATAGGCGCTTCAGGATGCTTGTGTATATACAAAGCATCCTCAGACGCACAAAAATGCAACATTTTGCATTTGAAGGTTATTTTTAAAAAACGCAAGGTAACGCAAATGCTTTTTAGCCCGCTAATAACAACATGTAATATAGTAACTGTCAGAAACAGCTCTTGCTGCTTTCGGCAGTCACTGTTCATGTAAGGCTTCCTTTGCATAGGCGTTTTATTTAAAATTTTTCAGTTGTGGTACTAAAAAACCCCGAATCTGCCACATTTTCCGCCAAGCGGCTGCACATTTGCCACAAGCAACATGCATTGTCTATTGGGCTTGCGGTAAGTGTGCAGCAAAATATATATTCTAGTCCGCAATATGTACTAAAGGGGGTCCACTGAGACTTTTTCGCACTGGGCCAACAGAAACCTGGAGTTGGACCTGTACAGGGTTCAAGTTGAATAATAGAACGCATACAGGGGTAGATTTTTCCTGGAAGACCGCTCAAAGAGAGAACAGAACATGAAGGAAGAAGACAGCACAGTGGGCATAGAGTAAGGAGTGACAAAGACAGTGCAGGGGACAAATACAATGGACACATGGAGACGGATATAGCACGAAATGATCAGGATGATACCGTCTTACAGATGCTAATGCATGGGGCCCCACATCTATGTAATAATTAATTGTGTAATGGACACTTCCATTTTAATTCGAAACATACCTTACCCACTGAAAATTGCTGTACAGACACTTAGGCCGGCTTCACACTTCGTGTGTGTGATCCGATCCGTAGCTGTCCGCTTCATGCAGACAGCCGCGAACCATATAAGCACACAGGACTGGGTGGCTATTATGCCCTCCGATCCTGTGTTTAGCGCACGCAGCTGCAGCCGATGACAGGTCAGAACCGGGGCGCCAGCGGTCATCACCTATCAACAGCAGGAACTGCGTGCGCTAAACACAGGATTGGAGAGCATAATAACCACCCAGACCTTTGTGCTCATACGGTCCGCGGCTGTCTGCATGAAGCGGACAGCTATGGATCGGATCACACGCATTGTGAAGCCACCCTTAAAAACAAAGTGGTCGTTTGTAGGAAAACTTTAAAATTACACATAGTAGTACATAGATATGAAGAGACATAATGTGTAGTGTGTTCAACCGTACACGATGTAGGTGTGCTGTATCCCTCAATTATGTGGTCACTAGTAAAAAGGCCCGATGCAATTGCATCGGGAGCGCGGTGAAATGAATTGTGTGTATACAGGCAGGTGAGTGGCTAGCAGAGTATACATGGGGCTCTGTGGGTAGCAGACTATACAGGCGGGTCTGTGGGTAGCAGAGTATACAGACTGCTCTGAGGGTAGCAGATTATACAGGCGGCTCTCTGGGTAGAAAAGTATACAGGCGGCTCTGTGGGTACCAGAGTATACAGGCGGGTTTGTGGTTAGCAGATTATACAGGCGGCTCTGTGGGTAGCAGAGTATAGAGAAGGCTCTGTGGGTAGCAGAGTATAGAGAAGGCTCTGTGGGTAGCAGAGTATAGAGAAGGCTCTGTGGGTAGCAGAGTATAGAGAAGGCTCTGTGGGTAGCAGAGTATAGAGAAGGCTCTGTGGGTAGCAGAGTATAGAGAAGGCTCTGTGGGTAGCAGAGTATAGAGGCGGCTGTGTGGGTAGCAGAATATAGAAACGGCTCTGTGGGTAACAGAGAATACAGGCGGGTCTGTGGGTAGCAGAGTATACATGCGGCTCTGTGGGTAGCAGAGTATACATGCGGCTCTGTGGGTAGCAGAGTATAGAGGCGGCTCTGTGGGTAGCAGAGTATAGAGGCGGCTCTGTGGGTAGGAGAGTATACAGGCGGCTCTGTGGGTGTGAGAGTATAGAGGGTGCTCTGTGGATAGCAGAGTATGATGTGGCGGGAGGCTGGAGGAGTGAGGGGAGCAGAGGCTGGAGTGGTGAGGAGAGCAGAGGCTGGAGTGGTGAGGAGAGGTCTGGCTGGAGGGGTGAGGAGAGATGCGGCTGGAGGGGTGACATCACCGCTCGGCGGCAGGACGTGGCTGCGTGCTGGGGCTGATTGCAGCCCCAGTCACATGGCATTGTCGTCTGCGGCGGGTTGGGTGATGCAGAGAGGGATCAGTTCTTGCCCTCAGGTCACACATGTGACCTGAGCAAAGGAGCGGATTGGGCGGTGTGTGGTAAAGACAGGACGGTCATCCGATTGGTCTAGGACGCCAAGTCCTGGGCAATGGGATGGGCGTCCTGTGTGTACAACACAGCGCTCAATCCGCTTGCAGTGGCAGGCAATGGGAGTGAGCGGGGCGTGTCAGGCTTTGCAGGCTGACACGGTCCGCTGACTCCCATTGGCTGTTGCCGGCCACAGGACGACGTCCCTGGCTCCCGGCACCCGGCCACAGCCCGTAGACCGCTACTCCACCAGCATGGCGACATTGAGAGCCCAGCGGTGAGAGAGTGGCGAGGGGCGGAAGGCTCCGGCGGCATACGGGCAGCATGGACCTCGCGGAGGGCACGAGGGCGGTGGGCAATGGAGCGGGGCCGACGGTTGTCAGGATGGCAGCGGTGTCAGGTAGTGCGGCTGAGGATGGAGGAGGGTGAGAGGCTGGAGGAGGCTGTGAGGATGGGGAGGCTGTGAGGCTGGAGGAGACTGAGGCTGGAGGAGGCAGTGAGGATGTGGAGGCTGTGAGGCTGGAGGAGACATTTACTGTACTGAGCATGCTCAGTACAGTAAAAGGTCTCCAAACAGGAAGGCAGGGGTTAAAAAAAAAACCTCTACCCGAGCCCCCGCCGTCTCCTGCCGTCTTCCTCCAAGCTTCCGGTGGCTGCCGCAGGCTCCCAGTGTCTGCAGAGCTGTTTTAGTGCAGTTCAGGACCTGCGGAGATGTCACAGTCACGTGACACCAGGTTACCATGGAGTAACCTGGTGTCACGTGACTGTGACATCACCACAGGTCCTTGACTGCAGTAGAAGAGCTCTGCAGACACTCGGAGCCTGCGGCAGCCACCGGAAGCTTGGAGGAAGACAGCAGGAGATGGCGGGGGCTCAGGGAGAGGTGAGCATTACCTTTTTTTTTTTTTTTTTACAGTAGTGCGGGTCTGCGGCTCGTGATGACGATGCGCGTCATCACTCGCAGTCCTGAAAAGCATGTTGGGATTCAGCGACAACGCCCGAATTCCCAACTGCGGATTATATAAGTAGATGTGCATCTCAAAACAATACTGGCTACTCATGGCCGGCTCTACATATGTGCGACCTGTGCGAGGGCACAGGGCGCCTGCCACCAGACTTCACAGGGGCGTCGCGGAGAAACATCAACTTTCACTTTTTACTCCTGTCGAACTGTACAGGATGCAACAGGAGAGTAAAGTTTCAGAGGTAGGGAGCACATCCTCTGTGCTCTTGGCGCCCTCCCCTCCCTTGGTGCTCCATGTCCTGTGCCCTGTCTTCAACAGACAGGAGGGGGAGGGGCCCTGCAGTGTCCCGAACAGAGAAGCTGCTGACAAACACCTTACCCACCAGCTCCAGGAGTCACAGTAGAAAAGTCCTCTATGTAGGTGAGGGTAATGTGTAGAGTGTGTGTGTGTGTGTGCGTGCCAAATATGTATGATGTATGCCTTTGTGTGTGTGTAGGTTTGCCAGTGTGCTTGTCTGTGCCAGTGTGTGTAGTGTTACAGTGGGTGTGTGTCTGTGTTCAAGTGTGTGTGTATGTGTGTCTGTGTGTGTATGTGTGCCAGTATGTGTGTGTGCATGTCTGTGTGTGTTTGTGTCAGTGTGTGTATGTATGCCAGTGTGTGTGTCTGTCTGCAAATGTGTGTCTGTGTATGCGTATGTGTGCCAGTGTGCGTGTGTATGTGTGCCAGTGTATGTGGGTGCATGTCTGTGTGTGTTTGTGTCTGTGTCTGTATGTGTGCCAGTGTGTGTGTGTGCCAGTATGTGCCTGTCTGCATACCAGTGTGTCTGTGTGCCTGTGTGTGTGATATCTGTAATGTATTATGAATACGTTTGTGTGTACAGTATTGTGTGCTGTATATCTCTCTATCATTTATCTATCTACCTATTTATCTATCATTTATCTATCTATTCTACCTATTATCTATTAGGCTAGGGCCACACTTAACAGTGCACCCATGTTAGCCGGATCACGCTAGAGCAGAGCCCAGCCTGCTGTAACACTGACCACTAATGTCGGGTGCTTCCTGTGAATGCTGCACCATAGAAACCTGCTGTTTGCTATGGTTACAGCTTCACACTGCCTGGGACTTCCTATGAAGCTGTAACCATAGTAGACAGCGGGTTTATGTGATCTGGCTAACGTGGGTGCACTGTTAAGTATGGCCCTAGCCTTAGCTATCTATTGTCTATTCCTTCTATATATTATTTATCTATCCCTATATCTATGTATAATCTATTTTATTTTAAGAAAAAAGGAGCAGCACAATCTTTTAAAGAGAAAATGGTGCAAAGCCCTAAGGCTGGGGTCACACTTGGGCTGGGACCCACTTTTCCAGGCAGCACTAACAACGTTGGAATTTCTGCAATAACAGACACCGTTAATGGCGAGAGCTTCCTCGCAACGGGGTTCCCATAGAAAACCCATAGTTTACCTTGGATGCAGCCACACACAGAGCTCCAGGACAGTTGCTTTTCAACAGCGCACAGGAAAACGCTGTCAGCAGGTCAGTGATACCAATGGAAGAGAGAGTCTGTGTCGAATGCAGAGGACAGGTCTAGAAGGAGGAGGACAGAGAACTGTCTGTTAACGTTTGCCGTGAGTAAATCGCTGGTTGATGGTTGCCAGGTTTTCAGACAGGACCGAAAACCTGGCGATGGGCGCCCGGTGGACACGCAGCATCGCTGCGTGTGACACAAGGAGACGCGCAATCAGCCAGCTCCCAGCGCCTCTCATCAAGTTCAGGGAGCTGGGAACCCATAGTAAACTGCGGGTATCTAGTTAGCGCGTGCTGCCTAGATACCCGATGTATACCTTTGTTACCAGCCTTTGATCACCGGCTGGTATCCAAGGTAAACAGCAGGTAACTAGGGTCCCTAGTTACCCGCTGTTACCTTGGATAACAGCCAGTTAGCGGGAGCAGGCTGGTAACCAAGGTATACATCGGGTAACTAGGCAGCGCGCGCTGCCTAGATACCCGTAGTTTACCATGGATACCAGCCTGCTCCCGCTAACTGCAGGCGGGCAGCAGGAGCAAGACATCGTGGAAAAGATATTTACATAATTTCAACGATGTCGCTAGTCCAATGATCGCTGGTGAGCCTGTCTGTGTGTGTTGCTACGTGTTGATGTCCAAAGCAGAACAATACCCCTACCTCAGGTGCAGATCACACTAATCCAGACAGTTCAGGTTGTAAGCTTTAAAAGTACACCTTTGTGTACATTGCTGTGAACCTGACATGTGCAAATCTGTACCTGATGTAGGTGTGCTGTGGCTGCTGTATCCCTGAAGTACGTGTTGATGTGCAAAGCAGAACAATACCCCTACCTCAGGTGCAGATCACACTAATCAAGACAGTTCAGGTTGTAAGCTTTAAAAGTACACCTTTGTGTACATTGCTGTGAACCTGACATGTGCAAATCCGTACCTGATGTAGGTGTGCTGTGGCTGCTGTATCCCTGAAGTACGTGTTGATGTGCAAAGCAGGACAATACCCCTACCTCAGGTGCAGATCACACTAATCCAGACAGTTCAGGTTGTAAGCTTTAAAAGTACACCTTTGTGTACATTGCTGTGAACCTGACATGTGCAAATCTGTACCTGATGTAGGTGTGCTGTGGCTGCTGTATCCCTGAAGTACGTGTTGATGTGCAAAGCAGGACAATACCCCTACCTCAGGTGCAGATCACACTAATCCAGACAGTTCAGGTTCATTGCTTTAAAAGTACACCTTTGTGTACATTGCTGTGAACCTGACATGTGCAAATCTGTACCTGATGTAGGTGTGCTGTGGCTGCTGTATCCCTGAAGTACGTGTTGATGTGCAAAGCAGGACAATACCCCTACCTCAGGTGCAGATCACACTAATCCAGACAGTTCAGGTTCATTGCTTTAAAAGTACACATTTGTGTACATTGCTGTGAACCTGACATGTGCAAATCTGTACCTGATGTAGGTGTGCTGTGGCTGCTGTATCCCTGAAGTACGTGTTGATGTGCAAAGCAGAACAATACCCCTACCTCAGGTGCAGATCACACTAATCCAGACAGTTCAGGTTGTAAGCTTTAAAAGTACACCTTTGTGTACATTGCTGTGAACCTGACATGTGCAAATCTGTACCTGATGTAGGTGTGCTGTGGCTGCTGTATCCCTGAAGTACGTGTTGATGTGCAAAGCAGGACAATACCCCTACCTCAGGTGCAGATCACACTAATCCAGACAGTTCAGGTTGTAATCTTTAAAAGTACACCTTTGTGTACATTGCTGTGAACCTGACATGTGCAAATCCGTACCTGATGTAGGTGTGCTGTGGCTGCTGTATCCCTGAAGTACGTGTTGATGTGCAAAGCAGAACAATACCCCTACCTCAGGTGCAGATCACACTAATCCAGACAGTTCAGGTTGTAAGCTTTAAAAGTACACCTTTGTGTACATTGCTGTGAACCTGACATGTGCAAATCTGTACCTGATGTAGGTGTGCTGTGGCTGCTGTATCCCTGAAGTACGTGTTGATGTGCAAAGCAGGACAATACCCCTACCTCAGGTGCAGATCACACTAATCCAGACAGTTCAGGTTCATTGCTTTAAAAGTACACATTTGTGTACATTGCTGTGAACCTGACATGTGCAAATCCGTACCTGATGTAGCTGTGCTGTGGCTGCTGTATTCCTGAAGTACGTGTTGATGTGCAAAGCAGAACAATACCCCTACCTCAGGTGCAGATCACACTAATCCAGACAGTTCAGGTTGTAAGCTTTAAAAGTACACCTTTGTGTACATTGCTGTGAACCTGACATGTGCAAATCCGTACCTGATGTAGGTGTGCTGTGGCTGCTGTATCCTGAAGTACGTGTTGATGTGCAAAGCAGGACAATACCCCTACCTCAGGTGCAGATCACACTAATCCAGACAGTTCAGGTTGTAAGCTTTAAAAGTACACACTTTGTGTACATTGCTGTGAACCTGACATGTGCAAATCTGTACCTGATGTAGGTGTGCTGTGGCTGCTGTATCCCTGAAGTACGTGTTGATGTGCAAAGCAGAACAATACCCCTACCTCAGGTGCAGATCACACTAATCCAGACAGTTCAGGTTGTAAGCTTTAAAAGTACACCTTTGTGTACATTGCTGTGAACCTGACATGTGCAAATCTGTACCTGATGTAGGTGTGCTGTGGCTGCTGTATCCCTGAAGTACGTGTTGATGTGCAAAGCAGAACAATACCCCTACCTCAGGTGCAGATCACACTAATCAAGACAGTTCAGGTTGTAAGCTTTAAAAGTACACCTTTGTGTACATTGCTGTGAACCTGACATGTGCAAATCCGTACCTGATGTAGGTGTGCTGTGGCTGCTGTATCCCTGAAGTACGTGTTGATGTGCAAAGCAGGACAATACCCCTACCTCAGGTGCAGATCACACTAATCCAGACAGTTCAGGTTGTAAGCTTTAAAAGTACACCTTTGTGTACATTGCTGTGAACCTGACATGTGCAAATCTGTACCTGATGTAGGTGTGCTGTGGCTGCTATATCCCTGAAGTACGTGTTGATGTGCAAAGCAGGACAATACCCCTACCTCAGGTGCAGATCACACTAATCCAGACAGTTCAGGTTCATTGCTTTAAAAGTACACATTTGTGTACATTGCTGTGAACCTGACATGTGCAAATCCGTACCTGATGTAGCTGTGCTGTGGCTGCTGTATTCCTGAAGTACGTGTTGATGTGCAAAGCAGAACAATACCCCTACCTCAGGTGCAGATCACACTAATCCAGACAGTTCAGGTTGTAAGCTTTAAAAGTACACCTTTGTGTACATTGCTGTGAACCTGACCTGTGCAAATCTGTACCTGATGTAGGTGTGCTGTGGCTGCTGTATCCCTGAAGTACGTGTTGATGTGCAAAGCAGGACAATACCCCTACCTCAGGTGCAGATCACACTAATCCAGACAGTTCAGGTTCATTGCTTTAAAAGTACACATTTGTGTACATTGCTGTGAACCTGACATGTGCAAATCCGTACCTGATGTAGGTGTGCTGTGGCTGCTGTATCCCTGAAGTACGTGTTGATGTGCAAAGCAGGACAATACCCCTACCTCAGGTGCAGATCACACTAATCAAGAAAGTTCAGGTTCTAAGTACACATTTGTGTACATTGCTGTGAATCTGACATGTGCAAATCCGTACCTGATGTAGGTGTGCTGTGGCTGCTGTATCCCTGAAGTACGTGTTGATGTGCAAAGCAGAACAATACCCCTACCTCAGGTGCAGATCACACTAATCCAGACAGTTCAGGTTGTAAGCTTTAAAAGTACACCTTTGTGTACATTGCTGTGAACCTGACATGTGCAAATCTGTACCTGATGTAGGTGTGCTGTGGCTGCTGTATCCCTGAAGTACGTGTTGATGTGCAAAGCAGAACAATACCCCTACCTCAGGTGCAGATCACACTAATCCAGACAGTTCAGGTTGTAAGCTTTAAAAGTACACCTTTGTGTACATTGCTGTGAACCTGACATGTGCAAATCTGTACCTGATGTAGGTGTGCTGTGGCTGCTGTATCCCTGAAGTACGTGTTGATGTGCAAAGCAGGACAATACCCCTACCTCAGGTGCAGATCACACTAATCATGAAAGTTCAGGTTCTAAGCTTTAAAAGTACACCTTTGTGTACATTGCTGTGAACCGGAATTATGTTTAATGTGAAAATCTGTACCTGACATAGGTGTACTGTGGCTACTATATACCTAAGTTATGTCTTAAACGCCTGTCACACACATCAATATCACTTTCAATATCGCTGCTGCACATGATGTAGCAGCGATATTGCATTGTCAATCATAAATCAATCATAAATTTATTTTTGATGGTCATAAAATTTTACGTGCATCTATAAGACATGACGATGGTCACCCGCTGGACGCACAGCATCAATGCGTGTCACATGGGGAGACGAGATCAGCAAGTCACAGCACCTGTAAACAAGCGATGGGACATGGTAAACAAGGTAAACTGCATGTATGAAGACAGTGAACGCTGCCTAGACACCCAATGTCTACCTTGGTTACCAGACTTCGCCAGCTTAACGAACAATAACAGCCTGTAAGTGAGACAAGACTGTTAACCAAGGTGAACATCATGTTTGTAGGCATCGCGCGGTGCCTACATACCCAATGTATACCTTGATTAACAGCCTTCTCCCACTTACAAGCTGTTATCGCTTGTTAAGCATGAAAAGGTTGGTAACCAATGTAACATGCAGGGATCTAGGCAGCATGCGCTGGATACATACCCCATGTAAACCTTGGTTAACAGCCTTTTCACGCTTAACGGCTGGTATCAAGGATGGTGAAAAAGGAATACATCAGGTATAATGGCAGGGCACATTGGCTACATACACACATTGAAGGGGCCTTTTACAATTGTGTTTTTTTAATGATTTGGAAGATCGGGCAAAACCAGATTCTTACAGTATTTTGCCCATTCAGTTTAATTTTGTCAGGTAGAATGTTGTAGATTCATGTTTTTTAATGAAATCATTAAAGAGAATGGGCAAAAAAATGAATTCTGTAAGAATCATTTGTTTTCAAGATCTTCAAAATCAGGAAAAAAACGCAAGTGTGAAAAGGCCACCTTGTTTAACAGCTACCAGCGCTTGCTAACAGGCGCTGTGAGTGTGAGGAAATCGTTTCCACCATGTCGCTGGTCTCATGATTACTGGTAAAATCTGCCTGTGTAATGGTACCTTTACACGCGGCTACATTTCTAGGGTGTCAACAGGTAACTTACTAGCTGCAGTGAAATCATGGAGACATGGTTCTATCTTGTTGCTGTGTACAAATGGAATAATGTCTCCATGATTTCACTGCAGCCAGTAAGTTACCTGTAGCCACCCTAGAAATGTTGCCGCGTGTAAAGGTACCATGACAGATCACCAGCAATCAAACGTCAATGTCACAGCAATCTCGTTTGTTGGTTAGTTCACTGTCGACATTGACATGTGTGACAGAACCTTTAACAACCTGTTACACAACAGATAATTGTGCAGAGGTTGTTTTCACATCTTTGCTTGGAGTGAAATCATGGACACATTGTTCCAGTTGTACACTGCCACAAAATGGAGCAATGAGACTATGATTCCACTGCTATCCTACATCTGAAAACAATATCAGCACAATTATGTGTGTGTGCAACAGGGCCTTTAAGGTGTATAACACAACAATACCCCTACTTCAGGCACAATAATAACATATGTCATGTTCTGAGCAAGGTTGTACAATGTGTACTTTTACAGCTCTGAACCTGAAGTATGTTACCTGCAACGCCGTACCTGATGTAGGTGTATTGTGGCTGCTCTGTACCTCCACTATATGTAGTGTTACCACATAGTTGAGGTACAGAGCACATCAGTTGAAGAAACAGACCAAAAAATATTTTATTTAATTGGAAAATAAAAATAATGAACATTAACATTTCAAAAATACAAACAGTTAATATTCAAAATATTATAGCAATATTAAATATTTGTCATTATCAAGTTTATAAAATGAAAAAAATTAATCTACAAAATTGTCATATCACAAAGAAAAAAAATAAAAGTATACTGTGAGAGCTCAATATAAAGGGAATGCAGCATACAGGAGAGGAGGAGAGCAGGGACACCCGAGGGGGACTGGCACATGCAGCAGAGTAGGGAAGCAGAGAGGCAGGAGAAGGACTGGAGCCTGAAAGAAAGGGGGAAGCAGGAGAGCAGGAGAAGGACTGGAGCCTGAAAGAAAGGGGGGAAGCAGGGAGGCAGCAGAGTGACTGTAGCCTGGACAAAAGAGGGTGGTGCAGGAGCTGTGTAATACACAATGCGTTGCAAATAACACACCATCTTGTTATTTTAAAAAGGTAAAAAAAATTATTTTTAATTAAACTTTAATTATACACATTACACGTCGCAACATTGCATGCAATTTCACTTGCAATTTGCTAGTTGCAGTGAAATCATGAACACATTATTCTATTTGTACACAGTAACAAAATAATAAAATGTGTTCGTGATTTCACTGACACCAGCAAATTTACAGTGAAATTGCATGCAATGTTGCAACGTCTAATGGTACCCTAAGAACAAATTTTTTTAATTATAACATTTTGTATTTTTTTTTTAATTTTTTTTTTTTTTTATTTGTTTTTATTTTTTAAAATATTGAAAATAATTAAAACATTTCAAACATAAATATGACAATTAAAAATATGTTCAATTATCATTTAATAATGAAAATTTTAAAACATCACTTGAAATTTGCTAGTTGCAGTGAAATCATGAACACATTATTCTATTTGTACACATCAACAAAATAAAAAAATGTGTCCGTGATTTCACTGACACAAGCAAATTTACGGTGAAATTGCATGCAATGTTGCAATGTCTAATGGTACCCTAAGAACAAATTTTTTTAACTATAACATTTTGTATTTTTTTTTAAATTTTTTTTTTTTTTAATTTGTTTTTATTTTTTAAAATATTGAAAATAATTAAAACATTTCAAACATAAATATGACAATTAAAAATATGTTAAATTATCATGTAACAATGAAAATTTTTAAACATCAACCATAAAGATGTATAACTATGTACAGCTATTATAACATTGAACTTTACAATAATAACACTTTCTACATGTCAAATAAATAATTACACATTTAGAATTTTGTACAATAAACATAACCGGCATGAAATTATAACAAATTAAACCATTTCATCCTGCCATGACACTCTTCCCTGCTCAGACATAAAATAATGGGCAAATTTGTCTCTAATTTCTGAAACAGCCAGAGTTGTTCTTACGCAACGTGTTCGGTTAGTCCTGTAATGTGGTGTCTGCAATGGCATCACGGTCCAAATGAAATTGTTCTTTGGCCAAAACATAGTTATGCAGAACCACACAGGCTTTCCAATGTCGTCCACAGACTCTGGCTGCATTTGTATGGCCTTTCCCAAAATGCGCCATTTTGCGGTTAACAGTCCAAAAGCGCATTCCACCACTCTTCTTGCCCTTGTGAGTCTGTAATTGTAGATCCGTTTTGCATGACACAATCCACGGCTGGCATAAGGCTTCAATAGGTTCTCGCACATTTGAAAAGCCTCATCTGCTACAATTACGAAGGGCATAGGCGGTCCATCTGTGTGCGGCAGAGGCCTTGGTGGTGGAATGTAAAAGTTGCTGTTATAAATCCGGCGTCCCATGGGAGATTGCTTAAAAACCTGCGAGTCATTTGATCGTCCATAAGACCCAATGTCAACGGCAACAAAGCGACATTGGGAATCCGCGATCGCCATCAGTACGATTGAAAAGTATTTCTTATAATTAAAGTATTCAGAACTGCTCCCAGCAGGTTTAACAATCCGGATGTGCTTGCCGTCCAGAGCTCCAACGCAGTTTGGAAAATTGGTGATCTCTTCAAACTTGGCAGCAGATGACATCCACAGGTCCATCGTCGGTTCAGGGAGGAATTCCGGCTGCAACACGTCCCACAGTGCTTTGCAGGTTTCCTTCACAATTCCTGAAATCGTTGAAATTCCAAGCCGGAATTGGAAGTGAAGTGAAGACATGCTTTCTCCACTTCCGAGAAACCTGAAAAATAACAAAAACACAACAGTATCATACTTTGAAAGTTAAAAGACACACAACATTAACATTTTTGAGAAATACACCGTACACAATAAAAAGGTGAAACACAATAATTATCATGGGAATGGGAATATACATGATCAACACCACAGTTTACATAAAAGCAACAAAAGGAAGTACTCAGTCACACTACAGTTTTTTGAAAAATATTTTAAAAATATTAAAAAAATAAATATATTGCTATACTATGTAAAATGATTACTTCAAGCACAATGACACAATAAAACATTTTTGAATGAGCAGGAGGCCCACCCGCAGTGTGCATGACACACGAAATTCATAAAAAAGCAGAAAGTTACTTTTTACATCAGCAGCAAGATGAGGTTTTGAGGCAATCAAACCAATGCAGCGCCACATGCTGTATCATCAACATAACAGACGAATTTTGTGTCACATGCAACAAGACCCATGCATAGTCTATGCTGCTTACGCTCCTTTGCAGCAAAAGCGGTTCTGGCAGATGCGTCAGAAGCAGCAATTGCTTAAAGCAATAAAAAACACAAAAAAAAAAGGATTTTTATTTAAGTTTGCAAGTGACTCATCTGCTGCAACCGTCAGAAACGTCCTTAATGCAAAGAACCACAAGCACAAGACACAAAGCATGGGTATTGCTACATCCAGCATGCAACTCGGGCGTTATGTGGGCAATGCAGCACCACATGGCAGATATGCAGCAAACATCGTCTTGAAGCAGATGTGGAAACACCATAAAAAGAACAGCACAGCTGCAACAATTAAAAAAAAAAAAAATTTAAAGTAATGCACTTTGACATACAATAAAAGACACATTCCACAACCAGTGTTCAAAGCCCAAAATACCAACACTTTCACTCATAATACAAGGATTTATAAACAGATAAATTAAACAAAAATTCAATTTGAAATAAAAATAAAATAAAAAAAGTTAAACAGGGTTAAACTTTGTTCACATTTGCATTCCCCTGTGCAACGTTCTGCGTATGGCATCCGCAATCTGAGCGCAGCCACCCAAACCCTTATGTTTATAATGGAAGCACACAGTGCTGCACTTGACTGCGCATGACCGTGCACTCCCCTTCACTGCCATATGTGATTTGTGTGCAGATGTATGCCTGTGCAGAAATCACATAGTCTTTTCCACACCAGGAACGCATGTTACATTCCTGTTGCGGACGACAGTGTGTGATTTGTGCGCAAACATACATCTGCACACAAATCACATATGGCAGTCAAGGGGAGTGCACGCAGTCAAGAGCAGCACTGTGCACTCCCATTATAAACATAGGGGCTTGCAGTGGCTGCACTCACATTGCAGAGCACTCTTACGCAGAACACTGCGGAGTGGTACACAAGTGTGAACCCACTCTTTACTGTTGTCAAACATTGTACTGTGAATGAAGTGAACACAGCTGCAAGATGATGTTTTATGCAGATCCAGAATGAGACACAGCATCATACAGATCATCCGCATAAAAGCTGACTTGTGGGCTACATGAAGCAAGCCCCATGCATTGTGTATGTTGCTTGAAGTCCTTTGCATCAAGTGTGGTTATGCTGGGTGCATCGGAGGATGCACTTGTGGCGGAAAAAAAAATTTAAAATCTCTTTTTTTTGTTTATTTTTAAATTACAACAAAGACACATCAGCCACATCTTCCAGCACAACCATGCCTGCCATAAAAGAACACAAGTAACCTACACAACACATGGCGCTTAATGCATCCAGACCACGTCAGGCATTATGCAGCCAATTCCAAAAATGCAGCACCACATGTCGGATCAGCAGACAAATTCACCTTGATAATGATGTTAAAAGGCCAATTGCATGAACACTATGGGGGGAGCACGAGTCCCACCCACAGTGTGCATAAGACCTTACATTAATACAAATGCAGTCACTTGCACGAACACTATGGGGGGAGCATGAGTCCCACCCACAGTGTGCATGACACCTTACATTAGAAGGCTGGGTTCACATTTGAGGACCCAAACGCAGCATTCTGCAGAGGGGTCCGCAATGTCAACGCAGCGGCACCAAGCTCCTATCTTTATAATGGGAGTGCACGGTGCTGGGCTTGACAGCGCATGACCATGCGCATCCATTCACTCCAATATGTTGTCTGTGCGTAGGCGGATACCTGCGCACAAATCATACAGTCTCTTCCGCACCAGGGACGCAACATGTTGTGTCCCTGGTGTGGACGAGAGTGTGTGATCTGTGCGCAGGCGTCCGCCTGCGCACAGATCACACATGGGAGTGAATGGGTGCGCACGGTCATGCACTGTCAAGCGCAGCACCGTGCGCTCCCATTATAAAGATAGGAGCTTGCAGCCGCTGCGCACACATGGCGATTCCCCTCCGCTGAACACTGCGGAAGGGAACGCTAATGTGAAGGCAACCATACTAATGCAGTCACTTGCATGAACACTATGGGGGGAGCATGAGTCCCACCCACAGTGTGCATGTCGCCTTACATTAATACTAATGCAGTCACTTGCACGGACACTATGGGGGTAGCATGAGTCCCACCCACAGTGTGCATGACACCTTACATTAATACTAATGCAGTCATTTGCACGGACACTATGGGGGTAGCATGAGTCCCACCCACAGTGTGCATGACACCTTACATTAATACTAATGCAGTCACTTGCACAGACACTATGGGGGTAGCATGAGTACCACCCACAGTGTGCATGACACCTTACATTAATACTAATGCAGTCACTTGCACGGAGACTATGGGGGGAGCATGAGTCCCACCCACAGTGTGCATGACGCCTTAAATTAATGCTAATGCAGTAAAAGGCAATTTTTCACATCAGCAGCACGGTGATATTTTTGGCCAATAAAAGAGGTGATGCTGCATCTGCCTGACCACACACATAATGCCCAACTTATGGACTGAATACGGCAAGCCCCATACATTTTGTATGGTGCCTGCGGTCATTTACAGCAAGTCACATTCTGGCAGGTGCATCAGATGCAGCTCTTGTGTCCATAAAAAAAAAAAAAAAAAAAATCAAAGGTATTTCCATTTTGTTATAACTACAATTGTGACACATCTGCAGCACCTGCCAGAACTACACTTGACGCAAAGGACCGCAAGCAACATACACAATGCATAGAGCCTGTGATGCAAATCAGCCATTATACAGCAAATGCAGCGCCACCTTCTCACACAAACATCATATTTCTGCAGATGTAAAAAACACAGAGCATGACTGCAAGAAAAAAAAAACATCATTTCATGTTTTAAAACATGAATTTTTAAGGCTGGCTTCAGACTTGAAGATGCATCTGCAGATTTTTGCAGATGCATCTGCATACATACCACGGCCCCTATGTTTATAATGGTGCGCACAGCGGTCTGCAGATGCTTGCGGACCGCCGTGCGCTCTCATTGCCCGCCATTATTGATCTGTGCGCACGCAGATGCCTGCGCACAAATCACACACTCTCGCCTGCACCAGGGACACGACATCTCGGGTCCATGGTGTGGCCAGGATTGTGTGATTTGTGCACAGGCATCCACGTGCGCACAGATCAATAATGGCGGGCAATGAGAGCGCACGGCGGTCCGCAAGCATCAGCAGACCGCCGTGCGCACAATTATAAACATAGGGGCCGCGGTCTGCATGCAGATGCTTGCAGATGCATCTGCAAAACGCTGCAGATGCATCTGCAAGTCTGAAGCCAGCCTTAGTTATAGAAAAATAACCACTGCAAACAGTCACAAAACACAACCAGTGTGCACAGCGCCAAAAACAACACGTTCATTCACAATATAATTATTTATCAACTGTTTAAAAAAAAAAACAGCTGACAAATAATTATACAGTGAATGACCAATAGATATAAAACATTGTATGTCTGCAAAAATAAAAAAAAAATATTGCACTATGCAAATTAAAAAAAAAAAATCAAAAACCACAACCAGTGTGAACAGCACCATAAAGCAAAACCTACATTCATAATACATTTATCAACAGTTTATATAGAAAAAAATAGAAACAAACATACTGATCAATGATAATTATACGGTGAATGACAAAATCAAAAAGCGTGGCTGCAACATAAGCAGTCAAATTTTAATGCACTATGAGAATTTAAAAAAAAAAAAAAAAAAATCTACAGTCAATGACCAATACATAGACCATGACTACAAGAATAACAGCCATGAATACTTACAATAATGCAGTTTAAAAAAATAAAAAAATAAAGCCAATGAAAAAAAAAAAAATTATTAATAATATATATACACACAAACGCACAGTACAATAAAAAAAATCTGTTCTTTGTAAATAAACTTAGGACCAGTTTACCAAAAAAAAAAATATATATATTTTTAAAAAATATTTAATTAAAAAAAAAAAATTCTACTCTGAATAACAACAAACATAAAAAGTCTACATTTTAAAAAATGCGCTCTGTTTAAAAAGAAAAAAGTGAAAATAACTGCAAAAACACGCCAATAAGCATTTAAAAAAAAAAAAAAAATCAACTTGCATTACCTTAAAGTCACCATTAGTCGCTCCTCTGCAGAAATCGCCCGCCGGAATCTGGTGTCTTCTTTGGTGATGAGTCCTCGAACGCGTCCAAGAAGTTCGTCAAAACTTTCGATGGTCATCCGAAGATAGTCCCGGAATTTATCAGGATGGTTCCGCAGTTCTTCGTATAAAGTGCAGAACACACCACGAGTCATTCGCCTTGATGTGATGGGGTGCACCCAAAATCGCCGCCGTCTCTGTCGCAGTCTTTGTCTTCGTCGCTCATTGTGGTATGCAAGTCCCACAAAGCGCGCAATTGTGAAAGCTCTTTTAAAATGGGCATCCAATGCACGGAACGACATCGCCATCTTGCAGTAAAATTCCGGAGAAAGATGAAAGTCCAGGAAATGCAAAAATGCAGAAAAAAAAAAAAATAAATAAATAAAATCAAGGGAATAAAAGACAATCCACGGAAATCCAAGGAAAATAGGTCCACAATCCAAGCAGTGTCCACTCCAAAAACTGGCAAAGAATGCTTGGACAACAAAAAAAAAAAATTCTTTATATACCTGTGGGCGAGTACTTAAAGTGCGGGAAAAACCGCGTTTGCCGCACTTGCGGCACACTTGCGGCACACTTGCGGCAAGAATGCGGCAAGCCCCATTCATTTCCTATGGGACTTGCGGCACTTGCGGCAAGTGCGGTTTTTTTTACAAATTTCCACGCCAGTTGCGGCAATGCGGATTTTACCGCATTTGTGCCGCAACTGGCAAATGCGGTTACATGCGGAATTTACCGCAAGTGACAGTTGCGGTATGAATGCGGTATTAACGGTCAATACCGCAAATGCCGCGAATTTCAAAAAACGCTGATGTGAAAGCACCCTTAGGCTGCTTTCACATTACGATTTTCGGTCATCTGATTGTATCCGTTTCAAAACGGATACAATCGGATCTGAAATCGGATCCCATGTCCCCGTATGGGAATCGGATCGAATGTACCACTATTGGCATCTGATTTTTGGCACCATCCGATCCGATTTAATCACGGCACAAAATCGCGGTCTGCTACGATTTTGTGTCCGTAACTCAAATCGGACAGCATCAGATCAGTGCTGATCCGAGTGCCCACAAAATGTGAGCCTATGGACATCGGATGCGAGTTCACCTCAAATCCGATGACGGCTCCATGTTCCCTGCCTCTCCCTGTCTCTCCCTGCTCCTGCCTCCTCCATCTTCTTCCTCCCGCTATTCTATTCTGTCCGTCCCGCTATTCTATTCTGTCCCCCCGCTTCTCTATCCTAATCACCCTCGACTCCTCCCTCTCCTTCAAGCCCCACATCCAAGCCCTCGCCACCTCCTGCCGACTCCAACTCAAGAACATATCACGTATTCGCTCGTTTCTTAATCACAACACCGCCAAAACTCTCGTCCACGCCCTCATCATCTCCCGCCTCGACTACTGCAACCTACTGCTCACCGGTCTCCCTGCCTCCTCCCTTGCACCTCTCCGCTCTATCCTAAACTCAGTTGCCCGTCTAATCCACCTGCCTCCTCGCTACTCCCCTATCTCCCCTCTCCGCATGGCACTCCACTGGCTCCCCACCTCCCTAAGACCTCACTTTAAAATCCTAACCCTGACCTACAAAGCCATTCACAACCTGTCCCCCCCCTACATCTCTGACATGGTCTCCCGATACCAACCCGCACGCAACCTACGCTCCTCACAAGAACTCCTCCTCTCCTCCCCCCTCATCTCATCCTCCCACAACCGCATACAAGACTTCTCCCGCGCCTCCCCTAGACTCTGGAACTCTCTCCCCCAGCACGTCCGACACTCGCCTACCCTCAAGAGCTTCAAAAAGAACCTCAAAACTCATCTATACCAACAAGCCTACAACCTATGATGAGACCCAGCGTCGCTCCACCAAACGCTTGGCGCTCCCCCACCCTATCGTGTTCCCCCCATCCCTATAGACTGTGAGCCCTCGTGGACAGGATCCTCTCCCGTCTTGTATCAGCAAGCCTTGATTGCTCATGTGTACTGTACCTGTCGTTGTTACCCCCACTGCTTATGTAAAGCGCCATGGAATCAATGGCGCTATATAAATAAATAATAATAATAATAATAATAA
Organism: Allobates femoralis; assembly: GCA_033576535.1. Classification (NCBI taxonomy): domain Eukaryota; kingdom Metazoa; phylum Chordata; class Amphibia; order Anura; family Aromobatidae; genus Allobates; species Allobates femoralis. The sequence continues at coordinate 494,950,012 of JARQOC010000001.1, read as the reverse complement.
TAATCTAATCCCTATCCTGTCCCCTTTTCTCTTCACTGTGTGTTAAAAAAAAAAAAAAACTCCTCCCGGAGGATACATCATCTGTCACCAACTCCCAGGATGCGACACCATCGGGGCTGAAGGACCTGTGATGATGTCACAGAGCAGGTCACATGACATATCAGCTGACTGGTTCTCTGACATCACCAGAGGCCCTTTAGCCCCGATGATGTCGCATCCTGGGAGCCGGTGACAGGTGATGTATCCTCCGGGAGGAGTTTTTTTTTTTTTAACACACAGGGAAGAGAACAGGGGACAGGATAGGGATTAGATCAGGATGGAGGAGCGGGGGACAGAATACAATAGCGGGGGGTGGGAAGTAGATGGAAGAGGCAGGAGTAGGGAGAGACAGGGGACCTCAGGATCCACATGGATCCTGCAGAGAATCGGATCGGATGGCTATTTGCCATCCGATTGCAGGGATGCGTGTGGATCCGTGCCTGTCCGTGGGATCCTCATTCAAACTCGGATCCCACAGACAGACAGTAAATCGTAATGTGAAAGCACCCTAACCAGCGCTGATATAATCCTTGTAACATTTTACATAGCAAAAGCTACTTTCACTCTCTGAAGCAGTTTGTATCCATGTGAATTGAAAAACGAGTAAAATCTCATTAGGTATGCTGATTTAATCTTCATATGTTTATCTTATTCATATTTTCTATTACAATCCCACATAGGAAAAATATTCAGTGCTATTCAAGCTTCAGAATACTTCTGTAAAAACCAAATGCATTATAAATTGACATTTCACTCTTTTCTCTATCAGGAAAACAACATTTGATTTCACTAAAGGGCTACCTTTATTCAGTTTAAACATATTAAGATGATAAGATGGCTACATCATGGAAAGTGGCTGTAGAACTGGGCAAAACATATTATTTTATTTTTGTATTTCTCATCTCTGTTGCAAAGATATTATCTTGTACGGTTTTGATTCTAATTTATACTAAGACTATGGGAATATCAGCAAAGATTCATCTTTGGGGACAAATATTTTATCAATTGCATGATACCTATCATAATAAAGAATTGACATGAAGGGAAAAAAAGCTAAACATCACAAAAGCTTATAACAGGCTATTTATGTTTTTAATATGTAATAACACAGCCCTGATTTAATCAATCAACTCTTTTTAAGTTGTGGTTGAACTAGATAGACTTAAAAGAAGAAAATGTGGGAGAAGTGCTCCTTAAAATCCTTTTTACTTTATTATATCAAATTATAAGTATGAAACCACCAATGCACCCTTACTCTCATATCCATTTTCATGGGTGCTTCATATTTTATGATTTAATATCATAAAGAAAAAAGAAATTTAAGAAAGACTCCTCCCACATTTTCTTCTTGTTTGATGGCCAAGAGTCGCGGCATTGTGGACCTGAGTCTTGAAGATGTGAACAGCCTTAGGAAATAATTGCATGCTTTATTTAGATGGACTTGAGGTCTGCTTTCAACCTTAAAAGCTATGAAACAATCTTAACAAACACTTCTAGTAGTTTGTATTTTAGAGAACTCCCAACTGCTGTAATCCACCTCCCCACACACTGACTGCTTTCATATTAATCCATTCACAACCTATCGTGCACATTTGCATCATAGGTCACCTCCTACCCTTTGATGCGAGCTTACACTGTAAGTTCGCACCATCCCTTGCACGTCTCAGCTGATCTCCTCAGCTGAGAAGTGTATCTAGCAGCATCAATCAGATCCATGATCTGATTGCCACTGTTAACCTTTGGATCGCACTGTCATTTACTGCCGAGATCGGAGGTCCCGTGAAGTGATCATGGGACCTCAATCTGTTACCTCAATATGTGATGACCCCAGAAGCTGTCCTGATTACTTTGGTATGGATGGCTGGCGAGCACCAGCATCCACATGAAGTGATCACTTCCCCTATGTACTGAAGTGCTGCAGCTCATCATTACATAGGACAAGCAATCACAGTGTGCAGCACTGAGGCCCTGTAGGAGCCAGAGTAAAATAAAGAAAAATAAAAAAAGTTTTTTAAAAATATGACATAAACTAAAAAGTTCAAATACCCCCTTTGACACTATTGAAAATAAAACTATTAAAAAAATGAAAATTATTCACACATTTGGTATTACTGCATTCAGAAATGCCTGATCTATTAAAATCTAAAACCGATTAATCAAATCAGTAAACTGAGTAATGGAAATAAGTCCAAATGCCAAAATTTAATTTTTGGGTCACTGCAGCATAGCAGTAAAATGCAATAACAGGCGATCAAAACATCGTATCTACACAAACATTGTATCATTAGAAACATCATCTCAAGCCACAAAAAAAAAGCCCTCACAAAGCCCGATATCCTGAAAAATAATAACGATATGGGTCAGGTAAAATGGCACAAAAGTGCAATTCTTTTTCTTTTAAAACTTCAGAATTTTTTTTACACCACTTAGATAAAATTAAAAGCATCCATTTTTGGTATCTACAAACTTGTACCGACCAGAAGCAACATACTGACCTGTCAGTTTTACCATATAGTTACCATGGTATTAAAAATAACAAAAAAACAAATGTGAGATTGCACTTTTTTTTGCAATTTTACCGCGCTTGAATTCTATTCCCATGTTTCTGCACACTATATGGTAAAATAAATGATTTAATTTGAAAGTACAACTCGTCCTGCAAAAAAGAAAACCTTGTATTTCCATAATGACATAAAAATAAAAAAGTTATGGCTCTTAAAAGAAGGGGAGGAGAGAAACAAAATATTTAAAATCACAAATCATCCAATAGTGAAGGGTTTAAAGCTGCTAGATGTGTTAGGGTCCCGTCACACTTGGCGACGTTCCAGTGATCCCAACAATGATACGACCTGGTAAATATCGCTGGAACGTCGCTACATGGTCGCTGGTGAGATGTCATACAGTCAGATCTACTCAACGATGCAGCAACGATATGACGATCCGTATAACGACTTCGGCGGTCGTTGGGACCCTGTCACACAGAAGCTAGTCTAATGACTCAGACCTACATGGCTGAGTTCTGAGTCACTAACAAGGTCGTTGTTAAGATGTCAAACACACCGATGCATGCTGCCCAGAGGGAGGCCAACGATCAAAAAATGGTCCAGGCCATTCTGACATGATCGGCAATATCATAGCGGGGTCACTATTGAGGTCACTGTTACGTCACAAAACCTGTGAGACAACAACGATCTCACTAAGTGTAACTGGGGCTTAAACCTTTACACAAAGATCACTGAAGAACACAGGGCTGTGGGTTATTAACCTGCCTAGCGGTATTCCCGAGTGTGACTCGGGTTAACTTTTACTGCCAGAAGCGGTAACTCCGAGTCACACTCGGGTTTACCTGCGGCTGGTGCTGTCAGAGCAGCACCGCCGCCACTGCTCCCTACTTTAGCTGCCCCTGCTCCCGGTGCTGTGCTGGCGGGGAGCACCGCCGCCCGCCCCTGCTCCCTGTGCTGTGGAGGCGGGGAGTACCGCCGCCCGCCCCTGCTCCCGGTGCTGTGCCGGCTGGGAGCACCGCCGCCCGCCCCTGCTCCCGGTGCTGTGCTGGCGGGGAGCACTGCCGCCCGCCCCTGCTCCCGGTGCTGTGCCGGCGTGGAGCACCGCCGTCCGCCCCTGCTCCCGGAGCTGTGCCGGCGGGGAGCACCGCCGCCCGCCCCTGCTCCCGGTGCTGTGGAGGCGGGGAGCACCGCCACCCGCCCCTGCTCCCGGTGCTGTGGTGGCGGGGAGCACCGCCGCCTGCCCCTGCTCCCGGTGCTGTGCTGGCGTGGAGCACCGCCGCCCGCCCCTGCTCCCGGTGCTGTGGAGGCGGGGAGCACCGCCGCCCGCCCCTGCTCCCGCTGCTGAGGACCGGGGGCCGGGGTGCTGTCAGAGACGGGGGGAGGGGGCTGGGGCATCGGGTCTTACCTGCCTTACCTGGCTAGGGTTAGGGCTAGGTTTAGGGTTAGGGTTAGGGTTAGGGCTAGGGTTAAGGCTAGGGTTAGGGCTATTGTTATGGTGTCGCTAGCGACATCGCCGAAAAAGTGACGTATCAGCGATGTCACTAGCGACGTCGCGCTGTGTAAACGAGCAGCGCGACCGCGTTTTATCGCTGGTCGCAGGTTGTCAGGTTTACAGGAAGAACCGTAAACCTGTCAACCGGCGACCTGCGATAAGGCTGGATCGCGCCGTGTGACATCGCCAGAGCGACGTCGGCGGCGATCCAGCCTATACCGCAGCGTTGCTGCGGATCGCTCGCTGAGCTGAGCCCAGCCCAGCGAGCGATGTCACCACCCGCATCGCTGCGGCATCCCTGGCCGCAGCGATGCTGTGTGACAGCTGGCCAGCGATGTCGGAAGCGAGCGGGCACCCGCGCATCGCTTCCGACATCGCTGGCCAGATCGTGCTGTGTGACGGCACCATTAGGGTAAGGGGGCGATATCGCTGCCCATTCATGTGGAGACGTGGGGGCGTCATCGCCCCTACGTCGCCACATGTAAAGGGGCGATGTTGCCGGTCCCGGCCGGTCGCCTGGTTTCACAGCAGTGCTGTGAAACCCGGCGACCATCATGGGGCGATGTGCACACATCGCCCCATGTAACCGGGCAGCAGTAACCTGTCAGGCGATGGGAGCCATAGGCTCCCATTGTCCTGCATCGCCGCCGGGGTTGTCGCCCTACAGGTTGCCGACACTGGGCTAGAGGAGTCACCCCGTCTAAATGGGGGACGGCGCTGGTGGCGGGGGCGGCGAGAGCGTGTGCGGCCCCGCCATTCACCGCCGACATCTCCAGCCCTGTCGCCCCGTCACGTGACGGGGCCTTTAGGGCTAGGGTGTTATGATAGAGCCTGGGCTGCAGACGAGAAGAGGGGCGGGAACACCCAAGGAAAGCTGGTTGCTTCCCTCAGTTACCCTCCTCTCCTCTGTCACAGGGACATCCAGCGATGTCCCCGCTGTGATCGCCAGTGAGAGACCCTTCGGATGCCTCCATATGACTTCCTGGTTCCGTCTCTGTGAGCCGCAGCGGCTCATTGGAGGCGGAACTGGCTGGGGAAAAAAAAAAAAAGTATAAAATTTCAGCCCATAAAAGAAATTTTTTATGAAAAAAAATGGTACCGCATTTAGGCTGCTTTCACATCAGCGGTTTTTTTAAATCGCGGCAGATGCGGTGAAAAAAACGAATCTGCCGCGATTTAAAAAAAACTCTAGTGTGAAAGTACCCTTAGTACAAAATTCCTGACATAATCATACCGCCAGGTATAAGATTATTGATTAAAATTATATTATTTATTTAATTATAATTCATGATTTTATGTTTCAAACTTTATCACATCTGAGAGGTCTACTAGAGTCTTCTTTGATCAGGTAATTACTAAGAATTGCAGGCCGACAGTACATAACACCAAATTTCCATGCAAAAAAATGGTACCGCTTTTAGCACAAAATTCCTGACATAATCATACCGCCAGGGAGGTTAAAGGTCACGCACAAAAAAAACTATTCTTATCTTTTTAAAAGAAAGTTCTATTTACCCCTTGATACCTGCTTGATATTTCATGCTTATGATTTTTCAACCTCATGCATGGGAAATAGTTCAAACCCCCCAAAATAATTTCTCACAACACCCACTTTGGTATTCCATGAATTAAAATCTAAACTGTGAGGGTACCTTTACACGCCGCTACAACATGGTAGAAACAACCGAGTAGATGAGAGAAATGTATCTTGCACCGCCAAATCAACTCGAGGTAGCGGCGTGTAAAGACGGTTGTTTCCACCCGTCACTTGAGGCACCTGTTTCAGAGCCGTGCTCTAAAACAGGTTGATTTCAACCTGGTGGTAACGGCGTGTAAATACTGCAGTGTAAGCTTTATTCGTCACTTAGATAACTCCACGGGGCGTGACACAGCCTCTTGGAAACCACCCCCTTCAGCGATCATTGGAGGAAGCTCCTGCTTTACGATTGGTAGTCGCTGCATAGGGCGGCATATTTAAGGAGCTGACCAGTCACACTACACAATTGCTCGAGCGTCATGGATTAGTCAGCCTCCTGCCCTGGCTGCCCAATCATGATGCTATTGCTTTGTCCTATCAACGTACGAAATTCTCATAATCCACAATTCTGGCACGCCTATGTGTTGTACCTGCTGCACCAGGTCTTCCCATATTACCTTCTGTTATGGCGTGTAAATGAGGTAAGGTGCTCTACACAAGGTAACTTGTGGCACCCGGCGGTGCATCCAGAGATAGATTCAACCTTCTGTAGTGCACCTTATAGCGGCGTGTAAAGGCGATGCGGGTACCGTTTGTAACCGTTGCTGGCGTGCTCGTGCACGTGAAGCACCCGGTTGTTTCCACCATGTTGTAGCGGCGTGTAAAGGTACTCTGAAAGGTAATATCTCCACAACAGAAATGAGAAATTAAAAAAAAAGCTTATATTTTATTTAGCTCTGCAGCCACTCTTCCATGATGTGACCAGTTTAACATGCTGAAACTGGTAAAAGATTTGCCGTAAATGAGAGTAGGATCCTGTGACAGAGGTGCGAAGTACAGTATATTCTTAGTATGCTCAAGACGCTCAGTGCACCATTCTAACAACTGGTTTTACATGTCACTACTTCACTCTCTATTGATAATCAGCAGTGGCTTACTTGGGGTAAGCACAATCTGTAAAGAAACTCAGGCAAGTCAGCACTCTCCAGTACCAGAAAGGTAGGCATGGGTATGTGGACGGAAGACTGCACCAAGACTCTTAGCATCATGACGGGCTCATCAATTACCCAAATGAGCATATTTGATTAATCTTCCATTTCTATAGAACAGAAGCAGCATTTAGAACATGAAGATATGTTATTGTTTTCTTTTATAAAGGTTAATCCCCTTAAGACACTGTGCTTAGTACATGTTATCGGTTTGGACTAAAGATGCCGTCACACGCCGACATATCACTGGCGAGATGGCTGGAAATTCCCAAATTCAGCAATGTGGAAACCACATCGCATGTCCGTAGTGGCGTGTGACTGGGCGATTCTACGGCGAGAAATCGCTGGTGCAGCATCGCCTGATTGCCCTGCACTGCAGTGAAATTGGGCGATATCCAACAGGCGATTTTAGTGCATCGTGGCATGTGACAGGGCGATAGCAACGTACACAGCGATTCTGAAATCAATCCCGTAGGCGTGCTTGGATGGTGTTTTTTGCGCCGCATCTGTGGCGATTGGTGGGTCATACTGTGTTCCGATTGGATGGTTGTGTCCAAGGCGCCTTATTTGATGACCCATGCGTTCATGCAAGGCTGACCAATGGGAACGCAGTTCCGTCCACCAATCGCAGTGATAGGGGCGCGGTGAAACACACTCTAGCACGCCCCTATCGAAACAGTATGGCCACATCGCTGCTACAATTGTGGCATGTGATGCTGCGATGTGTGAAGGGAAGATTGCTTCCTGTCTTCTGCAGACAATTTCCGGGATGCAGGATCGCCGAAGATTACATGCTAGATAGCTACGTGTGACAGCTCCACAGTGATGTGAAAAAAGTGCCTGAAACGTGCACGCCCACGTCAAATCGTCGGCGATATGGAAGTCATATGGCGGCGTGTGACAGTAACTTAACAGATAACATCTGGATCTGTCACCACCCTGGTACTATGCTAACTGAATGCAGCACTGAATGCATTCAGTGAAGGAGTCCCCCATGTCTCTAGCACCCCTGTAAGATGATAAAAAGACTTTATAAAGTGTACAGATAACGAGTCCAGAGGGACTTAGTAATGAGTCATCGCTGCTCCCTGGTGTCCTCCCCACCTTCAGCCCTCTCTGTGCCACCTCCAGCCCTCTCTTGTTCAGCCTCCTGTATGTGTCATCACTGAGGGCTGGAGGTGGCACAGAGAGGGCTGGAGGCAGGGAAGACACCAGCAATAGCGATGACTCATTACTAAGTCCCCACTATGGTTCCACTGAGCCACCTTATGCCCATAATATATGAGTGGTTGGAAGTCAGAAATTACATCATATGCCAGAATGAGGCTTCCATAGTGATGTATTGAAAAGTGACCTCCAGAGAGCTCCATGAAACACTGGTTTAATCACTTATCACTGCAGACCGACCAGAGTACCACTGGAAAAGAATGAATGGTAGTGGAAGGTGAGTATAAGACAGGGATCAAGGGGCTTACATTTAAAGCACCACTACAGTGTTATGGAAATCAATATATGAAAATATCCAAAGATTTACGAATGTGCTTGTATCTTGTATTATCCTGTATTTTACTGCATATCTAGCATCTATGCCTTTAAGAGAAATAAGTAGGCTCTGATTGTTTTCATATGAAGTGTTGCTTATTGCAAGTTATAGACTGTGTTTAGAGAAATGGTGAAGGCCACATAGTCTGGGAATGAAGACAATGTCTAGCATGTTTTGGTAAGAAGGGAAGATGTTCCAAAACCCCAGATAAATGCAGGAGTTCGATAGGTCAATAACGTCAACAATACCAAATGATGGAAAAGTAAATGGATACATATGTATTTAGAATAGAATTAGAATACATTTGCATAATCCAATCAGATGTCAGCAATTAGTAACTAAAGATTATTTTTGTTTAATATTTTGTAACCAATTAATTAGTGATGAGCGAGTACTAAAATGCTCAGGTGCTCGAAGCTCGGACCGAGCATCTTAAGATACTCGTGTACTCGGCCCGAGCACCGAGCCCAATGTTATCCTATGGGAGATCCGAGTATTTTCATGAAATGACTGCCGGCAGCATGTAGAAACCCTAAAAATGTCACAAAAGTCTCAGAAGAGTGCTCAAATGACATGGCAACACCATGGGGAAGACCCCTGTAAGCATTTCTCACTCAAAAGTCACAGCTGTGAACAATGTTATCCGAGTTTCACGCCAATTTTACGGAGTCACCAGAAAACCTTCCAAAATGACACCAAAATGAATATTCAGGGTGGAAATGTTAAGGGCACATACCCAATAGTGAGATACAGCTGGTGTATGTTACTTTTTGTGATTACATGAAAGATTTTACGTGAAAACATTGTGCGGCACTCCGATGTCCCTGAGAAGAGACGTACATGAAGGCCTCTTGACATAATGTGCCCATTTTCAGGAAGTGGGTATATTGTAGTATTTTCCTTTGCCAGGGCAGTCCAAAATTGGGAGGTTCACCAATGCCCCTGGATAGAGACGTGCATGAGGGCCTGTAAACCTGAAGTGCCTATTGTAAGGAAGTGGGTGTATTGTAGTATTGCCCTTTGGCAGGGCAGCCAAAAATTGGGAGGCTCCACATTGTCTTTGGATAGAGACGTGCAGGAGGGCCTGTAAACCTGAAGTGGGTGTATTGGAATATAGCCCTGTGGCAGGGCAGTCAAAAATTGGGAGGCTCCACATTGTCCCTGGATAGAGACGTGCAGTAGGGCCTGTAAACCTGAAGTGGGTGTATTGGAGTATAGCCCTTTGGCAGGGCAGCCAAAAATTGGGAGGCTCCACATTGTCCCTGGATAGAGACGTGCAGTAGGGCCTGTAAACCTGAAGTGGGTGTATTGGAGTATAGCCCTTTGGCAGGGCAGCCAAAAATTGGGAGGCTCCACATTGTCCCTGGATAGAGACGTGCAGGAGGGCCTGTAAACCTGAAGTGGGTGTATTGGAGTATAGCCCTTTGGCAGGGCAGCCAAAAATTGGGAGGCTCCACATTGTCCCTGGATACAGACATGCAGGAGGGCCTGTAAACCTGAAGTAGGGGTATTGTAGTATTGCCCTTTGGCAGGGCAGCCAAAAATTGGGAGGCTCCACATTGTCCCTGGATAGAGACGTGCATGAGGGCCTCAAAACATTTTTCCCATTGAAAAGGAGCGGGTCTCCTGTCGTTGTGATGCCCATTCTAAAAGAATGGGCGAAAAAATTTACCACTGGGGGTATACCTGAAACAGCCTAACTATTGTAACGGTCATGATGGTGGCACATGAGAAGTAGGAGCACTCCAGCGATTAGCCACAGTCCAGAAGTGTGTACGCATGGGTGAGTGTTGGTACATGGCAAATTCCCATAACAAAATTTAAATTCCGCTGTCATTTGTTGGTGGTGTGGTGAAGTCTGGCCCAATCCAACCCTTGTTCATCTTGATCAGAGTCAGCCTGTCAGCATTTTCAGTTGACAGGCGGGTGCATTTATCAGTAATGATTCCATCTGCGGCACTGAAAACACGCTCTGACAAAACACTAGCGGCAGGGCAGGCCAGGACTTCCAAGGCGTAGAGATCCAATTCATGTCACGTGTCCAGCTTGGAGACCCAATAATTATAAGGCACAGAGGAATGTCGCAGTACAGTTGTTCGATCTGCAAGGTACTCCTTCAGCATCTGGCCAACTGTAGCATTTCTTGTGGCACTATCCCGTACCTCAGGGGCTGTGGTACATGAGGGGCTGAGAAAACTGTCCCACATCATAAAGACTGTTCCCCTACCTCTGGCAGATTGGACTTGTGCCCCTCTCGGACGTACGCCTTGGTTGTCCACCGATTCCTGACCTATGCCACTTGCGTTTTGTGAGGGGAATGCTTTGCCTACTTCCGTGACTATGGCCTTCTGGAACTGCTGCATTTTGGCTGACCTCTCTGCCTCAGGAATGAGAGACATAAAGTTCTCCTTGTAGCGTGGGTCTAAGAGTGTTGCCAACCAGTACTGATTGTCGGCCAGGATGTTCTGAACGCGAGGGTCACGAGCCAGGCAGCTTACCATAAAGTCAGCCATGTGTGCCAGACTCTTAACAGCCATCACTTCAGTATCCAGACCGACACGATGACTGAACATGCTGTCCTCCTCCTACTCCTCATCTCCCCTGTCCTCTGGCCAGCCACGCTGAATCGAGGGTATGACTGGTGTGCATGTCATATCCTCAATTTGGCCAGAGAGTTGCTCCATGTCTTCATCCTCCTCCTCCTCCTCCTCCTCGTCATAGTCCTCCACTGCACGTTGTGATGAGATGAGGCAGGGCTGTGTGTTATCACCCACACCCACTACTGTTTCTTGCTCAAACTCATCGGGCTCCGCCTGCAACGCATCCTCTTTGTTTTTCAGCAGAGACCGTTTTAGAAGGCAGAGTAGCGGTATGGTGATGCTAATAATGGTGTCATCGCCGCTCACCATCTTGGTGGAGTCCTCAAAGTTTTGGAAGACGGTACATAGGTCCGACATCCATCTCCACTCCTCAGGTGTTATGTGTGGAGTTTGACCCATTTCCCAACGGCTTAGGTGATGCAGGTACTCAACAACTGCCCTCTTCTGCTCACATATCCTGCCCAACATGTGCAGAGTTGAATTCCAACGCGTGGGGATATCACACACCAGTCTGTGGGCCGGAAGACGCAAATGGCGCTGAAAGCAGGCAAGGCCGGCTAAAGCAGCAGGTGACTTGCGAAAGTGTGCAGAAAGGCAGCAAACTTTTACCAGCAGATCAGACAGCTCTGGGTATGACTTTATAAACCGCTGAACCACCAGGTTGAGCACATGGGCCACGCAGGGAACATGCGTCAGCTGGCCTCGCCTCAAAGCTGCCACCAGGTTCAGGCCATTGTCACACACGACCTTTCCTGGCTTTAGGTTCAGAGGTGTGAGCCAGTGATCTGCCTGCTGTTTCAGAGCTGTCCACACCTCTTCTGCACTGTGGGGTTTGTCACCTATGCATATTAGCTTTAGCACTGCCTGTTGCCGCTTCGCAGAGGCAGTGCTACAGTGCTTCCAGCTTGGGACTGGTGTGGAGGGTAAAGTGGATGAGGATGCGTAAGAGGAGGAGGAGGCTGAGGAGCATGACATTCCGGAGCTGTAGAGTCTGGGTGAAACCATGACTGAGGTAGGGCCTGCAATCCTTGGTGTGGGAAGGACGTGTTCCGTCCCTCGCTCAGACTGGGTCCCAGCTTCCACAATATTAACCCAGTGTGCCGTCAAGGAGATGTAGCGGCCTTGCCCACAAGCACTTGTCCACGTGTCTGTGGTTAGGTGGACTTTGGTTGAAACAGCGTTGTTCAGGGCACGTGTGATGCTTTGTGACACGTGGTTATGCAATGCGGATACGGCACATCTGGAGAAATAGTGGCAGCTGGGGACCGAGTAACGTGGGACAGCAGCCACCATCAGGTCGCGGAATGCTTCCGTCTCCACCAGCCGGAAAGGTAACATTTCAAGCGCAAGCAGTCGTGAAATGTGATCATTTAGGACTGTGCCATGTGGGACGTTGGCAGCGTATTTGCACCTGCGTTCAAAGGTTTGCTGAATGAATAATTGAACGCTGCGCTGGGACAAGGACATGCTTGATGGTGGTTTTATTTGTGCATGGACAACGTCAGATGTAGGGCTGGAGGCTTGTTCGCGGCCAGCATGGACAGGGGATTGGCTCGCACGCACAACACGCGAAGACGTAGCAGTGACATCAGCAAGCACCCCCCCTCGACTCTGTTGTACTTCCCACAAAGTCGGGTGCTTGGCTGACATGTGCTGATCATGCTGGTGGTGGTCAGGCTGCTAGTTTTCGTACCCCTGCTGATGCTGGCATGACAGGTGTTGCAAATGGCCTTTTTAGAGTCATCTGGAGCCAACTTAAAAAACTGCCAGACTCGGGAAGACCTAACATTTGAACAGGCACCTTGTGTCGTGTTGTTGTTCTGGGGAACGGTTGCCTGCCTTCTGCCTGCGGACACGACCCTGCTTCTTACTGCCTGTTGGGATGCTATGCCTCCCTCCCCCTGTGCACTGCTGTCCTCGCTCTGCATATCCTCCTGCCAGGTTGGGTCAGCTACTGGATCATCCTCCACGTCATCTTCCTCTTCCGCACCCTGATCCTCCTCCTGACTTCCTGGCAATTGTGTCTCATCATCGTCCACCCTTGTTGAGACACATTGCCAAGGTTCCCTTCGTGAGAACGTGGCTGCTCAAATATTTGGGCATCTGTACATATCATCTCATCACCCACTTCAACAGGAGCTGGCGAGAGGCCAGATTCTGCGAATGGATACGTGAACAGCTCTTCCGAGTGTCCTAGTGTGGGATCAGTAACGTCCGTGGACGTGTACTCGGCCTGGTGGTAGGAAGGAGGATGGGAAATGTGCGGTGCAGTATCACGGCAACTGACACTTGACCGTGTGGAAGACAGGGTGTTTGTGGAGGTGCCCATCTGTCTTGAAGCATTATCCGCTATCCAAGTAACAACCTGTTGACACTGGTCTTGGTTCAAGAGCGGTGTACTGCTGCGGGCCCCAAGAATTTGGGACAGGACGTGCGAGCGAGTAGATGTGCCACTTTGTTGTTGTGAAACTAGTGCTTGCACACGACCTCGGCCTCTGCCTGCACCACCATCACGTCCACTTCCTTGTCCTTTGCCAACGCCCTTGCACATTTTTCCTGTATACAGCTAAAACAGTCTGGTGACTGTTCTGGTCACAGGAAAGCTGGATTTTAGACCCTGCCTATATACAGCTAGTCAATTTTAATAGTCTGGTGACTGTTCTTGTCACAGGAAAGCTGGATTTTAGACCCTTCCTGTATACAGCTAGTCAATTTTAACAGTCTGGTGACTGTTCTGGTCACAGGAAAGCTGGATTTTAGACCCTGCCTGTATACAGCTAGTCAATTTTAACAGTCTGGTGACTGTTCTGGTCACAGGAAAGCTGGATTTTAGACCCTGCCTGTATACAGCTAGTCAATTTTGACAGTCTGGTGACTGTTCTGGTCACAGGAAAGCTGGATTTTAGACCCTGCCTGTATACAGCTAGTCAATTTTGACAGTCTGGTGACTGTTCTGGTCACAGGAAAGCTGGATTTTAGACCCTGCCTGTATACAGCTAGTCAATTTTAACAGTCTGGTGACTGTTCTGGTCACAGAAAAGCTGGATTTTAGACCCTGCCTGTATACAGCTAGGCAGCTGCAACAGTCTCCTGAGGACTGTTCTGGTCACTGTAAAGCTTGGACTCCGATTTGGATCACCCTGTCTATATCCTCCTAGATTAGTCCTGAGAAGGACTGTTGTGGTCAGCAGCAGTTTGCAGCCCTGCTCCGGATCTACCTATGAGGGCCGCAAATCTGTCCCTAAGCAGCAGCAGACACTCTCCCTACACTCACTGTCTGGATGGCTGTGTGCAGAGCACATTGTGGCCGGGTCTTATAAAGGCTCGGTCACGCTGTGCGGGCCGGCCAATCACTGCAATGCCACAACTAAGAGGGCTGTGGCATTGCAGTGGTCTGCCAGCCAATCCTTGCATGTGGGCTGTCTCTCTAAAGAGCGCCAACATGCAGGGATGAGGACCACGAGCACAGCACGAGTATCGCGAGATTACTCGGTGCTCACCGAGTAGCCCAAGTACAGTGATACTCGTGCGAGTACCGAGTAGCGCAGAGCATACTCGCTCATCACTACAATTAATGAATGATCATATCCTACCACCCCCAGGATTGTCTAAATAAATTTATGTGCTTCCTAATAAACATAGAATTCTCTCATGCTTGCACCTGAGTCAAGTGTGATTATTCTCCGCAAACACCTTCTATTATTATTAATTTGGCAAGCAGACCGGAAAGGGACATATTTTGATGACAACAGAGATGCAATAAAAAAAGAATGCTTTAGTGGTGCTTTAAAAAATAATTCCTAATGAAAGACACTAATAAATGTTACAAGACGTATATTGAAAATAGTAATAATGCATCATGCTGCAAAGAATACAGTATAATTAGTTTGCTTACTGTGAGCGACTCCTTAGTAGGACACCCTTTGTAATAAAAAAAGGCATAGGTGATTTACTATCGCACTTGTACCTTTTGTTGTCTAGTTTTGGACGTTCTCCAACTGCTTTCTTTCGCACCATATTCTTTTGGTGCATTGCAGAGAATAAGGTAATCCAAGACCAAAATTTATTTACCATATTTATGAGAAATTTTAAGTTACTCTAGAAATAACACAATAAGCCACCTGAAACCCCCAATTACATAAACAGACAGCCATCTTGTCTTTGTGAGTACATGTGTATAAGCACTTGGGACTGAAAAAATTTGCTCTACTTTTAGGTGCCATCTGTACAAAATGTGCAAGTGAGGTGCAGTGTGCTTATAATCTACAAAAAGGTTTTGCTTAGAAAATTTGGCAGCTACCAAAATTGTGTTACCATCTTTTACATCCTGTACAAGTTCTATCAATTTTTATTGTTACGACAGTACAATCAGAGATCACGGAAATACAGTCATAGAAATGTTAATTATTTGCTTTCTGTACATATTCATCAGCCAATTATTTGTTTACTTTAAAGAGGACCTGTCACCAGCCATCCATGGTGATCTAATTACAGCACAGAATGCAGCATGTCTGCTGCATTCAGGCAAGAGGTCCCCCATCCCTTGACCCACCCTGTACCCCGATATAATAGACTTTGAAAACTTACACACTGGAGCCAAATAGGAGGTGGCTTGTGGCTGGAGCCACTTCTCTCAAAGGGCAGTGTCACGCCCCGGATCTTTAATCCGCCCACCGCCACCTCCCTCATGCCAATCATTGTCTCCCTCGCCTGCTGCATAACACAGAGCGAGTGATGCGGGACTGCCTGCATTGCCCTGCCTCCTGAGGTGATGTCACCGCTTATACCCGCCCTGCTCCATGTTAACCATGGAAAGAATAGGGGGTGATTATAGGGGTTTGTTATTCTAATTCATTGGGATGCACCTGTATATAATTCTTGCAGGGAAAATGGTAAATTGAAGAGAATACAATTATTTTATTTGAATTGTGGATAATATATCTTTCGTCCAAATGGTAGAATCTAAGATGAAAAATGAGCTGTCTGTTTTTTTTGCATACAGATATGAGAAAAGTAGAAAGTGTAACTTTAATAAGATTGATACATCTTTGTTTCTAGACAAAATTTTGAATTGCATATGAAGTAAATTTTGAAGGAAAAACACATAAAATGTAGTAAAACATATTTGTCAGAAGCCGTAAAAGTTTCAAAGATGCAGGAGCAAAATGCCTTTTGTAATGATATCCATTCCGAACACTCTGGGTTTAGTTTAACATCACAATTTCAAAGTAAAGAACATTAAAATGCTGAAATCTATGTTAAAATGCATGATTCAAGTTGAGATTAATTTTGCTGTGCTGTAAAATATGGCAACAAAATATAACTCATACTTTCAAAGCAGAATGTGTCTTATGCAAACCACTCAGTCATTCTCAATGCAAACACAGACCAGGGTAAAATTTCTGAAAAGACTATTAAAGGCAGTAATTCATGTTACATAACATCTGTTTTTTTAGCCTGTGTCTTATCTCATAAGACATTACTTCTTTGATATGTTATTATGGGTATTAGTTTTGGATCATGTTAAGTATAAGTACATGGTTGGTGGTTGGTATACATGATTGGTGGTGGTGTAAATATCGAGATTCCTTTCAAAGTCCTCTCCCGCCATTCTCGGATAAAGTAAAGGGAATCATTTCGTCATCATCTCCTGACTGTTCTGTGCCCATTACCTCTTCATCCTCATCCTCCTCCATTTCTTACTCAGCTCTTGCACCTTCACTTCTACTTTGTGTGGTACCATGAGCCTCCATCTTTTGCTCTACTCAACCCTCCATGCCACCTGGCTGTGTGACAAACATCCAGACCTTTGAGATCTTGATATCTTTTCCGCATCCTCTTCTTCTTCCTCCTGCTCTTCCTCTGGTACCACTACCTCATCCTGCAAACTTCTCAAAGTTTTCTCCAACATGTAGATGACCAGAATAATGATGCTGATGATGGCATCCAGGGTGCTAAAAATCTTAGTAGCCATTTTGAAACTGTGAAGAAGGGTGTATAGGTCGTTTATCTGTGCCCACTCTGCAACTCTCATTTGCATCACATTTGGTTCACTTTGAATCACTGCTAGTTTCATTACATACTGTGACAGGGCTTGTTGCTACTGCCCCAGTCGCTGCAAAATGTGCAAAGTGGAATTCCACTGTGTCGGCACATCGCATATTAAACAGATAACTGGTTGTCTGAAAGACCTCTGTAGCAATGCTAGTCGATAAGCTGTGGAGTGAGAATGCTGGAAGTGCGCACACAACCAAGCATTGTGCAGCAGTTCATTCAGTCTGGGATTGTGGTATAAGAATTTCTGGACAACCAGGTTGAAGGCATGATCCATGCAAGCTACGTGTGTAAGTTTGCCCTAACGTATTGCTTCCACCAGGTTCATACCATAATCACACCAGCATTCCCTAGCTCCTCCATTGCTGATGTGGCACCCCAGGAGTTAATGTGCCACAGTAACATCAACAAGGTTTCACTCCCCACACAACTCCTAACACTGCACTAGCGCCTGTAGGCCAGAAGGGGGAGCTAAAGCAGCTCCCCTATATATTCTGGTGTAGACAGGAAGTAGTTAGTTCAGTTCCTGGGAGAACTGAGGAAGAGGGACTGTGGTGTAAAGGAGCTGCCTTAGGCTTCTCCACAGTCTGCTACTCAATTTCAGGCCTAACCAGGGTCTGAGGAGAGGAGTCAATAGAAACAGGAGAACACGTCTCGGAGACTGAGTTACCTCCTAACTCGCCCCGGAAGGGCACAAAGACCGGATACTGGATCCGAAACTGTGACTGACACAAGCAGCACAGTAAACACCGGACTAGTGGAGATTATAGATCTACACTATACCGCAGCGAAGCAACACAGCAGGGTCAGAAACACACGGAAAGACTCAAGTTGCCTAGCAAAGTGGTACCTGTGAGGAGAGACCGGGCTGGCAGTCTAGCTAAAGCAGGAAGCAGGGCCACACACACACAGCGCAGGAGTGGGAAGCCAAGGACCCAGTCAGGGTGGGAGCAACCCAGCCCCCTTACAGACTCCGTGGACAGTACTCTGCTTAACAACAACTGCAGTAAAGAAGTGGAAAACTACAAAACAGTGAGTTTGTGTGATCCTTGTGCTCAAATCCTATGTTCCCTCACAAGCAGCTGTTATGTCCACCACTATCCTTACTCAGCATCAATCATAGACTATTACTGCCACTGCCCCGGGGAACCAGGCTCTATCTGTGGAGAGCCATTACATCACCAGCTGCTAAACATCATCCCCAGAGGTTCTGCAGCAGCGGTGGCCACCCTGTCCACAACCCGTGGGTGGCGTCATGACAAATTCCCCTGTAAATACCCCCCAACCTTTATTGTGGGCTTGGGACATGGTCAGGACCAAGAACTGCCATGGTACCCCCTGTGATACCCCGGTCCGGTACAGAGTACCCCGTCCCAGTGGGCTCCACACTGAAACTTGGCCTGCATGGCTTTCCACAACACTTTAGCTGTGTGACTCAAATCTAAATGGCATTTTATTTTCAACTCTGCTTGATAGCAGTGAGCTCTGGCAGTGCAGTACAGAGGTTGGGTGGATTCTATTTGAACTCTTGCAACATTAAGGGAGATTTCAGTGGCGCAGCTGTAGGCCCTAGAGGAGGTGGAGGAGGCAAAAGCAGTGGATGAAGAGGTACATGCAGAGATTTGACCCAAAAGTCCTCGGCATGTCAAGACTTGAGTAGTAGCCCCTTCCACACCTGGCCCCACAGACACCAGAGTAACCCAGTGACTACTCAACTAGATGTAACTCCCCTGAACAAGTTTGCTTATCTAGGGGTCAATGGTAATATGCACTCTGTCACACACAGAATTTCTCAAGGAACAGGTGATGTTGGTTGCAACATGCTGGTTTAGCGCATTGGTACATCTATAATTTTCCTGAGGAAGGGGCCTGAGTGCACTGAAATGCATAGAAGTTAAAATCACAATCATTATAATTTTTACTACAAGTTTCATTTATTCGGATGGTAGTGCGGTTGAAGTTCCACTCATGAAAAACTGCTGCAGACTATCATCACCAGGATATCGAGAGGATATCACAGGCTTTTGAAGTGGTTTTGACTCTCACAACCATAAAAGGTGAGCTATATGCACTCACTTTTACATTATAAGTTTAGCGGATAAACCCTATGTGGGCCATGTGACAGTTCATGCATGTAGTAGTCAAAAATGTTTTTGCTTCTACTGAAGATTCTTTACAAACTTTGCAAATATCGTGAGTTGGGGCATCTTTTGGGGCATCAAAAAGGCCCAGGCATGGCAACCCTTCTGTCTCTGACAACTTCAGACCTGCAACTGCTGCTGTCCAGAGCCAGAGTTGTGGCTGAGGATGCAGTGCTTGTCGTACTTGCAGCCGTCAGTCTCTGTGTGGGAAAACGTAGTCTATCCTCCTCGCTTTTCTCCTTTTTCACCTCCTCTGCTGAGCTACTGAGCTGTGTGACTCTCATTTGATTCTAAGTGGGATCTCAAACCTCATCATCATCCTCTCTGTTGTCCCATCACTTGCCATAAAAGGCACTCTATTCCTCTTCCTGACCTGAATACACAGTACAGGGCAGGTGCTCCTCAAGTATCTGATTCTCATCATCATTATCACCTTCATCCCTGGGGATTAATGTCTGATAATGAGGGTCTTGTCTCTGCACGGACCCTACTTCATACTTCACCGGATCAATTCCAATTGATTCTGGGCATCGATGTAGATGCTTTCCTCCTCTGGAGTAAGTGAATCTTTCGAGTAGACCTCTTATGCCCATAAAATAGAATGTGTGAACATCTCTGCAAAATCACCCATCTGTGTTTCCCCACAATCAGTTGTGCGGTTGAAAAGTTGTGACACAAGGTGACATATGTGTAATCAGAAGCTAACTCTAAAGACTGTATTGTGTGTGATGTTGAGGTGGAGAAATAGAAAAATAGGCCACTTGATGCAGCACTTGCTATGGACTGTAGCAAAAAGTCTTTCTAGACCTCATCCACAACTCATATCTGCTGCTGGCAAACAAAGAGACCAGAGTAGGCTGTCCAATAACAGTAGTTGTCACTTCGCTTGGGACATAATGAGCCAATGTTTGGTCAGTACAGCTTTAAGTAACATTAGCAGTAGCATCTACCCCATGCACAGCTTGAATACCAAGCCTACTCCCCTTTCTAACGACCTTTTTCCCCTTCCCCTTTCTACCTCGACCTTGGGATTTTATGCACACAGTTTGGAAAGCACTTGATTGAGGCCAAGCACAACCTTTGTAATACAAAATGAAGGATTTGACAACCACTAGTTTTAGGCAAAAAATACCTTTATATGGGAAGCTGAAGGATTCGACAATCACTGGCTAGAGACAAAAAATGCTGTTTTAGTACAAACTGAAGGATTTGGCAATTACTGGTTAGAGTCCAAACACATCTGCACTGCCGGGATGTACATCGGTTATTTGCCTAAGGAGTCATAAATTCTGAAAATCGTAGCAATAAACAACTTTCTTTTATCAATATATTGATATAAATATGTATGTGATACTGCACAAAGATATTTTTCATACAGTATAAAGAAATACTGAACTGAGTTTACAAACCTATATTCTGAGACTACCTCTCCCAGGGTGTCCATTTTCCACTGCAAACAAAAAATCTTTGCGCAGTAGCACATACATATTTATATTGATATATTCATTTTGTGTACTAATCATCAGGAAATAGTACAAGATTGCTACTTGCGGCATCCCATTCTTGTGGGTTATAGGGGCTCCTGTTAGGTACCACATAGAGGAAGCGCATTTGCATTCTCATAATAATTTTCTTTTTGTAATACCCAACTTTCCGGAGCCACTTTGTATTCTGACAGTGCAGTGTTTGCCCTTTCTATCTCCATCCTTTGTTATCTGATTATGGGGGACCTGCAACAGCCATGAGTCTATATTACAAGCTTGTTCAGTGGTTTTGGCTTGACACAAAGAAATGTGCTCCTTTTTGTCTATCATAGTTGTCTTTTCAACTCTGTTTATCGAGTAGCAGATGTGCAAAGACTCTCCACCATGTTTCACTGTTGTCTGTTGACACTCATAGTTGTATCACTTTTCCAGTCCTTTGGAAAACAAATTACTTTTTGTCACAGTTAAATAGTTCAAAGTTTTGACATTTTAGTCCAGAGAATGTGCTGCCATGTTTTTGCACCCAAGTGCCTATGTTTTTCTGCATAGATGAGTCATTTCATTAGGCTTTGTTTCCATGTAAAATTAATGGTTGTTATCAATAATTCTTCCATGAAGACCACTTCTGGAGAGACTTCCCTGAGTAGTGGATGGGTAAAGCTTGGTGCCACTGTTTGCTATTATGTTTGAGCTGATCAAACTGCTGAACATGTTCATATATTAAAGGGAAATGTGCATGAAGTGTCTTTCATTTGCTGCACAAAGTTTCCTTGGCCAACCACAGACAACTACATCTACAGTAGATACAGTAGATATGAGCAAACCTTTTGAAGTTTGGATTCGGATCGATTTGCAGAATATGCATATTTTCACCGATATGTCTGGCCAACAGTTCGCCATAACTTCTGAACCTCATTCAAATCAATGGGAGGCAAAATCAAGTGCCTAAAACACACCTTCAAATGGGCCTAAAAGCTGCCAAACACAACTCAAACAAATCCCTGCTGTTTTCGCAGACATTAGCTTCCTAAAGTATTACTTAAAATTTTCAGCGCCACTGTCAACAGGCTTCCGAGCTCGCTCATGAACATTACTGCTTCCTTCCTCTTGATTGATTAAAGTCAGATTTAGCCCTGCCCACCCTCTCTGCCAGCATCTGATTGGTTGTCAATATGGCAATTAAACTGACATCAGATTACTGTAAAAATAAATAAATAATTGAAAAAATGATGTGGAGATTTGCTGTATTTTGGTTTGCCAGCCAGATACAACTAGGCAGCTGGGGGCTGGAATTTTCAGCATGGGGAAGCACAAACCTTCTACCTCTGCCCAGTGCAAATTGCATCCCACATCCAGCCCAGAAAATGAGGCATTCATCGAAGTGCCATTCTCTAGAGCAGTACCTTCCTCTTCCAGATGTCTTATAGTGGTAGCAAACTGGGTAATAAAAAGCTGGAAAGTCACAGCTTTTTTCAGTGCATGCCAGGGGTTAATGCTCTTAATTTGCCAGATATATTGACCTTTTGCTTATTATCTCATGTTTGCTAAGTCATTGTTGAATGCCATACTATGTGGAGTCTCCCATTGTCCATAGTTCAGTATTGCTAATCTAATTATCTCACCCTCTCACCACCTTTGACTACATACACTCAATGTAGAATTAAATATGTGGCTTGTAATCCAGCCAATAAAAGCACAGTGGAAGAACACAATATACCCCTGGAAGCCCCGAAGGCATGAACAGTCTAATCCCTGGTGAGCCAGCGTAAATTTGAAAAACTGTTGCCTGCTATATTTTGTGTTTTGCTTGGTTACGTGTTATATGCCTTTGATTGTTCGGGATCCAATAAAGTCTTGCCATTGTGTGGTTACTTCGCCATGTGTTGTCTGTATAGTGTTCCACCCATGGTTAAGGAGTTTGGGCGTTCAGTCAGAATGAGACCTGGTCTATGCGGTCTTTCTAAAGGTGTCCAGGCCAGTGGAAGAGAGCACCCTCTGACCCCCATGTCTCCACAAAAGGGTTACTGCCAGGTATGTATTTCCAGCTGGCACTAAGCCCGAGATTCCTGATGTCAGGCCAATATAAGACCCTGCCAGTAGGAACTAAGTAAATAGTAAATAATACACCACACCACGAAAAAAATCATTTTTTTGAAAAAAGAACGCAATGATAAACCTCATTTCAATCTCAATTACTCCCCTATAAACCTTCCATAATCCAATGCAATATCCTCTCACAGCAGTATCATAAACTGACTGACTTCCTACTACTGCTGTGAGAGGGGTGATATAACAGTCAGGTTCACCTCAGGTCACAGGTCAGCCTCACTGCTGTAGTTGCCATGAGGTGAACCAGACTGTGATGTCACCCCACTCACACATTAATAGATGCAGTATTATTTTTTACCAGTGTTAGTGCACTTAAACACAGTTTAACAGTTTGACACTCTGACAGCATGAGTTCTATCCCCTGGGGGAGTCTGTTGAGGCTATCTTAATTATTTGTTACTTGTATTATGCAAATGCACTGAGCTGTTTTTAGGAGCTTTTCCGCATGATTTTTACAACAGTTTTTTCATGGTTTTATCAAATGGATTGTTTAGATCAGCTAAAGGTTACTGTTTATGGACTTTCATGTGTGTATAAGAACTTTGATGTTTTTTTGCGCCAAAATGTAGTACCCTCCCTGTCCTGATGACGTTTTCCACGTCACAGGACCAGGAACACCCACATATTATGATAATAGTTGTGGTTATAAATAAGAGCTGTGCAGAGGGGTGGAGGTATCCCTGAGGAAGACGCCAGGAAAGGCGTTGAAACGCGTTGGATGCAATAAAAGGTTTTGATCACATCACATCTGATCGTGAGTTTCTTCCCTGGAATAAGTGGATCCTGGCAGCGCGGACTGGTGAACACCGTTTCCTTTCCCATTTTTTACTGTGTAAACACAGTTTAGATATATAAATATAAGTAGCATTATTTAGTGATTAAAAATGAAAAAAGAAAATTGCAACTAAGCTAAAAAGGTTAAAGAAGACACTTAGCTCATTTATAAAGCTAAGTGTCTTCTTTAACCTTTTTAGCTTAGCTGCAATTTTCTTTTTTCATATGAAATCACTAAATAGTGCTACTTATATTTATATATGTCACCCCACTCACAGCAGCCAGTTGGTTTCTGGATTTTGCCACTGGAGTGGGACTTATGCCAGTTCTGACAGTTCACTACGTCAGAAGCATAAGTCCCACTCCAGCAGTAAAAGCCTACGGGGACTATATTAATTGATAGTAATAAAGTTGTGGATTGACACCACTAATACTGCCCCTCACCAGGTACCCCCCATAAGCATGTGCACATACATTTTATTAACTTTTTCACAGAATAAGAAAGGGCACAAGCCCTTCTTGTCAGGCGGATGTCACTTTCTCACAGCTACGGCTGACCTAAAAGCCAACACTACACTCTAGCACTGCTCTGGAAATACCATGAATACCTCAATTTTAGCTCCTAAATACACAGCAAAAATGCAGCAGTGTTCAAACAGTGCATATTTGCTGCGTATTTAATACAGATTTTGTGAGTATTTTGCACTGATGACATGGGGGCTTTGCTGTATTTGTGGTCACCAGCACAGATACAGCAGGAAGGTTGGGCTGCCACCAACTCTCAGCTCCCTAGTTTTACCTGGCTGGTAATAAAAAATACAGGGATGCCTTTTTTTCTAAATTATTTTTTGAAATGATTAAAAAATGATGTGGGGCTTCACTGTATTTTTTGTTGGCAGCTAGGTACAACTAGGCAGCTGGGGCTGGAATTCTCAGCATGGGGAAGCCCAAGTGTTCTGGGTCCCCCTCACTGAATTAAAACCCCAGATGCCGCAGAAATTGGCACATTTATAGATGCACCATTTTCTTGTGCTGTACCTGACTCTTCCAGTTGCCCTGGTGCCAGTGGCAAATTGGGTAATAAAGGGGTTAATGTCAGCTGATTATTGCAAGCTGGCACTAAGCCCGAGGTTCCTAATGTTAGGCCAATGTTAGACCTGGACATTAAGAACCAGGTAAGAATAATTAATACACCATACAAAGACAAATCGTTTATTTGAAAATCAACACAATGGCAATCCTCATTTCTTTATTACTCTCCTATAAACCCTCCATGATCCTCTGCGACATCTTCTCATGGCAGGATCGGAAACTGACTGATATCTGGCTACTGCAGTGAGCATTGTGACATCACATTCTGGGTCACCGAAGTTCAGCTACAGCTCTGAAATCAGGTGATTTTTCCTGCGGGATCCAAAACTCAGCGGGGTAAACAAAGCTTTTTCACCATACCGCCAAAAAGTAAAACGTGATCAATAACTTACTTATAGATAAAATTGGTATAGCTGAAAGTGTAATTTTGTCCTGCAAACAACAAGCTCTTATAGGCTGCATACTCACGATGAGTAGTCGCAGCGTTTTGGTTGCATTGTCTTGCCGCTGCATCCAAAATGCTGTGTAGTACAGTATAAGCATAGTGGATGGGATTTCAAGAAATCCCATCCTCACTATGCTTAACCCGACCGCAGCGATCTGACAGCTGTGGTGCGGGTTGCTGGCATTCAGCTGCTCCTCCGCATGTTCATTTCATGTTGCGGAGTCGGAAGCAGCTCCCATCAGGTGACTCCATGGGGAAGCCGCTCCGCACCCGCTGCACAGTCTGCCCCAGTGCTGAGGAGAAGCAGCCGGTTCTTCTGTCTAGGACAATACAGTGTCCTTGGTGTTCCCAGCTCAGTTTTCATTACTACCCAGCAGCTGCAGAAGCTGGATGCACCGTAATATCTTGATTGTCCCTGAGGAAGGACCCCGGTAGCAGCTCCGAAACACGCCCGAATAAAGTAAATATTTTATCCCAGGTATTCCGACTGTCTGGTATTCTTCAGCAGCAGCGCAGGCGAGCGGCACTTCATTCCCTTTGGAATAAACTTGTTAATAACTCATGAAAGAATAAAGTTACGTTAAAACCAAGCACACCATTGTTTTTCTTATGAAATTCTCACATGACCCTCTTCCCATTGAAAAAAAAAGTTGGATCCAAAATGGCATACTTCAAAATGGCCGCCATTGTCCTCACCCATCTGGAAAAGTTTTTCCCCTCCCATATACTAATGTGCCACAAACAGGAAGTTGATATCACCAACCATTCCCTTTTTATTTAGGTGCATCTATATAAATGGCCCACCCTGTATATACTGTAGCTGCTTGCATTGCAGAGATAAAATGGGAGACTGGGGTACTGCCTGGGGAAATGCTGCTATAGCTGTGATAGTACTAAATATATAGATAAAAAATTAAAAATGGTGAATGAACACACATATACAAATGTGTTAAGTACCTTGGGGGGCTGAATTAAAAATAACTGTTTAAAATGCTCCTATAGATGCAATACACAAGGATAAAAATGCATATATTGTATATAATTGGGTAAGTTAATGTGATAAGGTCCCTAAAAAATTGGTTTGGTACATTTTTATAGAACACATATAAATTGCTGATTAACTTTTAACCCTTCTAACTTACTAACAAAAAAAGTATTAAAAAAATTATGTTGATGTAAAGTAGACATTTGGTAAATGTTAATTATTAACTGTTTTGTGTTATAAAACTCTATTGCTTTAGGGCATAAAAAAGTCAAAGTTTGAAAAATGTTTAAAAGTTTTGGCAAAATTCCAATATTTTCACAAATAAACACAAAAAATATCAACCTAAATTTACTGCGATCATGATGTGCCACAAATCACACAAAAACAGTCTCTGAGTCACTGAAATGTATCGAAGTGTTCCAGAATTATTACCCCATCAATTGTTGCTGGCCAGAAGTGAAAAAAATTGGGCTAGTCAGGAAGTTGTAAAGAGGCCTGGGAGTAAAGGGGTTAAGGGACCTTCTCCAACCCACTGCATGAAAATGAACCTTCTATTGCAAGAATTACTCTATTTTTGTATTTAGCTTTAATGATGTTCCGTGGGAAAAGAGGCATTTTTTTTAATAATATATATTATAGAGACAGGTCAAATCTGGCTCCAGATATGAATTCAGTGAGCCATCAAATTACACTTGCTGCCAATAAATATTTATGGATGGATGAAGGTGTAGGTGGCTGAATGGAAACAAGAATAAATCATAATCAGGGCTTTAGAGGCTTTAATACCTTGTTATGATAAATATAATGAAAAACAAGCTTTAGTGTAAAGATTTTAAAAAAGAGCGACCCAAAGAACAGAGACAAACATATTCAATAGAACATGACAGAGACAATACCAACAATAACCAATAAGGACCTCTACGTCCCTAGGGAAGCCCTACCTAACAGTGGAGGATTTTAACTATATTTTTGGGTGCCTCCATTCCTTGGTGGCTGACCGTGTAAGACAATGCTAGTTTAAAGAGGGACCATATGATTGGTAGATAAACCTCTTATAGAGCAGGTTTACACTCATTGTCAGTTGGTCTGTGTGTTTCAATCGATAGTTTTAAAAATTCTACGTGTGCTTGATGCATTTCTCCCTTACGTATGGGTTCATCAGAAGAAGGAAGAGTACTGTTGGCCTTATTAAATGGATGATTGGACTAATCACATAGGGTTGTTGCAATAGATAGTCCATAGCATAGGAAATAGCGTCCAGGCAGAAGAGTCATGCAAAAAGAATTTGCACCAAAAAATTGGACTTCACACCACAGGTAAAAATATAACTCAAAGAGGACATATGTATAGGTTTGCAACTGGTCATGGAGGCCAAGTATTTATGAATAAAGTCTATATAAGGCACCAAGATTGTAGAAAAACAAGCATTCATCATGGCCAGCATTAAGTACATCACAGCATGAAGTACATCACAGCATGAAGGCCTGATTTCACAGGTAAGTCTATTTTGGACCCGGTACCAATGCAAAAACTGATTCTAGATGGAGCCCCTGTGGTGGAAGCACCTTCTCCAAACCACTGCATGAAAATTTATTTTCTAATGTAAGAATTACTATATTTTTGTACTTACTTTTAAGGCCCAGTTACACGGGGCAACGTTGCTGGCGATGTCGGCGGCGATTCGTGGGAGCACGAGTCACTCCCAACATCGCTGGCGAAGTGTCACACAAAGCAATGTTGCTGACAACTTTGCTGGCAACTTGCCGTGGCTATCGCTCACTGGGAGCGGTCATATTACACTTGCTGCCAATAAATGTTTATGGAGGGGGATTGCGGTGGCTGAATGGAAACAAGAATAAATCATAGTCACTAGAATGAGCGTTAGGACAGAGACACACAATGCGAGATGTATGTGAGATACTTCAATGGGTCTCGCATGACTCATCCGGCACATCAGCTGCATAGAAATACAAGCAGCTGAAATGCTCCAGTTCAGAGAGATGGCTGCCATTCCGGGTGAGTCATGCAAGACTCATGCAAGTATCTTGCATGCATCTAGCAAAGCATGTCTCTGCTCTTAGCCTGTAAAGTTTTATTCAGTAGATCAGGGATTTTCTAGAATCTCGAAAAATGTTCGGTTATGCAATGTGATTAATAATGTCTCATACTTACGCCTGATGTTACTCACGGGTTACATTACTTTAGCTTTTTTCACTATTTTCCCCAAAAGAACTTATGGATAGCAATTATAAAGTGCAAGTAATAGCAGTTTTGTCTTTGCTAAAGTATTCCATCCTTAAGAAATTATACAGATAATAATTTTCATATCTTGTTTTCATTCTTCAAACTATGTGTCTATGTTTAATTGTACAATAAAATTAATAAATACTTTTTTTATTTAAATGAGATCTGTTTGTTGCGGCATCTTTCATTTTAATCCTATATGTGGCGCTTCATTAATGACTATAACAACCTTCATGTTCGCTATATTTTATACCACTATGAATGGCTTTTCATTACTTTGCTCAGGCAGTTTTCCCTTGTCTGTAATCACATTAACATTTTTGTTTGTATGCCATCTCAAAAGAAATTTAAACTATATTCATGCTAGACAAATAATATTTTTAATATTGGAAATCATGCTCACGCCTAGAAAAGCGATTTTTAACCTGGACCAGCTCAGTTATTTGCTTAGCCGAAATCAACACTATACTTTATTTGTCTTTATTGGCATATATGCAAAAAACTTAAAAACCAATATCCCAGCTTGAGCTGCTCAATAATTAAGGGCTTACTTTTCAGCATAAATCATTCTACAGTTTCAGCATCATTCATTTTTTACAGCAATCTTTTGGGGTAATAAATGGTAAAACTGTTAAGAGATTGTTCAAGAATGAAATATCGAATGCAGAAGGAAATCTAGAAATCGAATAGTCTTTGAATACATTGGGTAAGGCAGCGGTTTGCACAGCAGCTGGAAGCATGAAGATATCTCAGGAGTATCATTCTCTAAATTGCCTTCATATTTATAGCAAAGTAATGTTGGCAAATAGTAGAAATATCAGCAGATGTGTAGAAAATGCTAAAGCAACAAGAAAATGTATTATTTAAATTGAATAGACAAATTTAAGAGAAATCTGAGCTCTGTGGAGAGGTGACAGCTGACCCTGGAGTAAAGCATATCGGTACTCGTAATGAAATTGGGTATAAGGCTAGGGTCACATTTGCGTTTTGACCCTAGCCTAATGGATTGCCCTTAAAACTTAGAACTTTTCCTGGCAGCGCATAGCTGCCAGAGAATGCAGCCCCAAGTTACCCGATGCTTACCTTGCCAACTAGCCACACACAAAGCTGCAGGGAGTGCTTTAGCTGAGCGCCCAGGAAACACTGTCTGCAGAGTTTCCTGAGTGCTGTTGTAAAGTGCACCCCCTGCAGCTTTGTGTGTGGCTGGTTGGCAAGGTAAGCATTGGGTAACTAGGGACTGCGCACTCTGGCAGCGCATAGAGTTAACATTATGCGCTGCGGGGAAAAGTTTTAAGCGCCATCCGTTAGGCTAGGGTCAAAACGCAAATGT
Organism: Allobates femoralis; assembly: GCA_033576535.1. Classification (NCBI taxonomy): domain Eukaryota; kingdom Metazoa; phylum Chordata; class Amphibia; order Anura; family Aromobatidae; genus Allobates; species Allobates femoralis. The sequence goes on along the minus strand of JARQOC010000001.1, from coordinate 494,920,491 downwards.
GACCCTAGCCTAACCTACGCTGCTGTATTACCCAAGAATACAATTTCATAACAGTCCATGCAGATCACAGATGATTTATTATGTTAATGTGTTTTCAGAGCCACCATGGGCTCCTTCCATTGCCAACCTAAGGCTAGGGTCACATTTGTTATTACCGTGCTGCCCGGGTTGTCGCGCTAAAAACTTAGTGTTTTGCAGCATAAATGCAGTGCTACCGCCATGGTAGCGCCGCGTTTACGCTGCCCATGCTCACCTATAGAGGCCCAGCCCCTAATGTGATGTCAACACCGACATAAGATGGTAATCTCGCGGTATTTCCAAATGCGAGCAAAGACGCTGTGGACAGCGTTAATGGATGCGTTTGCAATAAACTCATATGTTAAAAAAATGCATGCATTTTTCTAAAAGTGCCCATAAACGCTTCAGTCCACGTTTTTATGCGCACTACAAAAAATGCATAGCACCAAGCGCATTGCACTTTAGCAATGTGTTTTTTGCATTGGAGTCTATGGGTGCATTAACACATGCATTGTTACACATGAAACAAATGCATGCTTTTAGCAGATGCATGGCGCAAATCTGACCCTAGCCTAAAATAGATGAAAGATTGCAATGCAGGATGGTGGATGAGCAGCTCCAATCAATTTCTAAAGACATTCAAGCTGTTTTACAGGTTCTGAGATGGATCAATGTCAGCACGCTCTATCTGTTGACATTTGAATAAAATGAAAAGCTATGGCAGGAGATCCAGGAGGTACTCACTGTGACATAAAAACGCTAGACTATAGTTTGCCAAGAAGTACATAAGTAAGTCAAAATACTTATGGGGAAAATGTCTTGTGTACAGAAGGTACGGAAATTATTCAGACCACATTACATTTTTCACTCTGTTTTATTGCAGCGTTTTTTTCTTATTCATTTACACTGTGCAACTCATCTTGTTTGAAAAAACAAAAAATGTAGACATTTTTCCAAATGTATTAAAAAAGAAAAACTGAAATATCACATGGTCATAAACATTCAGACCCTTTGCTCAGACACTCATATTTAAGTCACAAGCTGTCTATTTCCTTGTGATCCTCCTAGAGATGGTTCTACTCCTACATTGGAGTCCAGCTGTGTTTAATTAAACTGATAGGACTTGATTTGGAAAGGCACACACCTGTCTATATAAGACTTCACAGCTCACAGTTCATGTCCGACCAAATGAGAATCATGGGCTAAAAGGAACTGCCCAAGGAGCTCAGAAACAGAATTGGCAAGGCACAGATCTGGCCAAGGTTACAGAAGAATATCTGCAGGACTCAAGGTTCCTAAGAGCACAGTGGCCTCAATAATCTTTAATGGAAGAAGTTTGGGATCACCAGAAGTCTTCCTAGACCTGGCCATCCAGCCAAACTGAGCAATTGAGGGAGAAGAGCCTTGGTGAGAGAGGTAACCCCAAGATCACTGTGGCTGATCTACAGAGATGCAGTAGGGAGATGGGAGAAAGTTCAACAAAGTCAACTATCACTGCAATCCTCCACCAGTTCGGCTTTTGTGGCAGAGTTGCTTGACAGGAGCCTCTCCTCAGTACAAGACATATGAAAGCCCACATAGAGTTTGCTAAAAAAAACACATGAAGGACTCCCAGACTATGAGAAATAATATTCTCTAGTCTAATAAGATGAAGATTGAACTTTTTGAAGATAATTCTAAGCAGTATGAGTGGAGAAAACCAGGCACTACTCATCACGTGCCCAATACAATCCCAACAGTGAAACATGGTGGTGGCAGCATCATGCTATGGGAGTGTATTTCTCCTGCAGGAACAGGACGACTGGTTGCAAGTGAAGAAAACATGAATGCATAAAACAACTCTGTGACCATTCTTGACTACCCCAGCCAGAGTCTTGACCTAAACTCAATTGAGCATCTCTAGAGACCTGAAAATGACTGCGCCAACGTTCACCATCCAGCCTGATGGGACTGTAGAGGATCTGCAAGGAAAAATGTCAGAGAATCCCCAAATCCAGGTGTGTAAAACTTCTTGCATCACTCCCATGAAGACTCATGGCTGTACTAGCTCAAAAGGTGCTTCTACTCAATACTGAGCAAAGAGTCGGATTAATTATGACCATGTGATTATTCAGTTCCTATTTAATAAATGTGCAAAGCTTTTTATATTTCTGTTTTTTTTAAAGTTAGGATAGGATGCAGAGTGCACATTAATTGTTTGAATTTACCAAATGGCTGCAATGACACAGAGTGAAAAAATTAAAGGGGTCTGATACTTTCCGCACCCACTGTACATATGAAATCAGAATAGAGCTTTTTGGTAAAGCACATCATTTTGTTTACCAAAAATAAAATGAGGCCTTGAGGACAATATGGGGCAACCCCTTCCCTAGAAGTCTCTGTGGAAGTAGCCATGGGCAAGAAGAATCCTTGAGCCCTTTCACCACAACTGCAGCTCTCCCTGGACCCTCTAAGGCCTTGTAACCACAACGCATTGTTTGATGCTTTTTTAAAGCAGATTTTGAGAATCTGCATCAAAATCTGCATATTTATCCTGAGGCCAGCAAAGTATATGACAGGGCAGAAGTGCTGTGTCCATGTTATTTTTTTTCTTTTTCTTGCACATGTGGTTTAGATTTCTTTTTTCTGCCCCAAAATCTGCACCAAATTTGCAAGGAAAAAAGCATGTTGGCACAGCACTTCTGAACTCTCATAGACTTTGCAGGCTTCAGGACAGACATGCAGATTTGTATGCAAATTCTAAAAATTTGCATCAAAAGAAGGGTACATGGTCTTACAACAACATGGTGGGGTCTCGTTCATGCAAAGCATCCCCAATATGCTGTGAGAGCAGGCACACAGGCACTGGTGAGAATGTGACAAGCAATGTCATCACAAACATTACTGCACTTCAGACTCAAGAGATCACACGGGTATTCCGCAAGTTTGAAATGTGCTGCATTCCCTGACGCCACACCTCCTTACACGCACTCTTACGATATCGGCAAGATATATCCGCTACATCTCGCGTGATATCGCGACTCTCAAGAGACACCTGGTGTTATAAGTGCTGATGACACTGACACAACAGACCTGACCACTAGCCCCCCGAAGCAGCCGACGCGAAACACGTGTGGGGCTACTGGACCAGTAAACTGAGTCGGAGGACCCTCTAAATAGGTTCATGGGTAAGCTTCCACCTGATTGTGCGTTTATAACTTGCACCTTGTTAGACTAAAGGTAAAATTTAGACCCATCAGGGCTGGATTGCACTTTACTACCCTGGTCTTTGCACTATAAGCACCTTGTACTTTCTAACTGCCCCTCTGAACCATATCCAATTACTGTCCCCCTTTCTCTGTTTACTCGTCACCTGTCTCCCTCCTTTCCCCAATTTCTTGTCGTTGATCTATTTATTGCACGATATTTATTCTATCTACTGTGTGAAATAAAACGTTTATTCTGCAACTTGCACTGGTGTGGACAGTAAATACGTGAAAAACATCCGGGCAATAGAACTCTCTGTTCTTTGGTTTAATTATGTATTCTGAGTAGTTTGCCCTTTTAACATGGTCAAGTTCGGTTCTGTATTTATTCGCAAGTTTGAACTGTGCTGCTTTCCCTGACGCCACCGCTCCTTACACACACTCTCTTACGATACCGACAAGATATATCCGCTACATCTCGCGCGATATCGCGACTCTCAAGAGACACCTGGTGTTATAAGCGCTGATGCCACTGACATCTCAGGCTATAAATCAGGATTCCCTGCCACATGACACCCACTGTGTAACCTGAGACAACCTCAGGGAAGTCATGATGATGTCTTAGGTTCTTCATGAGCGGGCCCGGAAGCATGGTAAGTGTAACAGTGGCGCTGAAGCTTACTAAGTAATTGTGTAGGAAAATAATGCCTGTGCCAATACAGTGAGGCTCCACTGCAAAACGGTTTGAGCTGTTTTTGGCACCTTTATTGCCCCTTTGAAGGTGTTTTCTAGGGATTTGATTTTATCTCCCATTGAGTTGAATAGGGTTTGAAAGTTCGGCAAAATGTTTGCCAATCTATTCGTAGAATATTCGATAAAGCCTTTCAACAAGCTTTATTCAACCAGGAACCTGAACATTAACACTGATGTATGGTTGGAAGTCCATGTTTGGGGTTCAGCCCTGGAAAATAGGTGGCCGATACGAACTCCAACATTTATAGTACAGATTTTCCCTTCTACTGAATTAGCAAATCTCTCAAAATTAGATGTAGGTAGATTCACTGAATTATAGTTGAGAATTACATTTGCATGAAATAAATTAAATATGAATTTATACTGCCTGGTAAGGGTTAAAAAATATATTTTTTGTAGTGCAGCTCTATACTTCCTCTTCTTTACTTGTCCATCACATACTACACTATGTCTTTTTCCTCCATTTTCACTGTGTGCTTGGGTTTTCAGCACCACATATGCTTCCAATATGACACACATAGTAACATCACAACCTGTGTCATAATATGAAAGGGCTATAGGAAACCAGAGAAAGACCACAACTGGGATTTCTCTAGAATCTCTGATTTATTTCGAAAATTCCAAATACTATTTTTCTACAAATGGTTTACTCATCCTTTTTAACAAAATTTAATCTTTAAGGGAAACTGTCAGGTCCTCTGTGGCCCCATAGCCATGAGCAGCTCTGTGCACATATCAAAATTCCCTGCCTAACAGTTTCTTCATGTGTTCATGTGTTTACAGACATAATCAGATCAAAAATAAGGGCGTGATAATATGCTAAGTGGGCCGACTAGTTGGAGAACTAACGCCCCGTCGACTAGTCAAAGCCCTAATAAGCATCTCATAAATGGTCTTTAGAAATACTTTTTCTAAAGATCTGCTTATGTTTGATACTACAGGAAGGCACGGTTAGACAGGAAACTTTGAATTGTGCATAGTGTAATGACCAAAGGTCCGAATAAGATCTAGTGGGAGATCCAAGATGGCCGCCGCATAGGGAGGACGCGTTCGGCAGCGCTCCCTGTCTCCATTTACAATCTGGCGCCATCCTGCCCCTGAGAGCACCCGCAAACGCTATACCCGTGTCCAACTGGATCACACCATCTTGGGGTATATACAGAGCCCAATCCTGGGTCTGGAGGCCCATAGAGGAACACCTCGTGGAGCGGCACCCCCTCCCCCCCCGCCTGGATACGGGAGCGAGCCCTGCACCGCGGCACCTGGGACCCACGGAGATGCGGGCCTGACAGAGGGTCCGGAGCCATACACCAAGCCAGGGTTGCTGTGACCTGGGAAACGGGAGTGGACGACTCCGAGAACCGGCGGAGTGAAGCTGGGAGCTGCGGAGACACGTGCAAACTAGATCAGCCGCCGCTGTGCACGCCTGAACTGCACGCGGTGCTGGACCGAGGGAGCTGAGGAGCGATCCGGGCTGTCTGGCTGAGGTGGTGTGCGGGGGAGGAGAGGAGATGAGAGCCGCCGCGGCAGCTGGAAGAAGGGGGTAGTGGTGTCACCGACCATCGCATCACCGCGCCGCATCGCGGCGGGGAGCCGGGGGATCACGGAGAAGAGCACCAGCTGACGCTGAAAGTAGAACCCGCCTGCACCTGTTGACACCGGCCGGGAGACCCGAGATCAGAGAGTGCAACGAGGTGTCCCTGAGCTCCGGTCGGAGGTGAGGTGAGGTGGGGGGTGCGAGGGGAGCGGAGGAACGCTGCGGCGCTGATCCACTGGGAGCGGAGGAGACGGAGGAGAGACAGCCACAAGTGCCCACTATAATACTGTTTGTTCTGCCGGTTCTGCTGTTCCCCCCCCCCGTTCTGCTGGGCTTCTTGGGTGGCCCCCCTGCCCCCACTCTGAGGTGCTGAGGAACCATCAAGCTTAAGTAGTCCTGCAGAGAAGAGGTGCAGACGCACACTAGGACAGGGCGACACTGGGGTAGACACCTATCTCAAGAGAATACCCAGGATCAAAAAAGCTGACACCTTCCCCTGGGGAGACTGGACTGCCTCGATCGGTTTGCCCCACATAGCTCTTGGATTTGCTCCCCCCCCCCCCTCACGAACTGCGGGTCTCACCATTACTTTATCCCCTGCAGGAGAATTGGTGACGCAGGTCAGAGGGAGTTTGAGGCAGGCCTGGTGAAGGGGAATGAAACTCTCCTCTCCAGGCTCTAGTCCCCTGACCCCATAGCAGGACCGTCCACCGGGCTCTACTACAATTGCCTCATACCTGATATAACCATAACCACTGAACACCCAGTGTTATTATATTAAAATATAAAGATATTCAGGACTGACCCTACCCCCAGACTGATTCACCAGCGCAGCGGATAAACCTGCTCGTCTACAACATCTAACAACAGGTGATCCTGCAATCACCGAGAGGATCTCATCAACATATCTCCAAATTACTAAACAGCCACAGTGTCTGATATAACCCTCACACCACCAGCTGAGGGGCCTATATTACCACTACAAATTCTCAACTTATCTTCACTGTGTAACCACTTCCTTTTTTCTTTTCATATTTATTTTCCTTATTACGTCTTATTTAATTTTTTCAACAATGCCTACCTGAAATAACCGTATGTAGGCTAGAGGAGATATAAAAGAACCATTCTCAGCAGAGCAATAAAGCTATTTGATTAAGCAATGGGGAAATCCACCATAAAGACCCCCCGTACAGGACCTAAAATCACCAAACCAGTTACACAAGCCGATGTTGATAAATTTTTAAAACAACAGGCAGACCTTGCTGACTACCCCAAACCACCAAAACGCACAACCAAACAAGTCGAGGAAGACTCAGATTCTGAACTTGAAAGCGACTCAGATGTGAGCGATAGAGCGAGAGATAACAAAATCACTCGATCCTTTATAAAGCGGATCCTGGCCCAGGCACTGGAACCCATACATAAAGAACTGGCGGAAATCAAACAAGAAATGACACAACAAGGCCATAGACTTGACACAGTGGAAAGCGCCCAAACAACCACATCCCACCAATCTAACAATCTGCTTGAATGTCTGAACACCCATGAGCACCAATTGCATGCTATACACTCTACTCTGGAGGACCACGAAAATCGTGAGCGAAGAAACAACATTCGCATAAAAGGTCTTCCAGAGTCGGTGGCCTTTGAAGCTCTACCAACAGCAGTTCAGGAAATTTTTGCTAAATTGTTGCACGAAGATGACCCCAAAGACATTGAACTGGTCAGAGTCCACAGAACCCTCCGCCCAAAACCAAACAACTCGGGTCCCCCGCGAGACATACTATGTCGTTTTTTGGACTTCAGAACTAAAGACCTTATCTTGAGGAGGGCCAGAGAGTCGTAGAAAATTGAGTATGAGAACTCCAACATCCAGCTATATCAGGATATCTCGGCTATTACCCTGAGAAAGAGACGCCTCCTCAAACCACTTACGGATGTCTTAATACAAAGGGGTTTTCGATATCGCTGGTTATTCCCCTTCGGAATCTTTATTACCGCCAAGGAAAAAAGAATAACCGCAAGAACATCAGTTGATATAAAAAGCGCATGTAAAGCGCTGGACATCACTCGGGAGACTTATCCAGATCTAGAATCCTTTCACTCAGCCTCCACTCTTCGCCCCCTTCAGTTACCTCAACCCTGGCAATTAGTGGAGACACCAAAAGCCCAGAGAGTGAAGAAGAGAATAGCCAAGACACCGCCACCGAAAGAGGCAGTGGAACCTCCATGAACTCCATCCAAGTGATAAGATGTTCCTCTTTTGCCCGATGATTTCCACCTGTTAGTGGACACACTGTTGAGAGTAAAACTCTTAATTAGAGATAATCTGTCTTTCTTCCTTAAAAATAGAATTACAAACACCAAATAAGTTGGGGTGTTTATATAATTGAATTATATAAGTAAATATACTCATTGGAGTAAAACCGTTCACCTATTTAGATATTTCTTAACCCAAGGATTATAATTGTTTATTCAGAATTTTATCATAAATACCTATATACCTATTTACCCTTCCTACCCTCCTTGACACCCTCGCCCCCCCCCCCCTCACAAACCTCCCCCTTGTTTATACCACCCATCTGACCACAGCTCATTAACCCTCCCCATTACGGGCATTGAGAAGCCCCTGAGAATTTTTAAGAAAAATAAAAAGAGTCCTCATAAGTCTACATAACTGACGACCGTTAAAGTTAGATATTTGTGATACAAAATGTTAAATCTAACTATGTGTTTATTCTATCCCTTCATCTGTCTTTTCACCCCCTTTCCTACTGCCTCTCACTATCATCCCCCAAGCCCGTCCCACCCTCTAGATGCAAATATACCAGCACGGATTCGATGGGAGTTAGAAGGAAGATTTCGATCCACCCACATCACCGATGGACCCACAACCTAAGGTATATACCATTGCTACCCTGAACGCCAATGGCCTAAACTCGCCAATTCCCAGACATCATACTCTTGATTTACTAAAGAAATATAGAGCTGACATTCTGTTAGTTCAAGAAACTCACTTCATAGATACAAAGTTACCTAAATTCGAAAGAACACATTACGAAACTTGGTTTCACGCTACCTCCCCACAACCCAGATCAAGAGGTGTATCAATTGCAATAGCTAAAGGAATCCCCTTCCAGGTCAGAGAAAAACTTGTAGATAAAAATGGACGCTTTATCTTCCTCAAGGGTTTGCTAGCAGGTGTCCTGGTTACCATCTGCTGCCTATACGCCCCTAATAAAAAACTCCTAAAGTGGCTCCTGGCAACCTTGGGGAAGATAGGTGACTTCAGGGAGGGCACTCTTATAGTAGGTGGAGACCTAAACGTGCCACTAAAACCATTGTTGGACACCACCAAGAAAAAAAGTATATTCTCACAGACTGATCTCAATAAAATAAAGACCCAACTCCGAAACCTTCAACTAATAGATACGTGGAGATACACACACCCTGCGGACCACGATTATACTTTCTACTCCCATCCGCATGCATCCTATCACAGACTAGATTACTTATTTGTCCCAAAAAGTGCGCTTCCTAAAGTTAAAAATACAAGAATAATGCCTAACGCTTTCTCAGACCATTCTCTGGTTCTACTAGAAATGACACTACAAAAAACCTACCCATGCTACAGATCTTGGCAACTAGACGGATCTGTGTTAAATGACCCTATCACAAAAAAACGCATAACTAAAGTGCTTCAACAGTACTTTATAAATAACGACACAGGTGAGGTTTCTGCGCCGATCGTCTGGGAAGCCCACAAAACAGTAGTAAGGGGAGAGTTTATTTCGATCATGGCATATATTCACAAACAAAAACAGAAACACCTCAATAAACTTTATGACGAAATATATGACTTAGAAACGAAGCATAAACGCCTAATTACACCAGAAATTTTGCAACAACTCACCCATAAACGACAAAAACTGAAAGTAACACTAAATCTAAGACATGCAAAGTGATACGCATCTTGGCGCACGAGAATGTACGTGCATGGAGATAAGGCATCAAAACTAATGATTTCCAGAATCAAACAACGCCAAGCTCGCACATTCATTCACTCTATCAAAACACAGAAAGGTCAATCCACGACTAAATACGAACAAATTGAAAGAGAATTCCTAAATTTCTACAAACAACTATATAACCTTCGCCCCAACGAGCCCGTCCCAGAGAAAGAAGTCAGACGACAAAAAATTAAAACGTTCCTATCTAAATTAGACATACCAGGCTTTACGCCTCTCCAACAACAACAACTCAATAAACCTTTTGATTTAGAGGAACTCCGATCCACCCTGTCGAGGTGCCCCCTGCATAAAGCTCCGGGTCCGGATGGACTACCCGGGGTGTATTATAAATCCTTTCCCTCTACACTTCTCCCGCGATTGTTAAATCTATACAATTCAGTGCTACGGGGCGAGCATTTCCCGACCCAAGCACTAGAAGCTAAAATATCCCTAATATATAAAGAGGGAAAAGACCAGGAGTTGTGTAGTAGCTACCGACCAATATCCCTACTAAACGTAGATCTTAAAATATTTGCTAGTATGATTGCTCGGAGGCTGGCTATACCCTTACCTGGACACATCTCCCTGAGCCAAGCTGGCTTCGTAGGGGGAAGAGAGGGGAGGGACAACTCACAAAAGATCCTACATCTCATACACTATGCAAATGAAAAGAGAGTGCCACTGGTACTTCTCGGAACGGACGCGGAGAAAGCCTTCGACAGGGTGGATTGGACCTACTTAGAAGAGGTTCTACTTAAATTTGGCACTCCCTTAAAATTAATTAAAGCCATTCTAAAAATGTATAATAATCCAACGGCACGCATTAACATAAACGGCTCATTAACAGACACCTTTAGTATTCACAACGGTACACGACAGGGATGCCCACTATCCCCATTGTTGTTCATCTTGGCCATGGAACCCTTATTACTCAGTATACAACAAAATACCGCAATATCTGGCTTAAAACTGGGGAAGACGCATCATAAAACGGCTGCATTTGCAGACGACTTACTGATACTTATGACCAACCCTCTAAAAAGCTTCCCGGCGTTAATACAAACTTTTGATGAATATAGCGCGCTCACCAACTTTAAAATAAACATCTCAAAGTCAGAAGCTCTTGATATAAACTTACCAGGTCCGATTCTATCCAAACTAAAAACACTCTATGAATTTTCCTGGCCTAAGACTTATATTACCTACTTAGGTATTAAAATAAGCAGATCACATATAGACCTATTGTCCTTAAATTACTATCCCCTACTAAATAAAATTAAATTAACAATGAAAAACTGGCGAGACCCATTTCTGTCGTGGACAGGACGTAAAAATATTTTTAAAAGTCTGATCCTACCCAAGTTTACCTACCTATTCTCCATGCTTCCTATATATGTCCCCGCAAATTACCTGAGGCAGGTTAATTCCCTAATTTTCAACTATCTGTGGAAAAACACAAAGCATCGTATAAACTCATGCACATTAACACTACCAAAAGGAAGGGGGGGAATGGATGCGCCGGACATAAAGTCATATTACTATGCGGCGATCCTATCCAGAACGGTCGATATCATACGGAACTCACAGGACAAACTATGGGTTGATATCGAGGACAGACTCTCTACTCATCCCATCAGATCTATGCTGCTAGTCCGCAATGGAAAAGATTCATATCCGACACAAAAAAATCCTCTTACTCGGACAATGCTGCACATATGGTCCAAAATGAGTATGTGCCTGGCGCCACCCTCATCCCCCCTATTAAAAGTTTCAGATATATTAGCAAGTTCAGACCTTCTTCTCAACCCCAGAGACTCGCACAATCAACAACTTAAAAATATCCCCATAGATCAGATATATGCAGAGGGAGCACTCCTCCCCCTGACAGAAATGCAAAAAATACCAGGACTGGCAGCACTGAACTTTCTACAATACGAAACACTACAGACCATGCTTCGTAAAATGGAATTTCACCTAGACATCACACGGGATCCCACCATATTTGAGACCTTATGCGCTAAAATGACTAAACCCACCAAAATAATATCCACGATATATAAGGAACTGTTATGTAAAGATATTTGCCTAAAGAGAGCTTATATCGCCCATTGGGAGAAGGACTTAAAATACCAACTTACCAAATCACAAATACAATATATTTATACCCATTCGTATGGGCCAACAAAATGTGTTAAGACTCAGGAAAACTCTTTTAAAATCATCACCCGATGGTATATTACACCTCAACAGTTAAGCCAATGGTACTCAACCCCACAATTAAATGGCTCACACTGTTGGAGATGTGGAAACGCCAATGGAGATTACTTCCACCTTTGGTGGACTTGCCCGACGCTTAGGAACTTCTTGTTCAACGTTTTTTTTATTGAATTAGATATAAACTTACAAGGAGGTCATAACAAGTAGCAATACATTAAGATAATCACACATTAGAAGACAAGAGTCAAGTTAACAACTAACAATAAACCATAACCAATTGTGTCATTCTTATAAACACATGCGGTTGGAGGGTGGGTGGTGGGAAAGGAAGGGGGGGGGGGGAAGAAGGGAGGGAAGGAGGGAAAAATACTTTAAAGTTATGCTCAACTAAACTTCGCTCATAGCATATTGAAAGCTAATTCGATCAAGTTTATATTATGGGGGCATCCTGTTGACGCTTAAGAACTTCTGGAACATAACAGAGAACCTGATATGTGAAGTTATAAGCCATAAAATTAAACTAACACCTGAAATAGTACTTTTGAATTTACCTGTAGAACCCCACGTTAATAAGTTTGCCTGCATAATTTACAATATCATAGCTGCAGCTAAACTGCTCATCCCAACCCTATGGAGAACATCCCAAATCCCTAGTCGACAACAACTTATCGACAAAACAAATCAACTGTTCAATATGGCTAAACTGATAGCCGATATAAACAACACTTACATGGCGTTTGAAGGTCAGTGGCAAACGTGGTCCCAATTCCGACAGAAATCTCTCCCTCAAACTAGTACACATTAAACACTGATGTAAACCTGCATTTAGCCCCTAACCCTATCCCTCCCCCCTTTCCTCTCTCTCCCCTGACTCTTTCTGTTTCTATCTTTCTACTCTTTAATATTTGTTCCTGTTATGACGTTTGCCTATTGGTACTTTATTACATGTTTCGAAATTGGAAACCAGATGACTCGCAGGGACTTTATATGAGTCTTCTGGCATTGATCGAGACTCTAGCTAACTGTAATTGTATATTTGAAGTTCACTTTTTTTTTCTATGCTATTTTTACTGAGTCTACTGTACATGTACCAATCTTTATGCCTAAATTTCAATAAAAAGAATTTTTGAAATGAAACGAATAAGATCTAGTGAGTCACAAAGTGAGGTAAAGGCAAAAATAAATAACACTTATATACTGAAAAGGGGTTCTGGTAGCATTCAGAATATAATGCAATAATCGTAACTTCCCCTAGAACTACTATACCTATTATTCACATTCACTCAGTGTAAAGCTGGGATCAGTGTGCCAATTCCAAAGTTTCCCCGTTATCTATGTATTTCATCGAAGAGCAGGAACTAATTTATCTAGCAACTGCGCAAAAGAAAACTTATAATTAGCTATATACGAACAAGTGTAAATCACATAAGGGTGTTCAAGGGGAAGCCCTAGAACGGCACATTGAGTTCAATCTTAGCAACAATAATGATACGAATTCATGAAAATACAACTGATGCTATTACAATCCCAGCCTTGGGATACCCAGGTATCTAAGCTCAAGGTACCCTAATGAGGATAAGAGTGTTGCACAGGCCAAAGAAAAATGATGGGCTGCAGCCAGAACAACACTAATCTTCTGTGTCAGCAGTCTTCAGTCTTGTCCATAAAGAATATTGCCTTCAAGAAAACAGTCTTTTTTTCCAGAAGGGGAAATACTCTAGCACGGCTTGTATTGTCTGAATAGGCCCTCGCCGGACAGAGGGTACACAGTTGTGACCACAACCTGCACTTCAAGTTCAGCTCTAAGAAGCGTGTAACCAGCAGGGCAAGGGACTTTGAACACAAACAGAGAAGTCTGCAGAAGAGTATTTTTGCCTTCAGTTTTTGCGCTGCTGAGCAGTGATCTTTACAGCAGACTGATCACTTCCCTTCCTGCCACCTTTTCCACTGCATCCACCCCTCCCCCCAAGATCTCCCAGGCGTTCAGCTCTCTGTCTTGTCAGGCAGGAAACCACTGGGTCATAGTGCTCTCAGGATACTGTCCACACAGTACGGATGCAGGCAGAGACATGCAGTTATAATCAATACTCTTATGGTACCTTTACACGCCGCCACAACAGGATGGATACCAACGGCAACTTCACGTGCACGAGCACGGCCGAACGGTTACCAACGGGAACCGCACCCTCTATACACGCCGCCACAAGGTGCGCTACGCTACGCTACATCTACAGCTACATACATCGCCGGGTGTCGCAAGTAGCCGTCTGTAGCTCAGCGTACCAGCTTTACACACAGCCACCACAGAGTGATCTGGGAGCAACAAAGGCAGGACGTAAAACAAATAGGCGTGCCACAGACCTGTACGCCGCGCCCAAACCACAACCATTGGCCAACACTACGGAGTTGTGATTGGGCACGACGGAAAGGGCGGATGGCCGAGACGTGCCGTACTAGTGAGCGGAGTGTGGCACGGAATAAGCGCTTGTGACATGGCGGAGCCTGGCGAATGCATCCAAATCGATGGTAATGGGTCACGCTAGAGCGGTGGCCAGTCACATATCCCGTGTGTATGAAAGTAGCGGTCCGGGGCTATGTGTGCGTAGTACAAGTGTTTGCCGTGTCACGCACGATCAGCGCTTGTGACAGCCGCGTGTGCAGATTGAACTGAGGTGCGTTTGTGTGCCACACATTAGCGTCTTACAAAAGACAGTATGTGCGTTTTCTGTCAAAAATCTGTGACAACTGTGGCGAAGTATGTGTATGTATACAGGCTGAATGGGGTTTAATATATGTGCTGACAGATGTGAATGTAGTGGATCAGCTTCCAAGGCACCAAGTCAAAGATCTGTGTGACAGTGTATTAGCAAACACCTGACAAGAATATGTCCTGCATCAATGTGCTGTGTGCAGGGGACCCTCTGCCTACAACAAAATAAAGGATCATGTACGCACAATGGCCACAAACACTGTTGGGCAAAAGACTTTCTGAAAAACATGGCTACCCACACATATTGTGTGCACAATCCCAGCCAATAGGTGGCTATGACATCCCAGGCCCCCACCCAACCCTGCATCACATTGCCCTCCTCCACCAAGTAATCAGGCTCACACAGATTATGTTGGATCCAACAGAAAAAGGTTTAATATATTGCATGAATCTTGACCTTGTCTTGTGCAAACAAAATATACATAAAGTAAAAACATTGTAGAATTCAAGAGCAGGTGACATTAATCAGGCAAATTCAATGGATAAGCAAATCACCACACATTGGAAACTGTGCATGGAAAAAATACCAAAATAACCTAAACTAACTAACTAAATAACTACATAATGAAAACTCATGCACATAATGAAAACAAAGAGAATGGAAAAGGTCAACCAAACATTAAAGGGGTGCAGCTAACCTGCTGTCACCTTCATTGAAAACACAAAAAGCAACTCCCAGAGCCAGCCACATTATATGGCCTGGTCCTGCCAGCTCACTGCACCAGACCCATTGAAGTAGGAGCAGTAAGCTTCTCTACTGTCCCTGGCCTCCTGCCGAGTGCGGCCATGGCTCTGCGGCTGGAGTGGCACAATCACATGGGCCTCATCACGCCAAGACCCTGGACGGAGCTCCCCTGTTGTAGCGTCGGCATTATCTACATAACCTCCTGGCGTGTATGATGCCCTATCCCTACGACGCAGGAAGTTATGTAGCACACAGCAGGCCACCACTACCGCGTCAATAGACTCCGGTTTCATATGTATAGGTGTATGAAAAATCCGGAATCTATTGGCCATTATCCCAAACGCATTTTCAACTACACGGCGGGCCCGGGATAGCCGGTAGTTGAAAATGCGTCTCTCAGAAGTAAGGGCCCTCTGGGGATATGGCCGCAGTAGGTGTTCCTGAAGTGGGAATGCTTCATCCGCCACAAACGCAAAGTTGAGATGTTCGGTCGTGTGCTCATTTGAGGGTAAGTTTAGCCCACCATTCCCTAGTAGTGTTGCCAAGGAGCTTAGGGCAAACACACCCCCATCTGAGTTGCGACCGGGCATTCCAACATCCACGTAGAGGAACTCATAGTTGGCATCTACTACAGCCATGAGGATTATACTACAATACCCTTTGTAATTGTAATACAAAGAGCCAGAGTGGGCAGGTTTGGTAATCCTCACGTGCTTACCATCCAATGCCCCGCCACAGTTGGGGAAGTTCCACCGGGTTTCAAACCCTTGGCCCACTTCCAGCCATTCTGCGGCGGTTAATGGCATTTTCATGTAGGCTGGCTGCAGAGCTCTCCAGATGGCCCAACACGTTTCAGGGATCAGGCGGCTCAGCAGGGGCAGGGAGACACGTGACACGTATGTGAGGGATGTCATGGACTGCCCTGTAGCCAGGAACCGCAAAGTGATCGCCAACCGCTCAGCAGCTGATACTGATGGGCGCATTATAGTGTCCTGACGCGCTATCATTGGCCCAACACGCTCCAATAGGAAGGTGAAACAGTCCTCGGGCATACGGAGATAGTTTCGGTAATCATCAGGACAGTTAAGCTCCAGCTCCCGCAACAGCTGCATGTGGCCCCGGGTTTCCCGCCTCAGAAGCCAATCACGGGTCCACATCCGCCGCTGTCTGCGCCTCATCAACCTTTCATACCGATCCTGATACCACATTTGCTCTTCCACCAACGCAAGAGCCACGATAACATTGCGGTCATGGATATTCTGCATCCTCAATATCAGCACCTGTAGATGTGAAAGCACAACATGAGTACATAGACCAAAATGTGTGCAAGTCAGCAGGTTCAGCAACCCACACCTCTTTTCCATTACACACTATAGCCAAGAGGATGGGATCTCTTGTGTGGGCCCAAAACACAACCCTGAAGCAAGGACGGCAAACACCCAGTAGTCACCCCAAACAACATGGCACACGGCGATTGAGAGTGGCCTCCTCTACATCAACGTCAATGGGAGCTCCCAAAATTCACACATCTGCACCTAGGTGAGTTAGAAAGGGACATGTGTCACCAATAATGTTGGTCAAACAGGTCCCATAATCCATTACACAGCCAATAATGTCAATTGATTACAGTAAAAATGAGAAGAATAACGAATGTGACGTACCCCGATATGGAAGGTGGAGGAAGGCTACATGAACCAAACAACATTGCACATGACTGCGGATGGTTACCCATGGTGTAATTGGTTTTTGAAGGTGTCATTTTAAATACACATGTATGCCATGTCTGGCGCCCAACACCTCAAAGCCCTGTGTCATCCCATTCCCGTTGATCACAGTCTCCATTGGCCACAACCAGTATGCAGAAATCGATCCAGTCGACATGAGTGACACAGTTCCGTCTACAGTCATGCATCCATTCTCCTGTATGTTGTCTGCAAACAAACACAGCAATGTATCTCAACAAAAGTGTCAAGGCCCACACAAAATGCCGTATCCTAACCCACACACTACACTATATGTCGTCCCCAAAAATACAAACCCCTATATCGGCCGCTACACCAGTCTCCGGCGCTCTCCAAGAACATCAACATATGCACCCCACCCTGCGCCAATTCCATGTGTGTCCACAAAAACTTACCTAATGGGTCTGGCCAGCAAGCGTAATGTTTGGCGGGATGGGCAACTTTTAAAGGGCCGCCAACCTATCACGATTCAGCGATCTCCACCAATTAGCGGAAGGCAAATCCGCACCCAGGTGCCCCTTCAGGATGTGCATTATTGTGTCCGCTGTGATTGGTGTCCCGGACTATAAAGGCAGGTCAATGGCCACTGCTCCGTGTCCAGACGTCGATGTGCATTGAGCTACTAGTGTCCTGTTTGACTTCTGTTGCTCTGACGGTAAGCCTCTTTAGCGGTTTGTAAGAAAATGTAATGAACGCAGCTGGTTCTGGCACAGGCAGCTTAGGCGATGTGTGTATGGCCATGTTTGAAGCGGGATGCAAATATTGAGCACGTAATATTAAATATGTGAACCTTATTCTGTGTCGCCCAGTAGCCAGGTAGTGCCTCTACTTATATAGTGTAAGTATGTATTGCACCTTCTGCTTTTTGGCAATGGTAAAAGAGCACGGTGTTATTTCTTTGGCTGGTACTTCACATCAACATTTCAGGGGTGGTAGAATTGTGGCGGACATTCCAGGGATGTTGGGTACATGTGTTAAAATGGGACTTCCACGTCTGGAGGAACACCTACATGATCATCTGGGTGCACATTACATGTAGTATGTGCCGTGTTGGCACACACCCAGCCCGCCTTTCTGATATAGTGACCCCTTACCATTGTGGACACTGGCCAGGTACTAGTTAGCACACAACGTGTTAGGTCACATGTTGCCCTCTACAGGTATGTACGCACACACCGTGTCAAGGTGTGTTGCAATAGGTACATTGGGGACAGAAATCATGTTTGAAACATCTGTAGGTGGACACCGATATCCGGGGCTTGATATTGGCAGCATACATGTGTTTGAGTTAGTAGCGGTCTGAGATTGAGAAAATGGCACACTCATGGCCAGTTTCACTCCACAAAATAGCTGCATAGATGATCACTGTAGAAAGTTAATGATTATGTGTATGATTGTGGCAAGTTTTGAAATGTCGGTATGCCTTGTGTTGTGACTGTGTTCTTTTTGTTTTAATTTTTCATCGGCAGATGCCGAGGGGTACTGTGGAATTGGAATCCCAGCTTCTCACGGAGTATCAGCGGCACGAATGTTTGTGGCGCAGCTCGCTGCCCGAATATAAAAATCGGGCAGCGAGGGCCGAGGCCTACAGGAGTCTTGTGGCTCTGGCAAATCGCTTGGAGCCAAGGGTAGGCAAGACGTGGGACCAGCAAATGGTGGCACTTAAGATCAAAAACATGAGGTCGGCGTTCATGCGGGCTCACATTCTGTACCAGCGTCGTCGCTCAGGGGCTGGAGCAGAGGAGGTACCATCACCTACCCTATGGTACTATCCCCTGTTCACCTTCATCCTGGGCGAGGTTCGCCCGCATCGAACGACCACCAACTGCCCCGTTGCTGCGTCCCATGTAGGCCCGGCTGCATCACCACCTGCGCCACAGGAGGTGGGTAATTGTGTGACAGTGGTGGGCCACAATGTTTCCTTCACATGTGTGCTTCGATAAATCCTTCACACCAAATGTGTTGGCATATTTACCTCCTTGCTGCGGCACACCTTGGGGTGTCAATCTATCTGCCCTCCTTCCATGACTTGCCAGACTTTTCTATTCTATGCTTCCAGCCGTATTGCAATGTTGCTTCTTCCACAACATCTTGGTATGTTTAGGTTAGTTATTTAAGGGTTTCAAGATAGCAGGTGGTTTGTTCTCAAACAGCCACATAGTACCATGTAGTAAATGGTGCTGTCTCACATGTGTGTTGGCTTTGTTGCCAGTGGTTTAAAGGTAATTGAGTGAGGGGTGGAATCTCACCATAAAGGAGTCCTAATGGGAAGGTGCCCAATATGTGTCATTGGCCAGCGCAGCCCCCAGTATCAAGGTGTTGTGGTGACATGTCCTAATATTGGATTACGGCTACGTGACAAACAACTAATTATGTATTTAGCTGAGCTCCTGGAATGGTCGAGGTGAGTGTACAGGAGAACCACTGGTGTTGGGGTCTTGAACCTTATTTGGTTTACTGTCTTATTCCTCATTTTCCATTCTGGTGGTTGGGCTTGGTGTGTGTGGGAGTGGTATATAGAGTCCTGTTGTGAATGTATACAGTTGATATTGCCTCCACTAATGGTTGTTTTTTTGTTATTTTTTCCCCACCCACAGGCCCCAGAAGAGGACGGCTCCATTGCCGAGGATTCTGTTGCTGATGATGCTCAGCCCATGACATCTGGGGCTGAGCAGGAGGGCGCGGCGAGTGATGTGGGTCCAGGCCCAGGTCCCAGCTCCGGGATCCGTCGCCGCCGACGTCCTGCACCACCTGAGACGGAGCTGGCGACCTGGGCCCGACGCGTGTTGTTGGATGAACAACGGACCCACATGGACCCCGACGCCCTCTACATGAGCAACAGAATGCGAGGGATGGAGCCGCTCCAGAAGAAGATCCTTCTGAGGGTCTTCCACAATGCCGCTGATGCTGCCGATGATGGGGCCCTTCAATGGGGCTGCCACGTCCCCTCCCCCATGCAACACACCTTGTGGCCCCTTTCACCAGCTGCCCCATCTCGGCCCGTGAGAAGACCGGCCCCGCCACAGTCACCCCATCCCCCCTCAACACATCGTCGTTCAACCAGACGTTCTGGGGCAGGTCGGGGCTGCCCTCAGAGGAGGGGGGATGCGGCATTGTCAGAGCCGACAGAAGAGGAGTAATTTGGACACTAGTAGCCAATGCACAGAATTGGCAGTCTGGACTTTATAATTTCAGGAATTGCGTTTTATATGTATATTTTGTTGATTGAGTTTGGGCCAAAATTAGTGGTTTGTTTTTATTTTTTTTCCACTAAAATTCTATTATTTGTAATTTATTTTAAATTCCAGGCTGGAATAAATTTTATTTATTAACACAATTGTGTATTCATTTCAGAATAAGGATTGTGTGGTGTTTTGGGGGTGAATGTAATTGTGGCCAATAATAGGTTTCCCCAAGCCACACAATATGGGCCAGTGCTCGCTCAGCAGGATCACCATCGGTTCATTTGGAATGTCTTAGCACATTCACAAGGGATGTTGTGATGTGCCTCACATAGTTAGGTTATGGTGAGGTTTGGTCACCAAATATTAGTAAGGTCACATGAAGGAGCGTATAACAAAGTTAGAACAGCATTGTATTGTAAACATACATGTGTCACAGACATTTGCCATCATACAAGGAAGGCTTAGGCCAGATGGGGCTAGCCAGTCCACACTTGTGATGGTCCCAATGTGGGACACTATAAGAAAAGAGCCCAACGGGGGCAAAAAAAATAAAAAAACCATTATTTTCACTTTTGCAAGGCAACAAGCCAACGTGTGAAAATTTTAGGGTCCAACAAGGACAACTGTTTGTGGGGCCATGTTTGGCCAGGATACAATGCATCCCTCAAATTCATGGGTGTGAACCATGGTGTGGGTGTAGGTCCGCCAGCATTTGAGCCAGGCGGCCAAGGTCCTGCAGGCCACGCTGTAGAGCCGTGGTCAAACGGGCCACAAATGCCTGATGGGCCTGGATGAATTCCTCCATGGTAGGGGCACCTGTATTGGGAGTAAACACAAACTTTAGTACACAGTCGTCACTGCTGATGGTTAGTCATGACTGGCCGCAACCATCCACTTACCCTGTTCCTCCAAATCCAGTTCACCATCAGACGGGGAGGGAGATGGGGTCAAGCTCCATCCATATGAGCCCGCACGTTCACCATCTGGAAAAAGGGTGAACCAACATGGTTTACTTTGTTTACATAAATTGTTTGGCCCCAGATGAAATTTAAGCAACAGTGTGCAGGGTGTCTGTGGCAACATAACACACTTACCACCATAGTCACTGTGTGGGGACATGGTCACCCCAGGACTCGCCACTGAGCTGGAGACAGTGGGAGGTGGTGTTACTCCCGGGCTGGGGCTCCGTGGCCACATTATGTGGTTCAGGGGTAACAGTGGTCCTGGGCTACGGGGCAAAGACTCCTCTGGGCCGCCAGGTACTTGCTGCTCCTCGCCCTCCTGTGGGGAGTTGATGTGTTCCTCCAGCAGCCAGGCAGATGGGGACAGCTGGTCACACTCCAGCGGGCTGCCAGGTGCGGACTGGTCCTCCACGTCCTCTGTCCCGGTGGGTGACGGGACGTCTGGCTCCTGAGGCCCGGGGGAAGGTGTTGACCCTGGGGACAAGGGTGCCACTTGAGCCTGATGTGGTGGGGTTCTTGATGGGCCACCTGGGGGTGGGGCATGGGGCCCTTCTTCTGATGAGGATTCAGCATCTAGTTTGAAATTTGAACATAAAAGACGTAATAAGATCATGCCTACACATTGTTGTCCTACAAAGAGCTTGTGTGGGTATGTATTTGACGGCTAAGGCTGGGGTCACACACACACAGATATGTGGCCAGATATTGTTGACAGATCTCTGGTTGCAGTGAAAGCATGGACACATTGTTCCATTTTGAGGCTGTGTCCAAATGTCAACATGTGACCATGATTTGACTGCAAACAGAGATCTGCAAACAATATGTGGGCAGATATCTGTGTGTGTGACCCCAGCCTTACTTAGCATCAACCAGGTGATGCTGGATGCATACACTCATGTTGTATGCATGGACTGTGCGTGTGAGACATTTTTAGGCCTGACTGGATGAGCACAACACTGTGAAGATGTGTTTGATTGTGTAGGCCACACTGTCCCTTGTCATATGTTTCCATCATTTTTTGTGTATTGTGGGACATGCACATGTGGCGGTGTGTGTTTTGGGGCAACAATTACTCACCACGCAGCCTGGCAATCCTGGCACGGATGTCCAGTATGCGACCTGGGCACTTGTGCTTCAAGTCAGCGATCTTTTTTTGGATCGCTTTGACTGTCCTCTGTACCCCCAGTTGGCAGAGCAGGGCCCGCTGGATCCGCCGCACGGTGCACCGATTGCGCAGCCTGGGGTGGCGGTGGTGATGGTGGCCCCAATAGTCCCGACGGTCGCAATGATCAATGAGGATGATCAGCTCCGCCATCCCCCATGTTGCGGCGCGGTGCACGGCTGCCATGACTGCTATGGTGTGTGCAGAGGCGGGGCTGGCACCTTGCAGGCAGAGTGAAAATGAAACCAACGTCATGACGTCATTACGACCGCTGTGGGGGTGACGCACCTTTATAAGTAGCCCAACACGCAGTGACTCGGCCGACACACTTATGCGGCCCCTACTGCAGAAGACCCACAGTGCAGTCCGTACAACACGGCTCTGATCTGTCTACTGGGTAATCTCCTCCGATGTGCTATGGGATTGTGTGCATCTGTGTGCGCGCTGCGCGCACTGCCAGACCCGGAACACTTCTACGGCAGCTGCTGTGCAATAAGCCAGAGCGGTACGTAACACACACTTGTGCGCTGTGTCCCGCATTATTCGTTATCATGTTGATAGGATGTGCACACTGTATGTAGATCATGGGCCATTTATGATTTTACGTTCAAGTGTGTGTCCGCGTAATTGTACTACTATCTGATCGTGCATACGGCGCGTATGTGTAGTGCTGAAGGGACAGCTCATCCAAGATGGAGGGCTGTGAGGCAAGGGCCAATCGTAACGCAGCATCTTCCACCAATGATCGCTGAAGGGGCGCGGTATCACGGAGCATGGGTGACGCCTTAGCCACATTGCAGCTACATCGCCGGGTGTCCAGAGTTCCCTTCTGTAGCTTCTTTACACGCCGATACAGCTCGCTACAATCGGCGATGTTGCCATATGTTTATGGGCAGTGCACGGATACAGAGGTATCTGTAGCCGACTGTGTCGTCCCGTCTTCAGACGCCGCTACTACGGGCAATATTGGCTCGACAAGCTACATTTGTAGCCTGTAGCGGGTTGTATCCATCCTGTTGTGGCGGCGTGTAAAGGTACCATTAGAGCTCAGACAAACGGGTGTTTAAATCAGATGAGTGCAATGCGAGAACATCTTAAATTGCACGCTGACCAATATTAATAAATAAGTCAGAACAAATTAACGTTTGTCTTCAGCTTTTTTTTCATCTCGATTCTGGATGAGAAAAAAGAAGCAACATGCTGCTAGTGGATCCAATGATAGTGTGAGACTGACCATTGCGTGCGGGAAAAAAATGGACAGCACACTGACAGCACATGAACCATCCTAGTGGCATCCGTTTTTAACTGATCTATTATCATTCTGCAGCTGAGAACACTGTAAAATGTTCCTGTAAATGATTATACAGTAATATTTGCTGAGAAAAAAAACGCATTGCCCACGTACACCACACGGATGCCACAAAGACGCTACACATGGATGCTAGGGGAGGAAAAAAATCACACACTCGCATAGCACTCGCATACCACACGGATTATAATACTAATATCATTCATCCTACTCTCCTGGATGAGAAATGGTCAGATTTGTTATACAATCTTGTGTTTCCAGCCTTACAATAGAACATCTTACGGTTCTGGGGACACAGAGGATTTGAAAGGTGGCATTTGACTTATTTGTAAGGCATGAAAATATTATTTATGTGGACTTATAGTGATATTTGTTATGTATATTAAATGATATATTTGTGAAATGTCAGAAAACTGACTATTTCAATTAAGTGCATATGCATTTACTTGTGTGCATGGGAATGCTGTATATTGATAACCAAACCCAGAACATTCCCCCTTGAGACAATCTTGTGTACACCCCTGAAAGAACAGTCAGTACTGTACAAATCTATATCCATATCTCTATATCACTCCATGCAGTCAGAAAATAGTATAGTAAAATTCTCTGATACAAGAGCAATGTCTGATTGACTTATCAGAACCAATGTGTGGTATTTTGGGACAACGATGGTACAGTCTCATTCCATCTGGACTCATTTATCAGAAAATTGGGAAGTTAGGAACTGTATAAATGAGGCTTACTACTAGTATTTTGCATCTTAAGGGTACCTTTACACGCGGCTACATTTCTTGGGTGGCTACAGGTAACTTACTGGTTGCAGTGAAATCATGGAGTCAAGGTTCTATCTTGTTGCTGTGTACAAATGAAATAATCTCTCCATGATTTCACTGCAACCAGTAAGTTACCTGTAGCCACCCTAGAAATGTAGCCGCGTGTAAAGGTACCCTAAGAGTCACATTGTAGCCATCAAAATAAAACTTCATTATTATAGCATAGAAACTTTAAAAGAAATTGGATACATAGATAACATCAAAAAATTGTTATAGCAAATTTTAGCTACGGTATTCCCTTTATTCACTACTCTTAATAATATTCTGAAATACAAAGTTGCAATCACAAATCACTTTCTATTACTTCAATTATATAAATCATAACTTAAAAGACAAGCTTTACAACATTGCAAAAGATTATGCAAAATACTCAGCAAGCACCTGGACTCAATTACATGATACGGATCATTAAACATTATGGCATCTGAAAGAGAAATGTGTGCAGATTATGATGACTCCATTATCTTTTGTAAGCATTTTAGTCCACCACAAGCCACTTCTCATTTTTCCCTTTACAGTAAAGATTGCATGGACAAAAGAAAGTTTAAAGAATACAGATTACTTAAAGAGGACCTTCCAACCGTTTTTTCCTCATAAACAGTATACTCTTTGTACAGTGGAATCTTAGATTTTGAGCATTCTGGGAATGAGTTTGTAATCCAAATCACTTCTATATCAAAGCATATTTTCCCATAATAAATAATTAAAACACAATGATTCATTCCACAACCCAACAATATTTACTGTATTCATATATAATTATTAAGAGTTCTGCAATTAATTGCAGTTCTATTGTATATATAGTATAGATATATAAAGAAATGTAACCAGTTACAGTACCTAAAGTTAGTTTAGTAGCGGCGTCACACATGTACAGTATCAAGTATGGAGGCTCCATGTTCAGAGTGTGGTGAACATGAAAAGGCTGGAACCCAGTAGTGAGGGAAAGACTGTGATCGATGGCTTATGTGCATGCGCTAGAAGCGGTATTACTAGTACTGTACTGTATCTGTGCAGGGAGGGAGGTAGTGTACGATAGAGGGGTAAGGAGAGCTAACATTTTGCTCTTATTATAGAAGAAAAGCTGAAATGGAAAAGGCGCAATCTAGGGTGTTACCAGTATCACAATTGGAAGTGTTCAAAAGGTACACACTCACCTGGCAGAGTTGTGTAAGCCACAACCACTACAAAAGCGTATTAGAAGGTAGCTGCAGTCTTCCCAATAAAATTGTGTCAATAAAATAGAAATAAAAAGAAATATTGACCGCGCTACTATATATGACAATCAAAACATTCTTGATGGATTGTGATTTTTATTTTCTACACGTTTCTAGGCTCTCTGGCCCCTTCATCAGGAAAAAATCACACATGTACACATGTCAAGTTTCACATGAAAGTTCTCTTTTTCTGGCCATTTTGAGAGTTTCATAGTAAAACCAATGTAATGCTCCAGATTCTCAACCTCCTTCTCAAAGGAAGGTCAATTTTATAGCTTCTCTAATTAGCCAAACCATTTTAAGCTGTGCTAACATACTTGTGCAAAGGTTTTCTAGGGTTTTCTATAGAGATGAGCGGTGTCCGACTAGAATTGTTCGCCAATCTCAAATTCGAGCTGTTTTTGGCGGTGTTCGAATCATTCGCCGAATTCAAACAATTTGCTTCAAATTATGCAGTTCTAGGTTATGTTTGATTTTGGTTCGAAAATGCGTCAGATCCAGACAAAAAAACGCATCTGTCGCATTTTCTGCCTAAATATAGAGCTGTGCGGAATTAAAAATAAAAAAAAACTGTATGCTCACGTGTCCTATAGGCATCAGGACCTCGCCGGACAGGTGAGCATAGAGATTTTTTTATTTTTAAGCCTTTCTTTTACTTAATTAAGTAAAAATTAATTAAGCAAAAAAATGGGTTAAAAATAAAAAAATCTCTATGCTCACCTATCCGGCGAGGTCCTGATGCTTCTAGGACCTGTGGTGACGTCACAAATTGGGTCACATGACCACAGTTACCGCGGTAACTGTGGTCATGTGATCCGATTTGTGACATCACCACAGGTCCTATAAGCATCAGGACCTTGCCGGAGGCAGCGGTGGATCGCCGGACAGGTGAGCATACAATTTATTTTTTATTTTTAACCCTTTCTTTTACTTAATTTCACTTCCGCAATAAATATATACTCCAAAAGATTGTCTTTTTTGGTGGTATACTTCTTTGAAGACACCAGAGCATATGTATCAGGATATTTTTTGAGGGTCCCTTCCCTAATGGATTATACCTCAAATCTTTGTGGGTAAAAAGAATCTGACCTTTCTATTTTCTCACTTACATGTATGTACACTAATACGTGTCTGGCCTCCCATTTTTGTATATGTGTGTAAATGTTTGTCTAATTTGTAGGTTTCTTATTTTTAACTCTTTAATATTAATAAAAAGATATATTTTTAATGATAATAAGTTGGTATCACTTGGTTTTGACATACCGTTACACGGTACAACTTATCAGCGATGTTGTATGCGATCTCGGGAGTGCGCTGATCTTTTGGACACCTGTGCAACATTGCTGGTGAGCTGTCACATGTCCAGATATCATGGACATCTCACCAACGATGTTGTGAGCAGAGATCATTCGCAAACACTGTAAGCAATCCCTGCTCACTGCTGTGAATGGGCGAAGTCGGCCGTGACATCGCTATTGCGGTGTCATACGAACGATGCCACAGGTTGCTTAAGTTGAAGTTGACAGGATTTCCTGTGTTTACACGCAACAACAATGTCATTTCAACATCGTTCCTGACGTCACTTTTGAACGATGTCTTTTAGCAAGACAGGGAGTGCCCCACCCACTTCCCATTCTGAGCCAGGCACATAAGCCATCTGCTACACCGTGTCCATGTTGGATTCTGGCCTTTCTTCACCCTGCATCCATGAGGTATACTATACAGGATCAGGTTTTAAATTAGTTTAGATAGGACCGTTCTGATATGGGTCCCATTGAAGACGTAGAACGGCTTACGTACTTTTTTGCAAAAACGTATTAACTAAGTACCCTGTTTTTGTATTCTTTTTTTACTAGCACTTGCTTTTTATTACTATTTATTATAGCAGAGTACTTCCACACGTATGATATACGTTTTTTTTTTCAGTGGTCTAGATGTTGGGAACGATGTTGAAACATGTAACGGGGCCTTTAAACTAAAGATTTACGCAAAACAACTCTAGTAATGAGCCACAGGCCACACTAATAAAGATAAAATCATTTAATACACTTGATCTGTAATGCAGGCAGTGAACCCAGGAGCAGATTGTATAGGTACATTGCAAAACATCTGTACTTGTATTCTGGAGGTGAAGAAATAATTAGATAGTTTTTTAGTATTTTGTTAGAAATAAAACAATTTTAACCCCTTCCCGACCTATGACATTATAGAGACGTCATGAAAGTCGGTGTGTTCCCGACCTACAACATCTCTATAACGTCATGGGTTGTTTGCGGTCCTGCAGCTCTGGTGACCAGGTCAGCGACAAGTCATCGGAGGTGCAGGATCACAAGGTCCCATACTTTAGCCCGGGGGGTGGCTTAGCCTCCCATGGCTAAACTCACTCTGATTGGCAGTTGAAATTGAGACTGGCAATCAGAGCGAGTAACTCCTCCAGATCTGATTGAAGCTCTCCAATCAGATGTGGAGAAGTGGGTTGGCAGGTGCCCTCCCCTTCCTAGCACCCTCCCGCTGATGAGCCCCCCTCCAGATCCCTTTCCTATCCACTCACCCAGCGGTAACAGTCATCCGTCGGCGGTAACAGTCATCCGCTGGCAGGCTGCACAGACCAATGCACCTGCCGGTCAGCTTACTCAGCCCCCTCCTGGTGTGATCATGGAGGGGACTGAGGAAGCCGACCCCCCTGTGCCCATGTCCCCCCCTCACCTCCTGGGGGGCTGTACCCACCGGTGCACCCGCCGGCCAGCCTCCTCTGCTCCGATGTGGGCCCCCCTCCTCTCCCGGGCTCCTCCTCCTGGATGAAGTAAGAATAAATGAATGAATGAATGAATGGATAGATAAGTGGGTGCATGCATGCATGAGTGCATGGGTGGATGGATGGGTGAGTGGGTGCTTGCATGCATGGGTGGATGGATGGGTGAGTGGGTGCATGCATACATGGTTGGATGGATGGTTGCAAGCATGGGTGGATGGATGGATGGGTACATGCATGGGCAGATGGATGTGTGCGTGCATGGATGTGTACATGCATTGATGTGTGCATGCATGAATGAATGTGTGCATGCATGGATATTACATGGATGGATGTGTGCGTGCATGGAGGATGTGTGCGTTCGTGGATGTGTGCGTGCGTGAATGTGTACATGGATGGATGTGTGCGTGTGTGGATGTGTGCGTACGTGCATGCATGTGTGCATGGATGGATTTGCATGCATGGATGTGTGTATGCATGGATGTGTGCATGCATGGATGCATCCGTGGATGTGTTGATGTGTCTGTGCATGGATGTGTATGTGCATGGATGGATGTGTGCATGGATAGATGTGTGTGTGTGCATGTGTGGATGGGTGCATGCTTGAATGCGTGCATGGATGTCTGGATGTGTGCATGCATGGATGTGTGCATGCATGGATGTGTGCATGCATGGATAGATGTGTGCATGGATAGATGTGTGTGTGCATGCATGGATGTGTGCATACATGGATGGATGTGCGCATGGATGGATGTGTGCGTGCGTGGATGTGTGCATGCATGTTTGCGTGCGTGGATGTGTGGATACGTGCATGGATGTGTGGATGCGTGCATGGATGGATGGGAACATGGATGGATGTGTGCATGGATAGATGTGTGTGTGCATGCGAGGATGGGTGCATGCGTGGATGGGTGCATGGGTGGATGGATGGATGGGTGCAACAAGGGATCAAGTGTCCTCTTGTTGTAGTCTCTGGGATCATAGTCATGGTGCACTGTATGACAGATCATTGTCATACAGTGCACCAAAACTCTCACCCCAGAGACTTTAGGAAGAGGACACTTGATCCAGTCTGTGGATTGCTGCAGTCTCTGGATTGAGCAGAGGCGATCGAGCATCGTGGGACCTTCGTTGTGGACTACGTCAGAGGCAATCAAGCGTTGTGGGACCTTCGTTGTGGACTACATTGGATCATTATAATAAAGATGTAGTCTGAATTTTGTTTTGGTTTTTTTTCAAATAAAAAACATTTTTCTCTGTGTGGTGTATTTTTTTGACTATTTACTACAGATTCCCAATGGCCGGGTCTAACATTGGCCCAACATTATGAATCTCGGGCTTAGTGCCAGCTGCCAATAAAAAGCTGGCATTAACCCCTTTATTACCCAGTTTGCCACCAGCACCAGGGCAACTGGAAGAGCCTAGGTACAGCGTCAGAAAATGGCGCTTCAATGAATGTGCCATTTTCTGGGGCGGCTGCGGACTGCAATTCACAGCATGGGGGGCCAAGAACGCTTGGCTCTCTCCATGCTGAGGATTCCAGCACCCAGCTGCCTAGTTGTACCTGGCTGGACCAAAAATATGGCGGAGCCCCAAGTCATTTTTTTTTCTAGAATTAG
The DNA here is from genome assembly GCA_033576535.1 of Allobates femoralis. Classification (NCBI taxonomy): domain Eukaryota; kingdom Metazoa; phylum Chordata; class Amphibia; order Anura; family Aromobatidae; genus Allobates; species Allobates femoralis. The sequence goes on along the minus strand of JARQOC010000001.1, from coordinate 494,890,535 downwards.
TTCTAGAAATAAAAAAAATGGGCTTCAATGTATTTTTGGTTGCCAACCAGGAACAACAAGGCAGCTGGGGGTTGGTGGCAATCCATAGCTGCCAAGTTGTACCTGGCTGGACCAAAAATATGGCGGAGCCCCACGTCATTTTTTTTTTTCTAAAATCAGTTCTAGAAATATTAAAAAAAGGCCTTCACTGTAGTTTTGGTTGCCAGCCAGGTACAACTTGTCAGCTGGGGGCTGGAATCCTCAGCGTGGAGAGACCCAAATATGGGCCCCCACGCTGCAAAATTGCAAGCCACAGCCACCCCAGAAAATAGCGTATCTATTGGAGGCGCCATTTTCTCGTGCTGTACCCAAACTCTACCAGTTGCCCTTGTGCTCGTGGCACACAGGTTCTCCATACGTGACATGGTGTCCACTAACAATTTCAATGGAAAAATTTGCTCCAATTGTTAGCCAAAACCATGTCGCGTATGGAGAACCTGTGTGCCTGAACATTGGAGCTCCCCACAAGTGACCCCATTTTGGAAACTAGACCCCTCAAGGAACATATCTAGATGCATAGTGAGCACTTTGAAGCACCTGGGGGTTCAAAGTGCTCACTACGCATCTAGATACGTTCCATGGTGGGTCCAGTTTCCAAAATGGGGTCACTTGTGGTGTGCTCCAATGTTTAGGCACACAGGGGCTCTCCATACACAACATGGTGTCCGCTAACATTTCAATTGTGCGGATGTAAAGTAGACATGTGGTAAATGTTATTTATTAACTATTTTGTGTCACATAACTCTCTGGTTTAGCAGAATAAAAATAAAAAATGTGAAAATTGTGAAATTTAATACTAACATGTCACGAAAAAGCAATCTCAGAATCACTAGGATCCATTGAAGCATTCCAGAGTTTTTGCCTCATAAAGGGACACTGGTCAGAATTGACAAGGTCTTTAGGGTCAAAATAGGCTGGGTCCTGAAAGGATTACAAAATTGCAAAAATTTTAATTTCTTTCAACATGCAAAAATGTCATGATCTCTTTTCTTGAGTGCCCCTGGAGCTTGAACCCAAAAACTCTACACCTGCAAGTACAATCTGTGCCTTTGAACCACATGTTCTGCTGCAGTCAGTCAGTGAATTGGGTATACATGATTTATATTATAGTCACACATTGTACACTGCAATGTATTTTTATGTCTTTGTATTCTACAAATGTTTTTTTTCTAAACATGTCACAATTCAGCTCATATCATGGATATATCTAGTGTCTGTGTAGTTGTAGTGACCAGCACAACTCAGAGATCAGATTATTTCTGGTGATCAATAAATGGCATAAAACATGACATGAATGATTACAGTGTTCTACAGCCAAATTTTTTCATCAAAGACAAAAAACATCGAACCTAATTTTGTGGTGCTTAAAATTAATATAATGCTTAGATTTGTTAATTGGCTCTAATTTTCAAGATCCAGAGGAGCTTGTATTTACTTTTGACACCTTTCATGCAGGATTATACAAAAAAATGTATCTGATTAATTGATCATAATTACTGCATTGCTAGTAGCTTGTCAATTATATCATTTATTTAGTCTATTGAGCCTTCAGTAATATTATTCAGTAAGTGAAATGAGTGATGTTGTTAGAGATTTGGATCTATCCCTTGGGCAAGGCTGAGTGCTTAGATTCCTGACTACAAGAGTGAAAACTCGGAGTGGGCTTGTTTGGATTTCTTTGTTCTTCTTTAACCATGATAAAGATCTTGTTCAATATTTCTTAATGAAGGTTGATCTTGTGACATGCAAAAACATCCACAATTTAATGGAAACTCTGCAGAGGAATGGAGCTCTTCATTGTTTCAACCAAAATAAACCTAAATGTCACCTTCCTTCATAAGAGCAATATGCTACCTTCAATTCCAGTTGGTTATGAGGTCCACGTTAAAGAAACCTATGACAATAGGAAACAGCTGTTGAGATGTCTAAACTATCACCATCATTTGTGGCCCCTCTATGGTGACTTGAGAGTGTTTGTCCTCTTACTTGGTCTCTAGGGTGAATACAGAAAGTACTGCTGCTTCTTTGTGAGTAGGATAATCGTGCAAGAGAATATCACTACAATAAAAGAGACTGGTCTCCTCGACATTCACTTTAGCCAGGGAGTACAAATGTCCTGCATCTAGCACAGGTTAACACCATTTCATATTGATGGGCCGAATGAAGAAGGCAATGGATAAAAATGCAAAAGCGTTTAAGTATCTCATTGATAAATCTCCAATTTGACTGAAGCAAGGATAAAGGAAGGAGTCTTTATTGGACCTCAGATTCATTAGCTTCTTCAAGATGAGGAGTTTCTTCGTTTGTGTCAGGGCAAGGAAAATGCTGCATGAATAGCATTTGCAATAGTGATATTTAATTTGTGGGGAAACTGAGGAGCAGATAGCTATGAAGAGTTGGTGGAAAATCTTCTCAAAATATATAAGGATCTTGGCTGTAACACATCCTTAAAGAGAAATTTCTTATATTCGTATCTTTTTCCAACCAAACAGCTCACCTGTCAGCATACTACTAGCAGCGCTGAAGACATGTTCAGTAAGAACGCTGGCTGTCAGGCACGACAAAATCTCCATGGCGTGAGTGCCAAGTTCAGGCCATTTTTCCTGTTTTGAAGCCCAAAATGCACAAGGGTCCAGTTCTACAGTCATGGCATCGATATTCAGCTTTAGATACTCCTGTACCATCCTTTGTAGGTTTTCACTATGTGTCAGACTTGTTCTCTCTTCTGGCATTGCAAAGGATGGTCTAAAAAAAGGTGAAACGATTCTACAAAATTGCTGTTACCACATACACTGTTACTGTTAACGTTTGCATGAAAGTTAGAACTGCAATATTCACCATGTGCACCACTGGTGTTTTGGGGAAAAGTAGTACTAAGTGTAAAAGATTCTGTTGATACTCCTGCATGCGTGCGTACCTTTCCAGGCAGGAAGCATTTGGCCAAATGTTCTCTTGTATCGGGAATCTAACAGTGTGCCAACCCAGTAGTTGGCATTACTTTGAATTCTAACAATCCAAGGATCATGTTGCAGGTAGTGCAGCAAGAAGGCACTCATGTATCTTGCACATTCAGGAGGCCAAAGTACTTGTTGTGTTGGTGGCGGTGGGTTAACATTCACGCTTGCTTCCTCTGCCCTTTCCCCCCAACCTCGCACAACAGAAATGTGATCAAGATCTCCCTCATCTGCTGAGTCTTCCATGCCCATCACTTGTTCATTCTTCATTTCTTCCTCAGCTCCAGCACCATCATCAACAGTTTGGCTGCTATCATGCGCTGTCGTTGTTCCCTCTTCCCCACACTCGCATGCCAGCCGCTTTGGTGCTGTCGACCGTCTGGACCTTTGAGATCTTGTTATCCCTTCCGCATATGCCTTCTCCTCTACTTTCTATCCTTACTCTTGGCCCACCACCTGACTCCGAATACTAGTTAAAGTGTGCCCCAGCATGTAGATGACCAGAATAGTCATGCTGATAATGGCATCGTCAGCGCAAAACATCTTAGTAGCCATTTCAAAACTCTGCAGAAGGGTGCAGAGGTCCTTGGTCTGAGTCCACTTCAGCAGCGTGATTTTCCCTACCTCTGGTTTGCGATGGTCCAGGCTATACATCATAACATACTGTACTAAGGCTCGTCACTGCTGCCACAGTCGCTGCAACATGTTCAGAGTGGAATTCCATTGTGGCTGCACATTGCATTTCAGGCGGTGAACCGGCAGAACGAAAGACTTCTGTAGTGATGCAAGTCATTGAGCTGCGGGATGCGAACAGCGGAAGTGAGCACACAGCGACCATGCCCTCTGCAGAAGAGCATCTAGGCTGGATGGTAGGCTAGAAATTGCTGGACAACCAAGTTCAAGATGTGAGCCTTACAAGGCACGTGTGTCACCTTGCCCCGCTGAAGGGCCGCACTCAGGTTTGCAGCATTGTTGCACACAGCCTTCCCTGTCTGCAGGTTCAGAGACATCCATTGATTAAACTCAATCTCCAGAGCTGACCACAACTCCTCAGCTGGGTGACTCAAATTTTCCAGACATTTTAATGTAAACACCGCCTGATAGCATTGAGCCCTGCTGCCAGCATAGTAAGGAGGTGTGATGGATTCCTTCTGCGCAATTTGAATGTGTGTCACATTACCAGACAATAACCTGCAAACGTGAGATAAATGCGCATAGGGTCTTATCCTTTTTTTAAAAGTTATATCGGTGTAAATTAAGAACTGCTCACCTGATTCAGTTGTGTCACCCACAACCAGTATAATCGCCTGTAAGATGGCTTATAAGATGGCTGCTGCAGGGCTGCACCTTCACGATAAACGTGGAAACAGGAATGCTGTAATAGGAACAAATGCCGAAATGCCCGCGCTGCCAAACAGGAATCACCAGGAAACGAAGAGTTAACTGGGCAGATATTTTCTTTATTTCATCCTACGCGTTTCAGAGCCTCTATCCGAGCTCCTTCCTCAGGGAACAACCTGAGGAAGGAACTCGGATAGAGGCTCCGAAACGCGTAGGATGACATAAAGAAAAAATCTGCCCAGTTAACTCTTCGCTTCCTGGTGATTCCTGTTTGGCAGCGCGGGCATTTCGGCATTTGTTCCTATTACAACATTACCAGACAGGCCCTGGGCGCAGGTGGAGGACCTAGAAGAGGTGGAGGAGCAGAAAGCAGTGGAGGAACTTTTACATACAGGGGTTTGACGCACAAACCGTGGGGATGGTAAGACTTGTAGAGCAACCCCTTCTCCTGCTGTCACCATAGTCACCCAGTGCCCAGTCAGTGACATGTAACGCCGCTGTCCATGCTTACTCATCCAGGTGTCTGTGGTGAAATGCACCCTGTCACACACAGACTTTCTCAAGGAAGTGGTGATGTTGTGTGGAACATGCTGGTGTAGTGGTGTAGTTGGTGTGGTTTGAGAAGTATTGGCAACTGGACATCTGGTACTGGGGCACTGCGACGGCCATAAGGTCTCAAAAATCCTCTGTATCCACCAGCCGGAAAGGCACCATTTCCGTAGTCAACAGCTTGCAGATGGTGAAATTCAATTTCCTAGCTTTGGCATAGGTAGGAAGAAATGGTCTTTTACTTGTCCACATCGGAGGGACCGAGGGCTGGCTACTGTGCTGAGACAGGGTTGAGAAGGGTGTCCCAGACAAACTGCTGGACTTTGAGGGAGGTGCAGGGGACACATTATGTTGCATTCATGAAAAGGTGATGCTCTCGATGTCTGACAGTGGTCAACACTAGCAGGTGTTTCCACTTCCAAAACAGACTGTTGCGGGTAAAGAGGTGGAAGTTCTGCAGCCGAAAGCCTGTGTGACAGCAATCCCCACAGTCACAGATAATGAAGAAGCTGCAGATGCAATTGATGGGCCACACGGTGGTTGGCCAGGCCCGCTAGGCCGCATTGTAGCACAGTGAGCTTCCCACTGTGACTTATGCTTCATGTCCGTGTGATGGTTCATAAAGTATTCAAACTATTGATTTTTTGGCCAATACTCAGATTTTGTTTACAAATAAATTTTGCAGATAACATGAGTTGGGTCATCTTTTGCGAACTGAAAAAAGACCCAGGCTAGGCAACGCTTAGTGCCCATGTGACCTGCAGAGCCACCACGGCTTCTACTCAGAGGCAGAGTTGTGGCTGAGGACGCAGTTGTTGACGTGCTTCCAGGACTCCGTATCGGTCCAGGAAGCCGCAACCTAACCTCGTCACTAGCATCCTTCTCCACCTCCTCTGCTGACGTCATCAACTGCCTGCCTGTGGGTTAACAGTAAGTGGGATCTCCAACCTCATCATGACCCTGTGTGTTCTCATACTCATCGTCCTCAGAACCAACCTCTTCCTGCCCTGAGTGCAAAGACAAGTTGTCGTTCTAATCATGTTTCTAAGTATCATCATCATCATCTGCCTCATTGTCTCCACCAACAGGGGTTACAGTTTGGGAATGAGGGTCTACATTATGCTAGGACCCTTCTTCATCTTGGCCTGGATCCAACTCACAAAGATTTTGGACATTGGTGCAGATCATTTCCTCGTCTTGGAGCGGACCTCTGATTCCTGGCCTATAGTATGAGTGAACAGCTCTGCAGACTCACCCATTTGTGTTAACCCATAGTCAGGAGGGTGGCTGGAGACTTGTGAGCTGTGAGCAAGCAAGTGCAACTGGGTGACATCTTTGAGGACTGGAGTGTTTGTGATGTTGAAGTTGAGGTGGAGGAGAGCCCACTTGATGGAGCTCTTGGTATCCAATGCAACATCTGCTCTTTTTGGGTCTCATCTACAAGTTTTAGTGATGCTCTGCTGCATAAGAAAGGGTTGATAGCAGATCGTCCACAAAAAGAAGTCGACATTTTAGACATTTTAGTTTGGCTTGAAGACGGTATTTGTTCAGCAGATGTTTCTGTTTCTTTAGCACCTAACTACCTTTTACAAAAATAAAGCATTTAGGGAATTAATGCAAGTAGGTAGTGATGAAGCATTAAATACATACAGAAAATTAAATAACATCTGTAAAAAGCAAATCAAGGCAGCAAAGATTGTGACAGAGAGACTCATTGCCAGAGAAAGTAAAAAAAAAAAAAAATATTCTTTAATTATATAAATAGTAAGAAACTAAAAAATGATTGTGTTGGCGACCTTAAAAATAGTTTGGGTGAAATGGTGGATGAGGATGAGGAAAAAGCCAATATGCTAAATGACATTTTTGCAACAGTATTTACACAAGAATATCCCATGACAGACAACATGATCAGTAATAACAAAAACTCTCCATTAAAGGTCACCTGCTTAAACCAGCAGGAAGTACGGCACTGCCTAAAAATCACTAAAATTGACAAATTCCCGTGCCCGGATGGGATACACCCCAGAGTACTGCAGGAATTAAGTACCGTCATAGATAAACCATTATTTTTAATCTTTAAAGATTCCATAATTACAGGGTCTGTACCACAGGACTGGCGTATAGCAAATCTGGTGCCAATACTCAAAAAGGGGACACAAACGTAACTTGAAAATCATAGCCCAGTAAGCTTAACCTCTACTGTGGGTAAAATCCTAGAGGGTTTTCTAAGACATGCAATACTGGAGTATCTGAAGAAAAATAACCTCATGACCCAATATCAACATGGGTTTACGAGGGACCATTCCTGTCAAATGAACCTGATAAGCTTCTATGAAGAGGTAGGTTCTGGACTGGACCAAAGAAATGCAGTGGATGTGCTGTATATGGACTTTCAAAAACTTTTGATACTTTTCGATTCAATTCGTTGAATGTTCGTCGAATGTTCGTCGAACACCATTGAAAATTAATGCAGAGTGTTTAATATTAGAATCGGGTGGGAGGAGCACCTACAGGGAGGGGGCCCTGGAAGAGTTGGGTTCAGCGCCAGAACATGGCTTCAATGAACACGCCATTTTCTGGGGCGGCTGCGGGCTGCCATTCGCAGCAGAGGGGGGGGGGGGCAGAAAGCTTGGGCCTCCCTGCGCTGCGGATTCCAGCCCCTAGCTGCCTAGTTGTACCTGGCTGGACATAGAAATAGAGCGGAGCCCCACGGATTTTTTTTTTCTATCATTTCATGAAATTCATGAAATAATTAAAAAAAAGGGGCTCCCCTTTATTGCTGTGTCCGGCTAGGTACAAATAGGCACCTGGGGTATGGTGGCAGCCCGTCGCTGCCTGCTGTTCCTGGCTAGACACAAAAATATGGCAAAGCCCATGTCAAATTTTTTTGGGAAATAAAATAAAAATATAAAAAAACATTTAGGGACTGCATCTTTATCAACCCCTGGAGGCCGGATCTCTGCGACATTGTAAGGGATGTTAACGCAGGTCACTTGACGACAGCTCAGGTCATGCCACCAGAGCTGTCCTCAGGTGACCTGAGTTAAACCCCCTTACAATGCCGCAGCGATACGGCCTATAGGGGTTAATAAAGATGCAGTCCCTAAATGTATTTTTTAAATGAATTTTTCCCCAAACATTTGACGTGGGCTTCGCCATATTTTTGTGTCCTGCTGGGTACAGCAGGCAGGAACGGGCTGCCCCCACCCCCAGGTGCCTATTTGTACCTGCCTGAAAACAGAAATATAGGGAAGCTCTTTTTTTTTTATTATTTCATGAATTTCATGAAATAAAAAAAAAAAATGTGTGGGAATTTGCGTCATTTCTATGTCCAGCCAGGTAAAGCTAGGCAGCTGGGGGCTGGAATCCGCAAGCTTTTTGAGCACTCCCCGCTGCAAATTGCAGCCCGCAGCCACCCCAGAAGATGGAGCGTTCATTGATGCGCCATCCTCTGGAGCTGTATCCGACTCATCCAGGGCCCTGGTGCGGTGGCTCACTGGGTAATAAGGGGTTAGGGCCAGCTTTGTGTTATCAGCTGGCCTTAAGCCCGAAATTCATGGGGTCACGCCAATATTAGACATGATCGCCATGAATTTCTAGTGAATTTTTAAAAAAAATACAACACACTGAAAAGATATTTTATTAGAAATAAAATAAAGACACTTACTGACTCCATGTTTAATTATTAAAAAATCCTCTTCCATCTGACGTAGTCCCAAAATGCAATTTCAGCACTGCTACATCTCTGGTAGAGAACCTCTACCAGAGATGTAGCTGAGCTGTGCAGTCCTGGGAAAGTTCATGTGAGTTTATGAGATGAGGGGGCATCAGTAAGCGAGGAGCGCAAAACACAGCAGGAAAGCCGGTGGGGCAGTCTTCTTACCACCACCGGCTTCCCCGCCCTGCTCCTTCGCTCCCCGCTTCCTGGTGCTGCGCTCCCGCCCGGTTCTGATTCAGGATCGGGATGGGAGGCAGTGGCAGGAAAGGAGGATGGGGATGGGAGGCTGCGGGGGGCAGAGGATCGGCTGAATTATTGTTTAAAAGCCGGCGGCTTTTTACCGCCGGCTTTTAAACAATCATGCCCCCATTTCAGCCTTTTCCTCTGCCCCAGACCACTTTATAGGGTCCTTTTTGATGATCGAACCATTATCGAACATAACCTCGAACTACCAAATTTGAAGCTAATTGTTCTAATTCGACGAATGACTCGAACACCGCCCAAAAGAGGTCGAATTTGAGATTGGCGAACATTTTGAATCGAACATCGCTCATCTCTAGTTAACAGTGGGGTACCACAGGGGTCAATATTGGGCACGCTCTTTTTAACATATTTATTAATGACCTTGTAGGGGGAATACAGAGTGGAATCTCAATATTTGCAGATGACACTAAACTCTGCAGGGTAATCAATACAGAGGAGGACAATTTTATATTACAGGAGAATTTATGTACACTAGAAGCTTGGGCTGATAAATGGCAAATGAGCTTTAATGGGGATAAATGTAAGGTCATGCACTTGGGCATAGGAAATAAAATGTATAATTATGTGCTTAATTGTAAAACACTGGGCAAAACTACCACTGAAAAAGACCTGGGTGTATGGGTAGATGATAAACTCACATTTAGTGTCCAGTGTCAGGCAGCTGCTGCAAAGGCAAATAAAATGATGGGATGCATTAAAAGAGGCATAGATGCTCATGAGGAGAATATAATTTTACCTCTATACAAGTCACTAGTGAGAGCACACTTAGAATACTGTGTACAATTCTGGTCTCGGGTGTATAAGAAAGACATAGCTGAACTAGAGTGGTTGCAGAGAAGAGCGACCAAGGTTATTAGAGGACTGAGGGGTATGCAATACAAAGACAGGTTATTAAACTTGGGGTTATTTAGCTTGGAAAAACGAAGGCTTAGGGGTGATCTTATAATAATGTATAAATATATGAGGGGACAGTACAGAGACCTTTTTAATGATCTTTTTACTCTAAGGCCTGAGACGGGGACAAGGGGGCATCCTCTACATCTGGAGGAAAGAAGGTTTAATCATAATCACAGATGTGGATTCTTTACTGTAAGAGCAGTGAGACTATGGAACTCTCTGCCACATGATGTTGTAATGAGTGACTCACTACTAAAATTTAAGAATGGCCTGGATACCTTTCTTGAAAAATATAATATTACCGGTTATATATACTAAATTCTTTGATAGTACGTTTATCCAGGGAACTAGTCTGATTGCTGTATGTGGAGTCAGGAAGGAATTTTTTTCCCCAATGTGGAGTTTAGTGTTGCCACATGGTTTTTTTTTGCCTTCCTCTGGATCAACATGTTAGGCTATGGGTTGAACTAGATGGACCTTAAAAAAAATACTATGTATGTTACCCCACGGACACAAAGATTTTTACCCTTTCCAACACGCCTTTTCCCCTTTCCACCATCCGCAGACCTTTTACCACTCATATTTGAGGGTAACTAATTGGCAACTCTGTTGTTGTTTCCCCAAAAAACTATGGATGCAAAAATAGCAGAGCTGAGTGGCCAAACAGGGATACTACCTGAAATAGATTTTGGTAAGTAGGTGTGGGTAGATGCAATACAAAAGTGTTTTATGCGCAGTGTGGCGGTAGATTTCAACAGAACAATGGAGTACAGCTACCTAGTCAAACAGTGGTACTACCCTAAATAGGTTTTGGTAAGTAGGTTTGGGCAGATGCAATACAAAAATGTTTTCTGCACTGTGTGGCAGTAGATAGATTTCAACAGAACAATGGACCACAGCTACCTATCCAAACACTGCTGCTAGCAAGAAAGGATTTGCTTGGCTAGATGCAGTAGAAAAAAGGCTAGTAAATACAGGAGGTGTAGCTTTCTTCACAACAGTGCTACAGCAGTGCTCTGGTGGCACACACTGCTACTAGCCAAAAAGGTTTTGCTTTGCTAGATACAGTACAAAAAGGCTATTAAACACAGAAGGTGTAGATTTCTTCACAACAGTGCTACACCAGTGCCTGGCATGCACTGCTACTAGCCAAAAAGAATTTGCTTGGCTATATGCAGCAAAAAAAAGTGTAGTAAACACAGTAGGAGTAGCTTTCTTCAACACAGTCTTACACCAGTCCCTGGCACATACTGCTACTAGCCAAAAAGGATTATGCTTGGCTAGATGCAGTAAAGAAAAAGCTAGTAAACACAGGAGGTTTAGCTTTCTTCACAACAGTGCTACACCAGTGCCTGGCACACACTACTACTAGTCAAAAAGGATTTGCTTGGCTAGATGCAGTAAAAAAGGCTAGTAAACACAGGAGGTCTAGGATGCTTCACAATTGTGCTACACCAGTGCCTGTTACTCACTGCTACTAACCAAAAAGGATTTGCTTGGCTAGATGCAGTAAAAAATGGATAGTAAATACAGGAGGTGTAGCTTTCATCATATCAGTGCTACATCACTGCCTGGACCACAGCTACCTATGAAAACACTGCTACTAGACAAAAAGGATTTGCTTGGCTAGATGCAGTAAAAAAGGCTAGTAAACACAGGAGGTGTAGCTTTCTTTATAACAGTGCTACACCAGTGCCTGGCACACACTGCTACTACTAAAAAGGATTTGCTTGGCTAGGTGCTGTGAAAAAAGGCTATTAAACACAGGAGATGTAGCTTTCTTCACAACAGTGCTACACCAGTGCCTGGCACACACTGCTACTAGCCAAAAAGGATTTGCTTGGCTAGATGCAGTAAAAAAAGGATAGTAAACACAGGAGGTGTAGCTATTTTCACAACAGTGCTACACAAGTGCCTGGTACACACTGCTACTAGCCAAAAAGCATTTGCTTGGCTAGATGCAGTAAAAAAAAGTCAATTAAAGACAGGATGTGTAGCTTACTTCACAGCAGTGCTACATCAGTGCCTGGCACACACTGCTATTAGTCAAAAAGGATTTGCTTGACTAGATGCAGTAAGAAAGGCTAGTAAACACAGGAGGTGTAGCTTTCTTCACAACAGTGCTACACCACTGCCTGGACCACAGCTACCTATGCAAACACTGCTACTAGACAAAAAGCATTTGCTTGGCTAGATGCAGTAAGAAAGGCTAGTAAACTCAGGAGGTATAGCTTTCTTCACATCAGTGCTGCACCAGTGCCTGGCACACACTGCTACTAGCCAAAACGTATTTGCTTGGCTAGGTGCAGTAAAAAAAAGGCTATTAAACACAGGAGGTGTAGCTTTCTTCACAAAAGTGCTACACCAGTGTCTGGCACACACTGCTACTAGCCAAAAAGGATTTCCCTGTCTAGATGCATTAAAAAAGTTAGTAAACACAAGAGGTGTAGCTTTCTTCACAACAGTGCTACAACAGTGCCTGGCAGACACTGCTACTACTAAAAATGATTTGCTTGGCTAGGTGCTGTGAAAAAAGTCTATTAAACACAGGAGGTGAAGCCTTCTTCACAACAGTGCTACATCAGTGCCTGGCACACACTGCTACTAGCCAAAAAGGATATGCTTGGCTAGGTGCAGTAAAAACAGGCTATTAAACACAGAAGGTATAGCTTTCTTCACAATAGTGATACACCACTGCCTGGTACACACTGCTACTAGCCAAAAAGAATTTGCTCGGCTAGCTGCAGTAAAAAAAGGCTAGCAAACACAGGAGGTGTAGCTTTCTTCCCAACATTGCTACACCAGTGCCTGACACAAACTGCTACTAGCCAAAAAGAATTTGCTTGGCTAGATGCAGTAAGAAAATGCTAGAAAACCCATGAGGTGTAGCTTTCTTCAAGCAGTGATACACCAATGCCTGGCACTCACTGCTGCTAGCCAAAAAGACACATAGGGGCCTAGGATGGAGAACATATAGACTTAAGATGGGGCAACAAAAGGGCTCCAGAGGCAAGAATATAAAGGACATGGATGGAGGAATATAGGGGTCCAAGATGGACAATATTGGAACTGAGATGGGGCAATGTAGGGGCCTAGGAAGAAAGAATATAGAGGCTCAAGATGGAGGAACATAGGAGCCTGGAAGAGAGGAACATAGGGAGTTAGGATGGGGCAACTTAGTGTCACGGTAATGATTAATATAAGGGCCCAGGACAAAGGAAAATAGGGACAAATAGTGGATGACATAGGGACCCAGGATGGAGAAACATAGGGCCCTAGCATGGGAGGCATTATTAAATAATTGGGACCAGGATTGAGACATTATTAAAGAAAAAATGGGTCCATATGGGGGATATTATTATATAAATGGGTAGAAATCAAGTGATGGTCCATAAAACTTCACTTTTAATGAAAAATATTAAAAAACATGATGACAAACATCACACTGTGGCATGGTGAACCTACAGTTAGGGCCAGAAATATTTGGACTGTGACACAATTTTCGCGAGTTGGGCTCTGCATGCCACCACATTGGATTTGAAATGAAACCTCTACAACAGAATTCAAGTGCAGATTGTAACGTTTAATTTGAAGGGTTGAACAAAAATATCTGATAGAAAATGTAGGAATTGTACACATTTCTTTACAAACACTCCACATTTTAGGAGGTCAAAAGTAATTGGACAAATAAACATAACCCAAACAAAATATTTTTATTTTCAATATTTTGTTGTGAATCCTATGGAGGCAATCACTGCCTTAAGTCTGGAACCCATGGACATCACCAAACGCTGGGTTTCCTCCTTCTTAATGCTTTGCCAGGCCTTTACAGCCGCAGCCTTCAGGTCTTGCTTGTTTGTGGGTCTTTCCGTCTTAAGTCTAGATTTGAGCAAGTGAAATGCATGCTCAATTGGGTTAAGATCTGGTGATTGACTTGGCCATTGCAGAATGTTCCACTTTTTTGCACTCATGAACTCCTGGGTAGCTTTGGCTGTATGATTGGGGTCATTGTCCATCTGTACTATGAAGCGCCGTCCAATCAACTTTGCAGCATTTGGCTGAATATGGGCTGAAAGTATATCCTGGTACACTTCAGAATTCATCCGGCTACTCTTGTCTGCTGTTATGTCATCAATAAACACAAGTGACCCAGTGCCATTGAAAGCCATGCATGCCCATGCCATCACGTTGCCTCCACCATGTTTTACAGAGGATGTGGTGTGCCTTGGATCATGTGCCGTTCCCTTTCTTCTCCAAACTTTGTTCTTCCCATCATTCTGGTACAGGTTGATCTTTGTCTCATCTGTCCATAGAATACTTTTCCAGAACTGAGCTGGCTTCTTGAGGTGTTTTTCAGCAAATTTAACTCTGGCCTGTCTATTTTTGGAATTGATGAATGGTTTGCATCTAGATGTGAACCCTTTGTATTTACTGTCATGGAGTCTTCTCTTTACTGTTGACTTAGAGACAGATACACCTACTTCACTGAGAGTGTTCTGGACTTCAGTTGATGTTGTGAACGGGTTCTTCTTCACCAAATAAAGTATGCGGCGATCATCCACCACTGTTGTCATTTGTGGACGCCCAGGCCTTTTAGAGTTCCCAAGCTCACCAGTCAATTCCTTTTTTCTCAGAATGTACCCAACTGTTGATTTTGCTACTCCAAGCATGTCTGCTATCTCTCTGATGGATTTTTTCTTTTTTTTCAGCCTCAGGATGTTCTGCTTCACCTCAATTGAGAGTTCCTTTGACCGCATGTTGTCTGGTCACAGCAACAGCTTCCAAATGCAAAACCACACACCTGGAATCCACCCCTGACCTTTTAACTACTTCATTGATTACAGGTTAACGAGGGAGACGCCTTCAGAGTTAATTGCAGCCCTTAGAGTCCATTGTCCAATTACTTTTGGTCCCTTGAAAAAGAGGAGGCTATGCATTACAGAGCTATAATTCCTAAACCCTTTCTCCGATTTGGATGTGGAAACTCTCATATTGCAGCTGGGAGTGTGCACTTTCAGCCCATATTATATATATAATTGTATTTCTGAACATGTTTTTGTAAACAGCTAAAATAACAAAACTTGTGTCACTGTCCTAATATTTCTGGCCCTAACTGTACGTGTTTCAGCGTCAAGCCTTATTCATTCATGAATGAACAAATGTTATCTCATTAGACTAAAGATCATGTAGGACTTACCCATTGTCCCATATATTCCCTCAGTGGCTGCGATCGTGTAAGAAGAGACAGGAGCAGCCATAATTGTGGACGATGCACTTGAAGCTTTCTTGGCTGCCCTGGCTACCTCAGCAAGAAATTGAAGAGGAATGTGTGTAAGGCATAGAGCTTTCATACCTGCAACCTTCAGGTCAAATGCCTCCTGCTTCTACTGCAGCATCAGTGGGGTAGAGCATTTCACAAGCAGTTCACCAGACACAGAGTTAACATTAAAAACTTTACTTTTGCAGAGTCAAAAAATAACCATTGGTACAAGATGTATTTTTCCAGTTTACTGTTACACAAACACTGTCCATTTTAACATAGGCATTCAGCATGTCAGCATGTTACTTTTCACCTTCAGAGGCCTCCACAGAGTGAGGTAGCAGATTGATGTCTTCTAAACATCTATATGCTAAGCAGTCGCAGGGTTTCTGTGCAGAACAATAAGATGATTCTCAAAGGTGTCTTTAGTTCTTCATTCCTGGTAGGGACTAACCATACAGGTCAATATGGAATACTAAGGCCAGGCCACCTGGCATTTCACTAAAGTTGTTTGGGGGTGCACGAGAGCAAGAACCCCCTTCAGGATCACTTGTGCAACAGCCCAATCCCACCTTCATAAAAGTCATTTTATCACTAGTACTGTCAGATACCAGTACTACTCTCTTCACTTCTGTGCCGTGGAAGTTCTGCTTATCTGCTAGCTCTGCTGGATCTTGCCTTTCTAAGGAACAGCACTCGGCATCTTATTCCATCTTCATTCTCCTCTAGACTACCTTGAAAACTCAAAGTACTTCTCGCTAACTTCTTCAAACCCAGCCCCTAGTCCTGCCTAAAGCTTTACTCTTTACACTCCTAATATAGTGCCTTACAATAGATATCCTAAGCATAGTTCTATCTAGTGGCTACCTACCACACAGTAACATTCCATTCAAGCACTTATAGGTAATATAAAAGAAAAATATATATATTTACACAATAACAAAGGTGTCGTAAAGGGGGTAAAGTCTTCAAGGGAGGTGTAAGGTTTTCAGTCTTTTTTGCTATATCTGTTGTTATGTTTGCATTTAGTGTATTTTGTCGGCCATCTTGTTTCCTGTCATGTGTAATGACTTTTGCCCTCAACCAATATGGAGTTCTCAGCTTGTCGTCGGCCATCTTGTTTCCTGTCCTGTGCATTGACTCTTGCCCTCAAACAATATGGAGTCCTCAGCTTTGATGTCCCTGCCCTGTTTCTTGCCAATTGCCCTTTTAAACTACTTCAGCTGGTTAACCTGTGCTCCAGAATCAGGCCTCCAATCTGTCTGTGACTTGCTCTCTGAAGCCTGGATTCATTCTGCTTGGAATCATTTATGAACACAGAATCCTGGGTGCCAGCAATATCTGACAGGGAAGTAATGAACTCTGAATGCTTTCCCTGAGACTTGTACTATGCTTTAATGCTCTGGTGTCGTTGGTTGTTTTGCCTTGCACTCTGCAACTTACATTTATGTTATCCTGTTGATGCACTAACTTGTATGAAGCAATACAAGAGCTGCTTAAGAAGCGTATGACTCATGTGTCTCATTATACCCATGCATTAGACTCTATATAGACTGTATCATATATGACAGATTCTGGAGCCATAATAGAGTCTGCTGGGTCTAGGACAGTGCTGCATCTGCTGCCACCTGTATAGAGATTTCTGGATCTTTTGCCATTGGAGAGCTGCTGCAGACCGTGGATCTGAGATATCGATATATGTGATGATAGTGGTTGTGGCTTCTCACAACCTTTCCAGGTGAGCACATTCCCTTCTTTTAAGTCAGGAGTGTTACCACAGGTAAACACTATTGTGCTCCTTTTCTTCCTTTCCAGCCTCTCTGCTGTGCAGCTTCTGGGAATATGGAGGACCCCGTTAAACATCTGTGCGACGTGACGGATTCAATCCTTGCTGACCTACAGGCATTGAAGACCAGCTTTGCAAGCCTGCGGGATCGCGGTGATCATAATCTGCAGGTGTTCGGACAAACCACGCAGGACTTACGAACCCGGATTGAGGTTCTGGAGGGACGCGTCCACATCCCAACTTCAACCCCGGTTATTGGAATCCCCAAGCTACCACCATTCCGTTTTGGCGGTGAACGGGAAAAATTCAGGGGATTCATTAATCAATGCAAACTGTTTTTTGCGGCTCATGCGCCACAGTTCCTTACTGAGCGATCTAAAGTATTGACAATAATTATGCTGCTCTCCAACAAAGCTCTCACATGGGCAAACCCCCTAATTGAGACTGACGATGACTGTCTAAATAATCTTGATGCTTTCATTTCAGCTATGGGGCAGGTATTCGATGATCCAAACCACGGTGCTACAGCGGAATCAGCCATGTTAACTTTAAGCCAAGGTAAGCGCTCGGTAGCGGAGTATGCTTTGGATTTCCGGAGATGGGCTCTCGACACCACTTGGGATAGCTCTGCTAAGAAGTCGGTTTTCCGGAAAGGATTATCCTCTGTGATTAAGGACGAACTCGCTCGTGCCGACCCACCTACAGCATTAGGAGATTTTATCAACTACTGTATTCGGATCGATGCTCGGCTTACTGAACGCAGACAGGAGAGATGGTCGGAGATAAAGCGCACTAATCATTTATTTCCTCCCTCTCCAGCTAAGGAGTCCTTGAGCAGGATTATACGAGAACCCGAACCTGAGCCTATGCAGGTGGACTCTTTACAGAGACGGGTCAGTGATGCACGTAAGGAACATCGAGTAAAGGAAAATCTGTGTTTCTATTGCGGTAAGTCAGGACATTTCATTATAAACTGCCCCAGTCGTTCTCGTAAGACAACTGCAGCCATCATACACTGCGAGTGCTGTGAGAGGGGTTCTGTCAGGTCCGAACCACAGATCCCAGAGAGAGTAGAGGATACAGACATTGATTACTCAGACTTGAACTCTGTTATCTCTGAGCCGGATGCATGTGTTACTGCAGCAGTTTTTCAGGTTTTTTCAGCGGTTTCCCAGCTGAGTTGTAAGAACAACAATTCTCATTGCTTTATTCCCCTCAAGCTCAGGGTTCACTCTGTCTGGGTATCTACCTCCGCTATGATTGATTCAGGGGCAAGCGGCAATTTTATGGACATCTCCTTCGCTGAGAAACTTGGAGTACGTTCAGTAAAGAAGGCTACTCCTGTACAGATGGAGACCGTAGATGGCTCACTGTTAAACTCTGGACCAGTGGATCAGGAAACGGAGCCCTTGAAGGTCCTCATGGGTAATGACCATCAAGAGAGTCTGTCATTTATGCTCATCTCTTCTCCTCATTTCCCTATTATTCTAGGACTGCCGTGGCTGCAGGCTCAGAATCCTACGATTAACTGGGAAACTAAAGAACTGCACTTTCCAGAGAAACAGATAAGTCCAGAAGCTTCAGTCTGCTCCATTCCTAAAGGACCAACATCAGTCTATGAGCTACCAGCCATATACCGTGAGTATGCTGACGTGTGTGACAAAAGGAACGCAGACCTGCTACCCCCTCACCGTCCATATGACTGTCCAATAGACCTGTTACCAGGTGCGGGAATACCTTTTGGCAAGATTTACTCTTTGGCAGGGCCTGAGCTAAAGGCTCTCAAAGACTATATAGACGAACATCTAGCCAAGGGCTTCATACGCCCCTCTTCATCTCCTGCTGGTGCACCAATCTTCTTTGTGAAGAAGAAAGATGGATCTCTTAGGCCCTGTATAGACTATCGGGAGCTCAATAAAATCACGATCAGAAACCGTTACCCACTACCGTTGATCCCTGAATTATTGGAGAGAGTACGGCATGCAAAACTCTTTACAAAGTTGGATCTCCGTGGGGCCTATAACTTGGTCCGCATTAGACCTGGGGATGAATGGAAGACAGCTTTCAGGTCACGCTACGGACACTTTGAATATCTAGTAATGCCGTTCGGTTTATGTAATGCTCCAGCAACTTTCCAACATTTGGTGAATGACGTTTTTAGGGACCTCCTGGATACATTCATTGTCATTTATTTGGATGATATTTTGATTTTTTCTAATTCCACAGAGGAGCATCACAGACATGTGAAGATGGTCTTAGAACGCCTTCGACAACACCATCTGTATATCAAACTGGAGAAGTGCGAATTCCATCGAACTGAGATCCAATTTCTGGGGTATGTAATGTCATCACGAGGAATTAGTATGGATGAGGGTAAGATCCAAGCCATTAAAGCCTGGCCGGTCCCCAAGAATGTGAAGGAGGTCCAGCGCTTTATAGGGTTTGCTAATTTCTACAGGCGTTTTATCAGGAACTTTTCTGAGGTTGTGTCTCCCATTACACGGCTTACCCGCAAGAACTCTGCTTTTACCTGGACCCCCCAGGCTCAAGAAGCATTTTCCCGTTTGAAAGAGAAATTCACCACGGCACCTATTCTGGTGCATCCTAACCCTGAACTGGCCTTCATAATAGAGGTGGATGCCTCAGACAGTGCCATCGGAGCTATCCTCTCCCAGAGGACAGGTGAGAAAGAAGTCTTACATCCCTGTGCTTTCTTTTCCCGGCGGTTGTCTCCTGCAGAACGGAACTATGATGTGGGTAATAGAGAATTGTTGGCCATCATCGCAGCCTTCAAGGAATGGAGACACCACCTTCAGGGAGCTGCGCAGCAGATAATCGTGTTGACTGACCACCGCAATCTTGAGTTTATCAGATCGGCTAAGTGCTTGACTCCTCGCCAGGCTCGTTGGAGTCTTTTCTTAAACCAATTCAGTTTTGTTATCTCCTATAGGCCAGGATCGCGTAATGGAAAGGCCGATGCGTTGTCTAGACTCTACTCAACTGAGACAATTCCACTCACGTCTCGCAAGACTGTTATCTCTGATTCCAGGTTCCTGGGAGTGCTTCATAATCAAGACTTGCTTAACGACATCAAGGAAGCATACCATACGGATCCCTGGCTGGCACAACCGTCTTGTGAAGTAAGTCTTGTATATAAGAACGGTGTGTGGATTCAGGGGCAACGCCTGTATATTCCTGAAGCAGTCAGGGTGAGAGTACTGCAACTCGTCCACGATTCTAAGATAGCGGGGCATAGAGGAGTTCTGAAGACTCAAGAATTCCTGTCTCGCTTCTTTTGGTGGCCCACATACAGAAGAGATGTTCTAGGTTACGTCACTTCTTGCGAAGTCTGTGCCAGATGCAAGACTCCACGATCTTCGCCTACGGGTCTATTACAACCCCTACCCGTTCCATCCCGTCCATGGGGATCCATATCTATGGACTTCATTGTGGAGTTGCCAACCTCTCAAGGGAAGAACACAGTTCTGGTGGTGGTGGATCGGTTAACAAAGGCAGCCCATTTCATTCCGTGTGTTGGTCTACCCACTGCGAAACACACATCGGACTTAATCATTCAAAATGTGTTTCGCCTGCATGGCGTACCGGATGAGGTTGTATCTGATCGAGGGGTGCAATTCACTTCAAAGTTTTGTCAGCACTTCTGTGCTGCGTTGGACATCAAAGTTAACCTGTCTTCTGCCTTTCATCCGCAGACAAATGGACAAACCGAGCGGACTAATCAGACCCTAGAACAGTATCTCCGCTGTTTTATCTGCCACCTACAAGATGACTGGGTGGATTTGCTTCCACTGGCTGAATTCTCTTATAACAACTCACAGAGCGCTTCCACCAAGCAGTCACCCTTTTATGCCAATTTGGGTTATCATCCTAACATCCTTCCTCGACTTCCCATAGATTCACCTCTTCCAGCTGTAGCCGACAGAATCACCTCTCTACAAAGGAACCTCGATCTGCTTAAAGAGAATCTGGAATCCGCTCAGGACAGGTATAAAAAAGCGGCAGATAGGTTTCGTAAACCTGCACCAACCTTCAAGGTAGGAGATTTGGTCTGGCTGTCAACTAAGAACCTTAAATTGAGAGTACCATCATCCAAATTGGGTCATAAGTACGTTGGGCCCTATAAGATTAATAAGCTCGTCAGCAACGTTGCCTGTCGCCTTCAACTTCCAAGATCTATGAGGATTCACCCCGTGTTTCACGTTTCTCTACTAAAGGCTGTGACTCCCAATTCATTCCCGGGTCGTTCTTCTTCCCCTCCTGCTCCGGTACTCATCGATGGCCAGGAGGAGTTTGTCGTGGAAAGGATCCTGGACTCCAGGTTGCGTAGAAACGGGGTGCAATACCTGGTAAAGTGGCAGGGCTATTCTTCTGAGGACAACTCGTGGGAGCCGGCCTCCAATCTCCATGCTCCTCGGTTACTCCGCCAGTTCCATCGGAGATACCCGGGAAAGCCTGGACTGGGGCCATCCAGAGGCTGTCCCTAAGGGGGGAGTAATGTAAGGTTTTCAGTCTTTTTTGCTATATCTGTTGTTATGTTTGCATTTAGTGTATTTTGTCGGCCATCTTGTTTCCTGTCATGTGTAATGACTTTTGCCCTCAACCAATATGGAGTTCTCAGCTTGTCGTCGGCCATCTTGTTTCCTGTCCTGTGCATTGACTCTTGCCCTCAAACAATATGGAGTCCTCAGCTTTGATGTCCCTGCCCTGTTTCTTGCCAATTGCCCTTTTAAACTACTTCAGCTGGTTAACCTGTGCTCCAGAATCAGGCCTGCAATCTGTCTGTGACTTGCTCTCTGAAGCCTGGATTCATTCTGCTTGGAATCATTTATGAACACAGAATCCTGGGTGCCAGCAATATCTGACAGGGAAGTAATGAACTCTGAATGCTTTCCCTGAGACTTGTACTATGCTTTAATGCTCTGGTGTCGTTGGTTGTTTTGCCTTGCACTCTGCAACTTACATTTATGTTATCCTGTTGATGCACTAACTTGTATGAAGCAATACAAGAGCTGCTTAAGAAGCGTATGTCTCATGTGTCTCATTATACCCATGCATTAGACTCTATATAGACTGTATCATA
Organism: Allobates femoralis; assembly: GCA_033576535.1. Taxonomy (NCBI): domain Eukaryota; kingdom Metazoa; phylum Chordata; class Amphibia; order Anura; family Aromobatidae; genus Allobates; species Allobates femoralis. The sequence continues at coordinate 494,868,626 of JARQOC010000001.1, read as the reverse complement.
TATGACAGGAGGGGTCATTGGACACCCACCTACAGGTGTTGCACTTAGCTTTTTCTGGTAACTCCCAAAGAGGATGAATGGAGCTGCAGTCAGATATACGATCTGCCACTTCATTTCAAAATGGAGATAAAAGTGTTCTGTCAAGGATAAAATTTCCTTATAGTTACGATTGGTGCAGTTTTTATGGTCGAATTCCCTCGACCAACAATTTATCACCTAAATAACCAGTGGATCGGTGAAAACTTCTTTTCACCAAAGAACCCCTTTAATACAAACTACCGTAATTGTACATCCCAGTTATGCTGAGCACACAGCAGATGTGCAAGAGCCGCCTGTGTTTTACAACCGATGTGCCACTATAACTGGGTTAACGTAGGGATGGGCGAGTATACTCGCTACTATTCGTAACTCGCCGAATAGTAGCGGTATTCTTTTACTCGCTACTCCCCGAGAAAATTAGGATTACTCGGGAGTAGCAAGTTCCGAGTACTTTTGCAGTATATCAATAGATAAACTGCAAACGTCCTGTAAAAGAGAGGAAAAGTGGTTAAAAAATTAAAAAATCGGATACTCACCTTAACCGACGGCTGTACCGGGACCGGCTGATGCACATCTATTCATGTTAAAGGACCTTTCACTCTCTCAGCCAATTAGATGGCTGGGAGAGATCTGGCCAATCAGATGCCGCCACGTCACAATGACGTGATCGCTAGCAGCCACCTGATTGGCCAGATGGAAAGGTCCTCTCAGGTACACCGAGGACCTTTCCATCTGGCCAATCAGGTGGCCGCTAGGGATCACGTCATTGTGACGTGGCGGCATCTGATTGGCCAGATCTCTCCCAGCCATCTGATTGGCTGAGAGAGTGAAAGGTCCTTTAACATGAATAGATGTGCATCGGCCGGTCCCGGTACAGCCGTCGGTTAAGGTGAGTATCCGATTTTCTTATTTTTAAACCACTTTTCCTCTCTTTTACAGGACTTTTGTAGTGTATCTATTGATACACTGCAAAAGTACTTGGAATCGCTATACTCGCAACGAGTAGCGAGTACCGAGACCTACTCGTTGAGGGTATAGCGATTCCGAATAGTACGGTACTCGGCCATCCCTAGGTTAACGGCTAACACCTATTTGCTTAAAGCTGAAGGGTAAATTCCTCCTGTGGACTCCAGACAACCCTTTCTACTTTCTATAGTGCAGTGGCCATTGTCTTGAACTCAGCTAAACTCCTATTTATTTGAATAGAGAGAGAAAAGTTAATTCTTTAAAAATTATATTAAATGAATAAATTAAGTTGCTACAATGCTCCAGAACACAGTAAAATTGAAATCAGAATCTTTCACTCACATCGCTTATAATAAGACGTAGTTAGATATTCATTGAAATTCTATTCTGAATTACCCTGCGTTTAATTACAATGTCATCCTGAATAAAACATGTTTAATCAGAATGTCATATAATGCATTGTTCTCATAGGCTACTCAACTGAATGATTTACTAAAGCCCAATTAATCCTAAACTGGGAATTAATAATGCAAAAGAAATATATTGTCACTCATGAAAAACACACACATCATGATGCATTTCAAGACACTTCAACAGTATTCATTAAAAATAAAGACACATCAAAGAATCATATGATTTTTTTTTCTTTTAGCTCATGTCTTAGTTTAACAAGGATAAGTTAAAAGTTTCTGATTGTACCATTACAAATTACATTTAATTCCTTTTTTTCTTACTTATGCCACTGAATTTATTTCATTTTAACACATCAACAATAAGTTATATTCTAATAAAGAATTAGCGACACTCAACAGAAATTCAGCATGTGTCAGGAACTTAATTCCAAAATCGTCGGGTACATAGTGCAGGGAGGGGGTGCAGAGGAGAAAAACGGTAAACCGTTTCACACTCAGTAGCGCTTTTACGGGTCCAGTGCAAAGCAAAGGCGTGCTGACATTCCTAAAATAGGAGTCCGTACTGGTGATTTAAAAAAGTCATATATGGTTATAATAACATCATTACATCGTTGAAATAACAACAATTTACAATTACTGTCTCCTCCTTTAAATGAAGCGGGACGTTTTTCAATACCAGCAAATGAAAAAACAGTGGGGTCTCCCTGATGGCAATCTCTAATGTGCTGTATTAGTATCATATTGCCCTTACCAGTGGAGATAGAATTAAAATGTTCTCTAAATCTGATGAACAAGGGGCAAATAGTTTTCCCCGATATAGAACCTGTCGCACAGGCAAAAGATAGTGTACACAACCCAACTAGTTCTGCAATTAATCAGTGACTTTATTGTATGACAGGTGCCACCGATTTGCAGAGTTTTCCCAGTTATATGATACTTGCACCAGGGACAATCGTGGCATTTATAATTACCTGTGACTTTATATTGGGATAACCCTGTGTTTTTTTCAATGAGTTGTAACCTTTTACATACTAAGACGTCTCCCAAATTCCTACTTCTTCTGTATGTCACAGTGGGAGGTGCTATTTCGATTTTACCAAGATCTCTATCATTTTTAATTATATGGCATTGCCTCCTCACTGCTGCTACAATTAAATCAAACATGGGGCTAAACTTAAAACTTCTCTTTATTGTCTGTTTTTAATTTTTTGGGTATGTGTAACAAAGCTTTTTCTCTAGCCTCTAGGAACATTTTAGGGTAGCCTCTGCATAATAAGGCAGACTCAAGCTCGTTCGCCTGCTAGTCATATCCACTTGTATTGTAAAATTTTTTTAGCCGTAGAAACTGGCTAAATGGTGTGTGCAGTGGAAGATCACTTTGACAGTGCAACAGAGAATTGGTTGCCATTTTTTTCTTATGAACAGATTCTTTTAATATGGCATTTACATAAGTTTTTGGGGGTTCAGTACTTGAGCTTTTAGATGTGAAATTGGAAGTAAAAGTTAATGTGTTGATAAGTCAACACATTAACTTTTACTTCCAATTTCACATCTAAAAACTCAAGTACTGAACCCCCAAAAACTGATGTAAATGCCATATTAAAAGAATTTTGGGTATTCAAGTACTCAACCAGACCATTAAAACCAATTTCATCAACCTCCCAAATAATCAGTACATCGGCCACGTATCTATGGTAATACCGGATGTTTTTAATATAGGGATTTCTTGTAGAATATACCATTTCCTCTTCAAATATTGCAAGGAAGAGGTATGCGAGGGAACATTACATACAGAGGCATTGGCATGTAATTAAAAATGATAGAGATCTTGGTAAAATCGAAATAGCACCTTCCACTGTGACATACAGAAGAAGTATCAAGATGTTGGGAAGGAAAGGTTTCCTGAGGAAGGTGCCAGGAGGGCACCGAAACGCGTCGGAGAGAGGAGAAAATAAAGGATATTGCTTGAACATCACCTACTCATGTGTTCTTTTGAGTAAGTGGACCTGGCAGCGCGGACTGTTATACACCTTTCCTTCCCAACATCTTGATGTGTCTCCATGATTGAGTGGTCGGTGGAAGTCCAGCAGCAGCCATCAGGACATTATTACCATATGCCTTCAAACCAGTTGTGGGTATCACAACTGGCATAGGTGAGTGAAATTCTTACACACCACCTTGATATACAGTGTCGCAAGTGATAGGGCACTATTGCGCCTCTTGTTCCCCCTCCTTTTCCTTTATTGATACAGAAGAAGTAGGAATTTGGGAGATGTCTTAGTACGTAAAAGGTTACAACTCATTGAAAAAAAACACATGGTTATCCCAATATAAAATCACAGGTAAAATGCCACGATTGTCCTTGGTGCAAGTATCATAGAACTAGAAAAATTCTGCATATCGGTGGCACCTGTCATACAATAAAGTCACTGATTAATTGCAGAACTAGTTGGGTTGTGTACGCTATCTTTTGCCCGTGCGACAGGTTCTATATCGGCAAAACTATTCGCTCCTTGTTCGTCAGATTTAAAGAACATTTTAATCTCCACTGGTAAGGGCTCTTTGAGATTAAGGCCAGGGTTACACTTGCAGGGTGGATGCAGGTTTTCATGCACTTTTCACACTTGGATTGTGTGAAAAATGCATGCAAAAACGCATCTACAGACCCCCTTACAAAAAACTCATGCCCCAATGCCAAAAACGCATGGCTAAAGTGCCATGCGTTTTTGGATGCATTTTTGGCTCAGCACCAAAAAATGCAGCATGCTGCATTTTTTGGTGCTTTTTCAAAAACGCATGCGTTCTTTTAACATGGGGTCCTATGAGAAATGCATGCAAAAACGCATGGCACTAAATGTACCATGCGTTTTCGCATGCGTTTTTGAAATGCGTTTTTTAAGGCTGCTCCTGATCTAAAAGCAAAAACGCAGCCCAAAACGCAGGCTGCAAAAAGCAACCTTAAAAAACGCAGCCAAGTGTGACCTTAGCCTAATACAGCACATTAGAGATTGCCATCAGGGAGACCCAACTGTTCTTTCATTTGCTGGTATTGAAAAACTTCCCCCTTCATTTAAAGGAGATTACAGTAATAAAATCCTTCTACAAAATGAGGCAAAGTGGATTTTGAATAGAAGAGCTCATGGGTTTAAATGAAAAACTCGATGTGGCTATTTTTCTTTAAAAAAAAAAGCAGAAAAAGTTTTTATCTATCATTAGTCTTCTTATAGTTTGGATATATTATTCTCTCCTGAAATCCCATTCCTATAATATAACTATCATTAATAAATGGCACATAATAGCTAGTCTTATACCTTAATTCTACTTTCACCTTTGTATAGAATAAATCTTAAATATTACCCCTTAACTAGTTTGTTTGTTAACTAGCCTATTACAGCATGTTATAGGCGTAATGTTAAATGATTTATTTCATTGTGATGGCACCCTTGTTGTTAGTTCAATTATTTCATAAATTATTGGTAGCAAATATGTCAGCATTGAGTATGTGACAGTGATTGTACCAAGTTTTAGGGCATCAAATCACTATATTTATCAATTTTGCGTGGAAGACGTTACACACTGACACAAGATAATAATGAGCACATCTTTTACTTGTATTCTTTGGAACACGTGAAGCGAATAGCGTAGTTGCTCTAGCTTCTTATAAGCCCAATTCAGTGTGTACGCCTTTCACCTAAGAAAAGTGCAGGTTACTATGCTGACTTTACAACTAAGCTGAAAGTGCTTTATTACTGATTCTAAAGATTAATGAGAATTTTAGCTCTCTGCAGTCTGTATGTGTGCCCTCTTTGTATGTTTAAAGATTTAATTGTATCTTGTTATTTCAACGATGTAATGATGTTATTATAACTATATACCCTCCTACTGTCTCCCACCCATCCCCTATAGACTGTGAGCCCTTGTGGACAGGATCTCTGCCCTAATGTACCTGTATGATTTATTCGTTGTTATTTATGTTCTCGTCCTTGTTCTGCCCTTACACATGTAAAGCGCCATGGAACCAATGGCGCTAAATAAATAAATAATAATAATAACAATAATAATAATAGTATATGACTTTTTTTAAATCACCGGCACTGATGTAGTTAGCACCTCCTATTTTAGGAGTGGCAGCACACCTTTGCTTTTCACTGGACCCTTAGAAGCGCTACCGAGTGTGAAATGGTTTACTGTTGTCCTCCCCTGCACCCCCTCCCTCCCTGCACTATGTACCCGACGATTTTGGAATAAAATTCATGACATGTTCTGACTTTCTGGTGAGTGCCGCTAATTCTTTATTAAAATATTGTTTATTGATAGTGCTGGCGGAGCAACGCCGGAATAACTGATACTTGCAGCTGAAGATTGGACATTATGCCGTTATAAAGTAACTTGTGCCCGGATTCTTTTCTACATTGACTGTAATAACTTATATTCAGTTGGCAAATAAGGAATAGAAAGAAATGACAGTATACTGACTGTAAAATGCCAAAAAGGGTAGTCAATACTAAAATATTCAGATTCGGGTTATTCATACCGAATAGAGATGAGCGAACTTTTCCCAAACATGTTCGCTAATTTAAAATTCGGCAAGAACATAGCTAATTCAATTCAGTGATCGGAAACCCGAACACTTTCCACGAATGTCAGCGAACCTGGCTATGTTTGGCAAAATGTTTAAAATTCAAAGTGGCCCTAAAACTTTACCTGCTTATTTGGGGCCAAAACGCTTGCCTTAAGACTCGTTGGCTGGGTTCTACACCTAACCTATGGTAAGGAGTGTCCTCAGCCATTGGGTCTACCAGGTTGTGTTAGGCTGTAAAAGTTTTGAGAATTTTTGCAGTTTGCAGATGTTTTTACACGTGTAGAGTCTGAATTTTATAAACAATGCTAGATGTGGCAGCAGCTGTGAAGTCTGGGAAGCTTACAATTTCCTTAAAATATCAGTTTAAGAGAGCTTTATATTTTTTATGGAATTTATTTAATAGTTTTATTAATAATATAATATATTATATATATATATAATATAACATATATTAGCTGTAGACCCCGGCATTTCACGGGTGTAATGCACACATATGGACAGAATGCTCATATATGCTAATATGGTCCATATATGGCAATGTGGAGTGGGCAGGGCTTGATATATACACACACACATACACACACACACTCAACTTTTATATTATATATATTAGATGAATATAAATAAATATTTATTATTATTATTTTGCAGAGCAAGTCTTTATTATTGCAGAGGGTCAGCAGCATGTGAGGCCTTATGTTCTACACTTACATGATAGTAATTCATATAAAAATAGCATATGGCCATTATAAGCTTCACATGCATAATCATAGGTCTGTGAACTGATTAAACCCCATAGTATGGATATTGTTTCTTGAAAATGTGAAACCACTATATAATAATAATAATAATAATAATAATCTTTATTTATATAGCGACAACATAGTCCGCAGCGCTTCACAATTCGGAGGTTCATATTCAAACAATCATAAGAAACAGTTAACAGAAAATACAATACAATACAATACAATACAAAAAAACTATGCGATACAATGCAAAATACAATACAAAGCATAATACAATAATTAAAGCAAAATAATGACAGCCTTGCTCATAAGAGCTTACAATCTAACAATGAGGTGGGGGTGACACAAAGTACAGTTGCTTATTTACGATGATGGTATAGTCAACTTGAGGAGATGGAGAACAGATAGGAGCAGCATAAGTGGCCATCAATCATTATTTGTGATGCATTTGAGGCTGATGGAGCAGATAGGCTATGTCTAAATGACTTTGACTAGGGATCATGATAGGCCTCCCTAAAAAGATGTGATTTTAGATATCGCCTGAAACAGAATTGGTGTAAGTTGGGAGAAGTCTTGGAGCTGGGAGAGGTAGGTTCATATTAATGCAGAAGTGAGTCTAAAGTCACTTCCAGAGCGAAGAGAACAGGTGGTGTGATAGACAGTGATGAGGGTAGAGAGGTAGGGTGGTGCTGCACTGTGAAGAGCTTTGTGGGTGAGAACAAGTAGTTTTAATTGGATGTTATAGTGTATAGGCAGTCAGTGCAATGACTGGCATAGAGCGGAAGCGTCTGAGTAACAGTTAGCTAGATAGGTGATCCTGGCTACTGCATTAAGGGTGGACTGGAGAGGGGAGAGTTTAGTGCCGGGGAGGCCAATTAAAAGAGATTTACAATAGTCAAGGTGGGAGTGAATCAGGGCCACAGTGAGGGTTTTTGTGGTTTCCAAGGTGAGAAAGGGGCAAATTCTAGAGAGGTTCTTCAGGTGAAAGCGGCAAGAGCAGGTGAGAGATTGTATATATGGGGTGAAGGAAAGATCAGAGTCAAACATAACATGCAGACAGCGAGCCTGCTGCCTAGGCATTATCGTGGTGCCGCACACTGAGAGAGAGATGTCAGATTAAGGGAGGTTAGTGGAGGGCGGGAACAGAAGAAGTTCAGTTTTGGAAAGGTTGAGTCTCAGATAGAAAGTGGACATGATATTGGAAACTGTGGTTAGACAGTCATTGGTGTTCTTTATTAGAGCGGGAGTAAGGTCAGGGGCTGAAGTGTATAGTTGTGTGTCAGCAGCATAAAGATGGTACTGAAAGCCAAATCTGCTGATGGTGTGTCCAATCGGGGCCATGTAGAGAGAGAAGAGAAGAGGTCCAAGGACTGAACCCTGAGGGACCCCAATAGTGAGAGGAAGAGGGCAGAAAGTGGAGCCAGCAAATGATACACTGAAAGAGTGGTCAGAAAGATGGGAAGAGAACCAGGAGAGAGCCGTGTCCTTGATGCCGATGGAGTGCAGCATGGAGAGTAGGAGATGGTGGTCAACAGTGTCAAAGGCTGCAGAGAGATCAAGAAGAATAAGCAGAGAGTGGTCACCATTACGTTTTGATGTCAGAAGGTCATTGGTCACTTTGGTGTAGGGCAGTTTCTGTAGAATGTAGGGGGCGAAAACCAGACTGTAATGGGTCTACAAGAAAGTGAGAGGAGAGGTAACGGGTGAGGCAGGAGTAGACCAGGAGCTCCAGGAGTTTAGAGATGAAGGGGAGATTGGAGACTGGTCTGTATTTGTTTGTGCAGGATGGGTCAAGAAAAGATTTCTTTAATAATGGAGTAATGATAGAGTATTTGAAGGAGGAGGGGAAGATGCCAGAAGAGAGGGAGAGATTGAAGATTTTGGTTAGGTGAGTGGTGACCACAAGAGAGACAGACTGGAGTAGGTGTAAGGGGATGGGGTCAGCGGTGCATGTGGTGGGACGAGAGGAAGAGAGGAGCCTGGAGACTTCTTCTGCGACTGTGTCGAATGTGCAGAGTGAGCCGGAGGAAATGTGGGGATAATAATGATAATACTATTAATAATAATATGTATTAATTTATATAGCACTGGGAATAATAATGTGGGGATAATAATGATAATACTATTAATAATAATATGTATTCATCTAAATAGCGCTATTAATTCTATTGCACTTTACATACTTTTGCAATAGTGATGAGCGAGTACTAAAATGCTCGGGTGCTCGATGCTCGGGTCGAGCATTTCGAGATGCTCGGATGCTCGACCAAGCCCAATGTAAGTCAATTAGTGCAGGCTCCGCCCACAGACTTTCGACTATAAAACGAGTGTGTCTGGGAAAGGGCGGGAGGGTGTGCTTTTTCAGATCGTCGCCGCATATAACACCTTGCTGTGCCCCCTAGAGGGAACCTAACAATCAATCTCCTCTCTGTGAGGTGCCAGCTCACTGTGTGCACTGAAGGGAGCTGTGTATTTGTGTCAGAGCGATAATTATTAGTGAAAAGTCCGAGCATCTCGGCGGTACTCGGTGCTTGCTGAGCATCCGAGTACTGGGATACTCATGCGAGTAACGAGTAGCGCCGAGCATGCTCGCTCATCACTAATTTGCAACACAATCCCCATTGGGGATCATATTCCATGCCATACAAGTGCACAACTATGTTATATGTATATTTCATATTACAGTTGTCCTAGCATTCCTGCACTGACCAGTGCAAACTAGCCTTGTTCAGCATTTCAGATGAATTGGTTGTGAATGGTGAAAAATATTTATTTTCATCATTATGTTTCCTACAAGGATGTCACGCTTCATTAATGACTGCACCTAACCGCAAACCAGTTGTTATACCTTGTGGCATCACATAGATGGCTTAATTAGGAGTTAGGCATTAGGCAACAGAAGTGTGTAAACATTCAATTCCAGTACTGATTGCTCAGGTCTGAATTGTATCACTCAATGGAAGAGGCGAGTCCCTTAGGCTAGGGTCAGACTTGCGTCTGACCCTAGTCTTGCGGATGCGCTTGAAACTTAGAAATTTGCAGGCTGAGCGCATAGCATTACTGGCATGTAACGCTATGCGCCGCCTGTGGATTGATCACTATGGCAACCAGCAGCCTCATGCACCCGGCGGCTCCACTTACCACTCCCGGATATGCACTTTTGATGAGCACACAGGAAGCGCTGTTTGCAGCTTTTTCCGGTGCACTCTCCAAAAGCGCATATCCTGGAGATTTGTGTGGAGCCTCCGAATGCGTGAGGCTGCTGGTTGCCGTAGGAATCAATACACAGGAGGCGCATAGCATTACATGCCGGTATCGCTATGCGCTCAGCCTGCAAATTTGTAAGTTTCAAGCGCATCTGCCAGACTAGGGTATGGAAACCCAACCAAACCCATAGAAATGTGTCAGTTTCTTACTGTCATCTTACCTGTGCTTTTCCAGTGGCACACAGATACACTGCCTGCTATCATTCTACTTGGTACCATGACTGCATCACACAGTGATTTCCAGATCGATCCCCTGCAAGACAATAGCATGGCTGTACTGTACTCAGAAGATGTAATCTTTCTTACCAGCCCAGGGGCAAAAGGTGTGTTGAAATCAGCAGAACCAGGCCCAGAGTGGCATACTGGAGAGGAGATGAAGACATATGTCACCTGGAACTCCACCACACTTCCCAGTTTGGGCCTCATCTGCAATGAAGGGCATATCCAATCCTGGACTCTGATGCAAGACGTGCACCACACCAACTCCAGTGGAACAGGGCAGGCCAAGTGCAAACCTCAAGGGCAAAGTGCATGTTTTCATCATATCTCTTGCATTGCACAAGGTTCTGGAATCATCCATCACCTCTGCACGTGATGAAATTAGCCCTGTGCAAATCAAAGGAAATCCTGAAAACTTGCACTGTTTTCAGACCTTGAGGACTCTAGTTGTCTAACCTTGCCTTAGAAGTCTATGTGGAAGTAGCCAGAGATCAAGAGGAATCCTTGAGCTATTTCACCCCAACTGCAGCTCTCTCTGGACTCTCTAATGCCATGTGCCCACTAGAGATGAGGGAACACCTGAGTGTTTGAATTCTGTTTGGTTTACTGAATGCAGGGTGTTCGCCAAATTATTTGATAAACATTCACCGAACGTTCCCAAACCCCATTGAAATCAATGACAGGCAAAAAGAAATGCATAGAAAACACCTTCAAAGCTGTCCAAAAGGTGGCAAACTGCTCGTATTAGTGCCAGACACCAGCAAAAAGGGACAACGATCTACCTAAAGTAAAAATAGTGTAATAGTGTAGCATGGGTGCACGAGACATGGTGTGTGCCAGCCTGCACACTCTTCAAAATCAGTTCAAAATAGCAGGTGGCTCACATTCACCTAAAGGGAACCTGACCCCTAAAAATCAGCCCCCAGCCTTTTAAGACCTTTCCCTGCACCATTATAATCGATTTCTAGACATCACTTTGTCTCAAAAATAGCGATTTCTAAAGTTTATAAAAGTTAGTTTTGCACCTGCAGAACTGCAGCTTCTCAGTTGAGAAGTCACACAGGGTGTTCCCTGTGGCTTTTCATTGCCATCTACAATGTAATTATTCACACCACAATGGGCATGCTAAACAATACAGAGCCTCCTCGTCACCGTAGATGGGCGGTATAGCCGCTATGATGCTAATCACGTCATATCCGGCTATACTGACACCAGTACACCCATTTGGGTGTATTGCTGACTTCGCGATGAGCATGCGCGAGGTTGGTTTGCGGCACCTTATCTGTGATGAGCTGCCGCAAACCAACCTCGCGCATGCGCATCGCGAAGTCAGCAATACACCCAACTGACGTCAGTATAGCCGGATATAACGCGATTAGCATCATAGCAGCTATACCGCCCATCTACGATGATGAGAAGGCTCTGTATTGTTTAGCACGCCCATCGTGGCATGAATAATTACATTGCAGGCGGTGATGAGAAGCCACAGGGAATGCCCTGTGTGACTTCTCAAGAACTGAACTGCAGTTACATTACTAACCTTTATAAACTTTAGAAATTGCCATTTTTGAGTCAAAGGCATGACTAGAAATTGATTATGATGGTGCAGGGACAGATCTTAAAAGGCTGGGGGCTGATTTTTAGGGGTCAGGTTCCCTTTAAATTTCATAGGTGGGTGAAAGTCAATTTGAATTGACAGATGGATGAGTTACAGGGGAAAACAGACAGCAGTTTTCTACATTAAGTAAAAAGAGGAGGTGGTGTAAAAGCAGGATGAGTTACAGGAGTAGGCATGGCACTCAGAGAGCCCTGCTCAAGCAATGCAGCACACAACAGAAAGACCCTAACAAGAGTCCACATATGCACCACATAGTCTACCATTCTGACACTGGGGCAGAAAGGTCCTTGGAGATACATTACTTGTTCATTTTATTAAACTTTAGGCGATCTAGACTGTCAGTGGAAAACCATATGCCCTTATCCATTAGGACACCACCAGCAAAGCTCAAGACATTTTCTGAGAGAATGCTGGCTGCCAGGCATGACAAAATCTCCAAGGCAATAGTGGTAAGCTCAGGCATATTCGCTTCCAAAACAGCTGATGGCATGAAAATCACACTGGCTGCCGTAGGTAATGAGGTGGACATTGTGTGACCAAAGCTCTGTGTGACAACAGTCCTCAAAATCACGGTGGTTGAAGAAGCCACTGATGCCTTTGATGGTTGTTTCGTGGTGGCCAGGACCACTAACTTGCATTTTAACATGGTGAGCTTACCACTGTAGCTTATGCTGCATGCTCATGTGATGGTTTATGCATGAACTACTTAAATGATTGATTTTTGTGCCTCTACTCATATTTTTTTTACATATTTTGCAGATAACATGAGTTGGGTCATCCTTCGAGATCTAGAAAAAGGCCCAAGCTAGGCAAGGCTTAGCACCCATGCAAACTGCAGAGCTTCTATGGTTTCTGCACAGAGGCAGAGTTGTGGCTGGAGATGCAGTTGCTGATGTGGTTGCAGCACACCATCTCTGTCCAGTAAACTGCAACCTAATCTCGTCTGCTTAATCATTCTCCTCTTCCACCTCCTCTGCTGAGCTCATCAACTTCCTGCCTGTGGGTTGACAATAAGTGGGATCTAGAACCTCATCATCACCCTCTGTGTTGTCACACTCCTCACCCTAAGAGCCACCCTCTTCCTGCCCTGACCGCTAAGTCACATGCGCATCCGACTCAGGTATCTGCGTGTCGTTATGATTAGCCTCATTGTCTCCACCAACAGGGGTTAAAGTTTTGTAATGAGGGTCTACATTATGCTTGGACTCTTCTTCTTCTTGCCCTGGATCTGGAGATTTGTGAAATATGAGGAAACACATGTGATTGGGGTGATACCTCTGAGGACTACGCTGTGTGTGCTGTTGAAGTTGAGGTGGAAGAGAGGCCACTTGGTAGAGCGCTTGACATTCATTGTAGCACTTGCTCTCCTGGGCCTCATCTAAAAGTCGCAGTGATGTGCTGCTGCCTAAGACAGGGTTGATACCAGACTGACCCCTAAAAGAAGTTGTGTTTCCCTAGAATCCGTTGTTAGTTGAACAGAACTTTTGGTTACTTTTCTACCTACCCCATAGACACAAAGCATTTTCCTCTTACCTTCACCCCTTTCTACCATGACCACGGCTTTTACCACTCATATTTGATGGTAACAGATTTGCAAGTCAGTTGTTGTAGGCCAACAAAATCTGGGGGTGTGAATCCAGCAGACCAGATTTGCCAAAAACTGGTACTAGGCAAAAACTGTGGTTGCTGCCTGGATGTTGCATTTGCCAGGTGTGGCACTAAATGGTTTTTTGAACAGGTTTGGTGCATATGTTGACACAAGCACCACTGTACCACAGAGGATTTGAAAAAAAATGGTACTAGGCAAAAACTATGGTTGCTGCCTGGATATCACACTTGCCAGATGTGGAGCTAAATATTTTTTTGCACAGATTTGGTGTAGATGTTGTTCCAAGCACCACTGTACCAGAGAGGATTTGCCAAAAAATTATAACAGGCAAAAACTATGGTTGCTGCCTGGATGTGGCACTTGCTAGATGTGGCACCAAATGTTTTTAGCATAGGATTTGTGCAGCTGTTCACACAAGCACTACTGTACCACAGGGAATTTGCCAGAAACACTCCTGCTAAGCCCTAAAAATGGCTGCTTTAGGAAGGAGTTGCTAAAGCTACTACCTATCTGTCTATCTAGAAAGAAATAGAATCACTAGCTAGCTATCTAAATAGTGCACACAGTGTCAGCAGTGTCTGCACTGCAGCACAAGACTGTCACTGAACTCCAACACTGAGAAAATGGAGACGAATGAAAATGGCCCATTCTTATATGCCAAAGACGTGACATACCCAGCCAATAACACAAGCTTTTGTGTTTAAAAAGTGCAATTTACTTTATGAATTCTGATTGGCTGCCAGACTGGATAACCCAGAGTAAGTGTGGGAAAGATAAAAAAAAATGGAGACCTGCGTTTATCTGACCTGAGACCTCTCACCCCTTCCACTCCCGCTTGCTATCCTAGACAATGACACTCTGAAAACACAGAAAAGAAGCATTCATTAAAATAAACAAATGCTTTTTGTCATCTGAACAATTACCGAAAAAAGTCTGAAATTTTGACTTTTTAAGAAACCATTCAAGGTACCGAACCAACATTGCCAAATTCGGTCTGGATTTGAAATTGGCGAACATGTTCAAGCAAAGTTTGCTCATCTCTACGACTGGTTGCAGGGTAAATGGCATTGCCTGTAGGCTTTTTTAAACCCTGAAGAAAAGTATCTAAGTCTCTATCTTTCTCTATCACAGGGAAGTTCCAAGTGTGGTCTCCATAGATGTATGCCCTGGGAATGTGGTGGCTGAGGACTCTTAAGGTACCGTCACATGCTGCCATATTGCCGGCGAGATGGCTGGCAATTCCCGAATTCGATATTTCTTACTTAAAGTGCACTTCTAAAATATAACTTTTAATAAATATTTGTTAAAATAACAAAACAGTGTTATCCCACACCTAGTGTTTATAAAACATACGCTTCAAACAGGGGTGGGGTAATGTCCCTAATCAAACCCTGTTTTCTTATTCTGCCTAGCAACGGAGTTTTAAACACCTAAATTATACGGTGTCCCTGTTCCACGACGGCTACCCCTATCTTTCGTTACCTTATATATAGGGCACAGTCAAATCATTCATCCGTACTGTAATAAGGTACTATCTGATAACATGGGTCAAATCCCAATGTCCCTTCAAAAAGTCCTTGCTAGTATACGGGGTGTATCTTAGTGGAGTAATAAGGTACATTGATTATACTGAGTAATCCTCATATTTGAAAGGCATAGTACTCTTACGTGATGTACCAGTAAGCCCAATCACCATGGGCGCCCAATAAACGCCCTATAGCAAAATATAATGCCAGAGGCTCAAAGTATATCTAGGATAGACAGGGACGAGTGGAAATGGCTACTCCAAAAAGAGCAAGGAACCACCTCCACCCTCCAACCTTATATATCTCTAAACACTATAATCTCAATCCCCCTGTATGTAGCCAGAGAGTGATGATCATTAAAGGGTCTGTTTCTCCTTATCACCTCACAACACCACAGAGATATCAGTTGACAGTATATACAAATTGATGTTACTTATCTTATGCACGCTGTCCCATAAACTCGACGCGTTTCCACCCACTAAATAGACCGTGGGTTTCATCAGGAGTGACAGTTCTGTGTGACAAAGATATCAGGGAGCCCTCCTTCCGCCCTCTGTGTGCGCCGACAGGGGCATACAATAAAGCCTCCTGTCTCCTTGATAACGGCGCCACCAGCGGCCCGGAGATCAGCTCCTCTTATCCCTGCCTCTGTCAGTGTGAGGCTAGAGGAGGCGTGTCCGCGTGCGCTCCACCATAGCGCCGCTTCCGGTCTGCGTTCCACAGACCGGAAGCGCGTCACTGCGTCCTCGCGTCCCCCCTCCGCAAGTAGACGTGGAACATTGCGTTCCACCGCCCGTCGTGACTTCCGGTTTGCGTTCCATTTGCCGGAAACGCATCACCGGAGCAGGAGAACGCCCCCAGAAGCATCGCAAAACCCACAGTGCACATTAAAACACTTCAGTGCCACTGTGTTTGCTATGGGAAGGGAAAGAGGCCAAGGGGAAAGTAAATGTTAGTACCTGGAACACCATGTATATTACCTACTACGGTATTATAATAAGGGGCATTCAAGTGTACACCCCAATTACACCCAGTGGACAACAATTTGCATATGAAATGGGGGTCCAAAAGTTCAGAATTGCCCCCACATGTTTGCATCACTATTGTATCCTACTATATGGATTGTGTATCAGTTACCATATCTTTGCAGTATATACCTCCATAAAGACTACTGTATACACCTCAATAACCTCCCCATTAGGCAAATTATACCTTAAGTGATCCCCCATTCTCCTCAAACCGCAAAACCCATCCCTACAGTTGTTCTTACTGGGTGGATATGATTAGCCCACCTTAAACCACCTCACACTTTAGTTCTGCAAATTCAAGTGTCCCAACTGTATATCTTAGTATGTATAGACACCAATTCTGATATACTGGTCCAAAAATCTGACCACAAAATCATATATCCAATCTCCTTTCCCGGAGTGATAGGATTTCGACACGACCTCCGTACCGTTATTAGATCCTAGGTAGTATGTTAATAGAGAGAAATGCCAACCCCCGTGACTAATTCGTATATCCCAAGAATCAAAGTTTCACAAGAAAGGAGTATACAGTATCTGCTCATTAAGGCCGGCCATGCCCGTAGATACGGTCCTATATATCCATTTAGTTTCCCTTTTTAAGATCTCTTTATCCCAATCGCCACCACGTTTTGATCTCTCTATCACCTCTAGGGCCTGAAATTTCAAACACCCCATGTCACCTCCATGCACTTCTCTAATGTGTCTTGATATTGGCGTGTCCCTTTCATTACGAATATCACCCAAATGAACTCCTATCCGTCTCCTAAGTTGTCTCTTAGTTTTTCCTACATAATCCATAGGACAGGAACATTGGCAAAGATATACAAGCCCTTCAGTTCTACAGTTTGCGAACTGCCGATTCGTGAAGATTTCTCCTGTAGTACTGCTCTGTGCCGTCTTTGGTACCCTGATGTAACCACAAAAGGAACATTTTCCACATCTGAAAGTGCCTGCCGGTCTTTGTTCGAGTCAGGTTCCGGTTTTCTTTGGAGGGCGGTAGTGACTATGCACCAGGTGATCTCTAATCGATCTACCTCTCCTGTATGTTAAACAAGAGAAAAAGGGGGGGGACAAGAGGCGCAATAGTGCCCTTATCACTAGACACTGATGGGTGTAATGGTGAGTAATTTAATCTGCTCACCTGGTCCAGTTGTGAGACCCACAACTGGTTTGAAGGCTTATTGGTAATGTCCTGATGGCTGCTGCTGGACTCCCACCGGCCACACTCACGTGTAGGTTGTAACAATGCTTAGGGAAAAAAGGTGTGCTGTAGTTCGCGCTGCCAGGATCACTCACTCCAATAAATACGAGTAGAAAATCTTCATCAAAACCTCCTTTATTCTCCTACGCGTTTCAGTGCCCTCCTGGCACCTTCATCAGGGATTTTTTTTTTTTTTTTTTTTTCATCAAAACCTCCTTTAGGCTATGTGCACACTTGCCGGCGGGTTGGTCGGCGGCGGCTGGGCGGAACCTGCCAGGAAGCTCCGGCGCCGTCCACCGGCTTCCTGGCGGGTATGTGCGGCGGGAGCCGGGCGGGTGACGGGTGGGATCCGGCGGTTGCACAGCGGGTTCTCGGCGGCGGGTCTGCTGCGGCTGGAAGCAGCACATGATTCTGCTTGCAGCCGCTGCAGAACCGCCGTTTTATAGAACAAGCTCATTCTTTGCTAACTCGTTGGGAAACCTGCGGGTTAGCAACGGATGAGGCTGTGGAAACCGCCGGTGTGTGCACAGCCTTGGTCGGTTTACATTGGTTTTAATGTTAATCCAAACGCCGGTTTGGATTAACATAAATTTACATAAAACTAATGTAAACAAACCGGCGGTTTACACAGGTAAACCGCCCAAAACCCGTCAAGTGCGCACATAGCCTTATTCTCCTACGCGTTTCAGTGCCCTCCTGGCACCTTCATCAGGGATAACTCCACCCCACCACACTGATCTTATTTATAGCCACATTCATCACCATGATTGGAGGGTGTTTACAGCCATGTGGTGTCAATAATGTCATCAAAACAGGGAGGACTCAGCATTTTGGCACAATTTATCACAAAAACCACTAAAAAACATACAAAACATAAGTACAATATGACACAATCGATCTAAAAAATCCGATCAGTAAAATCATTAAAAAACTATGCCAAAAATCATGTGGAAATGCCTGTAAAACCATTGTTAAATACACAGCATGTAAGAGAGTAAAAAAATAAATATAAGCATGCATTCCTTTGCAGGGAATAGAACTCATGAGGTTCAGGCTCTTTCTGCTTAGGTCTTTTCTGATGTCATGTGCCACCTCCAGATTATAATGGGTACTTGCAACATGTGTCATATAATCATGTAATTTAAGTTCGTGTTTGTTTTTCAGGTAAAACAGAGAAAGGGGGGAAATGATTATTTAATATAAAAATTTGTGAATATAAAAATATGTGAATATATGTAAAAAAATTATTTATTTCATTATAAGATGTGAATGTTAAAAATTACATATGAATAAAATTGCCATAAGTAATAAAAGATAAAAACTACATATTCCTGTTTTAAAAAATTGATTAATAAAAAATGGAAGATGATGTGATAATAAGCGTCTTATTTCAAATGTACTCAGGGATAATAAACTAGCTTAGTAAAAAGAATGATTTCCTTGGAGGAAAATGGAATAAGGGGAATGATTAGTCCATACCATGAATGTTCAAAGTTATTCTCAAGTGTCTGTGGAGCTACAATAGGTCGCTGGACTTCAGTGTCACCACAGCGAGTTCTGTTCAATCCCAGGCCAGAAGACATACAGAAAACCACAAAATCAATATACATAATCTTTCTGTGCTGCTGCAATCAAGAAGCACCATTCTTCCCTTATTCTGGATATGTTTTACACATAATTGTCCACCAGGTGGCACCAAATAGGAGGCTGTTGCTAGGTAACGCAACAGGCTGGTACCCAACTCCGTTATATCTAATTGTCCACCAACAGGGGCGCACCACCAGATTCTTAAAGAGAAAAAAAGAACACGCATATCTAGCTCTCAACTGTGCGAAACGGTCATTGTAAGTATATATGTGAAAAGTCTAATGAGAAAGTGAATGGGAGATATTCTTCAATCTCCAATATTGTGATATCCTGTGTTTCATACTATAAGTATGCAAAATGTAATATTACAGTGAACTTATACAACCAGTGAATTATCTGCCTATGGGCAAATGTCAGTGTGCATTTTTTTCTTCCTTGCTTATGGAAGAGGGATATCATCAGTGAATTGCAGCCCAATTTCAATTTTATCAATGTGCTGTGTTGACTATATTGGTTACTCATATTAATTCAGATATCAAATTGAGTCCTCTAGGCTTGAGTGTATTTAATTTGTACATCCAAAACTTCTCCCGTCTTTTTAACATCTCAAATCTGTTTGGAATATGCTGTCCTATGTGGTCTATGGGCGTGATTCTTATCAGTGTGTGATCCCTATTGTGATGTGTATCAAAGTGGTGTGAGACACCATGTGTTCTATAACCGTTTTTCACATTAGATCTGTGTTTATTGAGCCTCTCACTGAGGGATCTAATAGTCCTCCCCACATATTGCAAGTTACATGGGCACTCTAGAAGGTAGATTATATATTTAGAGGTGCAGTCCATCTGGTGTTTTATTGCAAACGTTTCTTTATTACTGGATGATGTAAATGAGGTCCTTTGCTGGATGATCCCTGATGAAGGTGACAGGAGGGCACTGAAACGCGTAGGAGAATAAAGGAGGTTTTGATGAAGATTTTCTACTCGTATTTATTGGAGTGAGTGATCCTGGCAGCGCGGACTACAGCACACACCTTTTTTCTCCTGTATGTTATCGCTGGCCTATCGGGTATAAGTGGTGCCACATTCTGATCAGTCATAAGTATACTCCAGTATTTATCCAATATCCTCCTAACTTCACTGGACTTATTATCAAAAGTCCCAATGATACGGACCACCTCATCAGATTTCCTCACTCTAGGTTTCAAAAGGCTATCTCTGCTGTTTTGACAAGCATTTTTAAAAGCTTTGTTCAATGTATTGAGAGGGTATCCCTTCTCCACGAAGCGATCCCTCATCTTTCCAGCCTCATCATGAAACCTACTAGTCTCTGAGCAGTTCCGCCTTGCTCTCAAATATTGGCCCTTGGGTATACCTTCCCTTAATCCTCTAGGATGATGGCTATCCCAATTTAAGAGGTCGTTAGTTGCTGTGGGCTTTCTAAAAATGGTTGTTTGTAGGCCCCCCACTCCATCCTTGTAAATTGTGACATCTAAGAAGTTAATGGTTTTCTCATGTATTTCGGATGTGAAATTCATTGATTGTCATTCAACTGTCTAATAAATGTTTTAAATTGTTCCACACCTCCTCTCCACAGTATCAGCACGTCGTCAATGTTTCGTCCCCAGAATAAAATCTGGGGACTCCACAACGACGACTCATCTTCAGCGAAGACGACGGTGTCCTCCCACCAGCCCAGGAGCAAGTTGGCATAGCTAGGGGCGCATGAACTCCCCATAGCCTTGCCCCTGTGCTGGTGGTATAGCTTACCATCAAATTCAAACCAGTTGTGAGTCAGGACATATCCAAGTAGGGTAAGGACGAACTTGTTATGTTTATTGTACTGATTGCCACGGCTGCTCAAATAATATTCCACTGCCCTTAATCCCATTTCATGGGTATACTGCTGTACAGTGCCTCCACATCAATGGAGGCTAGCTGTACCTCAGAATCCACCGTAATGCCATCCAGTTTACCAATCAGATCCAACGTATCACGTATATATGATGGCAAACTAGTGACATAATTTTGGAGGATTTTGTCCAGATAGATTCCACAATTCGGGTACCTGAGTTGATCCCCGACACTATGGGACGGCCTTTTAATGGATTCAGCCCTTTGTGTATTTTGGTAAGGGAATAGAAAACAGCCATGGCTGGATATTTATTGTACAAAAAGTCCCTCTCCTTCTTGAATATGCTCCCCTCTTCAAATGCCTCCGTTATGATTGTCTCCAATTCGCATTGAAACACCTCTGTCGGGTCTTTTTTTAGTCTAGTATACGTGGTCTGATCATCTAATATCTTCATACACATTGTCTTATATCTATCGTGATTCATCAAGACTAAATTTCCGCCCTTATCGGCTGGCTTGATAATTAGATGATCATTTTTTGATATTCCCTCAAGTGCTGTTCTCTCTTCCCTGGTGAGGTTCGGGTAATGTTGTACTCTTTTGTTTTAATTCCCTCAACTCTTTAGTAACAAGACTCGTAAAAATGTCAATGCTCGTCAGTTCACTAGCAGAAGGCATTTTTTTACTTACAGGTCTACAGTCCGTAAAGGGTCCAATACTCCGGGAATCCCTTGCTAGATCTATCAGATCTCCAAACATGGCCATGTCGTCCTCTTCAATGTCATATAGTTGGTACTTCTCCTCCGTATTTAATCTGAAAAACCGTTTCCATTTGAGTTTCCTAGCAAAGAGATTTATGTCCTTCACCCAGTCAAAGTCGCTGTAATAATTGGTGGGCACAAACGACAAACCTTTCGTCAATACCCGCTTTTCAATGTCTGTCAAGGTATGGTCAGTCAGGTTAATGATTCTATTCTGATCTATCACTTTGGTCGAGGTAGATGGTCCGGAAGTCTGCCTCTTAGAGGGTAGGGATCCCTCCCTAAAAAAGGTCCCGTCACATAACTCCCCAAAGTCGTTGGCCCAGATATGCCCAATCCAAATCGTGGAAAAGAACCACATTCATGTTGTCCCTGTCCCGGAGGACTTTGGTCCCGACCTCCATAATCCTCCTCCTCTCGGTCTCCTCTGCCTTGTCCCCCTCTGCCTCTGCCTCCCTTCTTTTTCCATTTTTTACCCTTAGGTTTGTTTTTATGTCCCTTTGGGTTGGGAATCCTGCTTCCTGCACCTTCCTGTCCTTCCCTATCAGACTGGTCAGGCTCTGATGCTGATGTCTCCGTGTTACCCAAATCACGGTCTCCTCTTTGGATGAACAGGTATGCCCATTTTTCTTTAAACTCAGCTGAGTCCCTCAAATACTGTTTGTGTTTTCTTTCCTTAATAAAGGATTGGAGTCTACCCACGTTATGTTCTAGTATTGCTTCTCGTCTGCCAAAATCTACTTCCTCCTTATGTTTTTTGGCTTCCTCAGCTAACTCCCCCAGTAGACCTGTAAGTAAAAAAATGCCTCCTGCTAGTGAACTGACGAGCATTGACATTTTTACGAGTCTTGTTATTAAAGAGTTGAGGGAATTGAAACAAAAGAGAGTACAACATTACCCGAACCTCACCAGGGAAGAGAGAACAGCACTTGAGGGAATATCAAAAAATGATCATCTAATTATCAAGCCAGCCGATAAGGGCGGAAATTTAGTCTTGATGAATCACGATACATATAAGACCATGTGTATGAAGATATTAGATGATCAGACCACGTATACTAGACTCAAAAAAGACCTGACAGAGGTGTTTCAATGCGAATTGGAGACAATCCTAACGGAGGCATTTGAAGAGGGGAGCATATCCAAGAAGGAGAGGGACTTTTTGTACAATAAACATCCAGCCATGGCTGTTTTCTATTCCCTTCCCAAAATACACAAAGGGCTGAATCCATTAAAAGGCCGTCCCATAGTGTCGGGGATCAACTCAGGTACCCCGAATTGTGGAATCTATCTGGACAAAATCCTCCGAAATTATGTCACTAGTTTGCCATCATATATATGTAATACGTTGGGTCTGATTGGTAAACTGGATGGCATTATGGTGGATTCTGAGGTACAGCTAGCCTCCATTGATGTGGAGGCACTGTACAGCAGTATACCCCATGAAATGGGATTAAGGGCAGTGGAATATTATTTGAGCAGCCGTGGCAATCAGTACAATAAACATAACAAGTTCGTCCTTACCCTACTTGGATATGTCCTGACTCACAACTGGTTTGAATTTGATGGTAAGCTATACCACCAGCACAGGGTCACGGCTATGGGGAGTTCATGTGCCCCTAGCTATGCTAACTTGCTCCTGGGCTGGTGGGAGGACACCGTCGTCTTCGCTGAAGATGAGTCGTCGTGGTGGAGTCCCCAGATTTTATTCTGGGGACGAAACATTGACGACGTGCTGATACTGTGGAGAGGAGGTGTGGAACAATTTGAAACATTTATTAGACAGTTGAATGACAATCAATGAATTTCACATCCGAAATACATGAGAAAACCATTAACTTCTTAGATGTCACAATTTACAAGGATGGAGTGGGGGGCCTACAAACAACAACTAACGACCTCTTAAATTGGGATAGCCATCATCCTAGAGGATTAAGGGAAGGTATACCCAAGGGCCAATATTTGAGAGCAAGGCGGAACTGCTCAGAGACTATTAGGTT
Source organism: Allobates femoralis (assembly GCA_033576535.1). Lineage (NCBI taxonomy): Eukaryota > Metazoa > Chordata > Amphibia > Anura > Aromobatidae > Allobates > Allobates femoralis. The sequence goes on along the minus strand of JARQOC010000001.1, from coordinate 494,845,212 downwards.
TCATGATGAGGCTAGAAACATGAGGGATCGCTTCGTGGAGAAGGGATACCCTCTCAATACATTGAACAAAGCTTTTAAAAATGCTTGTTAAAACAGCAGAGATAGCCTTTTGAAACCTAGAGTGAGGAAATCTGATGAGGTGGTCCGTATCATTGGGACTTTTGATAATAAGTCCAGTGAAGTTAGGAGGATATTGGAAAAATACTGGAGTATACTTATGACTGATCAGGATGTGGCACCACTTATACCCGATAGGCCAGCGATAACATACAGGAGAGGTAGATCGATTAGAGATCCCCTGGTGCATAGTCACTACCACCCTCCAAAGAAAAACCGGAACCTGACTCGAACAAAGACAGGCAGGCACTTTCAGATGTGGAAAATGTTCCTTTTGTGGTTACATCAGGGTATCAAAGACCGCATAGAGCAGTACTACAGGAGAAATCTTTACGAATCGGCAGTTCGCAAACTGTAGAACTGAAGGGCTTGTATATCTTTGCCAATGTTCCTGTCCTATAGATTATGTAGGAAAAACTAAGAGACAACTTAGGAGATGGATAGGAGATCATTTGGGTGATATTCGTAATGAAAGGGACACACCAATATCAAGACACATTAGAGAAGTGCATGGAGGTGACATGGGGTGTTTGAAATTTCAGGCCCTAGAGGTGATAGAGAGATCAAAACGTGGTGGCGATTGGGATAAAGAGATCTTAAAAAGGGAAACTAAATGGATATATAGGACCGTATCTACGGGCATGGCCGGCCTTAATGAGCAGATACTGTATACTCCTTTCTTGTGAAACTTTGATTCTTGGGATATACGAATTAGTCACGGGGTTGGCATTTCTCTCTATTAACATACTACCTAGGATCTAATAATGGTACGGAGGTCGTGTTGAAATCCTATCACTCCGGGAAAGGAGATTGAATATATGATTTTGTGGTCTGATTTTTGGACCAGTATATCAGAATTGGTGTCTATACATACCAAGATATACAGTTGGGACACTTGGATTTGCAGAACTAAAGTGTGAGGTGGTTTAAGGTGGGCTAATCATATCCACCCAGTAAGAACAACTGTAGGGATGGGTTTTGCGGTTTGAGGAGAATGGGGGATCACTTAAGGTATAATTTGCCTAATGGGGAGGTTATTGAGGTGTATACAGTAGTCTTTATGGAGGTATATACTGCAAAGATATGGTAACTGATACACAATCCATATAGTAGGATACAATAGTGATGCAAACATGTGGGGGCAATTCTGAACTTTTGGACCCCCATTTCATATGCAAATTGTTGTCCACTGGGTGTAATTGGGGTGTACACTTGAATCCCCCTTATTATAATAGTAGGTAATATACATGGTGTTCCAGGTACTAACATTTACTTTCCCCTTGGCCTCTTTCCCTTCCCATAGCAAACACAGTGGCACCGAAGTGTTTTAATGTGCACTGTGGGTTTTGCGATGCTTCTGGGGTGTTCTCCTGCTCCGGTGATGCGTTTCCGGCAAATGGAACGCAAACCGGAAGTCATGACGGGCGGTGGAACGCAATGTTCCACGTCTACTTGCGGAGGGGGGACGCGAGGACGCGGTGACGCGCTTCCGGTCTGTGGAACGCAGACTGGAAGCGGCGCTATGGTGGAGCGCACGTGGACACGCCTCCTCTAGCCTCACACTGACAGAGGCAGGGATAAGAGGAGCTGATCAAGGAGACAGGAGGCTTTATTGTATGCCCCTGTCAGCGCACCCAGAGGGCAGAAGGAGGGCTCCCTGATATCTTTGTCACACAGAACTGTCACTCCTGATGAAACCCACGGTCTATTAAGTGGGTGGAAATGCATCGAGTTTATGGGACAGCGTGCATAAGATAAGTAACATCAATTTGTATATACTGTCAACTGATATCTCTGTGGTGTTGTGAGGTGATAAGGAGAAACATACCCTTTAATGATCATCACTCTCTGGCTACATACAGGGGGATTGAGATTATAGCGTTTAGAGATATATAAGGTTGGAGGGTGGAGGTGGTTCCTTGCTCTTTTTGGAGTAGCCATTTCCACTCGTCCCTGTCTATCCTAGATATACTTTGAGCCTCTGGCATTATATTTTACTATAGGGGCGTTTATTGGGCGCCCATGGTGATTGAGCTTACTGGTACATCACGTAAGAGTACTATGCCATTCAAATATGAGGATTACTCAGTATAATCAATGTACCTTATTACTCCACTAAGATACACCCCGTATACTAGCAAGGGCTTTTTGAAGGGACATTGTGATTTGACCCATGTTATCAGATAGTACCTTATTACAGTACGGATGAATGATTTGACTGTGCCCTATATATAGGTAACGAAAAATAGGGATAGCCGTCGTGGAACGGGGACACCGTATAATTTAGGTGTTTAAAACTCCGATGCTAGGTAGAATAAGAAAACAGGGTTTGATTAGGGATATTATGGTACCTTTACACGCCGCTACAGGATGGTGGAAACAGCCGGGTAGATGAGACAAATGTATCTTGCACCGCCAAATCAACCCGCGGTCGCGGCGTGTAAAGACGGTTGCCACCCGTCACTTGAGGCACCTGTTTCAGAGCAGAGCTCAAAAACAGGTTGATTTCAAGGCGATGGTTACGGCCTGTATTGGCGTGTAAATAAGGAACAGGAGGGTTGTTTCGGCACCTTGCTATCTACCTGGGGCGTGACACAGGCTCCGGGATACCGCGCCCCATCAGCGATCATTGGTGGAAGCTCCTGCGTTAAGATTGGTAGACGCTGCATAGGGCGGCATATTTAAAGAGCTGACCAGTCACACTACACAATTGCTCGAGCGTCATGTATTAGTCATAAATCGCAGTATCATTAAGATAAATAAACACGGCAACTCACCGCACGCAGAGTAAATCTTCAAAGCTTTTATTCCATGCGAGTAGACACAGATGACAAGCGAGGGAGGGAGGGAGTGCTGAGACTTGGTGACGGTTCACCGTTTCGCAGCGCGACTCGCTGCTTCCACGGACCAAACTCAATTGTGACACGCCTATGTGTTGTCCCTGCTGCCTTTGTTCCGCCCATATTACCTTGTTATAGCGGCGTGTAAATGAGGTAAGGTGAGCTACAGAAGGTAACTTGTGGCACCCGGTGGTGTATCCAGAGCTAGATGTAACCTACTGTAGCGCACCTTGTTGCGACGTGTAAAGGTGGTGCGGGTACCGTTTTCAACCATTTGTGCATGCTCGTGCACGTGAAGCACCCGGTTGTTTCCACCATCCTGTAGCGGCGTGTAAAGGTACCATTACTGTTATCACCTGCTCCCAGGTGTTGTAAGGCCATTTGCAAAGAAATGTCCATGCTTTCCTCAAAACCAGCATTGTTCGTATCTTTTGGGCATTATATCCTTTCTGAGCATTATATTCAAGTACATTAACTTCTTTGCAAATTAAATCTAGATGAACAGACAAATAAAGTCAAGCTTTCAGGGTTATCACAGTCCCTAGATCTTAATAATATGGATAAAATAGTTACCGTATATACTCGCGTATAAGCCGAGTTTTTCAGCCCAAAAATTGGGCTGAAAAGTACCCCCCTCGGCTTATACGCGAGTCAGTGCTGTATACCGATGTATACATCGGTATACAGCAGCCCCCGCATCCCCAGTAATCCAGGGCCCCCCCCAGCATCTCTCCGGTCACCTGAAAAGCAAACTATACTTATCAGTGTCCGCTGTCCGCGCCCGCTCGCCTCTGCCGTCTGCGATCCTCCATCTTCATGCGGCGTCTTCCGGTTTCCTGTGCTCGTCGCAGGGAATGACGTCATTCCCTGCGACGAGCACAGAGACCGGAAGACGCCGCATGAAGATGGAGGATCGCAGACGGCAGAGGCGAGCGGGCGCGGACAGCGGACACTGGTAAGTATAGTTTGCTTTTCAGGTGACCGGAGAGACGCTGGGGGGGCCCTGGATTACTGGGGCCCTGTATACTACCGCTGGGGCTGCAATCTACTACCACTGGGCTGTATATACTACCACTGGGGCTGTATATACTACCACTGGGGCTGTATATACCTGTGGGGCTGCTGTATACTACACTGGGGCTGTATATACCTGTGGGGCTGCTGTATACTACCACTGGGGCTGTATATACCTGTGGGGCTGCTGTATACTACACTGGGGCTGTATATACCTCTGGGGCTGCTGTATACTACACTGGGGCTGTATATACCTCTGGGGCTGCCGTATACTACCACTGGGGCTGTATATACCTGTGGGGCTGCTGTATACTACCACTGGGGCTGTATATACTTCTGGGGCTGCTGGATGCTACCACTGGGGCTGTATATACCTGTGGGCTGCTGTATACTACCACTGGGGATGTATATACCTCTGGGGCTGCTGGATGCTACCACTGGGGCTGTATATACCTGTGGGGCTGCTGTATACTACCACTGGGGCTGTATATACCTCTGGGGCTGCTGGATGCTACCACTGGGCTGTATATACCTGTGGGGCTGCTGTATACTACCACTGGGGCTTTATATACCTGTGGGGCTGCTGTATACTACTACTGGGGCTGTATATACTTCTGGGGCTGCTGTATACTACCACTGGGGCTGTATATACCTCTGGGGCTGCTGGATACTACCACTGGGGCTGTATATACCTCTGGGGCTGCTGGATGCTACCACTGGGGCTATATATACCTCTGGGGCTGCTGTATACTACCAATGGGGCTGTATATACCTCTGAGGCTGCTGTATACTACCTCTGGGGCTGCTGTATACTACCACTGGGGCTTCTGTATACTACCACTGGGGCTGCTGTATACTACCACTGGGGCTGCTGTATACTACCACTGGGGCTGCTGTATATACCTTTGGGGCTGCTGTATACTACCTCTGGGGCTGCTGTATACTACCTCTGGGGATGCTGTATACTACCACTGGGGCTGTATATACCTCTGGGGATGCTGTATACTACCACTGGGGCTGTATATACCTCTGGGGCTGCTGTATACTAACTACTGGAGCTGCTGCTGTATATACCACTGGGGCTGCTGCTGTATACTACCACTGGGGAGGCTGCTGTATACTACCATTGGGGGGCCTGTATACCACACTGCTGGGGCTGTATACCTGTGCTGGAGTCCACCCTCGGCTTATACACGAGTCAATAGGTTTTCCCAGGTTTTGGGGGCAAAAGTAGGGGGTCGGCTTATACACGGATCGGCTTATACACGAGTATATACGGTATTTGGTATATATCTTGCAAAAAGTTAATTATATTACATTATTTTATTCAAACATTTGTGAAATTGTCAATGCTACACAATGTTTTGAAGACAGAAAAGTAAAGCCAATGCGTCAAATAAAATCCTTTTTTTGCATATGTTCGTATTTTTATTCAGCTTAACAGAAACAATTTTTAGACAAAATATAGTAAAGTGTGAATTTGTTTTCTTCTCTTTGGAATTCTTACAGTAATTATAAATTGTCTAATCCTGTGATGAAGTATTTATTTCCCAATTAAAACATGTACAAGCTGTTCCATCTTATCTATAGACATTGATGGTATGATTATAAAAAACTATGATTCAACAGAAATATTCCAGAGAGAGTACAATTTCTGAATATAAAGAAAAGTTCTTTAAGAATCATCCTGCAAAAGTGTGGCTGATGTGCAGATCTGACAAGATTCAAATTCTCTAAATCACACAAATTTTACACCAACAAATATGTTGAATACTATAATAAAGTATACAATACTAGTGAATCGTAAGTAAATAGTAACAGATTATTATCCCCAAGTTTATATAAAAAGTCATGTCTTCCCAATGAAAGGGTGCCAGGCCTCGATGTGTGTTTCGACTCAAGCCTTTGTCAGTGGGTGTAGCGTCAGACTAGCCGGAAGACCCTTATTAATAATATTATATTAATAATATTATATTATATTATATTAATAATATCCTTCAATCAATGGCCTCCATACAGATGCCCCACACAGACGGACACAGGAGAGAGCCACAGGCTAGCGATAACAAAACTACCTGAATGACCTTTGGGACCTATCCAACTACAAATAATATACCCCCAACAGTACCTGCCTAAATTTAATTTTACCAGGCAATCCTCATGTTCTACCCTGAACAGGAATCCTTTTCTTCCTCAAGCCTGGCAACCCGAGTGTAACAGTTCCAGCTACATATGAAAAATAGGTCCCATCCCCTTAAAGTCAATCATGTAATCTGTCTAACAAGGCACATAGTATAACCTAGAATTTGCTTCCAAACATGACGAAGGGGGCTGTGATTACTACAGCACCAAAACGACAGGATTCACCCTATACCATTATTGAATCTCATCCCTCTTCATTCTGCCTTCCAATTATCTTCCTGACGAAGGCTCGTGCCTGAGCAGAAACATCGGTTTTTGGAAACTACACACTTTGCACTGAAAAATAAAAAAACCTGAAAAGCAACTACCATTTTCCTTTTTGCTTTTTGTCACGTGATGTGTGCCAGAGTTAAAACTTTATACTATGATCCGAGCTGGACATGGATTCTGACACACCACAAGACACATCCAGAGGCAGAATCTGAACCATGTGTATAGTCACTAGTAGCAGTTCTATCTATTTATCTATCTTAGTGATCTATCTAACTATATATCTGTCTATCTTTATTATTTTACACATTTTTAACACATGAAATCAGTAATTTTTTTTAATGCACTTAATTCTGGTATGTGTCACACAGAGGGCACATGGATGCCACACTATGTCATACGTGTGCTGTATGTTTTTATACAAATTCATAGACTTATATGGGTCTCTAAAATGGCCAGGCATAGGGGACTCCGGTAGTCGAGGGCGAGGCAGGGCTGCAGCTGCACAGCTGCCCTGGCCTGCTCCTCAGTGTAAAAGGTCAGTACAATGTTACCCTCATCAAAGGATAAGATAATAAATGAGCCAATAATACTTTAAACAGCTTAAATGCTACTCTTTTGAGACTATATACACTGGTACAATTTACTTCAGACTGCTCCCCTCATTCTGACATCTCTAGACTCTTGTACCCTTGACATCACTGTAGCCTGCTGTGAATTCATGTGGTCAATGTTAGCTCCAGCCCTATCCCACTCACAGGGATCCATCCCAAGAGGACAATTAGGGCCACCACTAGACAAAGTTCCTCCATTGCTTACACTGTGGTGACCCATCTGCCCAAGTCTATACCTAAGTAAACTGAACCAACACCGGAGGAAACAGTCGCTGTCCAGGGTCCTGCTGCAGGCAAGGAACAAGCACCAACACCAGGAGGAGTGCACTCACTTTTTGTTCTGCTATATGTCCCAGAACCTATAAAAAAATCCCGGGTTCAATCATAGGGTCCAGCCGAATCATAAATGGTAGTGGTTCCTGTTTTAGCTCTCATTTTACTGGGATTTTCTGCCCAAGACTACATCTTGGGCCCTTTTCTATTAACTAGGCCCCACCACCAAGAATATCACATTATTATTAATAACTTCAATTATCAAAGGTAACTAGGGAGAAGTCTTTCCATTGGCGCTAGATGGCCACGCACATTTGATTAGACATATTAACTCTGTTACATAAATGCAAGTAACATACACGTATAACATACACTTTCAAAGAGGAGAAAACCAATCCTTAATCCTCTAACATTCCCATGGGATATGTTCTGCAAGGCAAAAACAGACATGTCTTCATATGGTTCATACGGACACATGGTCTATGTGATAACACAGGCAAGTAAGCAGCACCATTGAATACAATGGTTACACGTGTATATATGTGTCTTTCATACATATGAAAATGAATGGCAAACATACCGGAAACATGGAAGTGTGATTGAAGCCTACAACAGCGGGTAGCAAGGCAATATGTGGCTGGCATGGCTATGCAGTGGCTGCAGCAGAAGCAGCACATTCGAGACTGAGGACAGGGCAGACAATGAGATATGTTGCAGTTTAGTAAAGTTTCTGCAATAGCAATGCAGTTTAGAACTATAAAACACAGTCATCAGCCAGGAGATGTGTGGCTGGTGTGGTCCCCATTAGCTGCTGCAAGAGCAGCACAGAAGCACAGTAGAAAATAAAGAGGAGACAGGCAAATAGAAGCTTAGTAGTTTATTACCAGCAATGGCAGCCTGACCAATAGCAATACTACAGTTCAGTTGACATGTTTGCCATCATTTCATGAAAGTTTTTCAGATCAGGTGATACAGCTTATCCTAATACGGTAATAAGCCCATTTGACTCCCTTTCAAAATCTAGAATAAATGCCCCCATTTTCCTTTTATAGTGAGGGTTTAAAAGAATGACTAAACAATAGTTAGTTTCATGCTAACATTATGCCTGTACTTCTACAAGCATTGCAGTATTCAGCTAACAGTTCAAGCCAATATGATAAAGGACCCTGTTGTTTCATTGTCAGCACCCCGATGCGACAGTTTGTTGTCATGGCTAGTATCGATGATGTCATCCACTTTGACTTTCTGACTCATCCCCTGCCTATACCAAGCTTCATACAGTCTGTTCAAAATGTTAGACGTAGAACCTCATGTTCCATTGTGGTGCTGTGAGGTACTTGGTTGGGTACCTTGCTGGTACCCTATTGCAGCCCTGAAGTTTTGCACTGGGTGCTTCACCTTTAAGTTTAGGGACTCACTGAGAGGTTTGCTGTGACATTGTAGTGGGTTTTATACAGTCTGGTCAGAATGATTAATTGATATCGTCTTGTTCAATTTTATAAAATTTTGCATATTTTGCTGATTTTGTTTGACATGTAACAAAAATCAAAAGTGCTTTAATGAAACCTAAAATGAAACCTAAGTTGCAAAAATGCTACATGTATTTTCACAACCAGTATCAAAACTATGGGAACAACAGCACTAAGGATGTGGAGTGCACGTATCTAGAATAGTTAATTATAACAGTTATTATAAAATTAAAGGGGTCATTTTTATTAATGTGAACAAAAGAGGCATGCGCCTTTACAAGATTGGATGGGACAAGAAAATGTAGGTAGAATCACTTGCAACAATCAAGCATATACAACTGACTGCTGCATTCAGGTGGCTTAACAAATAATTTGAAACTGCGCGCAAACTTTAGGGTGCTTTCACATCTGCGGTAGGTGTAGTTCGCGGCAGATCTGACAGATGTCGCCGCATCTGCCGAATCTGTCGTGTAACGGCTGACTTGCGGCACCGATCTGGCAAGCCCCATTCATTCTCTATGACACTTGCGGTTGGGTGCGGCGAGTGCGGTATTGCCGAATCCGTTAGATCCGGCACTTGCGGGCGTGCAAAAAACCCGCTGCTAGCAGCATTTTTTTGTGGTGCTGCAAGCTCTGCAAGTGCAAGATTCGGCAATATCCGCACCCGACCACAAGACCCATAGAGAATGAATGGGGCTTGTTGGATTGGTACCGCAAGTCAGCCTTTACATGGCAGATCCGGCAGTTTTTTTACTTCGTTAATATGAATGTGTGTACTTTTTGCTATTAGCATATTTGTTTCAAAAACTGAACCTAATGCAAGTCAATGGGAAACTCAAATATTTTTCTGGAAGATTCCACAGACAAATATTCTAGTTTCCCATTTATTTGCATTAGGTATAGTATTTGAGACTAATAGTAATAAGTATTTGGTTAGAATAATCTGAACCCGAATATTTCACTATTCGATGATGACTGTTGAAAATATGTTACAGTATGAGAGGCAAACACCCCAAACTTCACGTCTGCAATTGGAGTTTCCGACTTACAAAGTAAGAGAAGAAAAACATTTAGAGGCACTACCACTATGAACAAATTTAGAAGGATGTACCGGTTTGTCAAGTCTGTGCGGAGTTGAATGGTGAAGATCTGGCTGTGCTCTGTGCCAGCAGTCCCAGACATGGATGATCCCAGCACCAGAATATAGCAGGATCCAGCAGCACACGTCAGGTGAAAATGTCTTCTTATTTAGTAAGTCGTAACAACATCAGGATTTGACAATGCAGTGATTAGAGGGAAAAGGAGAAAGGGAACATAGCCAGGACAACATCTGTTTTGCATTATCAAGCACCCTGGGGACTTTTGAAGCATGATAACGCAAAACGGCTGTTGTCCAGGCTGTATCCCCTTGCTCCCTCTCCCCCTAATCACTGCACTGTCATATCCTGATGTTTTTATGACTTACTAAATTAAGAAGATATTTTTGCTGGATATGTGCTGCTGGATCTTGCTATATTCTGGAGTTTCTGATTTGCCTTCTTATTAGTGATGAGCAAATGGTGACATATTTGGGTTTGGACTTTTCTTCACAAATACTATTTACTATTCGAGTATTCATCTCGAATATTACACCTATTGCAAGTCAATGGGTAACCCAAATATTTTTATGGAAGATTCTCCTGAAAATTATTTGAGTTCCCCCTTGACTTGCATTAGGTTCAATATTCAAGATAAATACTCGAATAGTAAAAAGTATTCAGTTAGAGTAGGCCGAACCCAAATATTTCACTATTTGCTCATCACTACTTTTTATCTTAAGTCAAATAACAAGGTCCATTAAAATATTAACTTTTTTAGGATTACTACTTCCAATAGATTACTCTAGAGTTTCTGTTTTCTTCCATTTTGCATCTAAGGCTTGGACAATGGTGAACTGCAGGCCAGTAAGCGCAGTATGCTGGTCACACTTTAAGCTAGCCATCTCACAATTGTGCACACCTAAAGGTTGTGGAATTCTTCACCCACCTCCTGGTCCTGGAAAGGTGGGAATTTGGAGGATCCTTTCCAAGGTGGCAAGTAGTGTGGTAGCTGGTGACTGGGCACAAAGGCCACAGTTAGTTAAGGCACACTAATAACAAAATAAGCAGTGCAAAAAAAACTATCAAAGAAAACCCAGGGACAAGCTTAAAAAAAAAAGCCAAAGCCTCACCTGGGAGTGCACAGCACTATAAACCTATTACCCAAGCACAACTGTGAATTATAAGCTCAGCACACAGGAATTAGCAGGTTTAAATTTGCCTCTCAGCAATCACATGACATTGCAGAGGCAACTCTCACTCACAAGCCTCAGCCCAGGGAAGCAAAGGAGGAGGAAAGGAGAAGGGAAGGAACCTTCCACCATTTAGCTGAAGCAGCTGATGAAGCATCCAATAACCGCTGGCAACAGTTGATACTAACATGATCGCTGGGAGCAACAGCATCGCGACTCCCAGCAATATCAAAAGTACATTTTCCAAAGCACAACACATGACCAGTGCATTAATCCGTACTAACTACGCCCCCAAGGAGTTGATACCTCACACCCCTATTGTCAGTGAGGGGCGATGGGGGATCTGATGAAGAGCCAGACCACCCTGGTCCCGCTCAGGAAATAAAATGTCACATCTGACACTGAAGAAGTTTTTTGCAACATATATTTATAAGGAAATAACATTTTAAATTTCACTAAATACAAAAAGCATAGAATAATATTTTACTGCGAAACACTTTCATGGCCCCTCACTAGAACTACAGAAACAGATACTAACTTTACGGTAGAAACTTAAAACTCTTGTGTCAGAGAAGTATGATAAAGTAACTCAGAAGCTAAAAATGAATTACTACTTATCTAATGACAAACTAACTAAGGCCTTTGCAACTAGACTTAAACAAATGAGACAAAAAACTAAGATCTCTCAAGTTTAAAATTGATTGGGATATATGGTTAATCACCCTAGGGATATCACTAATATTTTTGCTGACTTCTACCAAAATCTTTACAATCTTAAAAACGACCCTAAATCTTATATTCCCTCTGTAGAAACAATTGATTCTTTCTTGAGCTCTATCAATCTTCCCTCTCTCACCAAGCAAGAACTAGACAATTTAAATTCCCCATACACAGAGTTGGAACTCTCGACATTAATTAAAACACTTAAAAATGGAAAGTCGCCTGGCCCTGATAGGTTTCAGAACGAATTTTTAAAAAATTTTGAGACTTTATTATTAACCCCTCTCACTAAATTAGCTAACAAATCCGCGTCTGAGGGCCATTTGCCTGCTGAAATGTTGGAAGCTCTGGTGATCGTGCTGCCTAAAGACAAAGGTGATCCAAGCGACACAAAAATTATAGACCCATTTCTCTATTAAACAGCGACACGAAAATCCTAGCCCAATTAGCTGCCCTAAGATTACAGGCATCAATATGTAACCTTGTTAACCCAGATCAAGTGGGCTTTATCCCGGGTAGAATGGTACCAGATGCGACACGAAGAGCTTTAAACCTGATCTCTATTATAGACAAAAAGAAAATCCCGGCAGTACTACTGGCCCTCGACGCGGAAAAAGCATTCGATAGAGTTAACTGGTCATATATGTTTAGAACTCTCAAAAAATTTGGCATTCAGGGCAGAATTTTCAACGCTATATCTGCAATGTATTCTAACCCATCTGCTAGGGTCTACTCAAATAACTTTCTTTCAGCAAAATTCCCTTTGACAAATGGAACTAGACAAGGGTGCCCTCTTTCTCCTACCCTGTTTGCATTGTTTATTGAGCCCTTAGCTGAAAAGATAAGATCTGACCCTAAAATAGAAAGTATACAATTCAAGCAAACTAACTCACGGATATCCCTATTTGCGGATGACATTCTGCTCACTTTAGCAAACCCAGCGACATCCCTTTACCACTTAAATTTAGTGATTGGAAAATTTGCAGAAATTTCATTTTACAAAATAAATTATTCAAAAACCCAGTGTTTAACATTCAATTTAAGCGATTAAGTAGTTTCCGCTTTAAAATCAAAATACACATTTCATTGGCAATCTCACTAGATCCCCTATTTGGGAATAATTTTGACAAAATCACCTTCCTCGGCGGTCAGTGAGAACATGTCAGCCCTTCACAAATCACTCCAAGTTGAACTGACCCATTTAAATAAAGCTTTCTCTCATGGTTGGGGAAAATAGTCACCTACAAAATGATGATTCTTCCTAGAATTTTGTATACCTTCCGTTGCATACCTATTTTAATCCCTAAATTATGGATTAACAAATTTCAAAAGCAACTAAGAATTTTTATCTGGAATAAAAATAAACCCAGGATTGCTATCAGTGTTTTAGAAAAGCATAAGAGGCATGGTGGTCTGGGGGTACCAAACTTGCATAATTACTATCAAGCCACCCTAGTAAAGCTATCCAAAGGCTAGTTGTTAGAGGACAATCCTATACTGTGGGTCACTCTTGAGAAGGCCCGCTTGAACGCTAAGGCTGCTTTCACATAACGATTTTCGGTCATCCGATTGTATCCGTTCCAAAACGGATACAATCGGATCCGAAATCGGACCCCATGTTCCCCAATGGGAATCGGATGGGATCGGATGTGCCACTATTAGCATCCGATTTTGGCACCATCCAATCCCATCCGATGTAATCACGGGCACAAAATCGTAGCCTGCTACGATTTTGTGTCCGTGACTCACATCGGACAGCCTCGGATCACTGCTGATCCGAGGCTGATCCTAGTGCCCACAACATGGGAGCCTATGGACATCGGATCCGAGCTCACCTCGGATCCGATGTCGGCTCCGTACTGCCTGTCTTTCCCTGCTGCTGCCTCCTCCATCTTCTGCCCTCTCCTATTCTATATGCTGTGCCCCCGCTATTCTATTTTGTGTCCCCCGCTATTCTATCCTCCTCTATCCCTATCCTGTCCCCTGTCCTCTCCCTGTGTGTAAAAAAATAAAAAAACTCCTCCGGGAGGATACATCACCTGTCACCGGCTCCAACGCTGCACACGATCAGGACTGAAGAGCCTGTGATGATGTAAGAGATCCGGTCAGCTGACCGGGTCATGTGACTCTGACATCATCACAGGTCCTTCAGTCTTGATGGTGCTGCAGCGTGGAGCCTGTGAGAGGTGATGTATCCTCCGGGAGGAGGTTTTTTTTATTTTTTTACACACAGGGAGAGGACAGGGGACAGGATAGGGATAGAGGAGGATAGAATAGCGGGGGCACAGCAAAGAATAGCGGGGGGACAGAGTAGCATAGGAGAGGGAAGAAAATGGAGGAGGCAGGAGTAGGGAGAGACAGGGGACCGCAGGATCCACACGGATCCTGCAGATCGGATGGCTATTTGCCATCCGATTGCAGGGATTCCTATGGATCTGTGCCTGTCCGTGGGGTCCCCCTTCAAAGTCGGATCCCACAGACAGGCACAAAATCGTTATGTGAAACCAGCCTTAGAACCTTAAATTAACCATCATTGCTTACCTGTTGGACCCTAGTAAACACCCTCCAAACCTTAATACCCCAAAGGCGACGATAATTGCCTGGAGGAATCTACTCCAAAAATCTAAACCAATATATGGGGAACTCCGACTTAACTTTCTCTCAATTCAGATCTTAGAGATATTGATCCCCAATTTAAACATGAATAAATGGACTAAGGCTAGGTCACATTTGCGATGTGCCCCTAGCCTGCCGGATTCCGGTATTATCTTAGAACTTTTTCCAGCGCCGCATAGCGTTTCCGCTATGCGGTGCTGGGAACCGCTGCCCTTAGTTACCCGCTGTTTACCTGCACGACCTGTCACACAGGCAGCGGCTCGGAGGGCGTTTTACAGCGCCGCACAGGAAATCGTGTCTGCAACGGTTTCCTGTGCGGCGCTGTAAAACGCCCTCCGAGCCGCTGCCTGTGTGACAGGTCGTGCAGGTAAACAGCGGGTAACTAAGGGCAGCGGTTCCCAGCACCGCATAGCGGAAACGCTATGCGGCGCTGGAAAAAGTTCTAAGATAATACCGGAATCCGGCAGGCTAGGGGCACATCGCAAATGTGACCCTGGCCTAAGAAAGGGGTTTTAATAATCCAAGATGTTTTTCCAGACAATGATTTATTATCATTTCAAACTCTTAAACATAGGTTTAACCTATCTTATTCGGACAAAGCAATTTGGTTTAAAATTCACTCATACTTGACCTCAAAAAAGATTCTCTTTCTCCTACCCCAGAATATCATAGATTTACTATACAACCCCACAGATAACTCAAAGTGGAAAACTAATCATTTATATACATTATTTAATGATGATGTCGAGCTGCTGAAATCCAAAAATATCATCACATGGGAAAAAGAATTGCAGATTCAAGTAGATGTGGCTCAACTTTCAAAAACACTGAATATTGTTTATTCAAATACCATATGCACGTCCCTTCATGAATCCCACTACAAAATCCTTTCCAGGTGGTATTGGACGCCCGAAAGACTCCACCGAATATCTCCATCTGTGTCACCAGAGTGCTGGAGGGGCTGCGGGAAAGCAGGTTCCCTTTCACACATATTCTGGAGTTGCACTAAACTAAATACCTTATGGGTAGAGATCAAAAATCTTATTAGAGATATTACGGGTTTACATATCTCCCTCAATTCACAACTAACCCTCCTCCTGTTAGGAATTGATGACTTTCCAATCAACCTGAGGCACATTATATGCCATATACTAATTACAACAAAACTCTCAATAGCCTCAAAATGGAAGCTTCAGGTGGTACCTACTATCGCGGAGATAATAAATAGTATATCTACTCATAACGTATATGAGTATAATAATGCTTTGAGGACGAAAAATTATAACAAATATAAACTTAGATGGGAACCTTGGACACACACTTTCATGCCGAATTTAAACCTTATTTAGTTCTGCTGACATTGTAATATTACGATTTGCAATGATATAATTCTTACTTCACAGTTTGATTTTTATAAGAATGCAAACTAAACCTTTGGGATATGGTTTTATAGCAATGTAATTGTGACATTTTAGGATCAATGTAAATTTTTTTTTATTTATAATTGTTAACTGTAACCTTAAGATGTAAACTGTAACTTCACGATAATGGTTTCTTTTTGTTTTTTGTTTTTTATATATATCCCCATATTTATGTCCCCTCCCTCTTTATTTCCTGTAACATTTTATAAAAATAAACTGATTAAGAATAATATTTTACTGATTACAAAATTAATTTTACAAAAATATTTGTTTTGCTTATTATAAAAGATTCCTGTTTTATAGATTGCAGATAGTATACAGATTTTTAAATCATTTTATTTTTATGTAAGAATTGAAACATCAGATTTGTTTTGGAATTAACATTCCTTATTGTTTTAAGTGTTATTTTATCACATTTTAGACTTGTTTCAATTATAATTATTATTCTCTGCATTGATTTACATCGTGAAAGATTTGCATTGCCCTTTGGTTTGTTTGTTCTTTAGTCTCTGTGCTGAAATGGTGGGAATGAAGGTCATGCTTGAAGAGTATTTTAATATTCAGCAGAGCTTCATGCAATAAGATCTGTTTTTTTATTTATTGTATAGCTTTTAGAGAAAGGTTATCATGCTTATATTCAAATTACACATTAGTTTACTTTTTTAAATGTCTTGAGGGAAAGGATAAGGGTTGCAGCGGCTGAGAAATGTTTCAAGTTTATATCTTACATTGAACAACCTTACTAAAACCTGACTTACACAAGTAAGATACATTTAACTAATGTAATACATAACATTTATTTTGAAAGGTAATGTAAGTTACTTTTCATTAAAAAAGGGTCCGTGGAAAAAAAGCCTACACCAGAGATGATTGAAAAATCTGCTGTGAATAAAGTTTGACTCAAATTTCATGAAATTTGCAGGTCCCAGTACATTTGAACCATTTACATTTTGGTTATTATGGTTATTAAAAAAAATTCCCACATCGTTTTCACACATTGTCAAAAATTTCCATTGGCCTGAAGTGATCTGATTTTGCATACTTCCACATGGTGCCTCGCAGCAATTACACCACAAGATTGAACACAGTCAATCAGTGGGCCGTATCAGAGCCACAGCGAAAGAAGTGACCATTTTATGGTTTTATAGCCTAGAGCAGAAGGTCAGAGTGCACAGCTTCTCATTAGAGACAGGGATAAAAAGGTCAACAAAAGAGTGTGATGTACCACTGTCATACTACATAGTAACATAGTTTTTAAGGTTGAAGGAAGACTTTAAGTCCATCTAGTTCAACCCATAGCCTAACATGTTGATCCAGAGGAAGGCAAAAAAAAAACATGTGGCAACACTAGCTCCACATTGTGGGAAAAAATTCCTTCCTGACTCCAGATATGGCAATCAGACTAATTCCCTGGATCAACGCCCTATCAAAGAATCTAGTATGTATAACTGGTAATATTATAGTTTTTAAGAAAGGCATCCAGGCCCTCCTTAAATGTTAGTAGTGACTCACTCATTACAACATCATGTGGCAGAGAGTTCCATAGTCTCACTGCTCTTACAGTAAAGAATCCGCGTCTGTGATTATGATTAAACCTTCTTTCCTCCAGACGTAGAGGATGCCCCTTGTCCCAGTCTCAGGCCTAAGAGTAAAGAGATCATTAGAAAGGTCTCTGTACTGTCCCCTCATATATCTATACATCATTATAAGATCACCCCTAAGCCTTCGCTTTTCCAAGCTAAATAACCCCAAGTTTAATAACCTGTCTTGGTATTGCAGACGCCTTAGTCCTTTAATGACTTTTGTCGCTCTTCTCTGGATCCGCTCTAGTTCTGCTATGTCTTTCTTATACACCGGAGACCAGAATTGTACACAGTATTCTAAGTGTGGTCGCACTAGTGACTTGTATAGAGGTAATATTATGTTCTCCTCATGAGCATCTATGCCTCTTTTAATGCATCCCATTATTTTATTTGCCTTTGCAGCAGCTGCCTGACACTGGCCACTAAATGCGAGTTTGTCATCTACCCATACACCCAGGTCTTTTTCAGTGACAGTTTTGCCCAGTGTTTCCTCTGCCCAAGAGCATGACTTTACATTTATCCCCATTAAAGCGCATTTGCCATTTAGCAGCCCAAGCTTCTAGTTTACATAAATCCTCCTGTAATATAAAATTGTCCTCCTCTGTATTGATTACCCTGCAGAGTTTAGTGTCATCTGCAAATATTGAGATTCTACTCTGTATGCCCCCTACAAGGTCATTAATAAATATATTAAATAGAAGCGGGCCCAACACTGACCCCTGTGGTACCCCACTGTTAACTGTGACCCATTCTGAGTGTGTTCCATTAATAACCACCCTTTGTTTCCTATCACTAAGCCAGTTCTTAACCCACTTACACATATTTTCCCCTATCCCCATTGCCCTCATTTTATGTATCAACCTTTTGTGTGGCACCGTATCAAAAGCTTTTGAAAAGTCCATATACACCACATCCACTGCATTTCCTTGGTCCAGTCCAGAACTTACTTCTTCATAGAAGCTTATTAGATTAATTTGACAGGAACAGTCCCTCGTAAAGCCATGTTGATAATGGGGTTATTTTTCTTCAGATACTCCAGTATAGCATCTCTTAGAAAACCCTCTAGGATTTTACCCACAGTAGATGTTACGCTTACTGGCCTATAATTTCTAAGTTCAGTTTTTGTCCCCTTTTTGAATATTGGCACCACATTTGCTATACGCCAGTCCTGTGGTACAGACCCTGTTATTATGGAATCTTTAAATATTAAAAATTATGGTCTATCTATGACAGTACTTAATTCCTGCAGCACTCTGGGGTGTATCCTATCCGGGCCCGGGGATTTGTCAATTTTAGTGATTTTTAGACGATGCCGTACTTCCTCTTGGGTTAAGCAGGTGACATTTAATTGAGAATTTTTGTTATCACTGATCATATTGTCCGTCATGGGATTTTCTTGTGTAAATACTGTTGAAAAATAGTCATTTAGCATGTTGGCTTTTTCCTCATCCTCATCCACCATTTCACCCAGACTATTTTTAAAGGGGCCAACACCATCATTTTTTAGTTTCTAACTATTTATGTAGTTAAAAAATATTTTGGGATTCTTTTTACTTTCTCTGGCAATGAGTCTCTCTGTCTCAATCTTTGCTGCCTTGATTTGCTTTTTACAAATGTTATTTAATTTTCTGTATTTATTTAATGCCTCATCACTAACTACTTGCTTTAATTCCCTAAATGCTTTCTTTTTGTCACATATTGCACTTTTTACCGCTTTATTTAGCCATAGTGGTTTCCTCCTATTTCTAGCATGCTTATTCCCATAGGGTATATATTGTGCACAGGTCCTATTCAGGATGCTAATAAACATCTCCCATTTGTGCTGTGTACTTTTATGTCTCAGGACATCGTCCCAGTTTATTGCACTAAGATCATCCCTCAACCGTTGTAAATTTGCCTTCCTGAAGTTTAGTGTCCTTGTAGCCCCTCTACTACACGTCTTAGTAAAGGATACTTGAAAGCTTATTAAGTTATGATCATTATTACCCAAGTGACCTCCAACTCGTATATTTGATATGCGGTCCAGCCTGTTGGTTAATATTAGGTCCAGCAGTGCCCCCCTTCTTGTTGGGTCCTGAACCAGTTGTGAAAGGTAATTGTCTCTCATAGTTTTCAAAAACTTATTACCTTTGCTGGAACTGCAGGTTTCTGATCCCCAATGTATTTCAGGGTAGTTGAAGTCCCCCACAATAATGACTTCTCCCTGAATTGCTGCTTCATCTATTTGCTTTATGAGGATATTCTCCTCCACTTCCATTATTGTTGGGGACTTATAACAAACCCCTATCAGTAATTTATTATTTTTTCCCCCTCCCCTTATCTCCACCCACAGGGACTCTACATTTCCATTAGATTCACCTATATTATCACGCAGGATGGGTTTTAAGGATGATTTTACGTATAAACATACACCTCCTCCTCGCCTATTTGTACGGTCATTTCTGAACAGACAATAGCCCTGTAAATTAACAGCCCAGTCATGGCTCTCGTCCAGCCAAGTCTCCGAAATCCCCACCATGTCATAATTATTTTCCAACAAAATCAATTCTAATTCCTCCATTTTGTTGGTGAGGCTTCTGGCATTAGTGTACATGCACTTTATGCATCTCTCTTTACCTCTATTCCTTCCTACTAGATTGACTGTTCTAACCCCACCCCCCATGCCACCCCCAACTTTATTACTTGTGCCCAGGTTACTATTTACACTATCTTCCCCTCCTATACAATGAATACCCTCCCCCCCAATCCCTAGTTTAAACACTCCTCCAACCTTCTAGCCATTTTCTCCCCCAGCACAGCTGCACCCTCCCCATTGAGGTGCAGTCCGTCCCTAGCATAGAACCTGTAGCCAACAGAGAAGTCGGCCCAGTTCTCCAGGAACCCAAACCCCTCCTTCCTACACCAATTCCTGAGCCACTTATTTATCTCCCTAATCTCCCTTTGCCTCTCTGGTGTGGCACGTGGTACAGGCAGTATTTCAGAGAATACTACCTTGGAGGTCCTTGCCTTAAGCTTGCAGCCTAATTCCCTGAAATCATCTTTAAGGACCTTCCACCTACCTCTAACTTTGTCATTTGTGCCAATGTGCACCATGACCGCTGGGTCCTCACCAGCCCCTCCCAGTAATCTGTCAACCCGGTCAGCGATGTGCCGGACTCGAGCGCCAGGTAGGCAGCACACTGTTCGACGATCCCTGTCTTTGTGACAGATTGCCCTATCTATTCCCCTAATAATTGAGTCCCCCACTACCAGCACCTGTCTGGCCTGTCCATCTCTCCTGGTTTCCCCCTTACTGGAGCAGACACTCCTCTGGCTTTCAGAGGTCATGCCCTGCTGCAGCAGTGCTATCCCTGAACTCACACCCCCCTCATCTGCCAACATAGCAAATTTATTGGGGTGTGCCAGATCAGGGCTAGCCTCCCTGGCATCCTTCCCTCTACCCCGCCTTCCAACTGTCACCCAGCTGGCTACCTCACGGTCCTGCAGCTCCATACTACCATCCTCCCCCACATCTAATCCATTGAGCAGCTGTTCAGTGAGCAGCAGACTCCTTTCCATATTGTCTATGGATCTCAGCGTTGTCAGTTGTTCATTTAGATCCAGTATCTGGGCTTCCAAATGCACAACGTACTCACATCTCACACGGCAGTATGCACCCTCGACCGGCTGGTCAAGGAATGCATACATGTGGCAAGATGTACACTGGATGGCATTGCCAATCATGGAGCTCATTTCCCAATGGGGATTGCACCAGACAGAAATGATAAGAAAAAAGAAATGCAAAGTATTAATAAAATACAACCAGCAATTCAGTAAGTCCTCCCTTCCAAACTCCCTTAATCCAAAGTCACTGAATAACAAGTCACACACTTACTTCTGTCGCACTTGCGCTCTCTCACACTCAGTTCGCCACACTCGCTAGAAAATCAGATTTAAAGCTTTTTTTTTTTTTTTCCCTTAGCAGAAAATCAGCCTACAGCTCAGTGTACTTCCAAAGGACTGGAAGCCCCAACCAGCTGCTTCTTATAAACCCTTAATTATGCACCCCCACCCTTAATTAACCCCTTGTAAGTATAGCTACACCACAGGTTTTAAGTGCAAAGTAGTTAACCCTTTAACTTACAGGTAGTAAAATAAGAGACTATAAACTTGTAGAGAGAAAAGAAAGTTAAGAAAGCCCAATAAAATTAAAAAGGTAAAAAAAAAACAAAAAAAAAACAGTCAGCAATTCACACAGGTATTTGTTGCAGGATTCCCAAACACCTCCTCACTGAATCACAAGTCACACACTTACTTCTGTCGCACTTGCGCTCTGTCACACTCAGCTCGCCACACTCGCTAGAAAATCAAATTAAATTTTTTTTTCCCCTTAGCAGAAAATCAGCCTACAGCTCAGTGTACTTCCAAAGGACACTGATAATAAAGGGAACCTGTCACCTCCGAAAAGCCACCTAACCTATCATTACATGTCCCTGCACCTTCCTATTACCATTATAACTATCCCTCTCACTGCTAAAGTCCTGTTTTTAATGTTGTAAAAAATGTTTTTAAACTTACTCATTAAGATGATAATGGAGTGGGGGCTATATGCAATAGTCCCCCTGTGCGTGTTGGTTTGCAGCCTCCAACATCCTATATCATGCCCCCATGGGCGTGATCTTGAAATTAAATATTGCGCCCCCATCCTGGCTCACTTCGCTCTGCTATGCAGCTTTCCTGTGGGAATGACGCTGAATGCGTAATTTACGGAACCGCGGATCCCTTAGCAACCAGATGTTTATCTTAGCAGCGGCACAGCGCTGCTAAGCAGGGCTCCATAGGACCCCGCATAGCAGTGCACACCGCAGCTACGGTAAACATCAGGTTGCTAAGGGGCCAAAGCAACCCAATGTTTACCGCAGCAGCGGTGTATGCTGCTATGCGGAGTTCTATGGAGCCCCGGTTAGCAGCAGTGTGCCACTGCTAAGATAAATATTGGGTTGCTAAGGTGCCCACGGCTCCATAAATGATGCGTTCAGCATCATTCCTACAGGAAAGCTGCATAGTAGAGTGGAGGGAGCCAGGCTGGGTGCGCAAAATTTAATTTCAAGATAACGCCCATGATAAAGACTCCTGGAGGCTGCAAACAAACATGCCCATGGGGACTATTGCATATAGCCCCCACTTCATTATCATCTTAATGAGTAAGTTTAAAAATGTTTTTTACAACATTAAAAACAGGCATTTAGCAGAGAGAGGGATAGTTATAATGATAATACGAAGGTGCAGAGACATGTATTGATAGGTTAGGTGGCTTTTTGGAGGTGACATGTTCCCTTTAATAAGAGCATAGTCAGCTCAGCCTCCTCCATGACTAGTGCCTGTACATCCATGGAGCCTTTTGGTTTATACAGAGATCCAAGGAGAAGCTCACTGATGCACTGCTGATGCTGGACTAATTTCCCCGTGGATCACTGTCCCAATTGATGAATATAGAAAATTACAGGGATAATCTCAGTTTTTAGATAGTAATACGCAGATTCAAGTGATTTGGACATACGTGACCTGTAAAGTCTGTGTGACTAATATGACTGATTCCTGATAAATTGCACTACAGCATTCATTTTTTACACTGTTAGTGCATTACAAGCAAGAAGGGAATCTTAAATCCAATTATGTAATTTGCATAAAAGTATGTAAACGGCACTAAGCAATAGTTGTTTCATACATATATTCCATTTGTCTAGATTTTAGGTTCCCAATTGATATATTGTAGGGGGGGTCTAGGGTGCTGGCACCCCCATCCTGGAGGATACTGTACATTTGTAAGCATTCTTTGCTGTATCATTATTGTGCATTATGAAGTTGAATATTGTTGGTTTATTAGAAATATGTAATGTGGTCTTCTAGTGATCGATGCTTGTATTACTGTTGCCATGGCATTTTGGGTCAGCTAGGGTTAATGGTAGTGGGTAGGTTGTAGACATGACCGAGCAGGAGAGCTACCAAGATGATAAAGTGAAAGCAAGCAGAATGGTGGCTCCAAGAATGAATTTGGCAAGATCTTCGGGTCAAACTCAGTACCCAAGGACACAGTAGTCTAAGTGGAGGACTGAGTAGTAATAGCCATGTACTGTGTCCCTAAAGGGTTGAGTTTGTAGGTCTCCAGGTTGCATTCCTTTCCTTCTGGCAGATACTCAAATACTCTACTTGGTTTCCAAAGGCCTGAAGTATTTAATGAGTGGGCTGTAGATGTAAAGTGGAAGAGTGCTGTCTTATAGTCCATTGCAATAGATTGCACTAAATCCAGTGGGCGATGTGGAGTGGATCCAAAAACACTATATGATTTTGCTGAAGGTCACTAGTGCTCATGGTACTCCTCTGCCAGATGTCTCGGGGGCAGCAGGAGCTACTCATCCAGGGACATTCTCCACCACCACCTGCACCCCCTGCACACTGCATCATGACTATTGCTGGAGAAGATGATGGAGGAATTAGGGGATAACTATACCCTCTAGGAGTGATGGGAGTATCTTGTGAAACAGTGACAGACCTTTAGGGTTTGGCTGCAGCTTGGTGGCTAACCAAGAGATGCATGGCCTCCACTATATGCCACATTTTCTCATGGTTGTCCTCTTTCTGCCACTACTCAAAGTCATCAGTGGTGGCAACCCGACATACATCAACCGCGAATCACCCCTTGCTGCCCATTATCTTCATGAAGGTGACCTCCTCCCCGACAAAGATTGTGCAGAGTTTATTGGGAACATGGTCATGCAGCAGGGTGGAGAGGCTGACATATCACAAATGTCCAGTACCTTGTTCAACTAGAAAGCTGAGCCTCCTTTATTGGAACAATGTCACCACCTTGCTTCAGTTACATTAGTTATGGAAGTAATTGGCCCATGCAACCACTCTCATCATTTGGCATCCAGTCAACTATCTGGTGGTTCATGCCATATCAGATAGTTGCTTGGAAGGGCTAGGGGTCCCCACATGGCATTCTTCCAATTGAAGGCCTCTGTCAAGAGGTGCTACAAGTGGTTTGGGAATCAGGGTCTTCTACCTCTTCTACCTCCTCCTGTTCCTCTTCCTCATCTTCCTCATCCCTCTCATCATACTCATCATGCTCCTGGTCCTGGTGAATTTGCTGATCCAGTAGCTGTGGCACCAGCTGCAGGTGTGATACAGCCAGGCATGCTGTAAAATCCTCTGGAGTCTGTCATCTTTGTCTCCTGGAAATGGATCACCTCCTGACTATGAGCTTATCAGGTCCTCCTCTTGCATCCGAGCCCAGCACTGAATCTCGATTTTGTTGCTTATGAGGTCCAATGTGGGTATTGTGGTGGAGCTCCACGTCTCATATGTGTCCATGTTGTCCTGTGCAGGCTGCTCTGGTTCTGGTGCTGCTGAATCACTCTCGGCACCTGGAGTGGTGAGGAAGATGACCTCCATATCTTGCGGGGGATCTATAGCCAAACTGCAAACTACAGGCACATTTTAGCAAACACAACAATAACTGTAGCAAATTGTAGCTGCATTGTACTGCATTGCACTGCTAAAATGGCACTGAGCTCCGTGGTGATACCTATTTCCTTTGCATAGGGTCCCATCTCATCCAGTGTCGGGAGTCAGACACAAACGTTCACTTACAGGATATTACTGTTTGCACAGTCTTGTTGCCTATCTACTCATTAACCTCTCCATGGGTTGAGCTGCAGAAGTCATGTCACATACAAATCCCATTCCCCATGCCACATGGTAACACCTGAGATGGTGGCTGGGTTGAAGCCTTTCATACTTGGAGGAGAAATAATGCTGAAAACAAATAAGTTTATTCAAGCCATCAATTCATCTGGAATTCTGCATAAGGCTAGTGGGCAGCAATGCGAGGACAAGCACAATATTAATGGAACATATAACATACTTGTGCACATGCCAGAAATCTGTACTCTAAACCTATAAAATGAAATGAAGTAAGATGATTGCACATCTTCAAGAAGCAATATCCATAGTATAGTGTTTCATGAGTGTGAACAGACCTATAAGACCATGTATGTGAAGCATATAATGGCCATATGCTATTTTTATATGAATTGCTATCACATAATTGTAGAAGAAATGGCTTCGCATGCTGCTGACCCTCTGCAATAGTAAAGGTTTGCTCTAAAAAAATAAACAATGATAAAAAAAAAAGAATAAATAATGAAATAAAAAAAATTCCCAAAAAATTCCCCCAAAAATATTAATCTCTCTTAAATTGATGTTTCAAGGGCATTTTAAGCTTCCTACTCTTTACAGCTGCTGCCATGTCTGGCACTGTTTCCAAAATTCACACTCTGTAGGTGTCAAAACACCTGCAAATTCCAGGAAGCTTAAAAAAATTAATTTAAAGCTCCATAAAATTCTACAGCTTCATACAAGCCAGTAGACCCCATGGTGGGCGGGAACACTCCTAAGGTTATATGTTGTTCCCTGCCAATGGGTTTTCCAGTGAGCATTTTGACTCCAAACAATCAAGGAACGTTTTAGGGCTATTTTGAATTTTGAACTTTTTTCCCGAAGAAAACCATTTATGATGATTTTTTTCTAAATTGCTCAAGTTTCCAATCCCAAACAAAATCATCAATTTTCGTGCCGAATTTGAAATGTTCTGGCAAAGTTCATCATCTCTAATTAAGACAAAAGTTAAAAAAAAGTTACAATATCAAAGCATAAAACAATCCATTGAAATGCATTAATAATGATAATTGAGCTCAGATACTTGATCTCTCTACGAAGGTTTATGCAATCCAGTGTTTTAGGCTGCCTTCAGATTTGCAGATGCCTCCGCAGCGTTTTGCAGAGGCATCTGCAAGCATCTGCATGCAGACCGCAGCCCCTATGTTTATAATGGGGCGCACGGCGGTCTGCAGATGCTTGCAGACCGCCGTGCGCACCCATTCACTCCTATATGTGATCTGTGCGCAGGCGGATGCCTGCGCACAAATCACACACTCTCGCCCGCACCAGGTACGCAACATGTCGCGTCCCTGGTGCGGACGAGAGTGTGTGATCTGTACGCAGGCATCCGCCTGTGCACAGATCACATATAGGAGTGAATGGGTGCGCACGGCGGTCTGCAAGCATCTGCAGACCGCCGTGCGCTCCATTATAAACATAGGGGCTGCCGTCTGCATGCAGATGCTTGTAGATGCCTCCGCAAAACGCTGCGGAAGCATCTGCAAATCTGAAGGCAGCCTAAGATACAGTATTGAAAATTCAATACGCCTCCTCAGTCAAAAAACCTCTACGACTAAATATGTTGAGTAGAGTAGACTCTATAGATTTCTCTATTCTTATCACCCATATTGTATCACTCCATTCTGTGCCTTCTCTCACTCTATCAGTTTTGGAAAGCTTAAGCTGTTTAAAAGGTGATAATCAGCATTTTTGGTAAATTACAAATAAAAAAAAAATGATTCTTAAACATGACGTGTTGCTCAGCAATGGTCACTAAAGTTTGGGTTGCTGTTTAACTAGAAACGTAAGTCTTATTCTCAGTAGCAGTATTACCCAGTGTATTACTATTTAGTACATTGTTATAGATTTTATAACCTCTTCTCAAATTGCATGAACTCACATTTATAAACATTATGCTTCAATTGCCATTTCTGAGCCCAATTCTATAATTTGTATAAATCACTCTGTAATATTAACTTATTCTCCTCCTCTGTTGTGTTTTCCTTGCAGAGTTTAGTATCATCTGCAAATATTTAAACTCTACCTGCATGCCATCTACAAAATAATTAATAGAGATTTTAAAAAAGAGGGCCCAATACTGACCCCTGCAATATCCTACTATTAACTGTAACCCAGAGTGTTTTCTATTAACAACTAATCTCTCTTCATATCACTTAGCCAGTTAGATTGATAACACATATTTCCCGCTAGTCTCACTACTCTCATTTTATATGCTAACTTGTTTTGTGGCAGTGTATCAAATGCTTTTGAAACGTCCAGGTAGATGAATACTTAGATAGCAGAGGACATTTTTGAACCACTGTCCATCATTTTTTAAATTCTTGAAGAACAGAAGAAGTTCAAGAAGACTGGAGAAGAGCAAATGCTGCCCCTATATTTAAAAGGGGTAAGAAGATTGACCCATGGAACTGTATGCCTATAAGCCTGACATCCATACTAAAAATGATCTTTGAACAAATTATTAAACAACATGTATGCAAGTACCTGGATGAGGAAGAAGTGATTAAACAGAGCCAGCATGGGTTTATAACTAATAAGTCATGTCAGACAAACAATACTCTTCTATGACAGAATCACTGACTCGGTAGATCAGGGAAACACAATAGATATGGTATATCTTGACTTCAGCAAATTATCTGTTAAAGTATATCATACCATCCTTAATGAAAAAATTACCCAGTATGGAATGGATAAGGCAACTGTTAGGTAGATTCATAGCTGGCTTAGTGATCAGACACAAGGAGTGGTCATAAATTGCTGCAAATTCAGTTGAAATAATGTTTCATGTAAGGTATCTCAGGGCTCTGTCCTGGGCCCTGTGTTATTCAACATATTTATCAATGATTTGGAAGAAGGAACTGAGAGTAAACTGATAAAAACTGCTTAAAACACAGGGCTAGGAGGGATAGCTAACACAAGAGAAGAGGTGGAGAGGATTCAAAAATATCTAAACAAACTGTAAAAGTGGACAGCAACTAACAGAATGGTTTTTAACTAGGAAAAATACAAAGTCCTACATCTGGGAAAGAAAAATAAAAAGAGCATATACTGAATGGGAAAAAAAAGGCTAAACAACAGCCCGTATGAAAAAGGCTTGGGTACACTAATAGATTGCAGACTGAACATAAGTCAACAGCATAATATAGCAGCAAAAAAGGCAAACACAATTTTGAGATGTATTAACAGGAGCATACGGTCCTGATTACATGAAGTCAATATTACCCTCTACTCATCTTTTTTCAGACCTCATCTGGAATACTGTGTCCAGTTCTGTGCACCACATTTTAAAAAAGACATCAACAGGCTTGAGCTGGTTCAGAGAAGAGCAATCAGAATGGTGACCAGTCTGAAAACCATGTCCTGTGAGGAATGGTTACAGAATATGGGAATATTTAGCTTGTCAAAAAGAAGACTGAGACTCAATAACTGTCTCAAAATATCTCAAGGGCTTTCACACCGTAGAGGGATCAGCTTTATTCTCATTTGCACAAGGAAAGACTAGAAGCAATGCAAAAAACTAAATGGGAGGAGACAAAGATTAGATATTAGAAAAAACATTTGACAGTGAGAGTGATCAACGAGTGGAACAGGCTGCCATGAGACATGGTGAGTCTCCCTTTAATGGAAATATTCAAACAGAGAAATAATGTAGTGACCACGGAACTCCATTCCAACTCTATCTATCAACCCTTTCTATGATTCTATGATTCTAAGCTTGTTCCCTCTGCTTTGTCTCCATTGTCACCACCTTCTCAGATGTCTTTAATGGATGCTTATAATATGAGGTGTAAAGGATCATTGACTTCTGGATGGTCTAGAATTCTCTTCAATACCTGATTCATTAGAAGAGATATAGACTCAAAGAAAGATCATGGTTTCCTGCTCGTTCAGTGAGGGCTGATTGATTAGTTGGAGCCTTTCATCATAGGTTTCCTGGGAAACCTGGGGTCTGGTGGCCCTCCTTGAAGAGGTGGTACTGTCACGATCTCCACACTGCTATGCTTTGTTTCTGTTGTATGATGCCATACCTGGTCCATGGGTGTGGTTGAGCTGTCAATCTGTTTTGTCTGTGTTATTTTATATGCAGGGCCTGGTGTTGTTCCTACTCCGCAATGATTGATCTGCTATTTAAGTATGCAGTTTTCTCTGATGTCAATCATACACTTGCATGTGCTGTGTAGACTCTGGTGCTTCCTAGCTCTGCTATCTGACCCATTCTGACCTTAGTTCTTTTTTGCCTGATTTTCTGAACTGTAAATCTGTCGTGTTTATGATTTTGCCTTTTCGATGGATACTGCTTTGCCCTCCTGATGCACCTGACCTTGGCTCATGTTTTGGACTACGTCTCTGGTTTCTCCTATTGTACTGTTCACTTCCTGAAACTAACCCCCTGGATTTTCTGACTACTCTATCGACACTATCCCAGTAAGTACTGTGTTATCTCAGACTTTTTGTTGTGACACTGTGTCTTTTACGGTAGTGACTCATGTCACATCTAGTATGAACCACAAACTGTTATCGTTCAGGTTATCTCATCTCTAATAATCACAATGCCCTTTTTATTTTAATATGCAAATAGAGTCTGTGGAGCCTCGGTTAGGAGTCTCAAACACAGAACTAGCCATATATTCCTCCAAGGAAGGACCCAGCCAAGGGGTGGCTCCTTGCGGAGAACACCATAACCACCATATTAAGTGGCCCTTTTTATTTTAATGGATTTTAAATAAAAGGACATTTTCAATTAATACCTGCTTTTGCGGTCACTCTGCCTTGACAAACCAATGGGCTGGCCAACATCCCAGTACAATGAAGTTGTGAAAATAACTTGTGGTAAGCATATATCCCCTTTTGTTTATAGGAAACTGGTAGCTATTGTAAATCTTAATAACTGCTGATATATGAAAACAGATGTGATTAAGATAGCACATGGATGACAGTAAAGATGAAAAATCACCTGTTTTTGGCTGAAAATCTGCTGATTTTTTTTTTTTATAAACTCATGATCTTGGCCTTAAAAGGATGTGAAAATGTAGCTTAAAAGGGTTATCTGGAATTGCTTTAAAAAATGTGCCTAAGCACTAACATGCCGGTAGATGCCACCTACCTGCCTGTTGTGCCTGACACCGCTGACCTCCGTTCACCCCCAGAACAGAACAGTCACAGACCACTCCTGCAGGGGACAATATGGAAAAGAAGCAGAGTGGGCATGATATTTCTATAAATCTCATCCACTTTGCTGGAACTGCAAAACATTGCCTTTCTGATGCAGAAAAAAATACACAGTGCAAAAAACGTACCAAGAAATCATTGTGAGGACATAATCTCAAGAAGAGTGTTTCAGGAGTTCTCATATGGCTGTCATTGGAAAAAAAAAGTTATGGCTCTCAGAAGAAAGGTAGATAAAATCTAAATCATGAAAATGAAAATTTGCTGTTGTATTAGAGGGGTTAAAATTCTATTTTTTCTGAAGGAAGAAATCTTTGAAATGATCCTGACCAAAGAAACCCAAGATTTCTTTAAGGTTTATGCATTCTCCTAAATTGTAAGAAACATAAAAGGCCTAAAGGTGCCTGTTTGTTGTATTTTTCAATTTAGGTAATGGTCCCAGTGTGGCCCTTGTAAGACGCAAAATTTCGAAAGCCTTGTGGCCATATGAAAGATGTAGAGAAAGCTAATAAAGATTTTGGCTTACTTGTTCTTGATTCCCAACTGCTGAAACTTAATTGTGTTTGCTGTTCCAATTACTGCATCAAAGTAAAGTTTATCAGAGGAACTTATCTTAGTATTCATTTTGCTAAATAAAGTTTCTCTTGGGTAAACTACAAACCGATTGCAGCATATCTCTATCTTTCCATGCCATGGTATTTTTTTAAATTTAACATTTTATTTAGCAGTTGCTTAGCAAGTGGATGCACATGCAATAATAAGAAATACGGCTCTATGTATATCAGTATGTAGGATAGAATAACTCTAAATGTTAACATTATTTAACTTCTCCATGACATTTGAAGTAAGTTTACATCATGATCGAAAACGGGTAACCAATATACAAACTTACATCATGGCGATCATGTGGGCACAGGAGCCTTTTCTGGCTGTTTAAACCTCTAAATGCTGCAATCAATAGTAAATGTAGCATTTAAGGGGCTTGGAGAGGGAGTGCACTCAGCTTGCTATAGGGTCATTCCATGTCAAGTGAACCAATGATTATTACCTCTATATTTTTAATTCTTTTGAGATTTTGTTATTTGATAATAGCATGTCAGACAATGCAAAATGTGAAGAGAAAAAATTTTTTAAAAAATTTATTTTTTTTTTAAATGATTTTCAAAGTTCGGAAAAAGTGTGAATTTCGCTGTTGCCTGCCTTTACGTTTCTCCTCATAACTAAGGCTAGGAATAAGATAGAGAGACAAAATAAACACCATTCTACTCAGAACTATACAAGCTTTCACCAGATATGTCACAAGAGGATCTTTGTTAATATTTTACCCATGTGATCGCAAGCGCAAAACTTTAAAACGTATTTCCGAAAAATCGGCGCGCTTTAAATATTTAAAAAACTGCCCATGTGTCTGCTTTGCTCTTAGCCACATCTGTACCAAATTTCAAGTTGGGATCGCAATGGGATCATATTTTAACATATTTTACTATTAATAGCGTCAATGGGTCATTCCATATCAAGTGATCTAAATATGAATATTTTTTTTTACCTGACGTCTTTAGATTTTTTTTTTTTTTTCCTTTATGAAGTACTACTTTAGTTAATTACAAATTAAAAGTTTGGAATTTTTTTCTTCATCAGTTAATTTTTTACAGATTTTTAAAGTTTAAAAAAAGGGTGAATTTTGGCCTGGTACGACTTTAAATTTTTTTATCTCGGGCTAGAAATAAGATAGAGAAACAAAATAAACACCATTCTACTCAGAACTGTCCAGGCTTTCACCAGATATGTCACAAGAGTATATTTGTTAATTTTAATTTTTTACCTATGCGAATGCAAACGCAACATTTTGAAACGCATTTCCGAAAAAAACATTTTAATAAAAATTTTCCAAAACTGCCCATGTGTCTTTTATGCTCTTAGCCACATCTGTACCAAATTTCAAGTTGGGATCGTGATGGGATCATATTTTAAAATATTTAACTATGGTTAATCTCATTTTTATTAAATTTTGAAAAAACATATGAAAGACATACATTCAATCTTTTAACAAAATCTTGAGACATATAAAATATACAAAAAGAGAATTCACAAAGTTATTAGTAACTTTAAGATAAGCTGCAAATTTACTTTTGCGCTTATCTCTGGTGCAATATATACTACAATCTAAATATAATTCCAAACACTCAAGTATACAACCTTTCTCAGGGTTTTGAGATGTTCTGATGTCAAGGGGACAAGCAGCCCCAGCAGAATGATTTTTATTACTTGGCCCCTTCTAACAGGTTGACCACGTAAGTGGGTCATTACCCGTTGAGGCCTAGTTGGAATAGTCTAGCGACTGGTGTACCGGAAAGGAAGGCCGAAATATTAATGATCTACTCACAGCTCAGAGTTTTCTTTCTTTTAATGGTCTTTTTATTGAAAATTTAAGTCATAATCAAACAATCAACATTTTTCGTTCCCTAACATAGGGAAGAAGGCATAACAGTAGATATAGATAAATCATTCAATAGAAATGTAATAGAACATTTTTGTAAATACTCTGCATTCATAGCAAAAGTGTAAAAGTAAAAAAGAATCAACAGGGGGGGAGAACAAAGGGAAAAATAGGGGTGGATGGGGAGGAGGTGGGGGGGGGGGGGTGTATATGCAAGAGAGAACCCGGTATTTTCCTCACTCGGAGGTATGCAACAACAGAAATTCAGGAGTCGAACGATACCACATCCAGAGCGTCCACGTTTTCTCAAAGGTCTCTTGTGAACCAAATGAAAGAGCTGCCAGTTCAGCTGCACGATACACCATGTCTACTTCTCGTATTATTTGTGGTTTCGTCGGGGTCTTATCAGATTTCCATAGGGCAGAGACAAGGAGTCTACAAACGGCTATGATATTAGAAGCTAATTTGGATACAAACAGGTCTTTTGGCCATATGTAAAAATTAAGAAGGGAAGTGAGAGGCGTGAGAGTTGTGTCCCTCTGTAGAACATCCGTGAGTAATGTTGATACCATTGACCAGAATACTTGGATAAGAGGGCATTGCCACCACATATGAAAGTATGTCCCTACTCCGGAGTTGCATCTCCAGCAGGAGCTTGACATTTGTGGGTGCCATCTATGTAGTTGTGAGGGGGTGCGGTACCATCTCGTAACTACTTTATAAGTGCTTTCTTGAATTTTTACACAAGAGGAAGGGCCATGAGATCCTCTGTATATCTGTCTCATTTGTTGTTCTGAAAATTGTATTTGTAGATCCCGTTCCCACGGTTCCAGAAAGTCTCTCTTAATATGGTCTGTGTCAAGCGTTAGTTGTTTATATAGTGAAGATAGTATTTTTGTGGGTTCTGCCAATTGTGAACATAATTGTTCAAACATTGTCAAAGGTCTCATGAAGTCTAAGTGTTTCAGGTGTTTGTGCATAAATGCTTTTAATGTACCGTATTGCAGAAAGGATAAATTAGGCAACAAATTGGATTGCTGTATTTCTTGGTGGGAGAGCAGTGCTCCATCCACCAGGAGGAGGTCGATTGGGATAGGGTCATTAGGATTCAGTTCCAAGTCCCCCGGGTTGCTAGCTCGAGAACCTGGCGGTAATCTGCCTACGAGATCTCTCAAATTTAGAATCGGAGTCATTGGAGGGAGCAGCCGACCACATTCTTTTTTCCAAATGGCTACAATGGTTTTAGTAAAGGTGTTACCAAATAATTTTGAGTCAGTATAGCAATCTGAAAGAAGTGCCAGGGACCTTAAAGGTACGGGCGACATAGCTTCTTCAATTGGCAACCATAACTTATGCGGTGGTCGTCTAATCCAGTCCACGACTCTCGTCAGCATAGCTGCCGTATAGTATTTACGTATATCAGGTGCTCCCATACCACCACTGTTTCTTGGCATGGTAAGTGTCCGGTATTTGATACGCGGTTTTTTAGCATTCCAGATAAAGTTAGAAATAAATGTGTGGATTCTGTTCAACATATATTCCGGGATGCGGATTGGGAGCATCTGAAACAGATAAAGGAATTTTGGTAGGATCATACTTTTAATTAGATTTTTTCGGCCTATCCACGATAGGAAGGGCGCTCTCCATGATTTAATCGTTTCTTTTGCTTTTTCTAATGTGGGAAGTACATTAAGGGAGAGAAGATCTTTATCCGAGTGTCCAATCTTTATACCTAGGTAAGTGATGTATTTCTCTGGCCATTTAAAAGGGAATCTAGTTTTATATTTGGTTATGGTATGTTCGGGAATATTGAGGCCTAGCGCCTCTGATTTAGACAAATTAATTTTATAATTGGAGAGTTGGCCATATTTTTCTAATGTTTGAACAAAGGCAGGGATGCCCCTATCCGGTTCGGATAGAATTACCAACAAATCATCTGCAAACGCCGCTGACTTGTGGTGTACATTATTCAGTTGGAATCCTTTAATATCTTTATTCATTTGGATGCTCCGTAGCAATGGTTCCATAACTAAAACATACAATAAGGGGGACAAGGGACCCCCCTGCCTTGTACCATTTTTTATTAGAAAGGGATCTGAAAGTGTGTTATTAATTTTTAGTTTAGCTGACGGGGAAGTGTACATTTTGAATATGGCCTCTATTAATGGGGGAGGTATATGAAAAGCCATTAGGGTGCTACGAAGAAATGTCCAGTCCACCCTGTCAAAGGCCTTCTCGGCGTCTGTACTCAGAAGGACCATCTGTTTTTGGTTTCTTTTGGCGTATTGCATTAGGTGTAAAATTCTGCTTGCATTGTCTCTTCCCTCTCGCCCTCGCACAAATCCCGTCTGCTCCAGCGAGATCAAATGGGGAATCAGGTCCGTCAAGCGTCTTGCTATTAAGCTAGCATACAGTTTTAAATCCACATTGAGCAAGGAGATGGGTCTGTAGTTCCCGCATTGCGTTGGATCTTTGCCTTCTTTATGCAGAAGTGTAACATGTGCTTCTAAGGACTGGGGGGGAAGAGAGCTGCCGTTTAATACTGCGTTGCACATCTTTAACAGGTGTGCGTTTAATTCTGGAGAAAACGTCTTATAATAGAGTAGCGAAAAGCCATCTGGCCCTGGGGATTTGCCCGATTGACCTTCAGACAGGATGGACTGGAGTTCCTCCGGCGCAAAGGGTTTTGTTAACCATTCCCGTTGTTGCTCATCTAATTTCGGTAAGGATAAGGATGAAAGAAATGAGTCTATGTCTTGTTGTCTGTGAGTTTGGTTCACTACAAGGTTGTGTGTTGGAATCTGATATAAATTTTTATAGAATGTTAGGAATTCTGAGATAATTTGATCATAGTTTTGTGATATTTGGCCCGTACCTGTTTTGATCCTGTGGATAAAGGTTCGGGATTGTCTCTTTTTAATCAAAGAGACCATTAACTTGGAAGCTTTATCCCCATGTACCATAATTCGGTTTCTCCAATTTGCGAAATATTTAGCTCCATTCCGATTGAGGAGATCTTTAAGGCGTTGTCTGCATTCTGTAAGTTTTATCATGGTTGGATGGTGTAGTGTTGTCTGGTGTTGTTTCTCTAGGTAGATAATATCTTTATACAATTTTTCTATGTCAGCTTTCCTTTGTTTATTTCGAAATGATGCTATAGATATAATAATACCTCTTATAGTTGCCTTATGGGCTTCCCAAATAATCGTGGGATCTACGTCTGGTGTGTTATTATGTTGAAAATAATCTTTAATGGCCGTTTGAATTTTGAGTTTAATCTCGGTAGATTTTAATAAGGATTCATTCAATCTCCATGTCCTATTGGGTTGGATAGGTCTGCCCATTCCAGCTTTATAGTCACCATTGCATGGTCTGAGTACAACGCCGGAAGGATTCCTGTTTCTATAATTGTCGGGAGGAGATTTTTGGATACAAATAAATAGTCTAGTCTATGATAGTTCTTATGAGGGTGAGAGAAATAAGTGTATGTTCTATCCTGGGGGTGGTGATATCGCCATATATCTATCAAGTTCGCTGTGTGGAAAGAAGATCGTATTTGGGCTAATTCTCGCCTTGAGATGTTACTGTTCCCTGTCGAGGTATCCAATAAAGGTTCCAACGTTATATTTAAGTCTCCTCCAATCAAAACTGAGCCTTCAGCAAATAGTGAGAGTTTATTGTGAACTTTCTTTATCCAGGATGAGTGTTTTGTGTTTGGGGCGTAAATACTTCCTAATGTAATCATGGAACCCTCCAGTAAACCCTTCACAAATATATATCTACCCTCATCGTCAACCAGTTTGTCAATGAGTAAGAATGGGACATTTTTCGTCAGGGCAATAGCTACTCCTCTGGACCTTTTTTGGGGAGAGTATGCATGGTACCAGCTATTATAATGATTCTTTTCGAAATTAGGCGATTTAGATTCAATAAAGTGGGTTTCTTGTAGTAACAGAATGTCATAACCTGCCTTCTTAAGGTAGTGTAGTGTTTGAGACCTAGGAATAGGGGAGTTGAAGCCATGTAGATTATGCGATACCACTTGGTATGACTTACGGTTGTCGATCATGGTGGACGTTCAGGTTCATGCTGGAGGGGAAGTGTAGACTCTCTTGCAGGGAGTTGTGATTGGGGAGGGAGGGAGAGAACAGTGGGAAGGAAAGGAAACAATGGAGAAAAATTTTCTGAAAACACAAAACAAGGGAAGATCAATGCATATACATGCTTTGTAAAAATATACTTTTGTAGATGAAAGATCTGAGTGAACAGATTCATCTCTATCGCAGCCATCCCGGCACTGCGTAAAGTCCGCATGTGACAGAGTGGGCCGACAGAGAGGGTTCCACTCTTTATCAGGAAATATAATTATCAGGCTTTCGTACTATAAACATGGTGACAAGATAGTCTCTTGCAAATTAGCCTGCATAAAAGTAGAACCTATTACAAGAACCAGAAAAAAGTGGTAATAACGTCAAAGAGTAAACATGGGAAAGTGTAACTACCCCAAGGGCGCCCCTAGGAGCTTAACCAGTTAGTGTGTGTCTGACACAATGGTCATCAAAAACAATTTGAAATATAATTCCTGTCAGCCACAACAGTGGCGTCTCAAAGAAGGAGACAGGAATGTTGGTGTCCCAGGCCCATTGTGTAATTAAGTGTGCGTAGGTACATCAATGTCACAATGAGGGGAGGCCTTGGGAAGCAGAAGAGGACGCGATCGATCCTCTGATTTTATCATCCGTTCGGGCTGTCATCACCTCGATGGTCGGTCAGCCTTGAGTTTTTTCGTTTTGATCTTTGGGACTTTGGCGTCAGGTGAGTTTGCCATGGTGGCGGTTGCTGCAGGGGCGTCATCTGGTATGCAGCTCCCACTTCCTCCAGATTAGGATAATGTTCCAATTCAATACTCAATTCTTGACACATCCGTTTAATATCTGCCGACGTACGGCCTTGGATCCTTTTCTCTCCAGCTGTCACAGATATGCCGAAGGGGAATAGCCATCTGAATGGGTAGTGTCTTTGGTGGAAAACCGTTGTTAATGGCTTTAAGAGTCTCCGTTTAGTTAAAGTTATCCATGAAAGATCTTGGAAAATTTGAATTGGGGAGCCATTGCATGTTACATTGGTCTTTTCCCTGGCCCTCTTCACAACCAGCTCCTTTGTTCTGTAATCCAAAAAGCGGCAGATTACGTCTCGCGGAGACTCGTCAGGTTGGGGCTTCGGGCGTAATGCTCTGTGGACTCTCACCAGTTCCATACCGGTCGGGTCGTCTGACTGTAATAATGAACGGAATGTATCTATAATGGTTGGGATTAAAGCATCCTGTGTGATTGTCTCAGGAACCCCCTTCAAGCGTAGATTGTCTCGCCTGTCCCTGTTCTCATGATCCTCCAACATCGAGTATATCTTGTTAAGGTGGTCTTCATGGTGTTGGAGGCCAGAAAGGGTAGCATTGGCTTGTTTGACCACCTCTGTGTTGGTCGATTCTAGGGCCTCGACTCTACGGCCAGTCTGTGTGAGGTCTTGTTTTATATCCGCCATTTCTTTTGCCAGGGGTTCTAAAGCCTTATTCAGTATCTTTTTGAGGTAGGCTCTAGTAATCGGGAGTTCCTCATCATCATCTGTTTCCTCACAGTCACTATCGTGGTCCTTCGGCATGTTGTCTTCGACCAAGAGTTGTCTCGAAGCTTTGGATAAGGAAGACAGGCCAGCTTGTTTTTTTAAATATTTATCCAGATCCACTTGGGTGGTGTTAGTGGTCTCCTTAGTGGAGGATTTTGTGGTTTTTGTGCCAGTTTTAACCATGGTGACGTAGTAAAAAGTTGAAAGTCTATCTGATTCTTGTTCTCCGTCAGCCCTCCCAGAACGTCACTCGATCTTCACATTGCGGGCTTATAGAAAGAATCTGTCAGGATAAGTATGGGTAGGGATCCAGAAGATGGGTGAACTTGGTGGAGAAAAAGTTCTTTATATGTTTTCCGCTGAGCAGGACAGGTGGGTGGAAATTGCTGTGGTATTTCAATCAGAATTTGTAGAAATGTACATTGGGCATCATTGTATGGTACCTGGAATTCTGAAGAAAAAGTTCCTAGAGGATCAGAATAGCTGGGACTATAGGATAGGTCTGCCTTGCCCCCTGCTGGTAAGTGATGAGATAAGTCCGTATGTAAAATCAAGGCAGTGAGGGGGTTAATCAAGCATTCAGTGTTCCCTTGTTGTGGTGTAGTGGTTCAGGATATGTTGCACAATGTCCTAGTCTGTATACTGTCATCCACACTTGGCACGGTGTCTGTGCTTGATTGAAAAGATAAAGTACCCTGTGCTCTACAATCTTGTTGTTTAGGACTGCTGTTTCAGGGTTTTGTCAGGCTCCCAAGTCCACAGGGGGCAGGGGGGATGGGGTAAATCTATGCTACAGTAGCCGCAGTACAGGTGCCGTCCTTATAATGATATAATGCGTCCTTTTTGTTACTTCACCTGTCGGTTCCCGCTTTTTCCCCCTTCCTCACCTCTTGTAGCAAGACCGGCAAGTTCTCCTGCGTTCCCCGTCTAGGCCCCTCTATGTCTCAGTCGGTGATAAGGGTATAAGATCCGCTCTCCTCGGTAGCTGGTCGGGAGCGCGTGTGGGCCCGTGTGTCTGCCCCTCACTCCCGTCGGCTCCCTGTGCCGACCGCTGGTCTTTCCTGGTCCACTGTAGGCAGGGAGCCGAATCAGTAGCTGCCGGTATCACCCGGGTGGGGATCTATGCTAATGGCGTCCGGCGGGAAGGCGCTTCCCTCCCGCACAGCTCCTCTCCCGTGCCTCTTCTCCGGCTCCTGTGCCGAGTAAGGGGTCAGCTCTGTGGTCTCCAGCAGCAGGGCCCTTTAGTGGAGGGGGGACACACTCACCGTGGATCGGATCAGCGTTAGGCTGCAGAGACGGTCGGTCACCATGTGCAGGAGGGGGGGATGGGAAGGCTCCTCCAAAGTGCTCCTATGTAGCCGCGGGCTCAAAAATAGTGATGCCCGGCAATCCTCGTCGCCTGGGGTATGTCCCCAGGTGCGGTCAGCGTTGTTTCACCGGCCTCCAGGGACAGGATGCCACGGATTCAGTCGAATCTTGGGGAGCTCACAGGAGTATGTCCTGCTCAGTCGGCGGCCATCTTGGATCCACAGCTCAGAGTTTTCGATACCTGTCTAATGTTCACTAGAATTCTGAAGGTATAGGCGTAGAAAGGAAATACCTAGACTGAATGTATCAGATGGGAAGAAAAGAGAGATAGAAAAGAAGAGAGAGAAGAGAAGAGAAACAAAAACCATTAGAAAAAGTTATACTGGGAAAGAAAAGCCACGTAAGAAAAAAGAAAAAAAGGAGGGGGGGGGACGGGTGAGGTATGGGAAGGAGAAAGGGTACTCATCCCACTGGCTCCCCATCAGCCAGAGGTCGAGCCATATTACCTGTGCTGGAAAAGATACTCCTAAATTCTGCAGAGTCGTGAAAAAGAATCCATTCAACCCAAATCCCTAAGAATTTGTTCCGAGATCCCGACGCATCAGCTGCGAGCTCCTCCATTCGATATGTGTCCATCAATTCTTTGAACCAATCAAGTAGAGATGGAGCCCGGCTTGATTTCCAGAACCTCGGGATCACAGCACGAGCAGCCGAGATGCAAAAGCGGAGAATATCCCTCTTCTGTAGCCCAATAGGACCTGGAAAAATGGATAACATTGCCGATTCTGGGCAGCATTCGGCTTGTTTACCTGTTATCCGGGCGTATGCATTGAAAACCTCAGACCAGAACCGCCGGATTTCCCCACAACTCCACCAAATGTGTATCATTGTACCCTTCTCTTCCCCACAGCGCCAGCAGGTATCAGGGGTTCCAGGGAACATGTTCCGGAGTGTCGTCGGGCACAAGTACCATCTAGTGAGCAGCTTATAGCTTCTTTCTTGTGCAGAACAAGCGCTAGCTAGTGAGTGAGTAAATATAAAGCATTTCTGCCAATTAGCTTCTGAAATGCTACACCCCAATTCCCTCTCCCAAGCACATTGGAAGTAAAGGGTGCCCTGCTCTCTCATGGACCCTAAGGCCTGGTATAGAAATGATATTTTGCGCCTCGGTGGAGCCTCCAGTTGGAATAACCTCTCCAATACGTTGGGCGTCAATCTTACCCTGCAAGAGTGGTCAGCTGAATATAATTATGCTCTGTATTGGAGAAATTCGAATCACTTAAGAGGTCTCGTAGGTTCTTTGAGTTGTAGCTCTGCCATCGGGGGCAAACCACCACTGGACAGAGTCTGTCCTACTCGGGTGTCATCCACAATCCGCCAACATAAAAATCTCTGCCTGTCAAATCTGGGTGGGAAAGATGGGTTGGAAAAAAGGGGAGTCAAAGGGCTAAGTCTGTCGTTTAAGCGGAGGGTTTTCGTCACTAGGTGCCATACCTTCAAGGTGTTTCTGGTCATGTCTGTCAAAGGTACTAGGTCTGTGGAGTCTTTAGGGGAAATCCAAAGCAGGTGTTTCAGCGGAATCCCCAAACCCTCTTGCTCCACCCCTACCCATTTCTTGGAGGACGCATGATAATGCCAATCTAGAGCTCTAACAAGAGAGGAAGCCTCAAAGTACGCTCGTATGTTGGGTAGTCCAACCCCTCCTCTGGTCTCGGGCAAGGATAGGATATTCATTCGCAATCTGGACCTCTTGCCCCCCCAGACAAATCTAAGGATCATAGATTGCATTTTGGAGAGGAAACCTCTATCCAATAGAACAGGAACTGTCTGAAAAGTATATAAGAGTCGGGGCAAGACATCCATCTTGACTACGTTTATTCTCCCGAACCAGGATAGCTTTAATTGTCTATAGGAGGTAAATGCCGATTCCGCGTTAGTCAAAAGGGGTTGATAATTTAAATTGAATATTTGTTTAAGATCTTTTGGTATAAGGACTCCCAAGTACTTAATGGCTTCTACTTTCCATTTAAATGGGAACTGTTTAGATAGATGAGAAACCAATTCTCCAGGCAAAGAAATATTGAGTGCCTCGGTTTTGGAGCAATTCACTTTAAAGTTGCTCAATTGTCCGAACCGTTCAAACTCCATTAAGACCGAAGGGATGGAGACCAGGGGCTGGGAGATGTAAAGTAGCAGGTCATCTGCAAATAAGGCTAATTTGTGATGACTCTGTCCCAGCTTGACCCCATGGACGCATTCATTGGACCTAAGTGCAAAATATTTAACTATTATAGTGTCAATTCAAAAGTCACCAAGAACACAATCAGTCATTTTTTCACAATTGCCCGTCAATAGTTTGAATTTGATATAAAGAAACATAGTCTTGTAACATCTCAAATGAAAGCTGTTACCGTTCTGAGTAAAATGACGCCTCTCTCACTTCATTATCTTATTTCTAGCCTGAGATAAAAAAATGTAAAGTCGTACCAGGCCAAAATTCACCCTTTTTTTAAACTTTAAAAATCTGTAAAAAATTAACTGATGAAGAAAAAAATTCCAAACTTTTAATTTGTAATTAACTAAAGTAGTACTTCATAAAGGAAAAAAAAAAAAAAATCTAAAGACGTCAGGTAAAAAAAAATATTCATATTTAGATCACTTGATATGGAATGACCCATTGACGCTCTTACTAGTAAAATATGTTAAAATATGATCCCATTGCGATCCCAACTTGAAATTTGGTACAGATGTGGCTAAGAGCACAGCAGACACATGGGCAGTTTTTGAAATATTTAAAGCGCGCCGATTTTTCGGAAATGCGTTTTAAAGTTTTGCGCTTGCGATCACATGGGTAAAATATTAACAAATATCCTCTTGTGACATATCTGATGAAAGCCTGGACAGTTCTGAGTAGATTGGTGTTTATTTTGTTTCTCTATCTTATTTCTAGCCCGAGATATGATAGAAAATGTAAAGCCATACCAGGCCAAAATTCGCACTTTTTTAAAACTTTAAAAATCTGTAAAAAATTAACAGATAAAGAAAAAAATTCAAAACTTTTTTTTTCTAATTAGATAAAGTTGTTCTTCAGATAGAAAAAATGTTTTAAAAATCTGAGGACGTCAGGGAAAAAAAATATTCATTTTTGGATCACTTGACATGGAATGACCCTATAGCAAGTCTGTTAGACAATGCCAGGAGCATGGTCCTAAAGGCTTCTGTCAGGGTATCACTGACATGTATAATTTTTAGCAACGTGTATGCGTTGCAATACATTATACAAGCAATCAGACTAATAAATGTTAATGTCCCATTTAGGGACTAAGTAAAAAAGTGAAAAAAGTTGGAAAAAAAGGTATAATAATATTAAAAAGAAATCAGAAAATAAAAATAAAAAAATGAAAAAAAATATATCAATAAAT
Organism: Allobates femoralis; assembly: GCA_033576535.1. Taxonomy (NCBI): domain Eukaryota; kingdom Metazoa; phylum Chordata; class Amphibia; order Anura; family Aromobatidae; genus Allobates; species Allobates femoralis. The sequence goes on along the minus strand of JARQOC010000001.1, from coordinate 494,802,187 downwards.
ATGTATATTTATGTAAAAACAAAACAAAAAAATACACATATTTGGTATCACTACATCTGGAAAAACCCAATCTAAAAACATGTCACACTAGTAAACCCCTTTAGTGAACACTTTAAGAATTGAAAAACATAGCAAAACCTATGTGTCTTCTTGTAGAGCGGAAAAAAAAGTGGCATGTGCAATGGAGAATTCATATGTAAATAAAATGGTATTTCTAAAAACATCAGCAATAAAAACTAAAAAAGCTATAGCTCTGAGAATACAGCAACAGAAAAAAAAACGATTTTTCTTTAAAATTGTTTTGATTATGTAAATCAGCAGATATAAATAAAACAATATAAATGTGGTATCAATGTATTTGTACTGACCTAAAGAATATAGCTGTCTTATTACTTTTATGACACAGTGAATCACATAAAATAAACTGACTTGCTATTTCTTCTTCTTCAGCACAAAAAATATTATGTAGCCCAAAATGGAACCAATAAAAACTCCAACTATTCCTGCAAAACACAACCTACAGTCTTCAAAATTTGGAGTCCGCAAGATGAACAGTATAAAAACTAAATAAATATAGCCAATTCTTTAACTGTTGTTGATTTGTTCATTCTGCCTCCCAAAGATCGCATTAAGGCTTGGCTCACATTTATCTTGCACTGTATGATAAACACTTATATTAGGGTTTACATGTAAATCTCTGAAAAATGTTATTTCAACAAAATTCCAAATAAAAAAATTCACTGTAGTGAGGCAGAACCAATCACTTTGAACTCCATTCTGGCCTGTCATCTGGCAGTGTTCATTGTTTTATATGATTTTTAGGTGTGGATAAAAATGCAATCAACAACAATTTTGTTCACTATTGAAAAGAAGGTCACCAATGAACAGAGCACATTTCAGTTCAGAGTAAAGGCCACTTTACACACACAGATATCTGTTACCAACTTCTGAACAGATCTCTGGTTGCAGTGAAATCATGGACACATTGTTCCATTGTACACAGCAACAAAATGGAATAATGTCCATGATTTTACTGCAACCAGAGATCTGTTCAGATGTTGGTCACAGATATCTGTGTGTGTAACGTGGCCTTTACTCTGCTGCCTCATTAGTGAATGGATCTGTCTGTTTTAACCTGAATCACTTATTTCAGAGATGTAAATGGAAAACCTAATATAAGTGCACTGCATAGAGCACAGGATAAATGTGAACTGATCCAAAATATTCTGTACCCCAAGATGTTACCAACAGTATTCAACTTAAAGCACAGTAAAGCAAGTACCCACTCAGGTCTGTCAATGGTTAATGGAAATATAGGAGGCTTCCAAATTACTGACAGAACAAAGGCACTGAAAAATTGCTATGGCTCCTCCCCAAAAGAAATCTATCAAAATCTGCTCTCCCAATTAAAATGCCCCTTCCATTTTAAGCAGTGTGAGGGGTCTAAAACACAGTTAATGTCCCCATGTTTGGCATTGCATTGTTGTAGTGAGGAGTGCCTGATTAATTGGGGTGCATGTCTTCAGAAGCATGAGCTGGGCACAATGTATGGCCATTACAATGTACTGGGCCCTACAAGGGCTTATTTGCAATTTTTAATTCTGAAAAATTCCCTGCAATTGACTCCATTGTTGTTTTTGCAGATACAAAATGATATCACAAAACCTATGGATACATTTCAAGAGTAGTTTTATTTCCAAAATGTAATCACTTAGTTTTTTCTAAACCACCAGATAGTATAAAATTTTGCTACACACCTTTGGTGTCAATATGCTCACTGCCCCCCTAAATTAATTCATTGAGGGGTGCAGTTTGTAAAATGGGGTCACTTGTATATGCAAAGAATACTATGAAATTCTGAAGTCCAATATGGTTCTTCTTCCCTACTCAGCTTTGCACTGTAGCTCAAAAACAGTTCTCATATACGTGGAGGGTATGAGTGCACTCAGATAAATTACACAACAAACAATTTGGTACATTTTTTTCTTATTAACCCTTACACAAATTTAAAACTTTGGGCTAAAACAACATTTTAGTGAAAAAAATATATCATTTTTTTCACTGCCAAATGCTATAAAATTGGGTGACATACCAGAGGTGTCAACATGCTCATTGTTCTCATAGTTTAATTCATTGAAGGGTGCAGTTTGTAAAATAGGGTTCTTTTATGGGGGATTTGCTTTTATGGCATATCAGTAGCTCTGCCAAAGTGACATGGCATTCCCAAACCATTCCAACTATATGTGACCTCCAATGTCTCTTCTGAGCTTTGCACTTTGCCTTAAAAGTAGTTTTCAACCACATATTGGGTATTGGCCAGCTCAGGAGAAATTGTGTAACAAATTTTATGGTCCATTTTCTCCTGCTCTCTCCTTTATATTATGAGCCCCCTCTTCACACTGTCATTTCCTACTATGTCACTTTTACACAGTTCAATCTATATACTGTGCCACCTTGTAACCTACCCCTCATCAGCACCCTGTCCACTCCTTGCTGTGCCCTCCCACTGTTCCTCCATGCTGACCCCTCTATAAATCAATCTCCATGCTCATTATCTAGTCTCTATTCTTTAACCCCTCACACTTTACTATTTACCTTCTGATCTCCTCACACTGTTTTTTGTTTTTATTTACCTCATATTGTCTCCTCACATATTCCCCGGCCACTTACTATACTTCGTGTTTACAGATTTACAAATTAATCCCTTTGCTCTCTATACTGTCTTTACCCATCTTCCCCCTGCTTCCCATACTGTTCCCGCACACATTTCCCAATTCTTCCCATTAGTATCTCCTAACTATTTCTCAACTTCATTGCTTACAATACTGATTTTTCATGTATTCCCCCTCACTCTCCTTACTGTCTCCTCATATATTCTTTCTCCATATACCATGTCTGCACACATTCCCCTTCCCTTGTCTCCTCATACTTTCCCTGTACTATTCTCCCCTTGCTTCTCTTACTGTAGCTGCACCAATTACTCCCGTCACTCCTCATGCTCTATAGGCACCAAATACCTCCCAATAACAATAAAACTTTGGTCCCTTTAGCTGAAGGGTAGTGCTTACCAGACTGACATTATTTGCACCTGTGCAGCAGGGGATAGTGATGTAAGGAGCATGATCAAATGATCTGATTGCACCCTATCCCAGAAGTGGCTTCAATTTTACTTACGCAGGGGCGACAGTATTTTAATCCTTATTTTAGCTAGCTGTCAGCTTAACAGCCAACTAAGATAACTGCCAAAATTCAGCTGCCAGGAAGACACCTTGGAATGCTATATCAGGCAGGTAAATGGTGCGACAGTGCTGGATACGTCAGGGGCAAATTCCCTGCTCATCACTCCCTTTAGGACACCACCCTGACGTATGCACATGGCGTATGTAACATCTCCCTATGGAAACCTGTATGTGACCGAAACACCACAAAATATGTAAAAGGATAGAGCAATACTTGTTCAACCTCGTTCTAATTGTAACTGTGAACACTTAAGTCACTAGCAGCAAACCACTTTCTACATCATCATCAAGGCAAAATTACTTTTTGGGCTTTTTTCTGGACGTTTTGGATTTTGAATTTACGGCTTCTTGAAGATCAAGAACCCTGGGATCAAGAATACCTGGGACTTACACCATTTGAACATTACATTGGATTTTCAAATATGTATTCTCTTTATATATTTGTACTGCGGTACTTTCTTTATAGTGTGTTCTCTGTTTTCTGTACAAAAGTCTTTTGTTTTCATCACAATGACTCATATACTGTATTTCTGTCCATATTCGTGTAAATTCATTTCTTTAAACACTATACTCTTTTGATGGTATCTCCAGTACTTCAATTAGGCACTTTGTTTAGGCACTTATAAAATTTGAAGCTATATATTTATATCACATACTATGCGCTTATGTTACTTTTGGCAGCCTTTTTCTCTTCATCTTTATGCGCATGCTCCTCTCTTTTAGATTTAATAATTTCTGGTGATGCGCTCCACTGTGTTCATGTTATCCATTCTGTCCATTTTATTGGATTGGAGCAAGACTGACAAAAAAAAAAATTTATTATGTAGATGGCCAAGTTAGAGTATCACCAAAACTGGAAGGCTTATAAAGTGTTCCTAATAAGCAGTGGTTCATACATCAGCTTGCAGAGATGCACATAGTATTAGAATTGGAGATATTTCAAGATCAAGATCACAAACCAAAAAAAGCTCTCCCTTTAAAAGCATAAATTTATTTAGATTATTAAAAATCCCATCAAAATGTAATACTATACAAAGCAAAAAAAAATATGTGACATACCAATCTGATTAGGGAAAAGGGAGTGGCTATGATTTAAAAGAGAGATATATGGCCGGGCTAGTTAATACATTACTACATATTTCCTAATAATTCTTTCATTCGATGCCTACCTAGACATGGAGTTTGTCACCCTGAAAAATGATGGAACAAGGCTCCCCTGCTCTCCATCATCATTCCCTAATAGCTACCTTAATATTCCTTAAAGAATAGATATAAACAGTCCATAATAAGGAGTTACCGAGCACTAAAGGGTGTTGTTAGGGTTACCTTCTAAGTGACTTTTTCAGGGCTGCCTTCATCGGTGTTGCGCGCTGGTATAAGACCACATAATCCAAATATGTTTAGAAGAAAATAATCAGCGGCACTCACCAAGGTCGATCTTGAACTTTTTATTCAGAGTCCATTAACAGTTCCATGGATCAATCACATGGGCCAGGGGGAGTCCGTCGTCTCCTCACTCCCCCTCCCCCATGTGATTGATCCATGGAACTGTTAATGGACTCTGAATAAAAAGTTTGAGATCGACCTTGGTGAGTGCCGCTGATTATTTTCTTCTAAACGTATATAGATATAAACAGCACTGACAAGATAACCTAGGTGTTACACACATAACTCCAACACGGGCAAATAAAGCCTACTTCTAACCAGTCCGTTGTGGCACCTGTACAGGCTGGAATGACCCTATTAGCAAAAATAGAAGGCCACAACTCACAACTGATATTTTTAAAAGCCGTTGTGTTTTAGTTCATACCTCCTTAGGAAATAGAGGGAGATCACTGGCTATACAACCCAGAATAGGGAAAGCGTGCAAAAATAGGTAAGGATCTAAGGTGTGGAGACAGAAAACACAAGATTAAGTTTTGTCTCACTTGGCTGTTCTGGTTTAAGGCAAAGGCAATAACAGTTTCAGTTTAAGTCCAGCAGGTTTATTCGATCCTTGTAAATAGCAGATTTTGTCAGGATACTATAATATATTCAATATCATTAAATGCTACAAGTAACTTTCAGCCAACTATTAATATCAATAATACAAATAGACAGGTTATATGGATGAAACATTTGTGCCAGCGAGAATTATAGCACAAACTCAACAGTAGAAGACAGCTATAGTATCTAGTTTAGTAGTCAGTATCAAATCTTCATATGAATATTAAATATTCAGCTGAAATATGGTAACGAGAATGAGAATTAGCCCAAATATAGAGTAATGGTATCAAAACATATCAATAGTGACTAAAAATTGAACCAGAAGTTTACATTTGTATTTTATAATATGGATAAATAAACTAGTAAGTAACTTACAAAATATACAATTGTTCATAGGTTCCATGACAATCCACATTCGGTGCCTCAATGTGTTCCTTCTACAAATGATGGTTCAGTAGGAGGCCATGGTAAAAGTAAGTCCTACAGAAAAGGCCAGATCTTGGATTACAGCAAGATGGTGTGACATGATCATGTGTAACAAAGATTTGTTGAGGCATGTCAGGAGAAAACATTAGGCCTACAGAAGAGCAACTAACAGAAGGATAAACAACTTATGAATTGCCTGCTATGTTAGAAAAGTGCAATGCACACAGAATATTGCAGCTTGCAATGAATGTGTAGTGGTGTAGTACAAAATATTAAGCACGTTGTTGTGATTAAAATCTGATCAATACCCGTTAGCAGTGGCGTAACTTAAAGAGGACCTGTCACCAAACCAGGCATGGTGATCTAATTACAGCACTGGATGCAGCATGTCTGCAGCATGCAGGCAAGGGGTCCCCCAGCACTTGAGCCCCCCTGTACCCCGAGATAAAACACTTAGAAAACATACATGCTACAGCCACTAAGGAGGTGGCTAGGGGCTGCAGCCAAGGGCAGATTCACACCCCTGCATGTTTAATCTGCCCACCGCTGCCAATCATTCTCTCCCTCTTCAGCAGCATTTATACAGTTTTTTTTCTCTCTCCCAGAAAGTCCGTTAAACGGGAGAGGAAAAAAACCTCTGTTTAAATGCTGCAGAGAGGGAGAGAATGATTGGCAGCGGTGGGCAGATTACACATGCAGGGGGTGTGAATCTGCCCTTGGCTGCAGCCCCTAGCCACCTCCTTAGTGGCTGTAGCATGTAGGTTTTCTAACTGTATTATCTTGGGGTACAGGGCTGCTCAAGTGCTGGGGGACCCCTTGTCTGCATGCTGCAGATATGCTGCATCCAGTGCTGTAATTAGATCACCATGCCTGCTTTGGTGACAGGTCCTCTTTAAAGCTCATGGGCCTCCGATGCAAAAGCTCCAATGGGGCCCCCAACTATTGAAAGTCTTTAAAGGCATTGGTCATTTCTTATAGGCCCAAAGGACTTTTGGGACCCCTTAGGACTCCAGGGCCCGGGTGCGATTGCAACCCTGCACCAATTGTAGTTACGCCCCTGCCCGTTAGAGATGAGGCAATGAACCAAAATTTAAATTTAGCAGACTTGCTTAATTCCCCTGGAAATGTATTTATAGTAGGGATGGGCGAATCTACTCGCTAGGACTCGTTACTCGGCGAGTAGTAAGGGACTCGCAGGACTCGGTACTCTGCGAGTTTCCCAGTGATTACTCGCACGAGTCCAATGCAAATCAATGTCAATCCTAGTTTTGTCAGAAATGCTGACAAAACTAGGATTGCCATTGTTTGCATTAGACTCGGCTACTGTGCCAGTGATAGCAGGGAAACTCGCAAAGTAACTGCTGTTTCTTTGCGAGCCGAGTCCAGCTGTCTTCTCTGTGCAGCTCCAGGGTCCTAGAGCCCGCCTGCTCACAGACATGATGTAGCAGTGCTGAGATTGTTCTCAGTCTGCTCATTCCCTGTGCATACACATCTATCTATTCACAGGGATGAGCAGAGAGGACATCGCGTTTTGGACTACGTCGGACGGAAGAGGATTTTTTAATTAAAGATGGAGTCCCTAATGGCTTTTTTTTTATTTCAAATAAAAATTTTTCTCTGTGTTTTTTTAACCCTTTATTGGAGATTCTTAGTGGCTGGGTCAAATGTGGCCTGACATTAAGAATCTCGGGCTTAATACCAGCTTGTATAACAAAGCTGGTATTAACCCCTTTATTACCCAGCGTGCTACCGCCACCAGGGCCGCTGGAAGAGCTGGGTTCAGCGCCAGAGGATGGCGCTTCAATGAACGCGCCATCTTCTGGGGTGGCTGCGGGCTGCAATTTGCAGTGGGGGGTGCCCAGAAAGCTTGGGCATCCCTGCGCTGCGGATTCCAGCCCCCAGCTGCTTAGCTGTACCTGGCTAGACATAGAAATTGCGCGGAGCCCCACACATTTTTTTAAAATTATTTCATGAATTTCAGAGTCAGAGTCTCAGAGTCAGAATCTCAGAATTTCATGAAATAATTTAAAAAAAATGCGTGGGGCTCCGCTCAATTTCTATGTCTAGCCAGGTACAGCTAAGCAGCTGGGGGCTGGAATCCGCAGCGCAGGGATGCCCAAGCTTTCTGGGCACCCCCCGCTGCAAATTGCAGCCCGCAGCCGCCCCAGACGATGGCGCGTTCATTGAAGCGCCATCCTCTGGCGCTGAACCCCGCTCTTCCAGCGGCCCTGGTAGCGGTGGCACGCTGGGTAATAAAGGGGTTAGGGCCAGCTTTGTATTATCAGCTGGCCCTAAGCCCGAAATTTATGGCGGTCACGCCAATATTAGACATGACCGCCATGAATTTATATTAAATTGTTTTAAAAAAAACACAACACAAAGAAAATTTTTTATTAGAAATAAAAAAAAAAGCCATTAGGGACTCCATCTTTAATTAAAAAAATCCTCTTCTGTCCGACGCAATCCAAAACGCGATGTCCTCTCTGCTACATCCCCTGTGCATATATATAGATCTCTATGCACAGGGAATGAGCAGACTGAGAACAATCTCAGCTCTGCTACATCATCTCTGTGCACAGACATTCATGTCTGTACACAGGGAATGAGCAGACTGAGAACAATCTCAGCACTGCTACATCAGGCAGCAGGCAGGCTCTAGGACCCTGGAGCTGGGGCAGCCAGAACACAGAGAAGACAGGATCTTATCTGTGCGAGTCAGCGATTACTTACAAAGTAAACGAGCAATGCAAATAAATGACAAAACTAGGATTGCTTCAGGCTGAAGCTTCCGAGACACATCTGCGATTTGTAAATCTCACACTACTCGCTATTACTCGCTTCCCCATTCATTAACATTGGACTCGCTAGACTCGCAAAGAGTAGCGAGTCCTGGGCTCGGACTCGCTAGAGTCAAGCGATTCCGAGTAATTTAGGATTCGCCCATCACTAATTTATAGCCAAATTATGAAGCCAATCATGTTAGCCATTTAGAGAGGTTTATTTTTAATGTTTCTAGAGCAGTAGTCATGGACGAGGGCTTCACTCTCTTCACCACACTATACTACAGAAAATGAGTGTGTGGTACACATTTAACCAGTATTTTTAGGAGGCCTTCTTCTTATCCACTGCTGCACACAGTGCTGGACTCCTGCAGCTTGAGTTCACATTAAAGAGTCTCACATAGGTTTCAACAACTTCAGCTTTGTATTCAGGTCACTTCACACAAATGGAATACCAAGTGAACATTTCCACTTTTTACTCTAAAGGTATTGTCACATGCGGCAATATTCCATGCAATTTCACTGGCAATTTGCTGGTTGCAGTGAAATCATGGACACATTGTTCTATTTTGCTGCGGTGTACAAATGTAATATTGTGTTCATAATTTCACTGCAACCAGAAAATTGCCAGTGAAATTGCATGGAATATTGCCGCATGTGACGGTGCCTTAACACAGACCAGCTCTTCCAGCTGAGTTACAGACATGGTGTCAACTTCTTTCACAAAAGCTGCCAGATAGGGAGGGGGAGGCTGATTTTTTCTGAAACCCGATATCTAACTACATGGGTGATGGGCCCACATGTTTCACAGTGGCTATGATACCTGGCACTGCTATGTTGATTTTCAGGCATGCTCAATGCTCATTGAGGTGATGCCCCTGTGCATCCTTCAACTTAGCGTTCCCTTCTCTCCAAGCTCCCTGTTACCTTTACCACTGATTAAACTGTATCGCCCCCTTTTCATACAGCTTGCCTGGTAGGAGTCCTCTTTCTCTGTCTGTCTCTCTCAAACTATTCCTGCACTCTGGACCTGGTCACTCTTCCACCTCCTATACCTGTCTTCTTTCTTAAGCTTCAACTGCACAATTTCCCAAATAGGAACTTACTTATATTTATAACACACATTTACTACTATATTACAAAGTATGACCACTAGATGGCAATGTATTTCAGCAGACATCCTAATGCCTTATTAGCACTACTACATATCATATTATCACTACATACATAGCACATGACATCCACCCTCTCTGAAGAAGATTGACGAAACGCGCGTCAGAGGGTCTCTGCTGATGACACTCTGAATACAGGGTAATATTCTGTATCTGTATATAGCTCTGGTTTTATTTGTTTGTAAATTACATTATCCCATAACACTTGACCCTTTAAACCATTTCTTAACTTTCCTTCTCTTAATACATTTAATATACAAAATAGTTTTTTGCATTTGAGTGTTCACATTGTTCTTATCCAGCTTACCATATATCTGGCCCTTTTATACTCCTGTTATATGAATTATTTGTGACTTAATAATTGTTCCTAGAAGGTACTCTTTTTTTATACTTTTTTCTCTGGATGTGACTTTCCTTGATATCCTTTTTAGTGCTATTTTGGAAATGTGCTTTAGATGTTGCATACATATGCTGTATCTGCAAAATATGGTGTACCTGTAAATACATGGATATATAGTAAATCCACTATGTATATTTACTTATAGGTTTATTTACATCTTATTTTTTTGTTCATCAGTTTTCTCTGATTGTATTCACCTATTTTCAATTCAAAATTTTATTTTAAATAGTTACAATAAAAGTTTTTTTTTTTATAAATACAATAATAGTTAACTCTTATCAAATTATGATTTATTGGTATTAGTGATGAGCGAGTAGTTCTGGGTTTGGACTCGGATAAGTGTAACTGAATACTTTTTTACTATTTGGATATTTGTCCCAAATAGTGAACATAATGCAAGTCAATGGCATACCTGGTTATTTGTCTGGGGAATTATCCAGACACATATCCAAGTTCCCCATTAAAATTCAGGTTCAATGTATAGTCCTGTTAGGTAGCTTGCACACGAGGAGGAATTGGAGTAAATCCTTGTCTTTAGTACCGTGAAAAACAAATCCAGCAATTTACCAGTTGGTGCCAGTATTCCTTGTAAAATATAACTTTTAATCCATACAATAAAAAGTCCTGTAATCTCCATAGAAACATTGATGCCAGTGTGTGTGAATAAATATATATATATATATATATATATATATATATATATATATAGATTAGTATATTGGTGCAGCACAGCTCCCCTTGGTGCTCAGCAGTCACAGCTCCTCTCCTCCTTGCTGTATAAGTATACAAGATAAAGAACTGCAGCACTCTTCTTTTTGATACAACCGCCTTTATTCGGCCATCAGGTGGGGGTGACAACGTTTCGGGATCCTGTCCCTTTCTCTAGCCGCTAGGATCCCGAAACGTTGTCACCCCCACCTGATGGCCGAATAAAGGCAGTTGTTTCAAAAAGAAGAGTGCTGCAGTTCTTTATCTTGTGTGTATAATATATATATATATATATATATATATATATATATATATATACAAACAATGTTCCAAATTATTATGCAAATTGGTTTTAAGTGTCATAGGGTTTTCTTTTTTTGTCAATGAAACCCATTGATGGTATTGTGTGTCAGGGTTCTTTGAATCACTGAAATCAATCTCAGATACCTGTGATAATTAGTTTGGCAGGTGAGCCCAATAAAAGGAAAACTGGATGTTCCACAATATTGAGCAGGTCACATTTTTCAAGTAACTTGAGAAAGAAAAAGGATCTCTGCTGCCGAAAAGCAAAAATAGTGCAATGCCTTGGACAATGGATGAAAACATTAGATATTGCATGAAAACTTAAGCATGATCACCGCACTGTGAAGAGATTTGTGGCTGATTCTAAGCACAGACGTGTTTGTGCAGATAAAGGCAGAATGAGGAAGGTTTTTGCCAGGCAAGTTCATCAGATTAAGAGAGCAGCTGCTAAAAAGGCCTTACAAACCAGCAAACAGTTATTTGAAGCTGCTGGTGCCTCTGAAGTCCATCGAACCTCAAGGTGTAGGATCCTTCAAAGGCTTGCTGTGGTGCATAAACCTACTATTCGGCCACCCCTAAACAGTGCTCACAAGCAGAAACAGTTGCAGTGGGCCCAGACATACAAGGAGACTAATTCAAACAGTGTTGTTTACTGATGAGTGCCGAGCAACCCTGGATGGTCCTGATGGATGATGTAGTGGATGGTTGGTGGATGGCCACCATGTCCCAACAAGGCTGCGACGTCAGCAAGGAGGTGAAGGAGTCATGTTTTGGACCGGAATCACTGGGAGACAGCTGGTAGGCCCCTTTAAGGTTCCTGAAGGTGTGAAAATGACCTCTGCAAAGTATATAAAGTTTCTGACTGAGAACTTTCTTCCATGGTACAAAAAGCAAAAACATGCCTTCAGGAATAAAACCATCTACATGTATGACAATGCACCATCTCATGCTGCAAAGAATACCTCTGTATCATTGGCTGCTATGGGCATAAAAGGAGATAAACTTATGGTGTGGCCACCATCTTCCCCCGACCTCAAACAACTTACTACATGCAGCCAAAAAACAAATTCAACACAGCACTTGGCAGGAAGTGAATAGACCCCACTTAAATAGAGCAAGCACAGGTGCACAGAATGATAAAACCACCATCACCCTGCCTAGGCATGGGGAGGTGATTTGTTATGCACTCAGGTTTCGTTCATATAGGACGACATTCACATTGATACAAAATGGTGAAGAGTGTCTGATAGCTACTCACTGGCCCCAAAACTAGACTAAATGGGCAGCCCAGTACGATGTCTCTGCACCACTGGATGAATGACGCCCCATGGGCCCAGGCACAAACTGCAAATAAGATAAAAAAGTGCAAAAGTGTTTTTTCTGATAACAAAAAAAACCCTTCATGTGAGGTATTAGTTAGATGCTTTGGCCAAGCCATTGTAAGCTTGTAATCCACGCCAAGGATCCCCACACTTACCAGTCCTTTCAAAAATTCAAAAAACTCTAAAACTACTCAAAAATGGCAGCATTAAAGCGAACCTGTCACCCCCTCCAGGCATCTAAAGATAACATAGCCACCTTCTGCAGCACTAAGGCTGCATTCTGACAAGGTGTCTATAGCATTTATGCTCCCTTGATTCACTGAAATAAAGACTTTTATAAGATCTGTTTCAAACCTGATCCAAGACCGGGAGGCGGGTTTTCATGTGTCTGTCTCCCTCCTCTGTGGTGTCAGTCATCCCTCTCTGCTCTCTGTGTGCCGCCTCCAGGGCCATCTCCCTGCATTACAGAGCTTTGTCAGCTCTGCTACAACATAGAGCTGCTGTTATAGGAGACCCCACAGTAGTAAATCTAGCAGGAGGACCCTGAGCAGAACAGCAGACAAAGCACTGCCTGCTACGTAGCAGCCCTTGAGCTGAGCAGTTTTCACTTTCAGTTTCTTATACCCAGCAGCATTGCTCCTCAGCCCCTGATCTAAAGCACAAACTCAACTCTGCTGCACTGCTGACAGCTCAGCTCAAAGGCTTTGTCTGTTCAGGATCCTCCTGCTAGATTTACTACTGTGGGGTCTATTATACCAGCAGCTGTATGTTGTAGCAAAGCTGACAAAGCTCTGTAATGCAGGGAGATGGCCCTGGAGGCGATGCACAGAGAGCAGAGAGTGATGACTGACACCACAGAGGAGGGAGACAGACACTTGAAAACCCGCCTCCCGGTCTTGGATCAGGTTTGAAACAGATTTTATATAAGTCTTTATTTCAGTGAATCAAGGGAGCATAAATGCTATAGACACCTTGTCAGAATGCAGCCTTAGTGCTGCAGAAGGTGGCTATGGTATTTTTAGATGTCTGGAGGGGGTGACAGGTTCGCTTTAAACAACTTACCACATGCAGCCAAAAAACAAATCCAACACAGCACTTGGCAGGAAGTAAATAGACCCCACTTAAATGGAGCAAGCACAGGTGCACAGAATGATAAAGCCACCAACACCCTGAATAGGCAACAGAACGATAAAACCACCATCACCCTGCCTAGGTATAGCAAAATCAACTCCCCTATGCCCAGGTAGAATGATGGTGGTTTTATCGTTCTGTGTACCTGTGCTTGCTCCATTTAAGTGGGGTCTAAACAATGTACATGATACCTCAAAACATCATTTTTAGACCACCTCCTGTATATTTACAGTAATGAGCAAGTAATGTTTACATTATTAAACAGAGTTGGTCCCCAGGGTATCTCACAGAGACAGATTTAGGTTTCAGGCATACTTTGCTTGGCTAATCTATAGTTAATTCCTAACATGAATTTTAGTAGCTTGCCATGCTCAATTTTTACAGTTTCAGTACCCTGCTGCCCAGAACGTGTTTGTAAGGTCCCCTTTGCCAATCAATCAAGCTTACCCATTGTTTAAACAGGAGGTGTACAGGGTCAGGGTGCCCCCCAGACGTGTTTTGCTATCCAGCTTCCTCAGTGGGGTATGAGAGACCCCCTCTCCTCACTCCCTTTTATCCTCTATGAACGTAACAGTGGCGTCCATTGGCACATGCATCACGCCGACACACCCACCGCCACTGGTCAATCCCCAGCCAGGAGGTCTGTGATTTACATGACCCTCTCATTGGCAAGGGGGACCTTACAAACAGGTTCTGCGTAGCAAGGTACTGAAATTTGGGCTGTAAAAAGGGTGCATAGCCGTCTACTAAAATTCATGTTAAGAATTAACTATAGCTTAGCCAAAACAGAGATGCCTGAAAACGAAATTTGTCTCTGTGAGATACCCTGGGGACCAACTCTGCTTAATAATGTAAACCTTACTTGCTCATTACAGTAAATATATAGGAGGTGCTCTACCTCATATTGAGAAGTGTTTCTTGGTCCTATTTTTGAAATTGTGCACTTAATCACTTGTATTGTAAAAAATTGTATAAAAATGATGTTTTGAGATATACTGTACACTGTTTTTGTAAATGCTTATTCTGTATGTTTTTATATGAAGGCATTAAAAGATTGCCTTTTATTCAGAGAATTAAATCATGGATTATTGTTTGACATCTGACATTGTAAGAGGCATTAACTCTCCTCTTTCCTAAATTGAGTTAATGTATACGTATTGGAGGGGCCCCTTTGGGCACTTAGCCGCAACTAAACACATTGGTCGGCTGACTAAAATTGTGTGTTTATAATTTGTATTTTGTGGTTTATGGCTGTTGGGGCCCATATTTTGTTAACAAGTGAAATACTGTTATCTTTTTGCATGTTATAAAAAGAAGTTAGTTTGGTATCATATCGTGGTCGGAGTCGTTCATAGCATAGTACATTCGACTGATATTCCAGTTGTTATAGTTGTAAAGATGCAATATTCTAGAAATCACATACTTGGAATGACCAACTTCTGTTGCTATGGCAGATATGGTGACCCTTTGGCCTTCACCTGGACAACCTGCTGCCGGAGGGTTTCAGTCACTTTGAAATTGCACTCCATTTTTGCAAAGTGAGTGCAAACTGGAAAGTTAGGCTGCCAGTTAAATAGCTTTTGTCAGATAATTAAGGAAATTAGCACCAGGTGCCAGAGTAACACTAATATCTTGCAAGTTGTTAGGTCCCCCGGCACTGCTCCCCAGCTCACCACTCCTGAGTCTGCATCCTCTGCTCCTCTACCGATCAGGCATCCAGCATCAAGACGTGCTGTGTCTCGGAGCCATCGCCGGGTCCCCTTCCTGTCTGCTGACCACCGGGCTCACACATCAGCACATTACAATGGTCGGAGTCATGAACCTAATCAGCAGTGCACTAGGCGCGGTCGCGCTCCACCCCTGTGAATGTAGGGGCTGACATGGCTCAACCTGACACTCCCTTTGACTAATAGCTGTCTGTCCTCTGGTATATCAGGCCACCTACACTGATGGGAGGTGCCTGATTATTGAGTTAGTAAGCTTTTGCTTCTCTGGCTGTTTGTCAGGCCCTCTCTGTGCTCTCCTCCGGTAGACCCATTCCTGCTCTCCTAGCCTCAGTCTCTGATCCCTCGAATCCTCCTTAGCTATACTGTAGTATAGGCTAACCCTATGAGCCGCCTCCCTGGTACTAGCAGCTGTGGCATTTAGACACCCTGGGCTTGCCCCTGAAAATACTTGTATAGGAGTTGGTTAAACTAGGATCAGCTCACCCAGGGGAGTTCAGTACCACAGCCCAGTGGGTCCACTTTAGGGTGCCTTCCGCTGGAATCGGGACACAGGTATCTGAAAGCGTTCTCTAATTTTGATCAGTGTTCTTTTTCATTTATCTCATTTATTTATTCTGTGTTTGGAATATATTCAATTTATACTGCTATTTTAATCATGTTTGGATATTTTCACATATGGCAACACAATGAGCTTAACATTAAGGAAGTTGTGTGTTGTTCTCTACTTTTGATCACCAGTGCACATACCGTATATATGGCAAGATAATTCATATAATATGTATTATGTTGTGTGTCATTTTATCATACTTACAAAGTCAATAAACTAGAACTGTGTAAGAATGCTTATATATTCGCAAAACAGGGTTTTTTGAACAATAGTTGTCGATCATTGCATTTATTAAAATAAACAATGACTTTTATTCATTTTATTAAAGTCCTAATGTCTCTAAAGATCATTTACAAAAGGGTATAGTATGCCTGTTTTATAGCCTTGATGGAGACAATTATGCAAAGAAACATATGCTCTAGGCAGCTGTGCAAATATAAATCAGTTAAGCAAGTCATTTTAAGACTTTCACAACTCTCTAATTATCTAATTTTCTAATTTTTATTCCAGTTTTTCATCCTATGGGATCTGCCAAAAGATTTATAATATTATTTAAATGCAGATGTGGCAGAGCTTAATTAGTCACTTGGTTCTCTTGGTGAATTGTTCTTGCCCTGTAATAATGTCATGTATTTTACCTGTTGACCTTTGAATACGCCTAAAAACTACATGATAACCCCAAAAATATACAATCTCACTTTTACCCTAGACAATAATTGGATAATAATTGTATTACCCCTAAACAATAATTGAATAATTATCTTACATTTTATTGCTGGAAAAAAAATCAAACACAAATTAAATAGAAATAAATAATTGTGATTTTTTTTTTTGGCATTTCATATCAGGCTTTAAAGAAAAAGCCTTCCGTTCCTGAACACCACACAATAAAACGTTCGCTTTATTTTTTCTGGTACATTTGCAGTTTTATGTGAAGGTTAGACAACAGATATATGGGAAGGTTCTTCATTTCAACACGGGTCACATCATGTGATAATGTAAAAAACCTGATTTAAAACATAAGCTGACTCGTACAACTATTTTTCTCAAAATGTATTTTAGTCAGTGCCAGAAAGCACAAGAAAAGGTAGTTTATTTGTAACAAACCGACTTATAAAGAGTAATCTATGAAATATATATCCGCATAGACACCATGAGAATGTAAAAATGCACCAATCCTGAATGTTGAGATCATATTTCATGCATAACTATAAAGTAAATATTAACATAACAATTGGAATTAAAAGTTAAAATTTCAACAATTTCTAATTTATCCAATAAAATGAAAAATAAAATAGGGAACACTTTACACTGGAAGTGTATAAGAAGAGATATGTTCAGTTCACCCCATTACGTCCTAGTTCCTTGGCTGGTTATTGGCCCACAAATCAAGCTCCCTCCAGCCACAGTGACTGCCTCCATGGCTTCTAACTGTAAGTTTACAAAGGCTAGATCTCGGGGTACACAGCACACAGACATATGGGGGACCCCTTCCCTGAATGCAGCAGACATGCTTCATTCAGTACTGCATTTAGATTGCCATGCAGCAGGGAGGTGACAGGTCCTCTTTAAAGCTTGATAATTAGGCTCTACATTTAGGCCAGCCTCTTTTTTGTCCGACCCTGAAATCAAGTTAGAAAGATTTTGTGCAGTTCAGTTCTTCATCCTAACTCAGTGAAGCTTTGGAGCTTACCTCTGATTCCCAGACTATAGTATGCATGAACAACTCTGCAGACTCGGTCATCTGTGTTGATCCATAGTCAGTATGGCAGCTGCAGAATTGTGACAACTGTTAAGGACTGCACTGTGTGTTCTGTGGAAGTTGAGGTGGAGGAGAGGCCACTTGATGGAGCTCTTGATATCCATTGTAGCACCTGCCTTTTTGGGGCCTTTTCTACAAGTCGAACATATGTGCTGCTGCCAAAGGAATGGATCATACCAGACTGTCCAGTAAAAAAAAGTTGACAATTTTCTTTACCTAGAAGGCAAAGTTTGTTGAGCCGACCTTTCAGTTACTTTAGCACCTACCCCACGGACACCAAGCTTTTCCCCCCTTAACACCACACCTATTCCCCTTTACCCCATGACCACAGCTTTTACCACTCATATTTGATGGTAACAGATTTGAAAATCAGTTTTTGAAGGCCTATAAAATCTAGGGATGTGAATGCAGCCGACCAGATTGACAAACAAATGGTACTAGGCCAAAAATGTGGTTGATGCCTGGATGTGCCACTAAAAGGGTTTTGGCACAGATTTCACAAGCACAATATACCACAGGGGATTCTGCAAAACCACTGGTATTAACCCTAAGAAAAGTTTGGAAAATGTGACTTACTGGCAGAAGTGGCACAAAATGCCTGTTAGCACAGGGTTGGTGCAGAACTGAAGATGAGCATACCAGACACAGGCCCCTGTACCACAGCAGTCTTGACACAAACTGCTACTAAGCCCTAAGAAAAATTTGGTGCCTAAAGAATGTGGCCACTGGGCAGAAATGGCACAAAATACCTGTCAGCACAGGTTTAGTGCAGAACTACAGATGATCATATTCAGACCCCTGTACCATAGCTGTCTTGCCACATACTGCTGCTAAACCCTAAGAAAAAACTGGTGCCTGGAGGATGTGGCCACTGGGCAGAAGTATCACAAAATTCCTATCAGCACAGGGTGGTGCACAACTTCAGAAGAGCAGACACAGACCCCAGTACCACAGCTGCCTTGCCACACACTGCTACTACACCCTAAAAAAGACTGTTGTGGGAAGGAGTTACTAAACCTCCTCTACCTCTCTATCTAGAAAGAAATAGAATCACTAGCTAACTAAATAGTGCACACAGGATAAGAAGCTTTGGAACTGCAGCAGTGAGACTGTCACTGTGCTTCAACCCTGATAAAATGGCAATGAGCAAAAATGGTTGTTTCTTATATGGCAAGGACATGTGACATACTCAGCCAATGATACAAGCCCTTGTTTGCAAAAAAGTGCTATTTGCTTTAAGGGTGCTGATTGGTTGCCAGACCAGACCAACCACAGTAAGAGCGGGAAAGAGACCTGTGCATATCTATGGTAAGTTATCTGACATTAGACCCAGACACCTCTCTCCCCTCAATTGCAAATGCACTAATGTTTTTTGTCATCTGAAGCATTACCAAACATTTGCCGAATTTCCTGACTT
Organism: Allobates femoralis; assembly: GCA_033576535.1. Lineage (NCBI taxonomy): Eukaryota > Metazoa > Chordata > Amphibia > Anura > Aromobatidae > Allobates > Allobates femoralis. The sequence continues at coordinate 494,783,207 of JARQOC010000001.1, read as the reverse complement.
TTAAGCAAAACGTTTAAATTTGAGTTGTTGAATCAAATCGGACGGGTTCTTGCTGAATTTGAAGTTGGCAAACATGTTCAAGCAAAATTCGCTCATCAGTACTAAACATGCCTCCTGATGAACCCAATTGCAAGGGAAAAATGTGTTGAGCTGTAATAGAAAGGAGAACACACCATAAAGAAATAGAACCTATAAAGATAAGTCGTGGTAAATCGAGATGTTTCTGGTTGGAACACTCTAAAGGTACCTTTACACGCGGCAACTTTTCTAGGAATTTCACTGGCAACTTACTGGTTGCAGTGAAATCATGGACACATTGTTCCATTTGTACACAGCAACAAGACAGAACAATGTGTCCATGATTTCACTGCAACCAGTAAGTTGCCAGTGAAATTCCTAGAAAAGTTGCTTCGTGTAAAGGTACCCTTAGTGATAACCACTGTGGTTCTACAAATTTTAGAGGTTCCCAAAGTTGGAAAGGAACAGTTTTTTACTTGCTGAAGGGGATACTTGAATATGTCAGCATTAAACTCCATTTATTAATACTGCACTCACTATTGATTGTAGTATAGAGGATTGTCCACTATTAGATATCTCTGTTAGCCCTTAGGGCTACGTCACATGAGGTGACATCGCCGGAGATGTCGGCGGCAACTGGCAGGAGCACGCACGCTTTTGGCGCCCCGCGAGTGTCGCCGGCGACGCACTGGCGATCTGACAGGTGGCATCACCGCTGGGGTGACTAAAAACCCCAGCGGCGATGCAGTACAATGGGAGCCTATGACTCCCATCGCCTGTCATATCGCCGTCGGCCGTTTACATGGGGCGATGTGTACACATCACCCCAGAGTGACCGCCTGGTTTCACAGCACTGCTGTGAAACCAGACGACCACTCAAATGCGTCGCCCTCAGCTGTTTACATTGGGCGACGCATTGGCGATGTCAGCGGCGATAGGCCACGCCCCAGCGTCGCCTAAAAAAATCGCTGCCGACATCGCCAGGTGTGACGTGGCCCTAAGGGAATGTTGTACGGCCTGTAGGGTCAGCCACCAAGGGGTGGGGATACCAACATAAGTTAGGAAGTGTAAACTCCGCTGGTAGGCAGCGTGATCGTGTAATGACAGAGTGGTCAATTGTTCGTGTATCCTCTACTACAGATTTTTATACTTTATATTTTTGTTGGAAAGTTTGTATTCCTTTAATACTTATTGTTTTTTTTTACCTGTTCTAATAAAAGTTAATTTTTATACACACCTGTTTTTTTTTTCTCGGATATAAGTTATAGGACCCCCATGTCTCTTCAGAGAGAAATTGATTTTCAAAATAAATTTTGAAAGTTTGAATATCCTTTAAAAAGTATATTAATTTAGTAATATAATAATGAAAAATGAAATTGGAAATAATACTCCCAAGCATATATAATATTGCTTTGTATCCTAACAAAAAATAATAAAAAACTATCAAATATAAAGATAAAAAAACTGCTTTTTTGCAAAAAAGTGTGTCAAGTAAGTAGTACCGTAATTTATTTACTAAAGCTACAATAATTTACCTGAACACAGAACATTTTTCTAACTCTGTTTTCCTTTCAGAACCTTTACAGAACTCTTTAATGTCTATTGCAAATAGAGTCATGCTTTGTTGCTTCAATCAACAATACTGCCAGTCACACTCTATCACATTTTACCTGAAATTTGCTTTGCATGCTGTTACTTCAGATCATTTTCCAAGCAATGACCCAATGAAAATAAGAAATGACATGATTATTTCAGGAGGATGTGCATCATTACAACTTATGCTTGCGTGCACACCAGTTTGATTGCAAAATGCACAAACATTTTCTTGATCTATTGGCATTGTTCCCTACACATTATCACGCTTGGTTTTTTGAAGCAGATGATAATAGGATTCAAGAACCAGATGATCAGATTAAGATTATGTTTGCCTCCTGTCATGATACTTTTTAACGAGGTACTTACAACATGGCACGTGACATCATTCGGGCATCTTTAAGGACTGGCCTTTGGATTTTAAAACAAAATTTTACAATGACCTTGAAAGTCTTGTTCACTTTGGCCATGAAACTTTATTTACTTTATGGATCTCTATGGGACATAGATACGAAATGATTTATCCAGATAACACACGTGCAATGTTGGCTTTGAAAAGAAAGGAAACAAAAATGCACTTTGAAGTGGTGAGCCCATGATGAATAAAGCCTTTTTATGACTTTTTCACTTAGGACTCAGCAATGAGAGTGAGTTGCAAATTTTATTGAATCCATTTTGAAATTTATAGAGACACAGCTGATCATAAAATCAAGGATGCTTCATTCCGACAGCCATTCAGTCTAACTTCAGATCTCGTAGAGACTAGACACTTTAAAATGCTTTTAGAAGCCAAATATAGCACAATAAATTGCTCCTATAAAGAATTTACGATGTAATTGTTAATACTTCAGTCACAGAAAGGTGAAGTGCTTTCTTGTATTAATACAGTTCTTGAAGTTAAAATTCTAGTTACGCACATTACAGATAGCCAGAATTCAATGCGTCATAATGACTGCACAGCTATGGTGCAAATAGACATGCCGATTTTGTCAATTAAGTAGCCAATTTACTATACAAAAGTCATTCAGTGCTCTTTACTGACTTGTTTACACAGGCTGATGAATATTGATTAGTCCAGAAAATTTGTCAATACAATTGTTTTGCCCCCATATAGTATCAGGTTATTAGCTGCACATTGCTATTTTATACACTAAAATATCATACTAATAATAAATTTTTTTGTCAGCATAATTTTCCTCTCCTTCTTTCAAGTGGATTATGTATTTTTATTTCTCCATTGACATTGCTATATCATTATTAATAATATTATTTATTATTATAGTGTCATTTATTCCATGGCGGGTCATTCCATGTCAAGTGAACCAATGATTATTACCTCTATATTTTTAATTCTTTTGAGATTTTGTTATTTGATAATAGCATGTCAGACAATGCAAAATGTGAAGAGATACATTTTTTAAAAAATTTATTTTTTTTAAAAATGATTTTCAAAGTTCGGAAAAAGTGTGAATTTCGCTGTTGCCTGCCTTTACGTTTCTCCTCATAACTCAGGCTAGGAATAAGATAGAGAGACAAAATAAACACCAATCTACTCAGAACTATACAGGCTTTCATCAGATATGTCACAAGAGGATCTTTGTTAATATTTTACCCATGTGATCGCAAGCGCAAAACTTTAAAACGTATTTCCGAAAAATCGGCGCGCTTTAAATATTTCAAAAACTGCCCATGTGTCTGTGTTATGCTCTTAGCTACATCTGTACCAAATTTCAAGTTGGGATCGCAATGGGATCATATTTTAACATATTTTACTATTAATAGCGTCAATGGGTCATTCCATATCAAGTGATCTAAATATGAATATTTTTTTTTACCTGACGTCTTTAGATTTTTATTTTTTTTTTTCCTTTATGAAGTACTACTTTAGTTAATTACAAATTAACAGTTTGGAATTTTTTTTCTTCATCAGTTAATTTTTTTACAGATTTTTAAAGTTTAAAAAAAGGGTGAATTTTGGCCTGGTACGACTTTAAATTTTTTTATCTCGGGCTAGAAATAAGATAGAGAAACAAAATAAACACCATTCTACTCAGAACTGTCCAGGCTTTTACCAGATATGTCACAAGAGTATATTTGTTAATCTTAATTTTTTACCCATGCGAATGCAAACGCAACATTTTGAAACGCATTTCCGAAAAAACGTTTTAATAAAAATTTTCCAAAACTGCCCATGTGTCTTTTATGCTCTTAGCCACATCTGTACCAAATTTCAAGTTGGGATCATGATGGGATCATATTTTAAAATATTTAACTATGGTTAATCTCATTTTTATTAAATTTTGAAAAAACATATGAAAGACATACATTCAATCTTTTAACAAAATCTTGAGACATATAAAATACACAAAAAGAGAATTCACAAAGTTATTAGTAACTTTAAGATAAGCTGCAAATTTACTTTTGCGCTTATCTCTGGTGCAATATATACTACAATCTAAATATAATTCCAAACACTCAAGTATACAACCTTTCTCAGGGTTTTGAGATGTTCTGATGTCAAGGGGACAAGCAGCCCCAGCAGAATGATTTTTATCACTTGGACCCTTCTAACAGGTTGACCACGTAAGTGGGTCATTACCCGTTGAGACCTAGTTGGAATAGTCTATCGACTGGTGTACCGGAAAGGAAGGCCGAAATATTAATGATCTACTCACAGCTCAGAGTTTCCGATACCTGTCTAATGTTCACTAGAATGCTGAAGGTATAGGCGTAGAAAGGAAATACCTAGACTGAATGTATCAGAGGGGAAGAAAAGAGAGATAGAAAAGAAGAGAGAGAGAAGAGAAACAAAAACGATTAGAAAAAGTTATACTGGGAAAGAAAAGCCACGTAAGAAAAAAAGAAAAAAAGGAGGGGGGGGGGACGGGTGAGGTATGGGAAGGAGAAAGGGTACTCATCCCTCTGGCTCCCCATCAGCCAGAGGTCGAGCCATATTATCTGTGCTGGAAAAGATACTCCTACATTCTGCAGAGTCGTGAAAAAGAATCCATTCAACCCAAATCCCTAAGAATTTGTTCCGAGATCCCGACGCATCAGCTGCGAGCTCCTCCATTCGATATATGTCCATCAATTCTTTGAACCAATCAAGTAGAGATGGAGCCCGGCTTGATTTCCAGAACCTCGGGATCACAGCACGAGCAGCCGAGATGCAAAAGCGGAGAATATCCCTCTTCTGTAGCCCAATAGGACCTGGAAAAATGGATAACATTGCCGATTCTGGGCAGCATTCGGCTTGTTTACCTGTTATCCGGGCGTATGCATTGAAAACCTCAGACCAGAACCGCCGGATTTCCCCACAACTCCACCAAATGTGTATCATTGTACCCTTCTCTTCCCCACAGCGCCAGCAGGTATCAGGGGTTCCAGGGAACATGTTCCGGAGTGTCGTCGGGCACAAGTACCATCTAGTGAGCAGCTTATAGCTTCTTTCTTGTGCAGAACAAGCGCTAGCTAGTGAGTGAGTAAATATAAAGCATTTCTGCCAATTAGCTTCTGAAATGCTACACCCCAATTCCCTCTCCCAAGCACGTTGGAAGTAAAGGGTGCCCTGCTCTCTCATGGACCCTAAGGCCTGGTATAGAACTGATATTTTGCGCCTCGGTGGAGCCTCCAGTTGGAATAACCTCTCCAATACGTTGGGCGTCAATCTTACCCTGCAAGAGTGGTCAGCTGAATATAAGTATGCTCTGTATTGGAGAAATTCGAATCACTTAAGAGATCTCGTAGGTTCTTTGAGTTGTAGCTCTGCCATCGGGGGCAAACCACCACTGGACAGAGTCTGTCCTACTCGGGTGTCATCCACAATCCGCCAACATAAAAATCTCTGCCTGTCAAATCTGGGTGGGAAAGATGGGTTGGAAAAAAGGGGAGTCAAAGGGCTAAGTCTGTCGTTTAAGCAGAGGGTTTTCGTCACTAGGTGCCATACCTTCAAGGTGTTTCTGGTCATGTCTGTCAAAGGTACTAGGTCTGTGGAGTGTTTAGGGGTAATCCAAAGCAGGTGTTTCAGCGGAATCCCCAAACCCTCTTGCTCCACCCCTACCCATTTCTTGGAGGACGCATGATAATGCCAATCTAGAGCTCTAACAAGAGAGGAAGCCTCAAAGTACGCTCGTATGTTGGGTAGTCCAACCCCTCCTCTGGTCTCGGGCAAGGATAGGATATTCATTCGCAATCTGGACCTCTTGCCCCCCCAGACAAATCTAAGGATCATAGATTGCATTTTGGAGAGGAAGCCTCTATCCAATAGAACAGGAACTGTCTGAAAAGTATATAAGAGTCGGGCAAGACATCCATCTTGACTACCGTATATACTCGTGTATAAGCCGAGTTTTTCAGCCCAAAAATTGGGCTGAAAAGTCCCCCCCTCGGCTTATACACGGGTCAATACGGTATGCTGTGGGGGGGGGGCTGTGACCGGGAGCTGGAGGAGGCAGGAGGGGGCCGCGGTGACCGCAGGCGGTCACGTGGGGCCGCCTCATTAGTGCAATGAATATGCACGGCATCCCCCCGTCCATCAGCGGCGGGGGGATGCCGTGCATATTGCACTACACAGCCCCCCTCCTTAATATGGGTCCCCCAGTATTAATAAACAGCCCCCCCCCCCCTCCTTATCATGTGCCCCCAGGCTGCGGCAGCTGTCAAAATAACAAACAGTTTATACATCACCTTCCGACGCAGCTCCTCCGGTCCCGGCTCCTCCGCTCGCCGGCTTCTTCTTTCTTCTTGTGCCGGTGTCATGTGACCGGGCGCAGGAGATGACGTCATTTCCTGCGCGCGGTCACAGAAGTCGGCACAAGAAGAAGAAGAAGCCGGCGAGCGGAGGAGCCGGGACCGGAGGAGCTGCGTCGGAAGGTGATGTATAAACTGTTTGTTATTTTGACAGCTGCCGCAGCCTGGGGGCACATGATAAGGAGGGGGGGGGCTGTTTATTAATACTGGGGACCCATATGAAGCAGGGGGGGGCTGTTTACTACCACTGGGGCTGTATACTACCACTGGGGCTGCTGTATACTACCACTGGGGAGGCCTGTATACCACACTGCTGGGGGCTGTATACCTGTGCTGGGGTCCACCCTCGGCTTATACACGAGTCAATAGGTTTTTCCAGATTTTTGGGGCAAAAGTAGGGGGGTCGGCTTATACACGGGTCGGCTTATACACGAGTATATACGGTACGTTTATTCTCCCGAACCAGGATAGCTTTAATTGTCTATAGGAGGTAAATGCCGATTCCGTGTTAGTCAAAAGGGGTTGATAATTTAAATTGAATATTTGTTTAAGATCTTTTGGTATAAGGACTCCCAAGTACTTAATGGCTTCTACTTTCCATTTAAATGGGAACTGTTTAGATAGATGAGAAACCAATTCTCCAGGCAAAGAAATATTGAGTGCCTCGGTTTTGGAGCAATTCACTTTAAAGTTGCTCAATTGTCCGAACCGTTCAAACTCCATTAAGACCGAAGGGATGGAGACCAGGGGCTGGGAGATGTAAAGTAGCAGGTCATCTGCAAATAAGGCTAATTTGTGATGACTCTGTCCCAGCTTGACCCCATGGACGCATTCATTGGACCTAGTGTCAATTCAAAAATCACCAAGAACACAATCAGTCATTTTTTCACAATTGCCCGTCAATAGTTTGAATTTGATATAAAGAAACATAGTCTTGTAACATCTCAAATGAAAGCTGTTACCGTTCTGAGTAAAATGATGCCTCTCCCACTTCATTATCTTATTTCTAGCCTGAGATAAAAAAATGTAAAGTCATACCAGGCCAAAATTCACCCTTTTTTAAACTTTAAAAATCTGTAAAAAATTAACTGATGAAGAAAAAAATTCTAAACTTTTAATTTGTAATTAACTAAAGTAGTACTTCATAAAGGAAAAAAAAAAAAAAATCTAAAGACGTCAGGTAAACAAAAGATATTCATATTTAGATCACTTGATATGGAATGACCCATTGACACTATTACTAGTAAAATATGTTAAAATATGATCCCATTGCGATCCCAACTTGAAATTTGGTACAGATGTGGCTAAGAGCAAAGCAGACACATGGGCAGTTTTTGAAATATTTAAAGCGCGCCGATTTTTCGGAAATGCGTTTTAAAGTTTTGCGCTTGCGATCACATGGATAAAATATTAACAAAGATCCTCTTGTGACATATCTGATGAAAGCCTGGACAGTTCTGAGTAGATTGGTGTTTATTTTGTTTCTCTATCTTATTTCTAGCCCGAGATATGATAGAAAATGTAAAGCCATACCAGGCCAAAATTCGCACTTTTTTAAAACTTTAAAAATCTGTAAAAAATTAACTGATAAAGAAAAAAATTCAAAACTTTTTTTTTGTAATTAGATAAAGTTATTCTTCATATAGAAAAAAAATTTAAAAAATCTGAGGACGTCAGGGAAAAAAAATATTCATTTTTGGATCACTTGACATGGAATGACCCTGGCGCTTTACATGTGAAAAGGGACATACATAAACAAGTACAATAATTATAAAAAATACAAACATAAGTACAAAAGGAGTGGGGACCCTGAGGGCTCACAGTAAACAAGTGATGGGTGAGGATACACTTGGAGAGAGTAGAGAACCCTGCCCGCGAGGGATCACTTTCTACAAAGGATGGGTGAGAATACACTGGGAGAGAGTAGAGGACCCTTCCCGTGAGGGTTCATAGTCTACAAAGGATGGATGAGGATACACTAGGAGTAGAGGACCCTGCCCGCAAGAGCTCATAGTCTACAAAGGATGGGTGAGAATGCACTAGGAGAGTGTAGAGGACCCTTCCCGCAAGGGCTCATAGTCTACAAAGGATGGGCGAGGATACACTAGGAGTAGAGGACTCTGCCCACGAGGGCTCACAGTCTACAAAGGATGGGTGAGGATACACGAGGAGAGGGTAGGGCTGGTTGTGCCGCAGTTTGGTAGACTGAGGATCATGATATGAACACTGCTTTTATGTAAGAGTTGTAGTTTGGAATACAATCATTTATTCTATCTTACAATGTATTAAAAAATGGAAAAACAAGGTATAGCGAAATTCAGAACTTTCGAAAAAAAATCTTTGTGTTGCCAGTTTCTGAGACCTATCACATTGCGGTAAAACAGTTGTGTTTTTTGCATGCTACGCTGTGGTTTATGTTATTTTGGGGAACAAATGATATTTTGATAGTTTATTTTGCATTTTTTGAGGCAACTATACTGACTAAAAGCCATTCTGGTGTTTAATATTTGTTCTTTTTTGGAATTTCAGATTTGGTTTGAAAAAAAATTGAAAGCCTAGGACTAGGAAATCAGAGAAAACAGCTGATCAATAGAAATCGGGATAGAAAAGCTAATGCAGAATGTGGTTAACTAATGCAACATTGAAGAACATAGAGAATGGGAGTGATAATCTGTGAACAATGATAATACATCTATTCATGTCAATTGGAAGAGATAGCAATTGAAGAGGTTCAAGAGATGAAGAATTTATGTGAATTTATTTGATTGCATATTGGCCAGGTTCATATGTATCACCATATTTTGGGTCCAAGTACTATCCTAAAAAATGGACAGTACTCAAGGCAATCCTATTAAATGGGGTAGTGTAGATAATTGACTTTTTTCCACTTACAGTCTTTGTGAAAAAAATTGCAGCTTTATGCAATTTTACTCTACAATTGGATGAGACTCATCAATTGAAGTCTGAGCAACTGATTTTAAGCACTATGCTACAATGGGTCTGCTGCATCACAGTATCAGGTTTCCAATCATTTATGGAATCTATGACTGACTGACTGTACCTCATTCCAACAGCATCCTTTCCCTACGCTATTCAAAGAAGAATGGCTGTGCACCCCATGATCTGGCCTTTATACCGGCCAAGCCACGTTGTGCCTTGGCCAGTGACCACCATGTCAATACTGGGATGGAAACCATATACAGTATACCAATATGGGGGCCATATAGAACAGGATGGGGGACATATATACCAGAATGTTGATAATTTAAGCCAGGATGGGGATCACATACACCAGAATGGGCCAAGGATCACGACTATATATACCAGCTGGGGATCATATATACCAGGATGGCCCAGTATGAGGACCATATAAAGTACAGACTAAAGTTTGGACACACCTTCTCATTCAAAGAGTTTTCTTTATTTTCATGACTATGAAAATTGTAGATCCACACTGAAGGCATCAAAACTATGAATTAACACGTGGAATTATATACTTAACAAAAAAGTGTGAAACAACTGAAAATATGTCTTATATTCTAGGTTCTTCAAAGTAGCCACCTTTTGCTTTGATTACTGCTTTGCGCACTCTTGGCATTCTCTTGATGAGCTTCAAGAGGTAGTCACCGGAAGTGGTTTTCACTTCACAGGTGTGCCTTGTCAGGTGTAATAAGTGGGATTTCTTGCCTTATAAATGGGGTTGGGACCATCAGTTGTGTTGTACAGAAGTCTGGTGGATATACAGCTGATAGTCCTACTGAATAAACTGTTAGAATTTGTATTATGGCAAGAAAAAAGCAGCTAATTAAAGAAAAACGAGTGGCCATCATTACTTTAAGAAATGAAGGTCAGTCAGTCTGAAAAATTGGGAAAACTTTGAAAGTGTCCCGAAGTGCAGTTGCAAAAACCATCAATCACTACAAAGAAACTGGCTCACATGAGGACCGCCCCAGGCAAGGAAGACCAAGAGTCACCTCTGCTGCAGAGGATAAGTTCATCTGAGTCACCAGTTTCAGAAATCGCAGGTTAACAGCAGCTCAGATTAGAGACCAGGTAAATGCCACACAGAGTTCAAGCAGCAGACAATTCTCTACAACAACTGTTAAGAGGAGACTTTGTGCAGGAGGCCTTCATGGTAAAATAGCTGCTAGAAAACCACTGCTAAGGACAGGCAACAAGTAAAAGAAACTTCTTTGGGCTAAAGAACACATGGAATGGATATTAGACCAATGGAAATCTGTGCTTTGGTCTGATGAGTCCAAATTTGAGATCCTTAGTTACAACCACCGTGTCTTTGTGCGACGCAGAAGTGAACGGATGGACTCTACATGCCTGGTTCCCACTGTTAAGCATGGAGGAGGAGATGTGAAGGTGGGGGGGTGCTTTGCTGGTGACACTGTTGGGGATTTATTCAAAATTGAAGGCATACTGAACCAGCATGGCTACTACAGCATCTTGTAGCGGCATGCTATTCCATCTGGTTTGCGTTTAATTGGACAATCATTTATTTTTCAACAGGACAATGACCATAAACACACCTCCAGGCTGTGTAAGGGCTATTTGACCAAGAAGGAGAGTGATGGGGTGCTACGCCAGATGACCTGGCCTCCACAGTCACCAGACCTGAACCCAATCGAAATGGTTTGGGGTGAGCTGGACCGCAGAGTGAAGGCAAAAGGGCCAGCAAGAGCTAAGCATCTCTGGGAACTCCTTCAAGACTGTTGGAAGAGCATTTCTGGTGACTACCTCTCGAAGCTCATTAAGATTGCCAAGAGTGTGCAAAGCTGTAATCAAAGCAAAAGGTGGCTACTTTGAAGAACCTAGACTATAACATATTTTCAGTTATATTTTATTATTATTATTTTTGTAATATTTGAGTAACATTTATTTCCACTTGAACTTATTTGCTCATGCCTAGCTAAAAACCTGAAATTCTGAAAGAAATAATGTTAATTTGAAAATGCATTTTTAATTAGCCTTCAATCAGTTTTCTTAGTAATGTTATTTTCTCTTTGTCCTCACTGCTACAACAAGGATTTTCATGAATCTGTCTCAGAATATATGTTAGAATCATATTTTTGTAGTTTTGGAAATGAAAATGAATAACTGAAAAAAGGAGAAAAAAACAAGGAAACATAAGGTCCACGTCAATCCCTCTGGCTTTTTCAATGTTACAGGGATGAGTAAATTCTTAAAATGGCCTCCAGACAAATTTGGCACAAGTTACCCTTCTTAACAGGTGTAGCTTAATGCTTTTGTTTTCACAATATCAGCACTATATAAGGATTTGGTTACCGCTGTGTCACATACTAGGGCTGGGATACTCAGTCACTGAGCAGCGGTTGGATCCTTTCACTTGTGGTGGTGGCCGTGGTTAGGGCGTGTGGACCTGGGGACAGAGGTAAAGGCATGTGGCTTTAGACTTGTTGGGGTTAAGGCTGGCTTACTGTTCCCGCTTGATAAAGTGAGTGGCGTTCCCCATGGTGTTGGTGTAATGGAGGGTAACAGGAGAAATCAGGTGACATGATGTTATAAACAACCAGATCCTCTTTACTGTACAAATCACACAGCCAGGAAGGATATACAGCCCTGAGGAAATAATGCACTTTTGATGGTAGCAGTTCAGACCACCGTTTACTAGCAGTACAGGAGAAAGTTGTTCATGGGGTGTGATCCAGAGTGTCCTAGCAGGTTTCTCCCTGTATTCCAAACCACACATTAGGATCCTCTTCAGTGTGTCCTATCTCACTGTGGTACTCAGCTCAAACAGACCCTATGGCTACAGTACTTCTGACCTTAATCTATTCCGGTATGGGGGATTCCATTCATTTGTAGATATCCTACAGCAGTCAGGTCTGTCCACTCCTAGAACAGCCCACTGAAAGGGAATCCGTTTCCTTCTACATCCTTCTGCCTGGTGTGTTCATGTCCTGGGTGATGTCCCACTGAAGGGGTATCAATTTCCTCCTACATCCTTCCATCTGGTGTGTTCTGTGTGATGTCTTACTGAAGGAGTATCAGTTTCCTTGTACATCCTTCCATCAGGTGTGTCCTGGGTTATTTCCCAATGAACGGGGATCAGTTTCCTCCTAAATCCTTCCATCTGGTGTGCCCTGAGTGATGTCCCACTGAAGAAGGATCAGTTTCCTCCTACATTCTTCTGTTTGGTGTGCCCTGGATGATGTCCCACTGAAGAGGGATCAGCTTCCTCCTACATCCTTCTGTCTGGTGTGTCCTGGATGATGTTCCACTGAAGGGGAATCAGTTCTCTCCTACATCCTTCCATCTAGTGTGTCCTGGGTGATGTCCCATAGAAGGGGGGTTCGTTTCCTCCAACATCCTTCTGTCTGGGGTGCCCTGGATGATGTCCCACTGAAGGGGTATCAGTTTCCTCCTACATCCTTCTGTCTGGTGTATCCTAGGTGCTGCCCCACTGAAGCCTGAGGTGACTAAGGGTACTGCAGTTTTTCTGCACTCTAGACTCCACCCACTAGCCCTGTTGCTAGGCTACCAGATCAATGGAGAGTATTAACTGAGTGTCTGTGTGTTGTGTAATCTTGCTAAGTCATCTAAGGGCCCTTTCACATCAGCGTTTTTTGAAAATCGCGGCAGATGCGGTGAAAAAACCGCATCTGCCGCGATTACCGCATACCGGCTGCACTTGCGGCGCGGTTGCGGTTTTTGCCATGCAAAGTATAGGCAGACTTGCGGCAGGTGCGGCAAGTGCGGTTTTGCACTTGCGGCAGGTGCGGCCGCGAAAAAAAACGCGGCTGACTGCGTTTTTTTTTGCGGCCGCACCGGCCGCAAGTGCAAAACCGCACTTGCTGCACCTGCCGCAAGTCCGCCTATACTTTGCATGGCAAAAACCGCAACCGCGCCGCAAGTGCAGCCGGTATGCGGTAATCGCGGCAGATGGGTTTTTTCACCGCATCTGCCGCGATTTTCAAAAAACGCTGATGTGAAAGGGCCCTAAGTCATTAACTGTACATAAAATAACACATATCAAATTAGGGAATACTCCAGTAGTGCCCGCTCTGAATCACTATAGATGTAAGCCCCTAGTTTGCATCCAGTACTTGTTGCCCAGAAGATCAAGTTGAGAGTAGAATGATCAGCAAGTAGAGGAGAGTAATACTGGATCATAATACTGGATTCTAAGGGCAGGATTGACCGTTAGCAGTTGAACCCTCTCTTTATTTGTCTTTTAAGTGGCGCCGCACAACTAATTTATACATATTAAAATTAAAAAATTAAATGCCAGAAGGATATTCATAGAGGCAGCAAGGATTTTATTAGGCATAATGCGCCAGCAGGGGGCAGGATTACTCCCCTACATGTCTGAGCAGCTATATCAGAGTGGTGGTATCTGACATGGGTCATAGACAGAGATGGCACAAAGTAAGTACAGTATATTACACACCAAACATAATGAACCAAGAAATATATACAAAGTGACAGAAGAAACATTGCAGGGTCTTAGATTTGCTTATAATTCTTCTTTCACTTAAGTACCATATTTTAATACTGGAGCCTAAAAATCAATAGCTCTTGTAGAATTAGGTCAGATGAAGCCAAAATTAAACATTTCTCCAATGTTCCTCTACGACCCATGTTAATTATTTCTTGCTTACTGTGGTGAGCAGTAATTTTCTGTTTAAGATTTCTTAATAAAAAATGTGCAGTTAACTATAGGAAAATATGAACAAATCTGTTTGTGTTTGGGTAGAAAGCATTTATAATATGAATCCATTACCAGCTTCCAAATTTTCTGAAGAATCGTTATTACATAATTAGAAAATTGTATATTATTATGAGATTAATATCCGGAATCAAATCTTCTTTTAGCAACTTCCAGTCCTTAATCTTCCTCTCTAAGCCTTCCAAACCTCAATTCTTTTTAGAAAAGTAGGAAATTAAATTGAAAGTCTTGGTGTGAGCTATAAATGATAAACATCATTATCAAATCATTGCTAAGTTCTGATCTAAATATTTATTTACGCATTCGCTTTCTATTGCTTTTTCTTTCAAAGCCAGAAATATGGGGAAAAACTATCTGATTAAAACTTTTAAGCTGAATATCTTTGTGGAAATCCATTTGTCATATTCAGTTAACTTCAAATTGTTATTACTCAGATACTCAATTAGAATAACTCACCCCATTTCAACTTATCTCAGCTTTGCAATGTGCACAATAAAACAATGGCAGGTACCTTTTAACAAAGTTTTCCATAATACAGTAACTTGTTCATACATCAAATTGTTTTTCAGTGCCCACACTGTGATGCCCATATAAAATAATAGGTTTTGAAGTATTCTTCTGTTAATCAGCTTTATAAACTGAATGTAAAGTGAACCTTAGGCTGGAAACACACTGTCCAAGTGACATGCGAGCTATCCGCCCGAGTCTCGGATCACTCACCCCTGCCTCTTTGGACAGGATACTGTCAGTGGTATGTTTTTTTATGTAGCTCCACTGCTCCCATCCACAGAGGGGGAGGACATCCTAGGTGAATCATCCAAATAAAAGAAGGGGGGGGAACAAGAGGCGCAATAGTGCCCTATCACTATGGCACTTGGTGCAGAAGTGGTGAAAAAAGGGATTCACTCACCTGGGGCAGTTGTGTCACCCACAACTGGCTTGAAAGCGTATTCAATAGTTGTTTCTAGGTAGCTGCTGCAGGACTTCCACCATCCACTCCAGTGTGGAGATACATCAGATTGTAGGGAAGGAAATGGTGTGTCATGGTCCGCGCTGCCAAAATCACTCACTCCAAATAAATGTACATGAAGCTGGAACTTCAAACGAACTCCTTTATTGTACCCTACGCGTTTCGGTGCCCTTCTGGCACCTTCCTCATGGATACCTCCACCACATCAACTGCTCATATTTATAGCACATCTCATAATAGTGATTAGTGGGAGTACCCATCACTAATGACATCAAAATCGTCATCAGAGAGGGAAGGGTTACAGATTTTGGCGCAAAAACTTTAAAAACAAGTATTCAATAAATAATGAATAACATCATATACATACATATAAAAAAAAACAAGTTAAATAAAATGTGCAAAAAAATCAGCGAAATTAGCTGCAGAAACGCCAGTAAAAACTGTCTAAAATAGCTAGACAAAAAAATTCTCACCAATATAGGGCATTCTACTCTACTCTCTGGGGGATAGAACCAGTGAGTCCTACTAGATTGATAAGTATGAACCCTTATCAGTGACAAGCGCTACTTGCTCTGTTATAAAATAGGCCAGATCAGTAGGTCATTCAATTCTACTCTTAAATTCCTTACGATAAAAAATGCTTTTAACCTTCTCTAGGATACAAACAAAAATTACAAAAAAAGAGAAAAAATGAAGAAAAGAAGAGAAAAAGTCTCCGGATTTCAAGAATTTTCATATAACCCCAATTATAAAACATTAAGTAAAAGAATATTTTATTAATTGGATAAAAATCGTGAGTTTTAAGCACAGAATCCTATGTAAAAGGCAGGAAGGTAGAACCCTATAAATAGTATCAATAAAATATTCTTATATAGTAAAATAAATAATTGATTAGGTCATCATGATGCTAAAAACAAATAGTTCCTCTTTTTGCATGTTTTTCTAAGAAGTGTTTGTCCAAATTTTCTGTGGAGTATCAGCATAAGTGCATGCACTATCATCTAAATTTCCTGGGTTCTATCCCCCTGATGGAAAAAAGTTTACACTTATCAAAAAAGACTTTAAGAAATCCGTCTAATGTAGCAAGGTTACAATCTCTTTATACAGATCCTCACTTAAGTATACTTATGAAATTTGCAAGAAGTCTTCACAAGCATATATTACCGCCAGTACGGGCGCTCAAAACACGTCTCTGTCTTATTAACTAAAAATGTGCTGGTTTGAAGTCTCTGTTCAAGAAAGCATGAAGAAAAACATGGTGTAGAAACGCGAGTATAGATCAAACTGTTTTTGTTTGTGTGTTCTCTATGACTATAAAAAATATCAAGAAGGGTGAAATCATTTTCAGTTTAACAATTTCTTTGTAACCATGGTAGAAGTTTTGTGCTATAAATATACAAAGGTAAAGAAGAAAATACTGTGATGGCTAATCAGTTAGTCATATATTATTGCAGTCTTTTCTATAGCCACGGTGAAAGTTCTGTGCTATAAGTGTGCAAAAGGTGAATACAAAGATACTGTGATGACTGTTAGTTATTCCTGTATAATTTCAGAGATCAAGTTTAGTCCCCTCGGTTTTAGTGTGTCCAGTTTATACATCCAGAACTTTTCCCTTTTTTTTTTAAAACTTCAAATCTGTTTTGAATGTGTGGCTGTACATGATCTATGGGGGTAACATTGATGACTGTGGGGTCTCTATTGTGATAGAGGTCACAATGGTATGATACACCATGGGCTCTAAAGCCATTTTTAATGTTCGATCGGTGTTTATTGAGCCTTTCATGTAGGGGTCTGATGGTCCTCCCAACATACTGCAGATGACATGGACATTCTAGCAGATATATTACGTAGCTAGTAGTACAATCCATTTTGTATCTGATCGCAAAAGTCTCCCCATTGGCAAAAGATGTGAAGTGTGCACTTTTTCGTATATGTCTGCAGCAAAGGCACCTATTTTTCCCACAGTTAGTGGAGCCATTGTGTGTCCCTTCTTCAACATTAGTGTTCTTATTCTGTTTTGATCGGCTTGGTGCTATCGTGCCTCCCCCCATGCTGCATATGGCCCCCCCCAAGCTGCTGCCCATAATAAAATAACAAACGTTTTCCTCACTATTTCCAGTGATGAGCTGCCTGTCTTCCTGCTGTCTCCCTCCGTGCAAGCTGCGTCCGAACTTCCTGCTTCTCTGCTTGTCATGTGAGCTGCTCAGCAGAGAGTCACATCACAGGCAGAGAAGCAGGAAGTTCGGACGCAGCTTGCACGGAGGGAGACAGCAGGAAGCTACAGGCAGCTCATCACTGGAAATAGTGAGGAAAACGTTTGTTATTTTATTATGGGAAGCAGCTTGGGGGGGCCATATGCAGCATGGGGGGAGGCATGTGTAATCACTGCTGGGGCGCAGGCAATGTAATATGCACTGCGCCCTCAGTCCCATCACCGCGGTGCGATTTCAGCACCGCGGTGATGGACAGCGGCAGTGCATATTAAATGAGCGGGAGCAGGAGATCTCCCGCTCCCTCCTGCAGCCCCCAGCCAGCACACTGGACCCCCGGGCACACTCCAGAGCTGCCCCCACCATCCCCTATATAATATACTATATGATCCGTATATTCGGATTATAAGACGCACCCCTAACTTTACCCCAAAGTTTGGGGGAACAAAAGTGCGTCTTATAATCCGAAAAATACGGTAATTATTTATTTTACTATATAAGAATATTTTATTGATACTATTTATAGGGTTCTACCTTCCTGCCTTTTACATAGGATTCTGTGCTTAAAACTCACGATTTTTATCCAATTAATAAAATATTCTTTTACTTAATGTTTTATAATTGGGATTATATGAAAATTCTTGAAATCCGGAGACTTTTTTCTCTTCTTTTCTTCATTTTTTCTCTTTTTTTGTAATTTTTGTTTGTATCCTAGAGAAGGTTAAAAGCATTTTTTATCTTAAGGAATTTAAGAGTAGAATTGAATGACCTACTGTTCTGGCCTATTTTATAACAGAGCAAGTAGCGCTTGTCACTGATAAGGGTTCATACTTATCAATCTAGTAGGACCCACTGGTTCTATCCCCCAGAGAGTAGAGTAGAATGCCCTATATTGGTGAGAATTTTTTTGTCTAGCTATTTTAGACAGTTTTTACTGGTGTTTCTGTAGCTAATTTCGCTGATTTTTTGCACATTTTATTTAACTTGTTTTTTATTATATGTATGTATATGATGTTATTAATTATTTATTGAATACTTGCTTTTAAAGTTTTTGCGCCAAAATCTGTAACCCTTCCCTTTCTGATGACGATTTTGACGTCATTAGTGATGGGTACTCCCACTAATCACTATTATGAGATGTGCTATAAATATGAGCAGTTGATGTGGTGGAGGTATCCCTGAGGAATGTGCCAGGAGGGCACCGAAACGCGTAGGGTACAATAAAGGAGTTCGTTTGAAGTTCCAGCTTCATGTACATTTATTTGAAGTGAGTGATTTTGGCAGCGCGGACCATGACACACCATTTCCTTCCCTACAATCTAGGTGTATCATCTGAGACTCCTGAGAGTAACTCACATGTCACTCAGGCAGAGTGTTTCAAGCCTTAGGCTAGGGTCACACTTGCGTTTTTAATTTCAAATCCTGATCCGGTTTTGAGCTTTTAAAAAGCTCAAACCCGGAGCAGGAAACGTTCCTCATAGGAGCCCATTATAAAAACTAGATTGCATTACATGCAATCCGGTTACCGCATCCGTCTCTGCAGCCTGTGTGAAATATCATGCAGGCTGCAGTTTTTTGGAGCGGTTCTAGCCTCTGCAATGCGGTAACCAGATTGCTCAGGATGTGTAATCCTGAGCAATGCAGTTTCTGTATACTTTGCTTATCCTGGCTGCTGCCGGGATAAGCAAAATGTTAAAACTGTTAAAACAGCTTAAATATTAATTATAATTGTGCCCATCATGTCTTTAGGGGGTGCCCACCCCCCTAGAGACATACTACCCACTCAGGGTAGGTTTCTCTATTGTGAAATGTTGCATTTAAAAGAAGACATAAATTTAATGGAGTCAATAAATAAGAAAAAGATCACTTACACTGATGTGCTGCCTTCGGAAGAAAAGCCGCTGGCCATAAGGTGTGAGAGTTGAAAATCCAGAAAACAAGGATAGCGATGTATCCGTGAAGGTAATTGAACAGTGCTCTGCTGGAGAAACCAGGCCTCCGGGTACACAAAGCAATATCTTGAACGATGAAATCCTATGGCACACATTCCAGATAAACTTCCAGATAAAAAATATTGCATATTACTTTAAAGCAACATTTTCATAAATGTGGTTCTATGGGTTTGTACACCTGTTTACAGACCCGTGGAAGTGCATGCATGCATGAAAAGCAGTGGCGTAACTACAGACCCACTCCGGGGCCCCTTTGGTGAGGAGCGGGAAGGGGGTATGGGTGAGGTGCTAGCGGTTCTGGCCGGGTGAGGATCGGGGGGGTGCTAACGGTGCTGGCCGGTGCGAATACCTGCTCTGCCGGCCGGCTTGTAGAGGAATCAAGGGGCGGACACTGCTGCGCGGCTGCCTCCCTCCGCTCCTCTTCCAGCGCTATCACGGTCGTGGCAGGCGGCTGGAGGCACGGGGGCGGGCCCTGTCTCAGCCGCGACCGCTGCGACCGTGGTAGTTACGCCACTGATGAAAAGGCTGTAGTCTGCTAGCTCCCAGGTGATCTCCACACCTATGCTCCCTCTCCCGCTATTGCTATGTCCTGTTTATGGAAATGTTGCTTTTAAGTAATACGCAATAAAGGCTAAACTTTTATCTGGAATGTGTGCCGCAGGATTTCTTTGTTCAAGATTCATTTATAGGGACCTATCAACTGATTTATGCTGCCTAAGGCTGGTTTCACACTGCAGTTTTTTCACTGATCAGTGTCCATCCAGTTTGTGTGCCAAAACCAGGAGTGTCTCCAAAACTCAGAACAGGTGTCAATCTTTCAATTACACATATTGTCTACAAGTTCCTTTCCTGGTTCCTCTCTGGGTTTTGGCACACAAACTGGATGGACACTGATCAGTGAAAAAACTGCACTGTGAAGCCAGCTTAAGTTGTGAGCATCATGAATTAGATGCACAATTGAAAACAGGTATGTTTTTGTCTGAATTGTTCCAGCATTTCAAAGGGAATATAGTTTTAAGACCCAAGGACCATGATCAGACACTAGTTCAGCCCTGTTTCTGACTGTTTTTCCTACCTCCTATCAAAGTAACTGACCGCGGTTTTTTTCGCTGCCGCACCTGCCGCAAGTCCCCCTATACTTTCTATGGGGATTACCGCAACCGCGCCGCAAGTGCATCGGTTATGCGGCAATTGCGGCAGATGCGGTTTTTTCACCGCATCTGCCGCAAATTTCAAAAAACGCTGATGTGAAAGGGCCCTTACATCCACAGATGGATGTTGTGCTTACAGCCCAACATTGTTAAGGGAAATTGGCATTTGCCATAGAACACCAAGACTGGCAGATTCAACATCGGCTCACTTTACTCTTTACGGATTATAGCAGGTTCACATTGAACACATGTGACAAATTTGACAGAGTCTAGAGACAATAAAGACAAAGCCCAAATTGGCTTACAATAGTTTAAGGAGACAACCCACATAATGATTTGCACGAGAGGGTCCTTATATGCATTTTCATGCTCCATAGACCACATGATTAAAGGAGAGAGAGGAATATAATGCAAAAGTACAGTTTATTAAGGACATTGAATGTTAACATACACCACGGAAAAGGAAAGGAAAAGCCCCCCATCAAAAACCCCGTACTTTCAATATAAGATACAAGCATTAGCCCCAAAACATCAAAACAACATACCCATAATACCAGTTTGTACCAATAATGGGCCAAGTGATCACCACAGAAAAGGAGAAGAAAAGGTCTTTTTTACTCCTTTTCTGTGGTGATCACTTGGCCCATTATTGGTACAAACTGGTATTATGGGTATGTTGTTTTGATGTTTTGGGGCTAATGCTTGTATCTTATATTGAAAGTATGGAGTTTTGAGGTCCTTCCTTTGTATCCACCAGCAAATATAATCTTGTTCAATGTAGTATTGACATAGCAAAAAAAGCACTTGTACTTTATGTCTGTTGAATTGTTTAATGGAAAGGTATCATAACCGGATCCAAGGTTATTAATCCTTCACTGTGTAGTTTCTTGATTGTGACATATGTATGTTCAGCATAAGAGCCCTTGTCTATGTACTAAACCCCTGTCAATACTTACATTATTTTTAGGATCCAAGTGATCATCTTTCCCTGTTGTATTGTATCCACTGGCCATGTATTTTAACATTCATTGTTCTTAATAAACTGTACTTTTGCATTATATTCCTCTTTCTCCTTTAATCGTAGAGTCTGGAGACACAATCGAGAATGTTCTGCCGCCTAAAACATCCTCCAGCATGACCGGATTGGCAGTGGGTCAGTAATGGTGTGGGAGAGCATTTTTTACAGGGCCATACAGCTTTCCGTGTTCTAGCCATCCAGCGTATCCCTGAGGAAGACGCCAGGAAAGGCGTTGAAACGCGTTGGATGCAATAAAAGGTTTTGATCATATCACATCTGATCGTGAGTTTCTTCCCTGGAATAAGTGGATCCTGGCAGCGCGGACTGGTGAACACCGTTTCCTTTCCCATTTTTTACTGTGTGATTCCACGTGCAAGTGGTCGGTGGGAGTCCAGCAGCAGCCATCCGGATTAAACACTACATGTCTGCATACCAGTTGTGGGTTGCACAACTGAAATAGGTGAGTGGTTCCTTTATACCACCGGATTGTCAGTGTCTAAGTGATAAGGCACTATTGCGCCTCTTGTTCCCCTTCCCCCTTTTTTCTTTCATGTATTCTAGCCAAAGGTACTTTGACTGCCATTAGGTATCGGGATGAAATTCTCAGACCCATTTTGAGACCATATGCAGGTGCAGTGCTCACTGAGGTCCTTCTGATGCATTTCAATACTAGGCCTTATGTGGCTGAAGTGTGTCAGCAGTTCCAGCATGATTAAGGCATTGGTGATATGGACAAGCCTGCCGATTCTCCAGGCCAGAATCCAATCGAGCACATCTAGGACATCATGTCTTGTTCCATCCACCAATGACACTTTGCTTCACAAACTGTCCAGAAGTTTACTGATCCTTTCATCCATGTCTGAGAGGAGATCCCTCAGGAGAACATCCACCACCTCATGAGGAACATGCCCAAGCATTGTGCTGATATCATATAGGCACGTGGGGACCACACACACTACTGAGTCTCATTTCCTAATGTTGAGCACTATATATAATCTCTTAATATATAAAAAAATATACTCACTTTTCTAAATACTAGTACATCTCAATAAATTGGAATATCATCAAAAAGTTAATTTATTTCAGCAATACAATACAAAAGTGAAACATATATATTATATAGAGTCATTACACACAGAGGGATCTATTTCAAGAGTTTTTTTCTGTTAATGAGGAGGATTGTGGTTTACAGCCAATGAAAACCCAAAGGCCATTATCTCAGAAAATTAAAGTAGGATAAAGAGTTAAAAACCTCGCTGCCTTATCCCACGAGACAGAGATTTTTGATGATGCTCTAATTCATTAAATTCACTAGTATAGTAGGACTTGAGAAAGGTGTAGCTTACACCAAAATGTCGTGCCACTTTTGGCTCATTAACGTCCACTTTTTCACAAAAACATCTTTTTGCGTGCTACCAGATTTTTATTCTGCTATTGATCTACATTGGGTCACTGTATCCTCAGGATATTTTGCCCCAGATTGATAAGTATAAGTTTGTGGGACCTTTTTCATTAATCAATTACTGTCATCTAAAAAATACATATTGCAAGATTCAGGCTCTCGATTCTGCATTCAGCTACTTTGATCTTGTATAATAGTAAAACTTGAATATATATGGTCAGTGCATGTAGCTGCAGGATTTAGCAAGTAATTAATTATAAGTAGTGACAATAAATATAGTTACAGCTGTATAAAAGATGTTGGCATCTGCCCTACTATAATTTGGTATTGGTTCACCAATACGCTTCCGCGCATGCACGAGTCAGCGGGGATCATAGGCGGAGTTGGAGCATGAGTCACGGACATGCGCAATACGGTGGAGGAGACGGCGAGAACTGCAAGCAATGTGACCAAGTGTAATATTTACTGTTTTTGATGAATTATAAATGCAGTTATACCTCCATTGGATCCATTGGCTAAGTAGTCACAGTTTTTAACAGCACATAAGCACTTTATTAGCCATAATACAGTAACACAGATCTTTGTGCACTTTAGAAACATAACTATATATGCCATGGTAATTTTTACTGTTTATGAACTGATGACATATTATTGTGAATGATATATACACTGCAATATGTATTTGTTATATGACACTAATTGATTAATTGATAGACTGCTCACATAGTTGCACTTTATATGTTGGTCTTTATTTTCTGTTTTCATTGCTGGAGAAAGATGAGAAAACTGTTGAAATGTCACTGAATGGATCGTTAGAATCCACAGATTGCACCTTTGAATAGGAGTGCTGCCTGTTTTTTTGACTGGAATATCATTTGCAGGTTTGGACACTTTCCTGCTGCCTTATACCCAATTTTTGTTTTTTTGATTTGTGGTGCCCAATTTTTGTTTTTGTATACTGTATATACTATTGAAAAAATAAGAAATAGCCAGCTCACCATTAGGCAGATTCTTCGTAGTCACACCTTCATGCCGAAATCAAGAAGAAGAAAGGAGGAAGCTTATTAAATCCAACAGAAAGAAAAGTGCCAAAGTATAAAACCACGAAGAAAATACCTCCAAGCAAATTATAACATAACCCTCTCCCCCCAGAATACACGTTTCAGCACTAAGACCTTGAAGAAGGCACATTTTGTGCTGAAACGCATAGTCTGGGGGGAGAGGGTTATGTTATCATTTGCTTGGAGGCAAATTCTTCGTGGTTTTATACTTTGGCACTTTTCTTAATAAAGCCGTGCATTTTTTCTGTGGATCAGCCGGAGAAAAAAAATTTCTTTCTACTGTATATACTGTATATATATTGATCATATATTTGCTCTCCTTTTCCTCTGGCAAGCATTTCAATGGGGAAGAAATGGAATGCATAGTAAAATAGAGATCACATCACTCATCTCAGCCATGACAGCTACACCATTAGCTCGAGAGTGTTATGAGTAGTACACCTTCTCTGCTACCATAACACGTAATGTTGTTCATAGAGGAATTTCCATTTTGTCATTGATAACCTCTTTATTTCAGTGCACTTGGAGCAGTGCCTGAGGTGGTAACAATAATAATCATAATAATGTTAATAACCATGGGCGAGTGTGGAAGGTTTAGCCCCAGGCACACCACATTTATATTAGAATCCTGGATTTTGAGTACCTTCAGGCCAATCCTGTTAAATTTCTCCCCAGGCTTATGAGACTTCCATGTAAGGATGACAGACACGTTCATAATGATGACGTACTCTTTACTTGGCACACATGAGCACGTTTTACAGCAGGCAGCACACTTGGTATCTTCTCTATAACACGGAGGCATAATTATTGTGGTTTCTAGTGACCACATTGACCACATTTAGCCCTCCTTCTCTTTAGTACCTTAAGTTTTGCTTAGTTTCCTGCACCTACAGTCAATGATCCCTTATGAGGACTACTCTTAGACACACATCACTCTTCCTTGTATTCCCAACTGGGCAGCACCTTCACTTGATCAAGTCCCATACTACTGGAATACACTTTACTCACTACATTCTTATTCTTTCCCACAGGTCTTCTCCAACTTGCCTGCCACTGTAACAGTGTCACTCAAGCAGGTTCCCTTGAAAGGTTTCTTGCTATTTCTGTACTATTTGCTTCACACCACACCAGCTCCCCTAGAACAACTCTATCCTTCACCAGTTCTCTAAACACGCTGACTAGGAATTTCCTCTTCTCCTGTATCTTCCAACCCCTCTCCACTGTGGGCCAGCTCATAAGTTAACTCTCTCATAACTATCTAGAGGACCTTCAGCAATGGAGATGAAAAACATCTTGCAATAACTTAGCATATAAAAGTCATACATAACACATCTGCATAAAAATTACTGATGTCTTCATAGGGGCACATGACCATAGGTCATACCCACTAAGGCAAGGGAATATATTAAACCAGAACAGCCTCAAATTCAGATGACATGGGGATGGAGACAATAAGAGACATGATTCTTACATCAAGCTGTGTTGCTATTTCTTTGAGCCATGGTGGTAAAGGCACTGACAGTGGTAGTAGCACTTTGAGCCAGGGCAAATCTGTAAGTGGAACTCAGACCAAGAGGCACAGATCAGGCCATTTCCCCCACAGAAGCAACTGTGAGCTCCATCAGGGATGACAATCATGTTTGTGATAATTCTGTTTTGGAAAAGACCTAGGAAGCACACAGTTGTAGTATGGAAGCTAATGTCATAAGAAGAGGACGGTATAGGCCTCAGTTATAGAAAGCATATGTGACATGTGGCTGAAAGATACTTTGTAGAAAAACTTTCTCATTCTTTTATCAGTATTGAGGAGGCATTGACACACATGCTATAAACAAGCGCTAGTCATGGTGGTGATCAGTCCTACTTGTGTAGGAGTTTCTTTACACATTGCAGCCAGAAGATTCCTTTTGCAGTCTGCAGACTATGTAAGAGGTAACTAAGCCATAAATGACTGATTTGGATAGACTAGAAACTACAGCTCATGGTGGGACGGCTTACACATTTTTTTTTAGCAAAATAATGTCACCAAGCACCCTATTTATTATATTATTTCATGCACGTTAGTATTATACTTTTACTTATTTTTAAGGTATATGCAAATTTTTCCTTGTTGTTGTTTTTTTTTTTTATTATGAGGCCCGTGTGAACATGCACCTACTGTTTGATTACACCTTAATTCCAGTTCTTGTGTTTGATTCGTTATGTTTTGTTGCAGTCATTGCAATCTGAGGTGCGGCCTGCCTTATGAGCTGGACATTATATGTGTGTAGGTTCCCATTGCTGGTGCTCTCTGTTGGGACCCAGGTCCTGCTGTTTCCTTGCCATGCACGTATCACAGGACACATGTTAAGGTTTTGTTACTGCTCGGGTGGGAACTTCCCAATGAGGTCACCTTGTCTCGGTGTGATGGCTTGCATATTTTTTTTATCAAAATAGTGTCGCCAAGTACCCTATTCATTATTTTTATGCACTTTAGCATTTTACTTTTACTTATTTTTAGGGTATTTGCTCATTTTTCCTTGTTGTTTTTGCTAGAAACTACAGCTCTCCATACATACTTAAAGTATATCAACTCCTGATTCGGGAAAAGCAAGTTGGCAAGCAATCAGTGCAAGCTTCATGTTTCCATCCTCTTTTCCTCATGCTTGTATTTGTTAGACTGTCTAAAACCTTAAATAGTACCTGGTCAATGTAAGTATCACTACAATCATAATGTCATCTAGTACTGCTGCTTTTCATACTCTGATGATGCCTCATCCTTTATTTTTGTTGGAAAGCCAAATATTCATCCCTTAAACAAGCGTACACTCCCAGCCATCCGGTGGTACTAAACTCTCACCTTCTCAAGTTGCTGGTTGTGCAGTAACTGCTCTAATATTTTCTGGAGTCTCACGCCTTTTTTTTTAAATAACATATGTACAGTCTTGCTGAAAGATACTTAGCCACTTTTTATTTCTTGCAGAAATAAATGATTGATCTGTGTTTTCGCATGCAGGAGAATGTAGGCCGCTCTCAAATTTGAAGTGTTCTACATCATAGACACCTATGTGAATTTTACAGCTCATTGTGTGAATTTTTTGAGTGGCAGCGATACATCATTCTTCAGTTGCTGAAGACTTTATGACTGGGAGCTAGAGGTTAAACCAGAGTTTACATTAACTATATAAATAGACACAAATGCATGTTTTTCTTACTACCTACATGAAATCAGAATAATGCTTTCCTGTTTTTGGTCAATTTGGATTACCCAAATTATTCATATTTGCCAAATGCCAGAATAATGATAGAGGGAGAGTGTTTTAAGCATTTTTTATTACTTTCTGCAGTCAAAAGTTTACATTCATTTCATTAGTATTTGGTAGCATTGCCCTTAAAGTTTATAACTTCGGTCAAACGTTTTGGATATCCTTTCAAAAGCTTCTTACAATAGTTTGTAGGAATTTGGGCCCATTCCTACTGACAAAACTGGTGTAACTGAGCCATGTTTGTAGCTTGCCTTGCTCGCACTTGCCTTTTCAGCTTTGTCCACACATTTTCAATAGGCTTGAGATGATGGTTTTGTGATAGCCATTCCAAAACATTGATTTTGTTATCTTTAAGCCACTTTGTAATCGGTTTGACAGTATGCTTTGGGTCATTATCCATTTGAAAAACCCATTTCTGCCCAAGGTTTAGCTTCCTGGCTGATGTCTTCAGATGTTATTTAAGTTTTGCCCCACAATCTTATTTTCTCATAATTCCATCTATTTCTAGTTCCTCTTGCAGCAATACAACCCCGCAACATGATGCCACCCCCATTTTTCACAGTTGGGATAGTGTTCTTAGGCTCTCAATTTTCTCCCTTTTTCCTCTAAACGTAATGATGGGCATTATTAGGGATGAGCGAGTACTAAAATATTCGGACTCTCTAGACTCATAACGAGTAGGTCCAGATACTCGGTACTCGTTATGAGTATAGCAAGTCCCATTTAAGTCAATGCTGAAGAGAGTATTGCGATTAATTCCTCTGTTGCTGGACCCTATAAAGAGGTTTGGCAGCAGAGGAAAAACCTGCAATACCCAAATTCATTGTTTAGAAGCCAGCGGTAAAAAGCCATAAACTGTAAATGAAAACCGAATTCTCCCGGATTGCCCCGGTTCTGAGCAATCCGGTCCCATAGAGTCCCATATTAGGGGGCGCTGGATTTCCCAGACAGGGCCAATCTAGTTAGATCCGGTTATAAAAATCGGACAAAACTGGTCCGGGACAATCTGGCACACCATAACATGGGACTCTATGGTACTGGATTGCCTCGGACCGAGACAATCTGGGACAATCCGGTTTTAATTTACTGCTTATGGCTTTTACCGCAGGCTTCTAAACAGTGAATTAGGGAACTGCAGATTTTTCCTCTGCTGCCAGACCTCTTTATAGGGTCCAGCAGCAGAGGAATTGCATTTCCCTTGATTTACATTGGACTCGTTACTGTGCGAGTAATCGCTAAGAAACTCGCAGAGTAACGAGTAGCCCGAGTACCCTAATATTCAGCGAGTAACGAATATTAACGAGTAGACTCGCTCATCCCTAGGCATTATGGCCAAACAGTTCAATTTTAGTTTTGTCATACCACAGAATATTTCTCCAAAAATGTAAATCTTTGTTTCTGTGTGCATTTTCAAAAGGTAATCTGGCTTTTTTAAGTTTCTTTTAGAGCAATGGCTTCTACCTGGCAGAGTGTCCTTTCAGCCCATGTTGATACAATAATCGTTTCACTGTGGATAATGACATATTCTTACCAGCTTCTGCCATCATCTTCACAAGGTCTTTTCCTTTTGTTCTTGGGTTGATATTCAAATATATTCCCAAAGCACCTCCATCTCTAGGACGCAGAACCTGTCATCTTCCTGAGCGGTATGATGGCTGGACATTTCTATCTTGTTTGTACTTACATATTATTGTTTTTACAGATGAGGCACCTTCAGGTATTGGGAAATTGCACGCAAGGATAAAGCTGACTTGTGCAAGTTCACAATTCTCTTCCTGGTATCTTGGCTGATTTCTGTAGACTTTTCCATGATCCTTCACAAGAAGCAGTGTGTTTCAGGTGTGCATTAACATACATCCACAGGTGTGTCCCTAATTAACTCAGATGTTGCCAAAAAACTATCGGAAGCTTCCAAACACATGACATCATCATATGCATAGTAATCTTAGTGTGTGTAAACTTTTGACTTTGCAGAAAGTAATAAAAGTGCCTTAAAACATTCTCTCTCCCCAATTATTTTACCATTTGGCAAATATAAATAATTATGTTAATCCTAATTTACCTTCAACGGGAAAGGTTTATTCTGATTTCATATCAGATAGTGAGAAAAACATGCACATGTGTATTTTTATATAGTGTATGTAAATGTCTGGTTTCAACTGTATGTGACCTCAAAGTTTTTTTTACCTTATAATACTGCTGTAAATACTTTTAAGAATTGGGCCATGTGTCTTTATTTTGTTTTCTTTTATTTATTTTCCTAAAGGGTACATCTCTGTTAATAACTAGAGATTTTAATTGTGATGACATCCCTTCTAGCACAAGCAACTTCATGATTTTGATTTGGTCATTAGTGAGAAGTTTTAAAAGAATTTCCTATTTTTTCAATTTATCAGTGACAGCTATGTAGTGAAACTCATTCATGTTAATCCTATGTGAAATTGTGGCTGACATTTCTCATATTTTTATGTATAAGATGTTATACATTGCGCTGACTCAGCTTTCATGAATATTGACTATTTGGTATTCTTTCTTGCATGTAAATACCCTCGAGATATTAGTGATAAATTTAATTCAAAAAGTGTAAGTAGCTCAATATTTGATACTTACAGAAAGTCATTAGTTACCTGGTGACAGCTGTTACTAAGGAATGAGATAACTAAAGGAATGTACGAAAGGTATAAAATTCCATTATATAGTTTAATCGAAATATGTTAACAATATAGCAGGTTTATATCCTGAAAGAGGACAATAAGACATATCTTTATGAACCTTAACTGTAGAGAAAGACATGGACCACAAATCTAAAACGTATAAATTGATCTATTGCAGCTAAGCAAAAATTTACAAAACTAAACATGAGATTCTTAGTTTAACATTGTGGTCAGACTGTATGAAGCCCACTTTCTTTCCATGTCTACCTATTCTAATGTGCAGAGTTTAAAGTGAACCTGTCACCCTCTTTGAGCGTTATTAACACTGCCCAGCACCTTAAACATAGTGTGATTGTGGTTCGGGTGACCCCTATTTACCCCCAGACTGGACGCTGATTTCCTCATAAAATAACTTTGAGTGTGTCTCACGCCCAATGGTACTTGGTATTGTGGGATTTGGCTCACTTGAGTCTAGGCCACCCCGCCACCTGTAAAACCCAGTCCTGTGCCTGTAATATGTTGCCCTTCCTGTGGTCAGTGACGGCATTCGCGCCTGCATAGTGGTGTGGGTCACTGTGCTCTATTGAAGCCGCTGTGACCAAAGTCTCGCGAGATTTGTGAAGTCTCGCAAGACTTTGTGTGAGTGCGATAGAGCACAGTGACCTGCGCCAGTGCACAGGCGCGAATGCCATCACTGACCACAGAAGAGGCAGCATATTACAGGCACAGGACAGGGTTTTAGAGGCGGCGTGGTGAGCCACATCCCACAAGACTGAGTACCATAGGGCACGAGAAACACTCAAAATTATTTTATAAGGTAATCATGGGCCAGTCTAGGGGTATAAAGGGGTCACCAGAACCACAATTACACTATGTTTAAGGTGCTGGGCAGTGTTTATAATGCCCAAAGAGGGTAACAGGTTCATTTTAACTATATCAATGTCTGCTCCCCAATGCTGTCAGTAGCTTCAGTGCTGCTGTGTCAATCCTACCAATTATAATATAGCTGATGTGGAAAACCAAACACAATGCATGGGCAAGATTTAAACTACATAAAAAAGGCTTGTTCACTTTTATTTCTTCATTTGTAATTCCAAAGATCCTTGTGTGAAGGGTGGACAGAAGCCCCCTAATTTCCTTTGATAATAAACTGGCTTTAGATAAAACACTAGGTAAAATCTACACTAAAAATGTGAGTTTTCTACGTACTAAGTTATATTTAAAAAAGTCAAATGTTTAATGTGAATTTTGGGGTAACATACTCCCTTTAAATAAATGTATGGCTTAAGGCTACCAAATACTATTGGAATATGTGTCTCATTTCATTAATTCAATGACTTTGCAAGGAGGTTGTCCAGCGTCTAACAAATAGTATAAAGCTGGATAACTTTCAAAACCATTCACTGCATTAAAGAAGTTGTCATTAGATTCATAATGCCCGAATTGCAGCCAGCATGAATCAGAGTTCCAAAACTGATGCAGTTTTTTCCTACAAAATGGCAGTGGTAGGATGGTCTTTGTGCAGGGAGGAAGTAGACGAACTCTACTTCCACCTACTGAAAGTAGCAATCCTAAAAGTCAAAATTGACTCTTTAATGAGCCTTTCAGTATGACTTAGGATTTATGCCATAGCAAAACCCCAATCTGCAGATGCTGCGTTTCTGTGTGATTGCCCCTCATCGGTGCAATGAATCAGGGGCTGCCAGCGATTAGAATATTTGTGCCTTCAGGGCTTCCGCAGCCAATTGCCACAGTCCAGCAGCATAACGTTTGGCAAACATCCACTGAGAAGGAATAGCAGCAAGTTTACAGAAATCCAAGTAATGGTAGTCCTACGATCCGTGCTACTGTTTCAGTAAAAAAGGACCACACGAGGTCTTGATGAAAAGGTGTTTATTCCTAATGCGTTTCAGATGCTGTCCCAGCTCCTTCATCAGGGGTACAAAACTTTTTTGTACCCCTGAAGAAGGAGCTGGGACGGCATTCGAAATATATATACACATGTACTGTATGATGTACACACACACACCTAGTATGTCATCCACACATTTTATTACACACACATCAGAATATAACACACAATTTATCATTCTCCCTCATCTTCAGATCCACCATACTCCCACAAGGTGCAGGATGAAATACCTCTGGACATACGATCGTGATGTCACCAAATATCTTCCTTCCTGTCTAATTTCAGAAACTGCATTGATAATTAATACCTACTCACTTAGCTCTATAGTTCCTCTATTGGTTCTCCTGTACAGAGACACCTCTGGCAATAAGCTGAGCTTTTCATGGAAAGACTGAATCTGTGCTGAAATCCCTTCATTCCAAGTATTAATGAGAGTACCTAGAGGTTGTACACTAATGATTCTAAATTATTAGAATTAATAGATTATCATACCAATATGCCATTGGCTTATGAGGTAGAAATACCCCTTTACTCCTGGCTATTTCACTGTTGGTGGCACTAGAATTTTCTTTCTCTCTGAAGAGACAATTTGCAAATGTAATTACCCACTGGACTATTGTGGCTTTTAAAGCTCCTCATAATGGCATGCCAGATATGGGATATCAATCCCTACATAAGGAATAACGTTATTTCTTACATCCATAGTCTAGTTTCTCACCTAGCCAAATCAGATCTCATACTTTGTGCTGATAAGGGGCAAACACCACGATAGACTGTCTGAAAATTGAGGTTCTAATTTGTCTTTTTAATCCTGTCATATGGCAAGGCTAGTTAAAGGGTCTATTTTGACTTTTACGATTGCTACTTCCAATAGGTTGCACTAGAGTACGTCTTTATCCTCTCTGAAGAGACAATATTAGGGATGAGCGAGTATACTCGTAACTATTCGGTACTCAACGAATAGTACAGTATTCGTGTTACTCGCTACTCTGCGAGTTTCCTTGTGATCACTATTTAGGAGTAGCGAGTTGTACATTCACTTTCGCAGTGTATCTATATACACTGCGAAAGTGAAATAAAAGTTAATAAAAGGTGTTAAAAATAGAAACATAACATACTCACCTATCGGACGGCTGTCCCGGGACCCGAAAAGAACACATCCGATGGGATGAAAGGAAGATGAAGATGAAGAAGAAGAAGAAGGAGAAGAAGAGGAAGAGGAAGAGGAGGAGGAAGAGGAAGAAGAAGAAGAAGACTTATGTTTCTGATTGCGAACAAAATCTGCAAGGTTTGTGCCGAATTTAAAATTGGCGAACATGTTTGGTAAAAGGTCGCTCACTGCTAGCAGTGGAAGTGCCCTGACTACCATATTGGAACAATCAAGTTCCTCGGCGACCAATCAGTGCTCTTGGGGCATTATTTAAATTGCGCTTCACTGTGACCAATCAGTGACCAATCAGCGAAGCGGCTCACGCCTTGGCAAGAGATTTGAATCCTGCGCCACTCAGCTAATCAGAGGCACAGGATTCAAATTTCCCACCTCGCTGATTGGTTGCCGCAATACTCCGCGACCAATTAGCGAGCGGCGCCTGAATGAAATCGCGCTTCACTATTCGTCGCCGCACATTGCGGCGACCAATCAGCGCATTAGGATTTGAATCCCGCACCAGCGGCACAGGATTCAAATCTCCCGCCAAGGCGTGAGCTGCTTCAGTGGTTAGCACTGTATGGTGGCTCAATGGTTAGCACTGTACGGTGGCTCAGTGGTTAGCACATATAGTGGCTCAGTGGTTTTCACTGTGTGGTGGCTCAGTGGTTAGCAATGTATGGTGGCTCAGTGGTTAGCACTATATTGTGGTTCAGTGGTTAGCACTGTATGGTGGCTCAGTGTTTAGGTGGTTTAGTGGTTAGCAATGTATACTGTGGCTCTGTGGTTAGCACTGTATACTGTGGCTCAGTGGTTAGCTCTGTATACTGTGGCTCAGTGGTTAGCAATGTACAGTGGCTCCGTGGTTAGAACTGTGCACTGGTTCAGTGGTTAGAACTGTGCGGTGGCTCAGTGGTTAGCACTGTGCGGCGGCTCAGTGGTTAGCAGTGTATATGGTGGCTCAGTGGTTAGCATTGTATATGGTGGCTCAGTGGTTAGCACTGTACAGTGGCTCAGTAGTCAGTACTGTATGGTGTTTCAGTGGTCTGCACTCTACAGTAGCTCAGTAGTTAGCATTGTATTGTGGCTCAGTGGTTAGCACTGTATATGGTGGCTCAGTGGTTAGCAATGTACGGTGGCTTCATGATTAGCACTGTACGGTGGTTTAGTGGTTTGAACTGTGTGCGGTGGCTCAGTGGTGATTAGCACTGTGTGGTGGCTCAGTGGTTAGCACTGTATGGTGGCTCAGTGGTTAGCACTGTATATCGTGGCTCAGTAGTTAGCACTGTACAGTGGCTCAGTGGTCTGCACTCTATAGTAGCTCAGTGGTTAGCACTGTATACGGTGGCTCAGTAGTTAGCAATGTACAGTGGCTCTGTGGTTAGCAATGTACAGTGATTCAGTGGTTAGAACTGTGCAGTGGTTCAGTGGTTAGAACTGCGCAGTGGCTCAGTCTTTAGCACTGTGCCATGGCTCAGTCGTTAGCACTGTGCGGTGGCTCAGTAGTTAGCACTGTGCGGTGGCTCAGTAGTTAGCACTGTGTGGTGGCTCAGTGGTTAGCACTGTATATGGTGGCTTAGTGGTTAGCATAGTACAGTGGCTCAGTAGTCAGCACTCTACAGTAGCTTAGTGGTTAGCACTGTATGTTGGCTAGTGGTGAGCATTGTATGGTGGCTCAGTGATGGGAGGCAGGCATGCGGGAGCCAGAAGGCACAGAAGTGGCAGGGGCACAGGGGAGGGAGAAGGCACAGGGAACTCAGAAGCAACAAGGGAGGCATAATACAGAGGGGAGGCAGAGGCACAGGGGGAGGCAGAGTCATGGGGAGAGAGAGCGCGCACACACAGGGAGAGACAGTGCACACAGGGGCTGAGAGCACCAAGAGCCAAGAGAAAGGCACAAGTAAGACAGAGCGCCCAGGGAAGAGACAGCACAGACAGGAGAGATCGCACAAGGGGACACAGGCATAAAGACTGCCCTCCCGATGCAATAGCATCAGGCCTATTTCTAGTTATTAATATCTGCCAAATGCCTGAATAATGAGAAAGATAATGTTTTAATGCATATTTATTACTTTCTGCAAAGTCACAAATTTACATACATTTCATGATTTTTTGGTACCATTTCCCTTAAACTGTGTAACTTGGTTCAAACATTTTGGATATTCTTCCACAAACTTCTCACAATAGTTGGTAAGAATTTGGGCCCTTTCCTCCTGACAGAACTGTTGTAACTGAGCCATGTTTGTAGTTCACCTTGCTTACATCTGACTTTTTTAGAATTTGTTGTAAGGCATCTTTATTATTTTCTGCATTCTTCCTCTGGACAGACAGGGGGCCACACAGGACAGACAGGGGGCCTTACAGGACACACAGGAGGCCTCACAGCACACACAGGGGGCCACACAAGACAGATAGGAGGACACACAGTGGGCCTCACAGCACACACAGGGTGCCACACAGCACACACAGGGGGCCTCACAGCACACACAGGGGGCCTCACAGCACACACAGGGGGCCTCACAGGACACACAGGGGGCCTCACAGCACACACAGGGGGCCACACAGCACACACAGGGGGCCTCACAGCACACACAGGGTGCCACACAGCACACACAGGGGGCCTCACAGCACACACAGGGGACCTCACAGCACACACAGGAGGCCACACAGGACACACAGGGGGCCACACAGGGGGCCATACAGGACACACAGGGGGCCACACAAGACAGATAGGAGGACACACAGGGGGCCTCACAGCACACACAGTGGGCCTCACAGCACACACAGTGGGCCTCACAGCACACACAGGGGGCCACACAGGACACACAGGGGGCCTCACAGCACACACAGGGTGCCACACAGCACACACAGGGGGCCTCACAGGACACACAGGGGACCTCACAGCACACACAGGGGGCCACACAGGAGGCCACACAGGACACACAGGGGGCCACACAGGGGGCCATACAGGACACACAGGGGGCCATAGAGGACACACAGGGGGCCACGCTGGATACACAGGGGGCCACGCAGGATACACAGGGGGCCACGCAGGACACACAGGGGGCCACGCAGGTCACACAGGAGCTCACGCAGCACACATAGGGGCCCACGCAGGACAGACGGGGGCCCACGCAGGACAGACGGGGGCCCACGCAGGATAGACAGGTGCCCACGCAGGACAGACAGGTGCCCACGCAGGACAGACAGGTGCCCACGCAGGACAGACAGGTGCCCACGCAGGACAGACAGGTGGCCACACAGGACAGACAGGGGGCCACACAGGACAGACAGGGGGCCACACAGGACAGGGACACACAAGACAAGACAGGGCCACACAGGACAGGAGCACACAGGACGGGGACAAAGGGGCACACAGGACAGAGGGACACAGAACAGGAGCAGAGGATGGGGACACAAGGCAGAGGACAGTGAGACACTGGCCCAAAAGAAAGCGGGACACTGGGCCACAGGACAGCGGGACACTGGGCCACAGGAGAGCGGCACACAGGGCCAGAGGATAGCAGGATACAGGACCAGAGGACAGGGCCAGAGAACACCCGCACACAGGGGCAGAGGACTGGAGAACACAGGGGCAGAGGACAGGGAGACACAGGGCCAGAGGATAAGGGGACACACGGCCAGAGGACAAGGGGATACAGGGTCAGAGAACAGGGGGACACAGGGCCAGAGGACAGTGGGAGACAGCTAACCACTCACCCACTCTATACAGTCCTAACCACTGACCCACCATGTACACTGCTCTCCACTGAGCCACCATATACTGTGCTAACCACTGACCCACCATGTACAGTGCTATCCACTCAGCCACCATATACTGTCCTAACCACTGAGCCACCATATACAGTGCTAACCACTGACCCACCGTATACACTGTTAGCCACTGAGCCACCATATACTGTGCTAACCACTCACCCACATGTACAGTGCTATCCACTCAGCCACCATATACTGTCCTAACCACTGAGCCACCATATACAGTGGTAACCACTGACCCACCGTATACACTGTAAGCCACTGAGCCACCATATACTGTGCTAACCACTCACCCACCATGTACAGTGCTATCCACTCAGCCACCATGTACTGTCCTAACCACTGAGCCACCATATACAGTGCTAACCACTGACCCACCGTATACACTGTTAGCCAGTGAGCCACCATATACTGTGCTAACCACTCACCCACCATGTACAGTGCTATCCACTCAGCCACCATATACTGTCCTAACCACTGAGCCACCATATACAGTGCTAACCACTGACCCACCGTATACACTGTTAGCCACTGAGCCACCATATACAGCGCTAACCACTGAGCCACCATATACTGTGCTAACCACTGATCCACCATATACTGTGCTAACCACTGACCCACCGTACACACTGCTATACACTGAGCCACCATATACAGCGCTAACCACTGAGCCACCATATACTCCATATAAATCCCGCAACAACAGCGTACTTTCCGGAGAGAAGACTGTACTATTCAGCGGCTATTTTTATGGCACCTGTTCATTACACCGCACTCCCGATGCAATAGCATCGGGCCTTTTTCTAGTATCAGATAAGGCCCTGTTTTGTGCTTCTCGTCTACTGTACTCTGTATTCTGATTTCATCTCCGATAGGGAGAAAAACATGCATACTTGTCTTTTTATATAGTGTATGTAAACGTCTGGTTTCAACTGTATGTGTTTTCCCCATGTATAATGAAGACCTATATCTTTGTCTCTCGCTTTAATTAAGTTCCTTTCTGGGATAATTTCTCCCAACCTGGGTCCATTCCAAGTGGTAATGTTCCCCATAATGTGCCCCTTCCTGATATCATGCTCCTCATCCTGCGCCCCTTCCTGGTATAATTTCTCCCTTCCTGATTCATTACCTTTTATAATGTCCCCATACTAGGCTTTTTCCTGGTATAATTTCATCCTTTATGGACCCATTCTGATATAATGTCCCTCATCTTTGGCCCCTTCATGTAATGTAGTCCATCCTTGACCCCTTTTTGGTGAAATGTCCCCATCCTAAAACTCTATATTGTATATTGTCCCTCTGCTGGGCTGCATCTTCGTATAATGTACCCCATCCTATATAATGTCCCCCATTCTGGGCCCCTTACTAGTATAATGCCCCCCATATTATTCCTTTTCCTGGCATTATGTCCCCCTCCTGGGTTTCATCTTTATATAATGTCCCCCGTTCTGGACCTCTTCCAGTAATAATGTCTCCATCCTGGGCTTCTTCTTGGTATAATGTACCCCATACTGGGCTCCTTCCTGGTATAATGTCTCCCATTCTAGCACTCCTCTTGGTATAATGTCACCCTCCTTGGCTCTATCTTCATATAATGTCCCCATTTAAGACCCCTTCCAGTGAAAATGTACTTCATCCTCAGCTCCTTCATGGTATAATGTCCCTATTTTTGAGTCTTTTCAGTATGTCCCTCATCCTGAGCCCGTTCCTGGTGTAATGTCTCCATCCTAGGCCTCTTTCTGGCATAATGTCCCTCTTCCTGGGCCCTTTCTGGGTATAATATTCCTTATTCTGGTATAATGTTTCCCATCCTGGCCTCCTTCCTGATATATTGTCCTATATGCTGGGACTTTTACTGTAATAATGTCCTCTATGCTGGGTTCCATATTGGCATAATGTCCTTCATCCTGAACCTTTCAAGTAAAAATGCCCTTCATCCTTAGTCCCCTCCTGGTGTAATACTCATCATCCTGGGCACCTTCGTAGTAAAAAGTGGTCCATCATGAACCCCTTTATGGTATGATGTCCCTCATGATGGATCTCTTTCAGTTGTAATGTCCCCCATTATGGGCCCTTTCCTGATTTAAGGTTGCCTATCCTGGTCCCTTTCCATAAATAGTATATCCCTTCCAGTGGTGTAACTAGAGTTCGATGTGTCCCGCTGCAAAATTTTGACATGGGCTACTTACTCCGGGTTGCACATCCATGTGAAGCAGGTGCTGGGGTCAGCGGCTGGCGGGTGCGGGCCCCTGTACTCCGGGCCCTGTCACAACCTTAGTTGTTACACTCCTGCATCCTGCTATATAAATGGTCTCCCATCCTTCTGTATATATGGTCTCCCATCCTGCTACATATATGGTCTCCATCCTGCTGTATCTATTATATAATCGCGAATCGGAAAAGCGCCCCTCCGCGCGCTACTTTCGGCGTGGTCATGTGGATACGAATTTAACATTGGGCGCGAAGCGCCCAATGCTGCGCGAGCAATGGCCGCGAGGCCATTGCGAGTCGCTGGCTCAGGGCGAGCAATGGCCGCGATGCGGCCATTGCGAGTCGCTGGCCCAAATTCTAACCACAGACTCGACAACAACTTAAGCTACTTACCCCTCAGGTAGCGCGAGCAATGGCCGCGAGGCCATTGCGAGTCGCTGCCTGAGCCGCAACTCGCTCCCCGGGGATCATGGAGCGGAGGCGGCACAGCCGCCTCCACTCCCCGCTACCCACAACTCGCCCCCACAATGTCCGCACAGCCTCCCCCAGGTTCAAACAGGCCCCCCATGTCCGCATAGCTGCCCCCCCATGTCCGCACAGCCACCCCCATGTCCGCACACCCACCGCCATGTCCGCACACCCACCCCCATGTCCGCACAGCCCCCCCCATGTCCGCACAGCCCCCCCCCCCATGTCCGCACAGCCCCCCCCGCCATGTCCGCACAGCCACCCCCATGTCCGCACAGCCCCCCCATGTCCGCACAGCCCCCCCCCCATGTCCGCACACCCACCCCCATGTCCGCACACCCACCCCGCAACAAAACCACCCCGCCGCACCTAAGGCCCTAACCCCTAAGTCCGCCGCACCCCTACACGCTAAGCCCCGACCACCTAACCCCCGACCCGCAGCATCCTAAGCCCCCGCCGATACCCCCTAAGCCCCGCCGTCTACCCCCTAAGCCACTGCCGCCCCTAAGACCCTACCCCCTAAGCCCCGCAGCAGCCCCTAAGCCCCTACCCCCTAAGTCCGTCGCCCCTAAGCTCCGTACCATCCTAGGCCCCCGCCGATACCCCCTAAGGCACCACCGCCCCTAAGACTCTACCCCCTAAGCCCGTAGCATCCTAGGCCCCCGCCGATACCCCCTAAGTCCGCAGCACCCCTACACGCTAAGCCCCGACCACCTAATCCCCGACCCGCAGCATCCTAAGCCCCCGCCGATACCCCCTAAGCCCCGCCGTGTACCCCCTAAGCCACCGCCGCCCCTAAGCCCCTACCCCCTAAGCCACGCAGCAGCCCCGACCACCTAACCCCCGACCCGCAGCATCCTAAGCCCCCGCCGATACCCCCTAAGCCCCGCCGTCTACCCCCTAAGCCACCGCCGCCCCTAAGCCCCTATCCCCTAAGCCCCGCAGCAGCCCCGACCACCTAACCCCCGACCCGAAGCATCCTAAGCCCCCGCCGATACCCCCTAAGCCCCGCCGTCTACCCCCTAAGCCACCGCCGCCCCTAAGCCCCTACCCCCTAAGCCCCGTAGCAGCCCCTAAGCCCCTACCCCCTAAGTCCGCCGCCCCTAAGCCCATACCCCTTAAGCCCCGTAGCATCCTAGGCCCCCGCCGATACCCCCTAAGCCATGCCGCCTACCCCCTAAGGCACCGCCGCCCCTAAGCCCCTACCCCCTAAGCCCTGTAGCATCCTAGGCCCCCGCCGATACCACCTAAGCCATGCCGCCTACCCCCTAAGGCACCGCCACCCCTAAGCCCCTACCCCCTAAGCCACGTAGCATCCTAGGCCCCCGCCGGTACCCCCTAAGCCCCGCCGCCTATCCCCTAAGGCACCGCCGTCCCTAAGCTCCCGCCGCTGTCCCCTGCCCCTCTCGCTAAAGCCCTACACCCTAAGCCACCGCCGACCCCTAACCTAACGTCCCCGTCGATCACTTACATGCCTTCTTACTCATCTGATCGTCCGTCCGATCCACAAGTCCTCCGTCCGGCCAGGCGTCCTCTTCCTCCGGCACCGGGGGTCTTCTCTCTTCTTTCCGCCATCTCCGCCTCTTCGTCCGGCCCCGGGGATCTTCTGTCTTCTTTTCGCAAACTTCCACCTCCGACGTCCTCTTCCTTCTCATTAAGATAGAATGGCGGATTTTTCGTCCATTCTATCTCAATGAGATCTGAGGCCCTCTTCTGATTGGTCGCTGTATACTGCCCTCATCCAATCAGAAGAGCCCCTCATTTTTTTATTATTTTTAAATTCTTTTTTAATTATTTTTTTTATTATTAAATTTATTTATTTTTTTAAGTGACAGACACAGTTCTCATTCAGGTCCGCCTTTTTTTTCCCATTGACATACATTAGCGGTGTCTCGGCGATTTTATGGCCGGCCACCTGGTTCTATTTGTCGGCCCTAAAATCGCGGACACACCGCTAATGCATGTCTATGGGCAGTCAGCCCGATGTCTGATTGGTCGGCGTCAGCAGAGAGCGACCAATCAGATATCGGGGTGACTGCCCATAGACATGCATTAGCGGTGTGTCCGCGATTTTAGGGCCGACAAATAGAACCAGGTGGCCGGCCATAAAATCGCCGACACAACGCTAATGTATGTCAATGGGAAAAAAAAAGGCGGACCTGAATGAGAACTGTGTCTCACTCTCACTTAAAAAAATAAATAAATTTAATAATAAAAAAAATAATTAAAAAATAATTAAAAAATAATAAAAAAAAGAAATAAAAAATAATAAATAATTAAATAAAAATAATAATAAAAAAAAGAAAAAATGCGGACCTGAATGAGAACTGCGTCTCACTCTCACTTAAAAAAATAAATAAATTTAATAATAAAAAAAAGCATTAAAAAATAATTTAAAAATAATAAAAAAATAAATAAAAAATAATACATACCGTATATACTCGCGTATAAGCCGAGTTTTTCAGCACAAAAAATGTGCTGAAAAGTCCCCCCCTCGGCTTATACGCGAGTCACTAACTTTACAAGCACTTATGTGCTTGCTTTAAATGGCTCCATAGCGCCCTCAAAGCCTCCCCCACTGCCCAGATCTCCCCCGCTGCGGTCACCCTGGCTGGATCCCTCCATGCTTAGACCACCCGGGTCCTGCTTTGCTCCTTGGACCCCCCCGCCGGCCCAGAGCTTCACCGCTGCAGCCCGATCCCTCCATGCAAAATCCACCCGGGTCCTGCTTAGCTCCTTGGACCCCCCCTCCCGCCCAGAACTTTACCGGTGCACGCCAGCATGGATCCCTCCATGCAAAATCCACCCGGCGGGTCCTGCTTAGCTCCCTGGACCCCCCCCTCCTGCCCAGAACTTCACCGGTGCACGCCAGCATGGATCCCTCCATGCAAAATCCACCCGGCGGGTCCTGCTTAGCTCCCTGGACCCCCCCTCCTGCCCAGAACTTCACCGGTGCAGCGCCAGCATGGATCCCTCCACCTTACCATCCTCCTCCGGTGCAGCAGCAGACCCCGATCCCGTCCTTCCTCCTCCAGTGCAGTCGGCCCCGATCCCGTTCATCCTCCTCCGATGCAGCAGCCGGCCCCGATCCCGTCCATCCTCCTGCCTCCCGGTCTGTGTGGCAGTAGAGGCTAGTGATGTGTCGTTTGCGAACGATCCGACACATTGAGCCGGCTCTTTCATGTGACTGATAAGAGCCGACTCTTCACAGTGAACGAGCCAGAGAGCCGTGTTTATTGTTTTTTTTTTACCCTCTGCTGGCAGCTTTATTAAGCCTGACTGTGACCTGGAGGAGCAGCCAGGAGATAAGTGAGCTAACACTGGAAGTGTAAACAAAGTTTACAACACATGGCTGAAGCCCCTTCTCCCAATTAAAGGTATATACACACATTGTTTCTTCCGGGCAGTGGGCACAAGACCAGCAGCATGTTTATGGGTTAAGTTTCCCTGACCTTATCTGGCATATGTGGGATGTGTAGGAGGACTCAGCTTGTTTATTATCATTGATCATCTTCTCAGTCTTTAGTCAGGAGGACACTGCAGGGGGAGAATAGACCTGTTGTTGGGTAAGGAATAGGATTTTAGGCAAAACGTGGAGAGATATAGGTGCAGCTTCAATAATTGTATATAGAGGCAGTGTAATAGGAAGTCAGCACATAGTGCCCAGTGTAGTTGGCCTACTGACATCCATGGTGTTTAACCCCTTAAGTTTTTTTTTCTGGTATAAAAAAAAGAGAAAATCTTTAACAAAATGTTCTGTCTCCATCTCTTCAATGTTTAGTGGAAGGCGCTGTGTGTGTGTTTGTGCGTGTATATATCGTGTGTGTATATATCATATGTGTGTGTATTTATCATATGTGTGTGTGTGTATATATATCGTGTGTGTGTATATATCATATGTGTGTGTGTGTATATATATCGTGTGTGTGTATATATCATGTGTGTGTGTATATATCGTGTATGTGTATATATAACGTGTGTGTGTGTATATATCGTGTGTGTGTATATATCATGTGTGTGTATATATCATGTGTGTGTGTATATATCATGTGTGTGTGTATATATCATGTGTGTGTATATATCATGTGTGTGTGTATATATCATGTGTGTGTGTATA
Source organism: Allobates femoralis (assembly GCA_033576535.1). Taxonomy (NCBI): domain Eukaryota; kingdom Metazoa; phylum Chordata; class Amphibia; order Anura; family Aromobatidae; genus Allobates; species Allobates femoralis. The sequence goes on along the minus strand of JARQOC010000001.1, from coordinate 494,739,853 downwards.
TATCATGTGTGTGTGTATTTCAGTTTTGAAGGATTTTAACTCTTGTATTTTAGCTTTGTTGCTGATTGAACTCAGGATTTTGCACTTTTAAAGTTTTATTGTTGACACCATATTGGTTTTGTGAGCCTCTTTTACTCTTACAGAGTTTGTTTACTGTTTCTGTTTGAAATAAAAGTTCAAAATTTTATTTGTATCTATTTTCATTTTTGAAATTTTTCAGTACCGGTAGCTGCTGCATTGTCCACCCTAGGCTTATACGCGAGTCAATAGGTTTTTCCAGTTTTGGGGGCCAAAAGTGGGGGGGTCGGCTTATACACGGGTCGGCTAATACACGAGTATATACGGTAATTAAATAAAAAATAATAATAAAAAAAAAAAATGCTAATAATAATATTACTGCTAATAATAATGCTATTAATGCTAATAATTATGCTATTAATGCTAATAATAATGTTATTAATGCTATTAATTATGCTATTAATGCTATTAATGCTAATATTTATCCTATTAATGCTATTAATAATGCTATTAATGCTAATAATAATGCTATTAATGCTATTAATGCTAATAATAATGCTATTAATACTATTAATAATGTTATTAATGCTATTAATTATGCTATTAATGCTATTAATGCTAATATTTATCCTATTAATGCTATTAATAATGCTATTAATGCTAATATTTATCCTATTAATGCTATTAATAATGCTATTAATGCTATTAATTATGCTATTATTGCTATTAATGCTAATATTTATCCTATTCATGGTATTATTAATGCTATTAATGCTAATAATAATGCTATTAATGCTATTAATGCTAATAATAATGCTATTAATGCTATTAATAATGTTATTAATGATATTATTAATGCTAATAATGCTATTATTAATGCTATTAATGCTAATAATAATGTTATTAATGCTATTAATAATGCTATTAATGCTATTAATGCTAATATTTATCCTATTAATGCTATTAATGCTATTAATAATGCTATTAATGCTATTAATTATGCTATTAATGCTATTAATGCTAATATTTATCCTATTCATGGTATTATTAATGCTATTAATGCTAATAATAATGCTATTAATGCTATTAATGCTAATAATAATTCTATTACTGCTATTAATAATGTTATTAATGCTATTATTAATGCTAATAATGCTATTATTAATGCTATTAATGCTAATAATAATGATCTTAATGCTATTAATAGCGCTATTAATGCTATTAATGATAATATTTATCCTATTAATGCTATTAATGCTAATAATAATGCTATTAATGCTAATAATAATGCTATTAATGCTATTAATGCTAATAATAATGCTATTAATGCTATTAATAATGTTATTAATGCTATTATTAATGCTAATAATGCTATTAATGCTATTAATGCTAATAATAATGCTATTAATGCTATTAATAATGCTATTAATGCTATTAATAACGCTATTAATGCTATTAATGATAATATTTATCCTATTAATGCTATTAATGCTAATAATAATGCTATTAATGCTATTAATGCTAATAATAATGCTATTAATAATGTTATTAATGCTATTATTAATGCTAATAATGCTATTATTAATGCTAATAATAATGCTATTAATGCTATTATTAATGTTATTAATGCTATTATTAATGCTAATAATGCTATTATTAATGATATTAATGCTATTAATAATGTTATTAATGCTATTATTAATGCTAATAATGCTATATGCTATTAATGCTAATAATAATGCTATTAATGCTATTAATAATGTTATTAATGCTATTATTAATGCTAATAATGCTATTATTAATGCTATTTATGCTAATAATAATGCTATTAATGCTATTAATAACGCTATTAATTATGCTATTAATGCTAATATTTATCCTATTAATGGCATTATTAATGCTATTAATGCTAATAATAATGCTATTAATGCTAATAATAATGCTATCAATGCTATTAATAATGTTATTAATGCTATTATTAATGCTAATAATGCTATATGCTATTAATGCTAATAATAATGCTATTAATGCTATTAATACTGTTATTAATGCTCATAATACTGCTAATAATGCTATTAATACTGCTATTACTGCTATTAATAATGCTATGGCTTATATTATTGCTATTGATGATGCGATTATTATTTAAAAATCTTTAAAAAAACAATAAACATATTTTAGATACCCGATGCATTTGCATCAGGCTAACAGCTATAACTACTATAATCAAATTAATGCATGTTCTAGAATCCCGATGCATTTGCATCGGGCTCACAGCTAGTGTATATATATATATATATATATATATATATAATGGTCTCACATCCTGCTGTATATATGGTATTCCATCCTACTGTATATATATGGTCATCCATCCTGCTATATATCGTATATGGTCTCTATCCTGCTAGATATATGGTCACCCATCCTGCTATGTATGGTGTATGTCCTCCATCCTGTTATATATATGGTATCCCATCCTGCTATATATATGGTCTCTCCATCCTGCTGTATATATGGTCTCCATCCTATATATGTGTCCTCCTTCCAGCTATATATATGGTCTCCATTCTACTGTATATATGTCCTCCATCCTGCTGTATATATGGTCTCCATTCTACTATATATATATGTCCTCCATCCAGCTATATATATGGTCTCTATTCTACTGTATATACCGTATGTCCTCCACGCTTCTATATACATGTCCTCTATCCAGATATATATATGTCCTCTATCCAGCTATATGTATGTCCCCCATCCAGCTATATTTATGTTTTCCATGCTGCTGTATATATGTCCTCTATAACACTGTATATATGGTCTCCATCCTGCTAGAAATATATGGGCTTTGCTGCCTGCCTTCAACAAAAAAAACTGCTCCAAATACTTTCTCCACTGCTCACATGTGACAGATTCTGTGGCAGCCCCTATCCCCATCTATCATCTCCCTCCCAGATTTCAAAGTGTTCCTGGGAGATCGGCACTGTTGGTCACTGAACAAAGGGTGGGAGAGGGGAGGCCGATAAACATTCAGCTGTACCACAGCCTGTGCTGCTGGGAGGAGAAGGCAGACTAAGGTTTTCTGCCTCATACTTTATGTGACACAGTGCAGTCACAGAATCACTACTGCCCTCACCTGCTGATCTACCTTCTGCAGAGGCCGGGCGGGATCACATCACAGTGTATCAGGAGAGCAGAGATAAGAGATCGGCACAGCAGCTTCACAGAGACTAGAGAGGGAGGAGCCAAGTGCTCACAGAGACTGGAGAGGGTGGAGCCAAGTGCTTCAGAAAGACTGGAGGGGCGTAGCCAAGTGTTTCACAGAGACTGGAGGGGGCGGAGCCAAGTGCTTCACAGAGACTGGAGAGGGCAGAGTCAAGTGCTTCCCGGATTCTTGTATTTCAAAGTACAGGAAGTCGGGAACAGCTCCGCTGATTGTATGCTCGCTTCTGATAATATGTGTCTTTCACAGGTTTGGCTCACTACATAACCAAGACACTTGAAGGGACTTCAGAAACAGTTGTGGGTACTATGGGTTATGAAAAGAAACATAGACATTATCAGCAAACATTGAGTAATATTTTACAGTACAAATGAGAAGGAATATATGAAGTTGCTCCGTGAAAAGGTTGAGATTATCACTACTCCACTAATTTCTCATAAATATTACAGCTGCTACTACCCAATCAGAAAGTGAAGATAAACCCTCTTTTGCATATTAATTAAAGAAAGGAGATTAATGTTTGAAAAGTAGACTGCACTGCTGCAGAGAAGAAGTTGTTCTAGGATGGAATAATAATTTTGTAGGTTTTTTTAGAATAACTACTAAATTATTATTCCATCCTGAAACTACTTCTTCACTACAGCTGCGTGGCCTACTTTAGATACGTCAATCTCCTTTCTCTACTAATAAATCTAAAAGAAAAATACGGTAAAAAAAATGGCTAAATATATTTATATATTTTGGGTCTGCTAAAAGAAAGGATTATTGAAACCCACCAATATAAAAACAATACATGAAAGTTGTTTTTGTGGTTAAACATGCTAATATTATCACATAATGTAAAGCACAATAGTTAACTAAAAATTTGTGAGGTGTGTATAGGGAAAATGAAGTAGCACTCACCATTCATATTTCCTCTAGACACCTTACTGATTTTCATCAAGATTGCGTGAAGTATAAGCACCAGGAATATCCACTGGAGTGTTCAAGGTTGACTCCATTAAGATCTAATTGCATATATACTGTAAGTAGTGTCAAGATTTTTCCTCCTTTTTTGCAAATGTTTTTTTCAAATTTGTCAAAAATCCTTGTTTCTAGGCTTGAGTCACATTAAAGCCTAGACATGCAATATACACACACGAGTCTCACATGCATCAACTGACACTGATGCCGGCTCTCCAGGGAGGAGCATGCAGCCGTATAGAAATACATGCAGCCCCACGCTTTTCTCCGAAGAGCTGGATGTGCCAGATGATGCATGCAAGAGTCATGTGAGTATTTTGCATGTCTCTTGGCCAGTGTGACCCTAGCCTTCAGGGCCCGTCACACACAAAGATATCGGTAACGATATAGTTGCAATGTCACCGGTTTGGTGATGTTGCAGCGATGTATAAACAACATCGTTGCGTGTGACACCTATCAACAATCAATGATAAGTAGTTGATTGTTGATTGCAGTTTTATGAACTGGTTCATAAATCTATCATTGGTCGCCCGCTGAACGCGCAGCATCGCTGCATGTGACAGCAGGAGACCAACGATCAGCGAGCTCCCAGAGCCATACAGCAATGCTGGGAGCTGGTATCCAAGGTAAACTGCGGGTAACTAAGTGCCGCGCAGCACTTAGTTACCCGCTGTTTACCTTGGATACCAGCATGCTCGCTGGTCCAGATCGCTGGTGAGTCTGGCTGTGTGACAGCTCACCAGTGATTAGCCTTCAGTGTCCCAGCGACCTCTATCGTTTGTGGGATCGCTGGGACATTGAAGTGTGTAACCCGGGCTTTAGTCACCTGTAATTCTCCTGGGCATGGCCAGACTGGGACCATGAAAGCAGTCCTGGCAAACAGACACCACTAGCCCACGTACTATAACACCCCTTTCTCCTGATTTTTCTATTATGTTGTGAACGTTATTTCACCGAGTGACGTTATGGTTAAACTACAAAAAGGCTCCATTGGCAACAATTGGCTGTGTACTTCGGGCTCTTACAAGTGCAATCAAAAAGCATGTAATTTATGCACATACATGCAGAACACAAAATAAATTCACTTCTACTGTCACAAAGAAGACTTATGATATAAGGAATTTCATCAATTGTGGTAGTGAAAATATGCGTATAAAATAGAATGTACTGAGTGCAATTTAAATTTCATAGGTTGCACTTCTAGCACCTTGAGGCGTAGGATTTCTGAACACATATACGATGCCCAAAATAAAACCACTAGAAGTCTGTCAGGTGCATCCAAACATTTTTTAAACTTGTAAAAGGGCAATGTTTCACCTCTAAAAGTGATAGCTCTTGAAAAAGTGACATTAAAACAAAAAAGGTGGTAATATTAAACATATTTTACATAAAAAAGAAATTTTTTGAATCATAAAAATGGGATCAAGGATTCCATATGGTCTAAATTTAAAAAATGATGCACCTCTCCTGCAGATATAGATGTTCTATAAATATAAAGAGATATATACCGTATGTATGTTCTCTTCTATTGCTAATCCACCATTTGCACCTTAAGGGTACGGACACACTGGCGTGAAAGTCGGCCGATTGCAATGCAAATTTTTCTCGCATTACAGTCGTAGCAATGTTAGTCAATGTCCGAGAGCACATTTGCGAGTGTCAGGTGTTTTTTTCTCATCTGATTAACGGATGAGAAACCAATCGCAACGTGCTGTGACAGCATGCGATTCTCGCACGTGACTCGCAAATGCAAGTCTATGGGTCCTACAAAATCACGGACAGCACAAGGACTATCTGAGAGGCATCCATTTTTTTTCACTGATACATTCATTCTGCAACTGAGAACACTGTAAAATGTTCCTTTAAATGATTATACAGTACATAGCTGCTGAGAAAAAAACGGATTGCACACGGACATCACTCGGATGTGATCTGAGTAAAATGTCACTTGCATAACCGTTGGATGCAAAATGGACCAAAAAATGGATGACACTCGTAAGACTCTCGGTAACGACTATCGGACCTCATTACTCACCAGTGTGTTTCCACCCTTAGGGCCACGTCACACGCATCAATTTACTGAACGATATCGTTTAAGTGACCTGCTTTTTTGATCGCTTAAGCGATATCATTTGTGTGTCGCTGAAAAATCGTTTGATTGTAGATTTGTGAACATGTTCACAAATCTATCGCTGATCGGCCGGTGGATACACAGCATCGCTGCGTAAGAAACCGGCAGAGCAACGATGAACGAGCTCCAAGCGCTTTGCAGCCTATGCTTGGAGCTCGTATCCATGGTAAACATCGGGTTACTAAGCGCTATGTGGCGCCTAGTAACCCGATGTTTACCATGGTTACCAGCGTTCTCGCTGGTCCACATCATTGGTGAGTCTGCCTGTGCGACAGCTCACCAACGATGTGAACGATATTGTTAACAATTGTGCGTGCATGTGATCGCTAACAATATCGTTCAGTAAATTGAACCATGTGACGTGGCCCTTACACTTTTTCTCGTATTTTATGTATTCTTGTTTTTAATCAAGACTCATTACTTGATGTGTTTGACCAGGTGGAAATGTGGAATCATTGTGTGAATGAGCGCCCTGACTGGGAAGTGGTCATAAAAAAGATTTAGATCCTATTCCTCTTTGTATTATGATTAAGACCAGCACTATGGTCGAAACATGTCAATACTGATGGAATTTTAAAATTAGGCTGGGGTCACATTTGATATAGAAATTGCGGTTACCGCATCCAGATTTGGATGCGGTAACCACATTTGCCATCACGCATATTTTGCTTGCAAAATGTATGTGGTAAACTGCAATGCAGTAACCGGATTACTCCAGATGTGGGATGAACAAACTGTTAACAGTTGAATAAAAGATTAAATATTAATAATAGTTGTGAGCAACATGTCTCTAGGGGGGCCCACCCCCCTTAGAGACATGCAGCCCACTCAGGACGGCATGTCATGGGTTAATATCTCATTTACAGTAAGCCGGCTATTGTCGGCTCTGTACAATTTTCTCAATGAAGCTGTGGCTCCCCTGTCAGCTGCGCACATACTATACCTAATGTACGTATAGTATGTGCCGCTGTCCGAGGCCCTGTAGGCTCTTACATTAGATCTATGGTGGTGCGCTGCCCAGAGATCTAATATAAATGCCTACAGGACCCTGGACAGCGGCACATACTATACGTATATTACGTATAGTATGTGCGCAGCTGACAGGGGAGCCGCAGCTTCATTGAGAAAATTGTTCAGAGCCAACAATAGCCGGCTTACTGTACAGGGGTTATTAACCCATGACATGCCGTCCTGAGTGGCCAGAATGTCTCTAGGGGGGGTGGGCACCCCCTAGAGACATGTTGCCCACAACTATTATTAATATTTAATCTTTTATTCAACTGTTAACAGTTTGTTCATCCCTGCGGCAGCAGGGATGAACAAACTATACGGTAACTGCATTGCTCAGGATTACACATCCTGAGCAATGCGGTTACCAGATTGCTGTTGCCCGAAGCGCTCCGAAAACTGCAGCCTGGATGATTTTTCACGCAGGCTGCAGATTCGGAGACGGTAACCGGTTTTCTTGTAAAGCAATCCAGTTACCATAATGGGCTCCTATGGGGAGCGTTTCCTGCTCCGGTTTTGAGCTTTTAAAAGCTCAAAACTGGATCAGGATTAAAAAAAAAAAAAACACGTGTAACCCTAGCCTTACTAATAAATCTTGGATTTTATGCAAAGACGTCGAACTGGACATTCTATAATTTTGAAGTTTTGAGGATTATATCCAGTATACAGGACAGGAGAAGTGGTGCTGTACAGAGTGTATGTACAGAATAATACATGTACTGAGAATTACACCCAGTAAACCCGGACAGGAGAAGTGGTAGTGTGCCTTGTATATATACAGAATAATACACGTACTGAGACTTACACCAGTATAGAACAGGAAATGTGGTACTGTGCAGTGTATATATACAGAATAACACAGATAAAATTACACCCAGTATGCAGGACTGGAGAAGTGGTAATATGTAATGTGTATACAAAATACAGGTACTGATAATTACGCCCAGTATACAAAATAGGAGAAGTGGTATTGTGCAGTTTATGCAGAATAATACAGATACTGAGAATTACAACCTGTAAAGAGACAGGAGAAGTGGTACTGTGCAGTGAATATATACAAAGTAATATAGATACTGATAATTGACCCAATTAATAACAAGGGGGGCAGCACCAGCACTACCTGAGGATAGTATGCAATATAGAAAGTGCATTGCATTGCACATACTCATTCTAAACTGTGTTATAATAAAAAATGAGATTTTTGGCAAAATATTATCAATTTTCTTGAGCCACCCAGCCATGTCAAGGCACATCTCAATAGGGTGGTATTACTTTATATATTTATTTAAGTTGTTCCATGTGGCCTCCTACATAAATTTAAAGAAGAACCAAGCAAAAGCCGCATGTATCTGCATACTAGGAACATCTCAGAACTGCTCCCATAGTGATAGACAGACAACTGTGAATAAAAGCAGATCAGGCCCCAGCATATGCAGCGCATGCCCAGACAATCTCAGAACCAACCTTCAAAGTGCTAAACAAGCAGGTAAGAAAACAACAGGAAGTGAGTAAGCATACCCACAAATTTGTACACCGTTCCATGCAATAGCACACTTGGATTGACCATGTAAACAAAGGAGCTAAAGTGCGATATAACGCACCGGAACTTCAATGTCTCAAAATAATGCAGCCCGATACTCAGTGCTAAGAAAAAAATGCACATTTTCTTTATTAATACATGAGTACATTAAAACCATTTAAAAACAAACAACTTCCTTGATGAGGAAGTGTGGGTACACGTTTTGTTTCCACCTCAATGTGTACAGCATAACACACACATATTATAAGTACAGTGACAAAGTGCTAGTACATACCAGTATTTGCTTTAAATACCACCTAAGTATAAATATCCAAAATGCATATCACAGTTCATAGCCCGTGTACAATTTCACAATGTTGGATTTCAATAGGTGGGCTGCAGAGATATTCCAGAAATGTAATATCTGATATACATTTTCCGTTGTTGTCATGCCCTGATCTGACAATACATCTTCTTGATTGCTGTAACTAATTTCTCCTGCATCCCATCTCTATTTGCCTCACATATGTCTTATGGTATGAATTCATTGTACCGCTGCTGTATCTAATTTCTCATGCATCACATCTCTATGTGCCTTACAAATGTCTTATGGTATGAAGTCATTGTACCACTGTTATATCTAATTTCTACTGTATCCCATCTCTATGTGCCTAACTTATGGTTTATGGTATGAATTCATTGTACCGCTGCTGTATCTATTTTCTCATGCATCACATCTCTATGTGCCTTACAAATGTCTTATGGTATGAAGTCATTGTACCACTGTTATATCTAATTTCTACTGTATCCCATCTCTATGTGCCTTACAAATGTCTTATGGTATGAAGTCATTGTACCACTGTTATATCTAATTTCTACTGTATCCCATCTCTATGTGCCTAACTTATGGTTTATGGTATGAATTCATTGTACCGCTGCTGTATTTAATTACTCCTGCATCCCATCTCAATGTACCTTATATATTTCTTATCCTAGGTCATATTCTTCCATCAAATATTCCCCCAGCTGTTTTGTAACTTACACATATCCATATTCTCCCATCCTGCTTGTATCTCTCCTTCCTGCTGACTTGCCCCCAAATGTGTCTATGCCCAGCAATCTGTTAATTCGTACCTGGTGTGTTGTGTCCTGTCTCCCTCCTCTGACACCTCCATCCTTCTTACTTGGTTCACTCTCTGCACACCTCTAGAGTTATAAATTAGTTTGGGCAGGCCTGTGTGCCTTGGCCTATGTGCGATTTCACAAAGTGAGATTTCAATAAGTGGGCTGCAGAACTATTCCAGAGATAAACCAGAAGGTAGCAGCTATACCATCTGCAGACTGTCTCTAATTCTTTGCTCTCTCACAAAAACTTTTACCATGCTTACTTATGCCCTAACAATAATTGCTCCAGTAATCCTTACCCTGTTTCACTACCCCCAAATTCCATGACTCCGAACACAAATATCTATCTCACCATCCCTCTTACCTCTCTACCTGAGCTCATCTACTTACCTGCTTCTCAATCTCACACCTCTCCTGCAGAAACTCAAAACAAGCCGGTCACTCTCATTCTACCACTTACTTGCGCTCTCTTTGCTTCTCTTATCCGCTAGCGACGTATCTCTTAATCCAGGACGTCCACAGCCAACATTCCCCACTATTCCTCCCTCCTATTTCCCCACACCTGCAAGAAATAACCACAATATTTTAAATATAAAACCCATTCCCATGACCGCTTTAGAATGCCCGTTCCATCTGTAATAAACTCCACTTCATTCACGACCTCTTTACCTCTTGCAGACTATTCTTCCTGGGCCTCACAGAAACATGGCTGATACCCTCCGACATGGCCTCCCCTGCTGTGCTGTGTTATGGTGGACTTCATTTCTCCCACACACCTCGCACTGGCAACAAACATGGTGGAGGAGTGGGTCTTTTACTTTCTAGCAACTGCACCTTCAACCCAATTCCTCCTCCTCCCTCCCTTATCCTCTCATCTTTCGAAGCACACTCTGTCCTTACCTACTCTCCTTTCAGCCTCCAAGTGGTCATCATTTATCAACCCCTGGGCCCAACCGCTGCCTTCTTTGACTAATTCTCCATCTGGCTACTATACTGTCTCTCTGCTGACATTCCCACCATCATAATGGGCAACTTCAACATCCCCATTGACAACCACCGGTCAACAGCCTCCTCTTTCTCCACCAAACTCCTGTCACTTGCTTCATCCTTTGTCCTCTCTCAATAGTCCTCCACAGCCATCCACACAGACGGACATAAACGAGACCTCATCTTCACCCGCCCCTGGTCCCTAACTAAACCCACAATCTCCCCTCTACCCCTATCTGACCACCATCTCCTTACCTTCTCATCCTTGTCCTCCTCACCTGCAACCCATGTCCACCAACTTGCACACCCTTGCAAAAATCTCACACATCTTGACGCTCACACACTCTCCAACTTCATTATACCGCTATCAATCATATCCTCACTATACGACATAGATAATGCTACAGCTTTCTACAACTGTACAGTCACATCATCTATTGATGCAGCTGCCCCTCTCGTTCATGGCAGAACGCGACAAATCAACAGACAACCCTGGCACACAGATACCACAAAAAATCTGCGGCGAGCGGTGCTGGAAGAAAACACACTCGCATGAAGACTACAAGGCATTAAAAAATGCCCTTCTCCAATTCAAGTCAGCACTCACCAACACTAAACAGAATTACTTCATTACCCTCATATCCTCTTTGTCCCACAACCCCAAGCAGTTATTCAACACATTTAACTCACCCTTCTGCCCCCCACTGCCCCCTCGTACTTATCGTATCTCTGCAGAAGACTTTGCAACACACTTCACCAACAAGATTGAACAGATCAGACAAGTCTTTGCTACCCAACCACCACAATCCCCTGTATACCAGACCTCTCCCCTTCCCCACTAACCCTCCTCCCGTCCATCACTGAAGGAGAACTTGCACACCTCCTCTCCAGATTGCACCTCACCACTTGTGCACTGGATCCCATCCTATCCCATTTCCTCCCCAACCTCACCTCCATACTTATCCCAGCACTAACCCACCTCTTCAACCTATCACTGACTTCTGTTACCTTTCCTTCTGCTTTCAAACATGCAACAATTACACCTATTTTAAAGAAGCCATCCCTTGACCACACTGCTACATCCAGCTACCGGCCGATATCCCTGCTCTCGTTCGCTTTCAAACTTCTCGAAAAGCATGTCCACACTGTACTATCATCCCACCTGTCATCCAACTCTCTCTTTGACAACCTTCAATCCGGCTTCTGCCCTACCACTCCACTGAAACTGCCCTGACCAAAATGGCTAATGATTTACAGCCAAAGCTAACAGACAATTATCCATCCTCCTACTCCTAGACCTGTCCTTTGCATATGACACCGTTGACCACTGTCTCCTATTACAGATCCTCTCTTCCACTGACATCACTGACCTTGCCCTCTCCTGGATCTCTTCCTACCTTGCCAACCGCAAATTTAGCGTCTTCCACTCTCAAAAGACCTCCTCACTCCATCTCCTCTCTGTTGGGGGTCCCTCAAGGCTCTATCATGGGGCCCCTCCTTCTTTCAATCTAGACCCTTGGTCTGGGACAACTCATAAAGTCCAATGGCTTCCAGTATCACCTGTACGCTGATCGCTGATGACAATCAAATCTATCTCTCTGTAGATTCTTGGACAAAGTGCTTCGGTGTCCGCGCTGCTGCTCCGAGACCAAAGAAACACAGACACGGGAATGTCTGGTACAGCTACAGTCTTTATTTTCCGACGCGTTTCGGAGCCTACTCCCGAGTTCCTTCCTCAGGGAACAACCTGAGTCAGGATGTTCCCTGAGGAAGGAGCTCGGGAGTAGGCTCCGAAACACGTCGGAAAATAAAGACTGTAGCTGTACCAGACATTCCCGTGTCTGTGTTTCTTTGGTCTCGGAGCAGCAGCGCGGACACCGAAGCACTTTGTCCAAGAATCTACATCACGACCACGGTCACCGTTGAGAGAGCGGTCCCTGCAGCAGCTGCCTGTACGCTATTCTACCAGTTGTGGGTTTCACAACTGACAAAGGTGAGCAATTCCACATTGATAAGTGAAAGTGTGTTATTGAGATAAGACCCTATATGCGCATTCTTTCTTTCACAAATCTATCTCTCTGGCCCAGATGTCACCTCTCTCCTGTCCAGAATCCCAGAGTTTCTATCAGCCATATCCTCCTTCTTCTCCTTTTGCTTCCTTAATCTCAGTGTAGACAAAACCAAACTTGTCATCTTTCCTCCATCTCACACACCTTCCTTACCAGATCTATCTATCACAATAAACAACATCACACTTTGCCCTGTACCTAAAGTCCATTGCTATGGAGCAACCCTTGACTCTGTCCTGTCCTTCAAACCATACATCCAAGCCTTTGCCACCTCCTGCCGCCTCCAATTCAAAAATATTTCCAGAATCCGTCCCTTCCTCAACCCTCAATCTACTAAACTACTAGTGCATGCCCTCATAATGTCCCTTCTCCACTACTGCAACCTCCTCCTCTGTGGCCTCCCTGCTAACACTCTTGCACCTATCCAATCTGTCTTTAACTCTGCTGCCCGACTAATCCATCTCTCTCCTCGCTATTCTTCCACTTACTGACTTACAAAGCTGTCCACAATCTGTCCCCCTCATATATCTCTGAACTAATCTCCCAATATCATCCAACTCATAATCTTCAATCCTCCCAAGACCTCCTTCTTTCCTCCACACTTGTACTTTCCTCATCTAACCACCTGAAAGACTTCACCCCAGCATCCCCCACTCCCAGGAATTCTGCACCCCAAAACGTCCAACTGTCCCCCACACTCGGAACCTTCAAGCGGAACCTGAAAACCCATTTCTTCAGAAGAGTCTACAGCCTGCAATGACCACGGTGCCACCTCACCACCACTGGACCCAGTGATCCACCACCACTGGACCTTGCTCTCCACCACCACTGGACCTTGCTCTCCACCACCATCGGACCGACGCTCTAATACCACCAGACCAGAGCCAACCTACTGTCTCTCTCCCCACTGTCCTGTAGAATGTAATCCCGCAAGGGCAGTGTCCTATGTCCCCTCTGTACCAGTCTGTCACTGTTAGTTTGTTCATTGTATTTTTACCTTGTTTGTATGTAACCTTTCTCATGTACAACACCATGGAATCAATGGTGCTCTATAAATAAATAATAATAATAATAATAATAAAGATAATAATAGCCATTAACACTTCAACCACAGAGTTGCATTAATGCTGATACTATGCACAAAATGTTAATACCCCTACATCTGTTGTATAGCCATGATCCATTTGTGTGGATACATAATTTCATGCCTGTCAGCAGACTTGGAACACCTGAGTGTAATTATCTGTAATAATGGGTAACCCAGCATTGCAGCCACCTGAAGGTAAAAAAAAGAGGAAAAACCTGGTGATGATGGAGAAATACATCTCGTGTTATGTCTTCTCTGGATTTTTCAGAGGTATGAGCCACATAATGTACGTATTGTAATATTTATATCATGAACAATTAGTGAGCAATTAAAGGGAACATGTCAGGTTATTTTTGGCCCAGGTGGGCTTGATACTAGTCTTCTCATATGCACATTCCCAGCTTCTAAATTTAATATTTTTCCTGGTATGGGACCATGGGGCCACGTCATTTTTCGACCTTGCCAGTGACATTTCTTGCAAGATGTATCTACGGGCTTCATAATGCGCAGTGCACAGGCGCAGTAGCCCTCATCCTGACTTCACAAATAATAGCACTGTGCAGGTTGAGAAATTACGTGGTCCGACGGCATCATACCCGGAAGAAGATTGAATTCAGAAGCCGGGAACATGCATATGGGAAGACTATTATCACGTCCATTGGGGCGTGATACACATGCAGTGAGAAGGGAGTTGGAGTGGACCAGAATGCCCAGTCAGACTACATTCAGGGGTCTGGATGTAAATATCAAAATGAATTTACACAGTGACTACAGGACACATTTAGGTCAGAGAGGGATGGTTAGGGTTATGCTAGAAAGTGTGGTGCCCCACTGGTCAGTGCGCCACTAACGGGTACTACACCCAGACTAACGTGTGTGGTATCCCTGTCACCACAGGATGGTAATGTTAAACCTGAGGCCCTCATCCCCGCATTCATACACTTAGGGACCAATTGGCTAAACTCATTACTCCTGGTGGGAGGAGCTTAAGTGGAGAGAAAAGAGCGGGAAGAACAGACAGTCAGTTGGAGCAGAGTAAAGAACCGTGAAGGAAGTCGAGGAGAGAGGACCCTGTGAGGATCGCAGTGGAGAGTGCCAGAAAAGAAAGGCAACTCAGAAAGAAGGGGGATCCCTGGCTTGTGTAAGCCGTATACCGGACTGTACCTATAGTCAGTCCGGGAGGGAACCCAGTCCAAGATGGGGAACCGGCTCCGAGTGCGGTGCAGGAAAGTTCAGCTCTGAGCCGCCAAAACCAGTGGGTCGCCGGCCTTTTATATAGCCTCAAGCTGGTACAACACGCACGTCCCCACCAGGAGCTCCAAACTGGGTTGAGCCCCTTAGAGAGAAGGGTAACCTATACATACCCAATGGGTCTGGTAGTAAGAGGGCTCCATGCAGCGCACGGATAGTAAGTAGAGCACAGTGAGAAAGAAGGACATAGAGTAAAATCTGAAGGAACATCATTGGGGCCTCAGAGAGACTTTGCATTCTTTGGCGACTACCCGGCCAGCTACCCGTGACTGTGTACTTTGTGAACTGCTTGAGAAGTCACCAGTAAATACCCGTGCAGAGCAAGAAAGTCTCCCGTGTTTTATTTCTACCACGACAACCAGTACTACTGACGTCTGCCCTGGGGACTCTGCTCCTCCTGCGGGGAGTGACATCATCTGGCTGCCTATCCATCATCCCCAGTGGTCTATAGCAGCGCTGGAGTATTCACCAGACTTCGTAGGTGGTGTTCACAAACTATATTTTATTTTTCTTTATTAACCCCTTTTTCAGCGACCACCAGGGCCACGGCCCCGGGCATCGGCCACCAGTGATAGCACCCATAACTAAACACCCGGGATCCGAGTACCCCGGCCCTGGGGCGGATCAGATTCTAGTGCCTATGAACAGGATCGAACCAACTTGTAAGGGTATTATGCGCCTTAAGGACTTGTGAACTTGGCCTAAAATAACTCTTTTAAAGTGTTTTTGAAAAGCCCCAAAATGGTGGGCCCAAAAATATAAACAACAATGTGCGGGCCCAGGGGTGTGCCTCGGCCCCTCATCGTGGGAGGGCCATGCAGGAGGCATGAAAATATTTGCCCACCTCAATTGCCATCAAACAACCATGGTGGCAGGCCATAGATGAAAGAAACCCGCCCAAAAACTTTAAAAAGCGGGAAGAAGGGTGTGGCCTCAAACATACAGCCATTCCACACGGGTACAGGTTATGGGAAGATGGCAGTTACCCGATTGAGCGACTTGTTGCGAGAGGTGGAGAAAGAGGCCCGTGCTGCAACTGGGGACCCAGGGGTGATCTCCCTCCTCACCAATGAGGGGGATGCGATCTTCTGAAGAACCGCATTCCAGGACCTGAGAGTCCAGCTCAGCGAGGCAGTGGAGTGGACTATCAGGTGGTGGAGTGCTGTTGTTGCCCTGGAACTGTACCGCAGAACGAGTCCAGTGACCTGGAGCTGGAATCGGGAACAAGAGATCAATCCATGGCTGAGCACCCGGTTGCCAGTGAGGACCCACCAGCCGAGACGCACCCCATGATCACCAGTGTGGAAGTTGAGGCATCAGGGCCCCGTGAAGAGGCAGATGACCCTGAGGCCCCATCTGATGATGGCGGCAGCGAGAGCTGAGTGGAGCCCGAGACAGCCATCAAGCCAGAGGTCTCGGAGGTGTCCACCGGAGAGCTGGATGGGGTATTAGAGGCCATCTTGGAGAAAATGCCCAACCAGCCAAGCTCTGAGGAGTAGGATGACCGGGATGACGACATTGAGGGAGTCTGGGCATCTGGGCCCCGTGAAGCCTGGTGGGATAAGATCCAGCCCCACTGGGACAAGAGAAACTGAACTATTGTGGAAGGATGGGTACGGTAACAGGTTCCCGGTCTCGTCCACGAGCAACCAGACTATCTGCATGAGCAATACCTGGCCAACTAGGCAATGCGTCAGGGTCGCTGGGAGGAGTGGTGGGCCAGGGAGTTAGAGAACTTGCAGGCCTGAGCCCAGGCCCGATGCCAACCACCGGTACCACCCTTAATTTGGAGAATGGGTGAGGGTTTGTTGGGGAATCGGGACTCTATGAGGAGGTGTTTGTGGGATGAAGACACATAGAGTCCCACCTCCCAAGGGTCATCCGGACCGGGACTTGTATTGTGGTGACTGTGTAAGCTGTGAGAGACATGCAGGGCCTCAAGGATGGTATGCCCTGTGTGTATGCAAACTTGAAAAGTGAACTGTGATAACCCGGTAGTGTAAATAGCGTATAGTTGTTTTACTAGAGCATGGACTGAAACCCGTAAAGCCAGAGACTCTTTTCCATGTGATAATGTGCTTAGATGATAAGAAATGTCTACCCATGACTGTGTACTTTGTGAACTGCTTGAGAAGTCACCAGTAAATACCCGTGCAGAGCAAGAAGGTCTCCCATGTTTTATTTCTACTGCGACAACCAGTACTACTGAAGGACTCCGCTCCACCTGCGGGGAGAGACATCATCTGGCTGCCTATCCATCATACCCAGTGGTCTGTAGCAGTTCTGGTGTATTCACCAGACTCCATAGGTGGCGTCACGAACTATATTTTATTTGTCTTTATTAACCCCTTTTTCAGCGACTACCAGGGCCACGGCCCCAGGCATCGGCCACCAGTGATAACACCCATAACTAAACGCCAGGGATCCGAGTACCCCAGGCCTGGGGCGGGTCAAAAGCTGCAGGGACAGGTTGTGATAGGTTTGGGGAAAAAAACAACCTTACTGGTTCTCTTTAAAACATTCAAATCACATGTTATGTAGGTGATTGAGGTTTATATGTGTGCACTCAACCTCTGTGGACCATCATGTTGATTATTTAGAGAATGTCACAGCCATTACCTTACAGTGTGCGCTCCAGCTTGGAGTGCCAATGTCAGAAGCACGGGCTGTGGTTGGAACTGCTTATAAACAACATGTGGGAGGAACCCCGGAGTTTGCTTCCGAAATGAAGCATTAGACCGGAGGTGTGCACTGCCAAAGTGCTCCCCCAGGACACTGGGCAAGCATAAAGTGTTCAGATAGAGCCAATACACAGCAGACTATGGAGTAGATATTTTGTAACAATGGTCAATAACTAAATAGTTATCCATACATGGCCACAGGGCCGTATCTGGGGGGGGGCTGGGGGTGCATTTGCACCGGGCGCAAGCAGGCAGGGGGCGCTGTCAAGCCTCCTGCTGCAGCGCCTGAGGAGTCTCCCCCACGGCCGCATATTGCGCCCTTCCCTCCGCTGTGGGAGTCGGCTATTCTCTCTCCCGTGGTCAGCTGACCGCTGGAGCAGAGACTCGGCGGCCGCCGGATCCTGCAGTCCTTGTACAGGCATCTATCAGACGCCTGTACCATGGAAGCAGCGTCTTCGGCCGCTGCCGCCCTGTTTCCCGCACTTCCGGGTCCTCAGCTCAGTCAGCTGCGTGATCAGATCACCTGACCACGCTGCTGACGTCACAGCAGAGGCACCGAGTCAGAAGGCTGAAGACCGCTCCAGGAACAGAGCAGTAATGTAATTAGGAGAAGGGGAACAGAGTGGGGGGAGCGTGAGAGCAACATATTGGGGGTTGTGAGCAGAAAACTGGGGAAAGGGGGGGGGGGACATGAGCATACTTTGGGGGGAGTGTGAGCAGGAAACTGGGGGGTGGGGGGGAATGTGGGCAGCAAACTGGGGGGGAGGGTGTGAGTAGGAAACTGGGGAGGGGTTTGTGTGAGCAGCAAATTGGAGGGAGAGGGTGAGGGGAGTATGAGGAGTAAACAGGGGAGATGATGGTGGGAGAATATGTGATCCAAACTGGGGAGACAGCGAGGGGGCAGTATATGTGAGCCAAACAAGGGGGAACAGGGAGGGGGCCATATATTTGAGCCAAACTGGGGGGGAGAGGGTGGGGGGAGAATATGTGGACCAAACTGGGGGGAGAGAGTGGGGGGAATATATGTGAACCAAAGGGGGGAGGGAGGAGGGGGGGGCGCCAAACTGAAGTCTTGCCCCGGGTGCCAGAAAACCTAGATACACCTCTGCATGGCCAGGGGTAAAGTGCAACGGTACTTGAATAGTTTTAGCTAGCATAGACTAGAGACATGGCTAATTTGATCTTTGATCATTGTTTAGAGATAATGTTTCCATGGAAACAAGGCCATAGAGACACAGTGGAGCAAACAGGTAAGTTCCTGAGAACATGTTTCAAATAAGAAATTGCCAAGATTTAGAATGTTTTCTGAGAAAAAAAACAACAAAAAACAGAAATTGCCAAGATTCAGAATGTTTTCCGAGAAAAAAAACAACAAAGAACAAAGGATGCTATGGCCATAACATATTTGAAGAGTTTTAGGAATGACATATACAATGCAAGATAGAATATGTGCACCAATTTACACAAGAACATTCTGTTAGAGAAAATATAAGCCAAAATATGAAAAGAAAGCATATATAAGAAATTACAGAAAAAATTAATGATGGATATCTATAGGACCAGGAATACAGCAAAGGATGTAGGATGTAGGTATACATGTACACATGTATATATAGCTATCTCTTATAGAATTCTGTGAATAGAAAATTTTTGTTAATTCCATTCAGTGCTACGCTGTTTAGTTTACCGTAAATATCCAGCCGACTCAATGCGGATAAGAGGTATCATACATTGTTATTAAAGACCCTTTCCAGTCCCACAATCCTAGTGCCTGTCAGTCGGCTATTGTGATGCATTAAGTAATGTGCAGCAACAGTAGAAATAGTGTTTCCTTTTCTTCAATATTTTTACACTAATGCGACATCTGAAAAATGTAGCTATATGGCTAGGGTCACACTTTTAGATTTTACATGCGTTTTTGAGACTTGCGTTTTGTAAAAACGCATGCAAAAATGCATCCATAGGCCCCCATGCAAAAAATGCATGCCCCAATAGCAAAAACGCATGTCTGAATGTACCATGCGTTTTTGGCTCAGCACCAAAAAATACTGCAAGCAGCATTTTTTGGTGCTTTTTCAGAAAAGCATGCGTTTTTTTTAACATGGGGCCATATGGGAAACGCATGTGTTTTTATATGGCACTAAATGGTCCATGCTTTTTTGCATGTGTTTTTTAAGGGTCCCACACACCTATCAGCAAAAACGCATGCAAAAATGCAGGCTGCCAAAAAGCACCTTAAAAAACACATGCCAAGTGTGACCCTAGCCTATCCCATCTGTAGTTCTTGTGAGGATTGTCCCATGTACTTCTTTTCACAGGGGCATGGAAGGACATACACCACGTTGCTTGTGCACCAGTTAATGTAATTTTTTAAGATATATTCTTTATTCATGTAATAAAAAAGAAATCAGAGGCGCAATGAGTGTACCCGTATGAATATTTTTAGCCTGACTAGTGTGGTAGTGCTCACCTTACAGGGTTGTGCAGTCCTTGCACAACCCAGGTGTTCACGTTGGTGGTGGGGAGCTGAGGTTTGAGGGTTGATCTAATCTTGGCCACTATGTTCCTATATAAACTTTGTTAATAATTAATTCTCTATCCACCAGGGGAAGACGGGTTACCGTGGAAACGCTTTGTGGGATACGGAGGACGAATAAAGTTAAGTTATATATCCTAATAAGATTCCTGGTCCTCCTTTAGCGCTCCTACAGACCGCTTTCTTGTGCTGCTTTCCATTTCTATATTCTTTATTCATGGCCTGTTCAACAAAAATGCTGGTTACTGACATGAACTGACAGATTGAACATTTTCCACAAGGAAAGGATCCATGAAGAGCTGTTCCTTTTCTCATGGAACCTCTTGTGAAATGACTCCTTGTTAGGCTGTCGCATAAATTCCTGGCTCTTATCACAGTTAATATATTCAACAGATACTTGATATTATTACACTGATTATAATAAGATTTAATAAGTGGATTTTATCCTGGTTACCGTTTTCTCTGGAGGAAGACCCATGGCTCCGCCGGGCGGAAGTAAATCATCGTATATTCCAACTTGGAACATTAGATGCCAGAACCAAAACTAAGTACAACTGGTAAGCATGACTTGCAAATAATTAACCTCTCAGATTATGTACTCACTAACAACGAGAAATCCATGTTGAGCAAAGGCCTTTCCTTAGACCCTAAACTGGCTCTTCGTGATCTCTTGGGTCTCATCAGGAATAAGAAGAATCACCAGGTAGGAGACGATGCACCTTAAGATTACCATCTCCCCATACTCCATTTTTGGGCATCTGTCCTGCCATTAGCACTTTTTTCAATACTATGGGACATGATATTAGGGGTTTAAAAACAAATAAATGCACTCTAGAAAATCTTTCTCGTGATCAGACAGAAGCAATTAATTAATTGAAAAATAACAAATCATTTGTCATTAAAGAAGTCGATAAAGGCCAAAATATTTTCTTATGACCTATGGAACAATATACCTCAGAACCACACAGATAACTGAGCAACAATAACTTTTATGTTAAACTTCCCTCTGATCCTACTATTGTGTTTCAGAAAAAAATGAAACAATCTGATAACAAAGGCCTTTTAGACCAGAGTGATTGATAAACAAGAAAAGGTCTTCCTGTCTACATCCTATCTGACTGTACCAACCTTTTATCTTGTACCAAACTGCATAAGTCGTTAGTCAACCCTCCTAGCAGACACATCGTTATGGGAATTGGTAGCTTAAATGAATGTCCATTGAATATGTGGATTTTTTTTATACAGCCACTGGTTAACAGTTTGAAATCCTATGTACGGGATACAGTACATTTATTGGAGATCGTTGAAGATGTAAAAGTACCAGCGAACGTTCTATTGGTTAATTTAATTTAATTTAATTGGTTGTAATTTGACAGTTTCCACCCACAACATCTTAACCCCTTTACGACTAATGACGAGTATACTCGTCATGAAAAGCTGTCAGTTCCCGCATCATGACGAGTATACTCGTCATGGCTTTGAACTGTCACTGCTCCTAAACGAACAGTGACAGCTCAAATCTAAAAGCTGTCAGTGACAGCCAAGGGTTAGGGGCAGAGGTGTGGGCACCCCTGTTAACCCCTTCACCCCCCTCCCCCACCGCAATCACTCTTATCTGCGGGCGGGTTGCACCGCAGCCGCCGGCCATGAGCTGATGCTCCAGCTCACACTGTGTCCTGTCCCAGCCCCCTGTGTCCAGCTCCCCTGTGTCCTGTAGCCCCCCCCCTGTGTCCTGAGCCCCGTGTCCTGTCCCCGTCCCCTGTGCAGCCCCTCCTGTGTCCTGTCCCCGTCCCCTGTGCAGCCCCTCCTGTGTGCGGTCCCCGTCCCCTGTGCAGCCCCTCCTGTGTGCGGTCCCCGCCCCCTGTGTCCAGCTCCCCGTGTCCTGTAGCCCCCCCTCGTGCCCTGAGCCCCCTGTGTCCTGTCCCCGTCCCCTGTGCAGCCCCCCTGTCTCCCGTCCATCCCCGCCCTCCACCCTGCATTGTTTTGCTGCCGGCGGGCTTGTGCGCCCGCCGACGAAGCTGCAGGGCCCCCCCTCCTCCTCCTCCTCCCTGCTGGTCCCGGTCCCCAGCCCCGGTCCCCGGTCCCCAGCCCCCAGCCCCACTCACCTATCCCGGCGGGCTGCACGCTCGGTGCACCCGCCCGCACCGTCGGGCCTCCTCTGCAGTGTGGCTCCTCCTCTTCTCAGGGGCTCCTCCTCCTCATCGCTGGGTAAGTATGAATGAATGAAAGAATGAATGAAAGAATGAATGAATGGATGGATGGATGGATGGATGGATGGGTGGATGGATGGGTGGATGGATGGATGGATGGATGGATGGGTGGGTGGATGGATGGGTGGATGGATGGATGGATGTGTGCGTGCGTGGATGTGCTTGTGTGGATGTGTGTGCGTGGTTGTGTGCATGCGTGGATGTCAGCACGTGGATGTGCGTACGTGGATGTGCGTACGTGGATGTGCGTACGTGGATATGCATGTGTGGATGTGTGTGCGTGGTTGTGTGCATGCGTGGATGTGCGTACGTGGATGTGCGTACGTGGATGTGCGTACGTGGATGTGCGTACGTGGATGTGCGTGCGTGGATGTGCGTACGTGGATGTGCGTACGTGGATGTGCGTGCGTGGATGTGCGTACGTGGATATGCATGTGTGGATGTGTGTGCATGCGTGGATGTGCATGCGTGGATGTGCGTACGTGGATGTGCATACGTGGATGTGCGTACGTGGATGTGCGTACGTGGATGTGCGTACGTGGATGTGCGTACGTGGATATGCATGTGTGGATGTGTGTGCGTGGTTGTGTGCATGCGTGGATGTGCGTACGTGGATGTGCGTACGTGGATGTGCGTACGTGGATGTGCGTGCGTGGATGTGCGTACGTGGATGTGATTGTGTGAATGTGCGTGCGTGGAAGTGTGCGTACGTGGATGTGGATGTACGTGGATGTGTGTGTGGATGTACGTGGATGTCAGCATGCGTGCGTGGATGTGTGCATGCGTGGATGTGCGTGCGTGGTTGTGTGCATGCGTGGATGTGCATACGTGGATGTGCGTGCGTGGATGATGGGTGCATAGGTGGATGGATGGGTGCAACAAGGGATCAAGTGTCCTCTTGTTATAGTCTCTGGGATCATAGTCATGGTGCACTGTATAACTGATCATTGTCATACAGTGCACCATAACTCTGACCCCTGAGACTGTAGGAAGAGGACACTTGATCCCTTGCTGCAGTCTCTGGATTGAGCAGAGGCGATCGAGCGTCGTGGGACCTTCGTTGTGGACTACGTTGGAGGCAATCGAGCGTCGTGGGACCTTCGTTGTGGACTACGTCGGATCTTCATAATAAAGATGGAGTCCGAATTTTGTTTGTGTTTTTTTTTCAAATAAAAAGATTTTTCTATGTGTGTATTTTCTGACTATTTACCAGAGATTCCTAATGGCGGGTCTAACATTGGCCCTATATTATGAATCTCGGGCTTAGTGCCAGCTGCCAATAAAAAGCTGGCATTAACCTCTTTATTACCCAGTTCGCCACCGGCACCAGGGCAACTGGAAGAGCATGGGTACAGCGCCAGAAAATGGCGCTTCAATGAATGCGCCATTTTCTGGAGCGGCTGCGGGCTGCAATTCGCAGCATGGGGGGCCCAGAACGCTTGGGCCTTTCCATGCTGAGGATTCCAGCCCCCAGCTGCCTAGTTGTACCTGGCTGGGCCAAAAATATGGCGGAGCCCTACGTCATTTTTTTTTCTAGAATTAGTTCTAGAAATAAAAAAAAATGGGCTTTGCTGTATTTTTGGTTGCAGCCAGGTACAACGAGGCAGCTGGGGGTTGCTGGCAGTCTGTAGCTGCCAAGTTGTACCTGGCTGGACCAAAAATATGGCGGAGCCCTACGTCATTTTTTTTTCTAGAATTAGTTCTAGAAATAAAAAAAAATGGGCTTCGCTGTATTTTTGGTTGCAGCCAGGTACAGCGAGGCAGCTGGGGGTTGCTGGCAGTCTGTAGCTGCCAAGTTGTACCTGGCTGGACCAAAAATATGGCGGAGCCCTACGTCATTTTTTTTTCTAGAATTAGTTCTAGAAATAAAAAAAAATGGGCTTCGCTGTATTTTTGGTTGCAGCCAGGTACAGCGAGGCAGCTGGGGGTTGCTGGCAGTCTGTAGCTGCCAAGTTGTACCTGGCTGGACCAAAAATATGGCGGAGCCCTACGTCATTTTTTTTTCTAGAATTAGTTCTAGAAATAAAATAAAGCCTTCGCTGTATTTGTAGCCAGCCATGTACAACTTGGTAGCTGGCTGACTGGAATCCTCAGCGTGGAGAGACTCAAATGTTGTGGGTCCCCCACGCTGCAAATTTCAACCCACAGCCACCCAAGAAAATAGCGCATTCATTAGAGGCGGCATTTTCTGGTGCTGTACCCCAACTCTACCAGTTGCCCTTGTGCTGGTGGCACACGGGTTCTCCATATGCGACATAGTGTCCGCTAACAATTTCAATAGAAAATTAGCTCCAATTGTTAGCGGAAACCATGTCGGGTATGGAGAGCCCCTCCCTGTGTGCCTGAACATTGGAGCTCCCCCACAAGTGACCCCATTTTGGAAACTAGACCCCCGAAGGAACGTATCTAGATGCATAGTGAGTACTTTGAACTCCCAGATGCTTCACAAATTCATCCATAAAAATGAAAAAGCACGTTTTTTTCCACAAAAAGTTTTTTTTTCATTTTTACGGATCAATTTGTGAAGCACCTGGGGGTTCAAAGTGCTCACTATGCATCTAGATACGTTCCTTGGGTGGTCTAGTTTCCAAAATGGGGTCACTTGTGGGGGAGCTCCAATGTTTAGGCACATAGGGGCTCTTCATATCCTACAAGGTGTCCGCTAACAATTCCAATTGTTAGCGGACACCATATCGCGTATGGAGAGCCCCTGTGTGTCTCCACATTGGAGCTCCCCCACAAGTGACCCCATTTTGGAAACTAGACCCCCAAAGGATTATATCTAGATGCATAGTGAGCACTTTGAACCCCCAGGTGCTTCACAAATTGATCCGTAAAAATGAAAAAAAGAAACTTTTTGTGGAAAAAAACGTGCTTTTTCATTTTTACGGATGAATTTCTGAAGCACCTGGGCGTTCAAAGTGCTCACTATGCATCTAGATACGTTCCTTTGGGGGTCTAGTTTCCAAAATGGGGTCACTTGTGGGAGAGCTCCAATGTGGAGACACATGGGGACCCTCCAAACGCGACATGGTGTCCGCTAACAAATTGAGCTCATTTTCCATTCAAATTGTTAGCGGACACCATGTCGCGTTTGGAGGGTCCCCGTGTGTCTCCACATTGGAGCTCCCCCACAAGTGACCCCATTTTGGAAACTAGACCCCCTAAGGAACGTATCTAGATGCATAGTGAGCACTTTGAACCCCCATATGCTTCAGAAATTCATCCGTAAAAATGAAAAAGCACTTTTTTTTCCCACAAAAAATTTATTTTTTCATTATTATGGATCAATTTGTGAAGCATCTGGGGGTTCAAAGTACTCACTATGCATCTAGATATGTTCCTTTGGGGGTCTAGTTTCCAAAATGGGGTCACTTGTGGGGGAGCTCCAATGCGGAGACACACAGGGGCTCTCCATACGCGACATGGTGTCAGCTAACAATTTGAGCTCATTTTCCATTCAAATTGTTAGCGGACACCATGTCGCGTTTGGAGGGCCCCGGTGTGTCTCCACATTGGAGCTCCCCCACAGGTGACCCCATTTCGGAAACTAGACCCCCTAAGGAACATATCTAGATGCATAGTGAGCACTTTGAACCCCCAGATGCTTCACAAATTCATCAATAAAAATGAAAAAGCACTTTTTTTTTCCACACAAATTTTCTTTTTTCATTTTTACAGATCAATTTGTGAAGCACCTGGGGGTAGAAAGTGCTCACTATGCATCTAGATATGTTCCTTTGGGGGTGTAGTTTCCAAAATGGGGTCACTGGTGGGGGAGCTCCAATGTGGAGACACACGGGGA
This sequence comes from Allobates femoralis, assembly GCA_033576535.1. Taxonomy (NCBI): domain Eukaryota; kingdom Metazoa; phylum Chordata; class Amphibia; order Anura; family Aromobatidae; genus Allobates; species Allobates femoralis. The sequence continues at coordinate 494,713,237 of JARQOC010000001.1, read as the reverse complement.
CCCTCCAAACGCGACATGGTGTCCGCTAACAATTTGAATGGAAAATGAGCTCAAATTGTTAGCGGACACCATGTCGCGTTTGGAGGGTCCCTGTGTGTCTCCACATTGGAGCTCCCCCACAAGTGACCCTATTTTGGAAACTAGACCCCCAAAGGAACATATCTAGGTACATAGTGAGCACTTTGAACCCCAGATGCTTCACAAATTGATCCGTAATAATGAAAAAAATAATTTTTTAGTGGAAAAAAAAGTGCTTTTTCATTTTTACGGATGAATTTCTGAAGCATCTTTGGGTTCAAAGTGCTCACTATGCATCTAGATACGTTCCTTCGGGGGTCTAGTTTCCAAAATGGGGTCACTTGTGGGGGAGCTCCAATGTGGAGATACACAGGGACCCTCCAAACGCGACATGGTGTCCGCTAACAATTTGAGCTCATTTTCCATTCAAATTGTTAGCGGACACCATGTCGCGTATGGAGGGTCCCTGTGTGTCTCCACATTGGAGCTCCCCCACAAATGACCCCATTTTGGAAACTAGACCCCCTAAGGAAGGTATCTAGATGCATAGTGAGCACTTTGAACCCCCAGATGCTTCACAAATTCATTCATAAAAATTAAAAAAACACTTTTTTTTCACAAAAAAATTCTTTTTGCCTACATTTTTTTCAGTTTCACATGGGCAAAGGGATAAAATACATCCCAAAATTTGTTGGGCAATTTCTCCTGAGTACACCGATACCTTATATGTGGTCATAAACCACTGTTTGGGCGCACGGCAGGGCTCAGAAGTGAAGGAGCGCCATTTTACTTTTTGAACGGAAAATTGGCTCTAAAATTCAAATTGCGCTCCTTCCCTTCTGAGCCCTGCCGTGCGCCCAAACAGTGGTTTATGACCACATATGAGGCATCGGTGTACTCAGGAGAAATTGCCCAACAAATTTTAGGATGCATTTTATCCTGTTGCCCATGTGAAAATGAAAAAATTGAGGCTAAAAGAACATTTTTGTTACAAAAATTAAAATGTCCATTTTTTCCTTCAACATTATTTTAGTTCCTGTGAAGCACCTGAAGGGTTAATAATCTTCTTCAATATAGTTTTGAGTAGCTTGAGGGGTGCAGTTTTTGGAATGGTGTCACTTTTGGGTGTTTTCTGTCATGTACACCCCTCAAAGGGACTTCAAATGTGATGTGGTCACTAAAAAATTGGTTTTGTAAATTTTGCTGGAAAAATGAATAATTGCTGATGAACTTTGAACCCTTATAACGTCCTAACAAATTTTTTTTTTTCTTCCAAAATTGTGCTGATGTGAAGTAGACATGTGGGACATGTTATTTATTAACTATTTTGTGGCACATAACTCTCTGGTTTAGCAGAATAAAAATTAAAAATTTGAAAATTGCTAAATTTTCAAAATTTTTGCCAAATTTTTTATTTTTTCACAAATAAACGCAAAAATTATCGACCTAAATTTAATACTAACATGAAGCCCAATATGTCACGAAAAAACAATCTCAGAATCGCTAGGATCCGTTGAAGCGTTCCAGAGATATTACCTCATAAAGGGAGAGTGGTCAGAATTACAAAAAATGGTCTGGTCATTAAGCTGCAAAGTGACTCGGTCCTTAAGGGGTTAAGGAAGGTATCCTGGTTGGACAAATTTTGCAGATAAGCTGATTACTTTTTCTTACCAGGGACTGGTGAGCAGAACGCAAACATCACCCACAAAATGTCAACTGGCTCTAGCACGGCCAGTGTAAAAAAAAAGGATCATGTGCATCCTATGTTGGCCCTTCTCAACTTCACTAAACGAGTGCAAAGGGTCTTCATGCGTAAGATTTAAAGGGCTGGTTGCGCTGAAATGCAGAGTGGGCTGGTGGCCCTTTAAATCTTGATTAAAAGTAGGGAAAGAGTACTGGTTATTACAATTAAAGTAATTATTTTATTTCAATCTATAAAATTTATGGTCACAGATGGGGTACAGGCATTTAGACGTTTCAACTATTACAAAGTCTTTCACATAATTGACCAGTTAGATCTAAGACTTGTAAAATTCAAAACCTGTAAACAACATTTGTACCTCTTCTGTGACCATGGATTTTATGGATTGAAATAAAACAAACTACTTTAATTGTAATAACCAGTACTCCTTCTCTACTTTGAATCAAGTGTTACCACCCGTGAACCAAAGGTTTAAACACTGGTCATCCACACATACAGATATAAAGGCAGTTCTGGATTCAGAAGGATGAGCACACCTATCTATTATTGATGGCCTTTTAAATCTACCTGCCTTGGAAGATTGTCAGTCTGGGTCTGTCACACATAATGCACAGTGTGCACTGTAAGGATTCTTTGGTGTCTGTAGCGAGATCAAGTGGTCATGTGACTGCAAGGATGCGATCCCAAGCTCCTAGACACATTCTTACCTCACTCAATGGCAAGTGAGTTGATCAAGGCTATGCATGACTAATTGGGGTATGCACATCTTAAACTTGCAGTCACATGACAGCATAGGAGAAATCATATGTTCATGGCAAAATTAGCTCAAGGACTGGCAGAGGACTGGTCATTTTTAGCAGGGTAAATTATGAGCATCTTGAATAATGATGAGCGAACTTTGTTTGAACATGTTCAACAAGTTCAAATTCAGCACGAACATGGCCAATTTGGCTCAGGGATCAGGGAATGAAAGTTTTCCCCAAAAGTCAGCGAATGTGGCTTTGCTCGAGAAAAAGTTAAAACGGCTCTAAAACTTTACCTGTTTCTTTGGGGACAAAACGCTCACCGGGAGACCTTTTGGCTGGGGACTACACCTAATCGAAGGTTATCAACAACAATGTTATCCTCAGGCAATAATTTTTACCAATGGGTTCCTTAGAATACCTCCTCACAGTTACATTTAAACACTGGGGGACCCAAATGGAGTTTTTTACCCATATTCACAATAGTCTATGGTTGCAATAGTCACACAACTCTGTTTAGTCTTAAAATACTTATGTTTATTGTAAATCATACAAAGAAATTTAAAAGACATTACCAATTTGGAGGAGTGGATAATACAGCAACACCCCGTTGAATACTGACACAGACCAACTATAGATAACTCCCATCACAGAATTTGCCAGTACAAAACATAGTAAAATGATCATGGGTGCAATTTAATATACACAATGGTCAAACTTATGTATATCATGTTTTATCTTATCAACAGGAGGTTAAAGCTCTAACAGGTGATTACCAATTGGTTGATATATATACAATGGAAGTGGATCCTTAGGCTGTCAATGGCATATAATACACCACTAAGCAGTAATATTACCAATAAACCATGTTTTCACTGAATACCACCTTTATGATCCCATATTAACCACCCATCATTTTTAAAACACATCACATTATAATAGCATTGAAGAGTTTTGCTCACCTCTGCTGCTGCTTAGACTGGCCTTATTCCACGAAGATTAGGATTGTCCCCAGTCATCGAGTCTACCCAGTGGCATAACTAGAGTCCGGTGGGCCCTGGTGCGAAATTCAGACCTGGGCCCCCCACACACACGTTGGTTGGATGTATGGGCACCGTGTACCATTCAAAGTTCTATAAAGACTCACAAATTGACCCCTCTATATATTAATGCCCCTCATCCTGCTATATATGTTCCTCCTCCTGGAATATAGCCCTTATCGTGGTATATATGTTCCCCTTTCTGGTATATATGGTCTTCCTCCTCCCACCATGATAGGCGTCCAATTATTATAACGCATCCCATATTACTCCATATATTATAATATATCCCCATAGTCCTCCATGTATTATAATGCATCCAATAGTACCCTATTCATAAGGTAGCCCCAATAGTCATCCAATTAGTACCCTCATAGACCTCTATATAGTATAATACAGCCTCATAGCCACTCCATATAGTATAATGCAGCCTCACAGCCCTCCATATAGTATAATGCAGGCTCAGTTCTCCATGTAGTGCAGCCCCCTATAGTACAGCCTTATATATGCAGCCTCATAGCTCTCCATTAGTGCAGCCTTGTATCTGTCTATATAGTGTGTTATATATGCAGCCTTATATATGCAGCCCCACCGAGATCAGAAAAATAGGATTAGTGACAACTGCACAAAGCAGTAGACTCACTCCAAAACCCAGTGTCACCCCACATGTTAGCCTATTCCAGTAGTGGAGTCTTCTGCTCTCCTCCTCTGTCCCCCCTGCTCTTCACCTCTGTAACACACTCTCCACCTCCTCCTGCGTCCTCCACTCTCCTCCTCTGTCCCCCATTCTCCTGTATCCCACGCTCTCCTCCTTCTCTGTCCCACGCTTCCTGTGTCTCCCTCTCTCCTCCTCCTCTGTCCCTCATTCTCCTGTGTCCCCCGCTCTCTTCCTCCTGTGTGCCCCGCTCTCCTCCTCCTCTGTCCTCCATTCTCCTGTGTCCCCCACTCTCCTTCTCCTCTGTCCCCAGTTCTCCTGTGATCCCCACTCTCTTCCTCCTGTGTCCCCGCTCTCCTGTGATCCCCACTCTCTTCCTCCTGTGTCCCCGCTCTCCTGTGTCCCTCACTCTCCTCCCCTGTTCCCTGTCCTCCTCTGTCCCCTGCTCTCCTCCTCCTCTGTCCCCCATTCTCCTGTGCCTCCCGCTCTCCTCCTCCTCTGTCCCCAATTCTCCTGTATCCTCTGCTCTCCACCTCCTCCTCTGTCCCCACTCTCCTCCTCCAGTGTCCTCCATTATCCTGTGTCCCCCACTCTCCTCCTCTTCTGTCCCCAGTTCTCCTGTGATCCCCACTCTCTTCCTCCTGTGTCTCCGTTCTCCTGTGTCCCTCGCTTCCCCTCCTCCCCCCCTCCCGTTCCCCGTTCTCTTCCTCTATCCCCCATCCTCCCCTTTCCCTCCGTTCTCCTCTTCCCCCTTTCCCCTCCCGTTGTCCCTACTCTCCTCCCCTCTTTCCCATTTCCCTGTATCCCCCTCCTTCCTCCTGGTCCCCGCTCTCCTGTGTCCCTCGCTCTCCTCCCCCGTCCACCGTCCTCCGTGTCCCCATTCTCCTCCTTCTCTATCTCCCGTCCTCTGTGTCCCCCGCTCTCCTCCTCCTCCCGTTCACCTCTGTCCCCCGCTCCCTCCCCCTGTCCCCCGTTCTCCTGTGTTCCCCCCTCTCCTCCTCCTCTGTCCCTCGTTTTCCTTGTCCCCCGCCTCCTCCTCTGTCCCCGTTCTCCGTGATCCCCACTCTCTTCCCCCTGTGTTTCCCGCTCTCCTGTGCCCTTCACTTTTCTCCTCCTTCCCCCTGTGTCCCCCTTTTTCCTCCTCCCCATCCCCGCCTCCGTGTCCCCCACTCCCTCCCCCCATGTCCCCCTTCTCCTTGATCCCCACTCTCTTTTCCCGTTCCCCCACCTCCTCCTCTGTCCTCCTGTGTCCCTCATTCCTCCTCCTGTGTGTCCCCTTTTCCTCCTCCTCCTCCGTCCGTCATTTTCCTGTTCCCCCCCCTCTCCTCCCCTTCCCCATTCCCCTGGATCCCCACTCCTTTTTCCCTTTTTCCCCCCCTCCCGGGCCCCCTTCCCCCCCCCCCCTTTTTCCCCTTTCCTCCTCCTCTATCCCCCTCCCCTTTTCCCCCCTTCCCCCTCCCTGCCCCCCTCTTCTCCTCTGTTGTTCCCCCGCTCCCTCCCCTCTGTCCCCCACCCTTCCCCCCCCTTTTCCCTGTTCCCTCCTCCTCTTTCCCCGTTTTTCTTTGTCCCCCGCTCCCTCCCCCTTTTCTCCCACTCTCCCCCCCTCTTTCCCCCGTTTCCGTGATCCCCCCTTCTTCCTCCTTGTCCCTGCCTTCCTTGTCCCCCCCCTCTTTTTCCCCCCCTCCTTCCTTGTTCCCCCTTTCCCCTTTCCCCTTCTCCGTCCCCCCCTGTGTCCCCCTCCTCCCCTCCTTTCCCCCTCCTTTCTCTTCCCCCACTCTCTTCTTTTTGTGTCCCCCTCTCGTGCCCCACTCCCCCCTTGCCCCGTTTTCATCACCCCTATCCCCCATCCCCGTTTGCCCCCCCCCTCCTCCTCCTTGGGGTCCCCGCTCTTGTCCTCCCCCCGCCCCCCCCTGTCCCCCCATTTTCCCCGATCCCCCACCCCTCCCCCTTGTTAGTTTTGTGAATAATTTTCCTCCGTGTTTTTGTCCCGGACCCTTATCCCTCCCTTGTATTTTTTTTATCCCCATTTTCTCCCGTGTTCCCCACTTTTCCCCTCCTTCCCTTTGTCCCCAGTCCCCTCCCCCCTCTTTCCCCCGCCTCTCCTTCTCCCCCCAACCTTCCCCCTCTTCCCCATTCTCCTGCCTTTCCCCTGCTCTCCTCTCCTCTGTCCCCTCTCCTCCCCTTTTGGTCCCCTTCATTCCCTGTCTCCCCTGCTGTCCCCCCCGCTCTCCCCTCCTCCTGTTCCCCCAAATTTTCCTGTCTCCCCCCTCCTTCTTTAAAAACCCGTTTTCTTTGTCCCCCATTCCCCCCTCCTGGTTCCCCTCCCTCCCTGTCCCCACGCTCTCCCTTCTTCTGTGTATCCCCCTTTTCACTCCCCCTTCCTTTTCCCCCTGTTTCCCTCCTCTGTCTCCCCCGCTCTCCTTTCCTCCTCCTCTTCCCCCCTTCTCCTTTTTACCCCCCCTCTTTTTTCCCCCTTGTCCCCGGCTTTCCTGTTCCCCCTGCTCCCTCCCCCGGGGTCCCCCGCTTTTCCTCCCCCTGTGTCTCCCCACTTCCTTCTTCTGTGTTCCCATTCTCCTTGTCCCCCGCTCCCCCCCCCCTCCTCCTGGCCCCCCTTCCCGCTCCCCTCCCCCGTTGCCCCCCTTTCCCCGCCCCCCCCTTTTTTGTCACCCTGCTCCTCCTCCTGGGTTCCCCCCTTCCCTCCTCTCACCCCTTCTTCTCTTCTGTGGTATTAAAAGCTGTCCTACCCGGATAGCGGGGAGGGTAGACCCCACCCAGACTGGAGGGGTCCGCCCAAATTCCACTTGAAACCACGGCTCCATCCCGAGTGCACATTATGCGCAGGCGGGGTTTCAAAGTGCCCGCCACGGTTCTGTCCTCGGCAGGGATGGGGAGGGGGCAACCCATGGGGGCTGGTGTGCATCATGGGGAGCCCCCTTAAACGATTTGGGGGGAAAGGGCCCGACTTCCGGCCCAAACCATTTGGCCCTTTTCCCCTTGGGGGGAAAAAACCCTTTACCCTATCATTTGTTTAGGTATAAAATTTTTTTTGAGCTTTTAATTTTTTTTTTAAATTCCGGTGTTTCACATTTTCCCAGCAGGGGGGAAACCCGGGCTTAAAATGTCCAAAAAACCCCTTTTTAAAAGAGCTTAAATTTTTTAAAAAAAAATTATTTTTTTATTTTTTTTTGAAAACAAATTCTTTTTATTCCAAGGGGGAAACAATCGGGATGGTTTTTCTTTGAAAGCAATGCTAAAAAAGTGACATGGCCAAAAAATTCTTAAATCAATGTTTTAATACCAATTGAATATCCCTTCCAAATGTAAATAGGGTTTTTTTTTAATTCCCTTTAAAAATAATTTTTAAATTTTAATCCCTTTTAATTCCATAACCTTTGATGCATTTGCAACCTACTCCTTGGGGGCCACTTTTCATGCCAACATTTAAAATACGATTCGGCAAGTGTGATTTTATATTTTTTTAAAATTTTACTGGAATTGAACCTTTGGCGGGGGGCCAAATTTTACTTAGACAAGAAAAAAAATATGTTTATTCATGTCATAAATTCACCATCAATTCATTATGTCTTCTACAAAGAGGTCATGCTTCAATAATGACTGCACATAAGCGCAACTCAGTTGTTATACTTTTGGCTTCGGGAATTGGATTTGTGACTGTAAAAACGTTCTGCGAGTTTCACATAGAGGGGTTAATTTAGAGCTAGGCATAAGCAACAAGAGTGTTCAAACATTCAACTCTAGTACTGATGGCTCAGGTCTGAATCCTGTCACTCAATAGAAGAGGTGTGTCCCTTAGGCAAAGCAAATACACAAATCCGTGGAACTCAGTTAGCACCTTCCATCATCTTACATGTGCATTCCAGTGCCACACAGGTACACTGTCTGCTACTACAGTTCAACTTGGTACTGTGATGGCATTACACAATACTTTGGAGATGGATTCCCTGCAAAGCATGGCTGACCGGGACTCAGAGGATCTAATCTTCCTAATCACCCCAGGGGCAAAAGGTGGGTTCGACTTGACATGAACGGCAGACTCAGAGTGGCATTATGAAGAGGAGATGGAGAAATATGTGAGCTGGAGCTACACAGCACAACTTACTTTGGGCCTCATCTACAATGAGGTATGGATCTAATCTTGGGCTCTGCTGCAGACACAGACCTGAGGAGTGCATCACAGCAGTCAGTGATACTTCCCCTATGACATATGAGACAGGGAGCACCACATGTCACACTGCACATGATGTTTCAGCATGTATAGCTAGATTACACCTTCAGCCAGTGTCGCAGCTACTGGATGCCATTCCCAATACCACCAGGACCAGGATCATTATGAAGGGACATAGAAGGCACTGTTCTAAGCCCTGTGGATCACCCTCACCACAATCCAGTCTAAAGTTGTGGGGCAACAAGGGGTAGTTTGCACTTGGCATATGTCAGTTAACCACCACCTTCCAATTTGAGTTGTGGCAGGAAGAGGCAAACCTGGAGAGGAGTTGGCATTGGGTGCCAGATGCAAAAGAGGGCATGTCCTGTGTTCTCCAAGCTGGTCCCGTCTTTACTATAATGGCGTAGTTGTCCCCTAGTTCCTCCGTCGTCCTCCCCTCCTCCCCAACGGTGGCCATGGAATGTGCTGGGGGCAGGTAGTAGCAGAAAATACCTCTACAGGAGTAGCCCCTGCAACCCGCCAAGACTGTATTGCAGCAGATTACCATGAAAAATTGCAACAATCATCCAGGATATTGGCCAATGTCAGTGGACCTTCCTAAAGGCATGATAGGGGGTCGTGATATAGTGACTCATCTTTTGGTTGGCATTTTGGCTAGAGAAGGACTTGTTGGAGTTTTTTTTTTAATTCATCCTTGACCAAGGCCTGTGTTTTTGTTATAGTTCTGTTATGTTGGCAGCGGATTATTTATGATACTCTCCAAGTATGTGATAACAGAGCTTCTTTATCCAGCAACAAACAGGAACAAATATGATAAGCTTAAAGTGATCCTAAACCAGAAGACAACCCCACATCCCCTTCATACTATCCATGCAACTTGTGAACCTGCTGCCATCCATCCCTGTATACTTCCAAAACCGCGGTGGCATTCTTCATAAATCATACTTTTATAATCGCATTTCTGGGCGTTTCACTGCAATTATAAAGCCGCAGCAGGCGGGCCTGTGTGCCGCTCTCCCCCTCCTTGTCCGTTATTATACACGCCGCCATGGGCGTGCTAACAACAGAGAGGCGGCTCGCCTCATAGTATGGGCGTTGAAACCGGTATGACGCGTATTACGTCATACCGGTTTCAACGCCCATACTATGAGGCGAGCCGCCTCTCTGTTGTTTAGCACGCCCATGGCGGCGTGTATAATAATGGACAAGGAGGGGGAGAGCGGCACACAGGCCCGCCTGCTGCGGCTTTATAATTGCAGTGAAACGCCCAGAAATGAGATTATAAAAGTATGATTTATGAAGAATGCCACAGCGGTTTGGAAGATACAGGATGGATGGCAGCAGGTTCACAAGCTGCATGGATAGGTATGAAGGGGATGTGGGTTGTCTTCTGGGTTTAGGATCACTTTAATAGATCAGGAATAAAACATATCGTATGTGTGTCTGTCTCTGTGCATAATTTTCAGCAGCTCTTCTCACATACACTGACACAGGAAACTAGATACAGTAACATGTTCTTCCTGTGTGAGCTTCTGGGAGTTTTTTTTTGTTCTAACTTTATCTACAACATACAAATCTAGCAACTAAACAATCAAATACAAGAATGGAGTTGTTGCACTAAACATATTCCAACACTCCCACTCAACAACTACTTATCCTGTTAGTATCATTGCGGTTCTGAAGTCCATAAACTTGGCTCTTAATAATGGCTTTGTCACACCATCAGCTATCATCTTGTCAGACTCGCAATAAACAAACTCAAGTACACCACATTCCACTAAGTCACGTAAGTGGTGATGTTTTACGTCAATGTGCTTAGTCCTTGCACTAATCTCTTCACTGCTGGTAAGTTTATTACATCCTTGGTTGTCCTCATAGTTAGCTGAGCTAGTGGTTTGCTGAAATCTTCCAAAAGTTGTTTCAACCAAATTACTTCTTGACTTGCATATGTAGCAGACATACTGTATATTCTGCTTATGTAGAAAACAATGGGACTGACACTTGTTTTCTGCTGGATCAAGAAATTGAATTTTCTCTTAACTTGAACAAGTAACCACTTGTTGATTTCCGATCACTTGAATCTCCAGCCCAATCTGCAGCCACATAACCTCTGAGAGTGAGATCTCCTGATGCAGATATCTTAAGGTTGAGCCTTTGAGCTTCTTTAAGATATTGTAGAATTCTCTAATTTCATTCCAGTCTCGTTGGCTTGACTTGCTTAGGCCCCCTTCACATCATGTTTTTTGCCTGTCCGTGTGGATCCTCTTTTTTGAAGGGCCACACTGACAGGCAAGGATTTGTGTAAACTGATGGCATTTCATGCTCTCGGATCCAGTTTGTTGAAGGATCCGTTTGTATATGGCAATCGGTGCAGGTATAGGACATAATGGTAATGTCAGCTCTGGAGAGAGACAGAGAGAGGGAGAGAGAGAGAGTGAGAGATCCTGAACAGAAATTGGGCTAGTAGGACCAGTGCATTGTTTATGAGCATGCTCACTACCTAAAACCAGATCCGGGAAACAATCCGTTTTTTGCACCATAGATTCCCATGTTATTTGCTCTGAACCGTGCCCGATTTGTTTATGTCTGTTTTTGTTCGGTGCACCCAAAATTGGAGCAGTCTCAGATTCTGGGTACAAGAAACAACAGGACACAAAAGGATCCTGACTGAATTCACACAAACGGATGGCCAGATAGACACCAATCCGTGCTCGTAGGGATAAATGAGAGGCAAAAAACGGATCCTGCTTATCCATTTCAAAGCAGATAGACCCGGATCCCTAAAAATGTAATGTGAAGCCAGCCTTACACGTCGGCAGAAAATTCCGACTGTGGCTGTGATATCTGGATGAGTTGTGATTGCTATGTACAGAAGCGCCCCCACTGCTTGTTTGTAACTCAAATTGCTGGGTAGCAGATCTTCTTCTCCTTCCAACTTTAAGTAGGATGGATCCATTTGTGTTGATGCACCTTTGGCTTCTGACATCTCTTTTTTCCCTTTAGCTCTGTAAGCTCCCATGTCTGGAGTTGGTGAAGGGACTCCTTCTCTTCATTAGTGGCATTTATCCACTTCTGCTTCTCGTGGACAGGCAGTTTTTGCATCTCTTGCCATGACTGTGGCTTTGGTTCAGGAAGTGTTCTGACCATATAAGAGAGGCGTCTAGCTAGGATACCTTTGTTCGGACTTTCTGATCTCCTGACTGGAGGTTGACTTGTTTCTTCTGTATCTTCCTTGGTGGCAAAAGTAGTGTGAAAAGAAAAGGATTTTCAGACAGCACTCCCACCTGGAGTACGTCTGTTCTCCTTGTGATTTTTTCCTGATGAAGGTTAATCCCAAAACACGTAGAAAATAAAAATCACATTTAAAATATATCTCCGCAAGTTGAGATTATTCGTCCAGGCGGTAGCGCAGTCTGGAAACCCTTTTCTTTCCACACTACTTATGTTACCGATTCAAGGGAGATTGCAGCAGCCTGCCATCAGGATATCACTGGATATACCATGAGTAATTTGGTTTGGTTGTGACCCTCACAACCATTATAAGTGAGCAGTGTTCGCACAAAGTTATTAATTTACACACAGGTATATCCTATATGCACTTTTTTCTTTCCAGCTATATTTCTTCCTTGGTGGCTTCAGAGCTTATCCAGACTTCAGTGATTTCCTTTTCAGTGTCTGGGTTTGGTGAATGAGATTCTTGTTTCTTGAGTTGAATAACCTGTGTAAGGCCGGGTTCACACTTGCGGACCCCTTCGCAGCATTTTGCGGAGGGGATCCGCAATGTGACCGCAGCCACCGCAAGCCCCAATGTTTATAATGTGAGTGCACGGTGCTGCGCTTGTCTGCTCATGACCGTGCGCACCCATTCACTGCCATATGTGATCACACAGTCGAGTTCCTGGAGCGGACGAGACTGTGTGATTTGTGCGCAGGCATCCCCTGCGCACAGATCACATATGGCAGTGAATGGGTGCGCATGGTCATGAGCAGTCAAGCATCACCGTGCACTCACATTATAAACATAGGGGCTTGCGGTGGCTGCAGTCACATTGCGTTCTGCGGAGGGGTCCGCAAGTGTGAACACAGCCTAATGTCATGGAATTTGAGAGATACAGTTTTCATCAATCACTGCATCTCTGCTGATTGTTAATGTGTTGGTCTCTGGGTGCAGGATTCTGTATCCCTTTTGAGTTTCACTATAGGCCACCAGTACTCCTTGCTTTGCATATAATTCCCACTTGAAACGTTTTTCATTGGGATCATACACAAACGTTTTGCTTCCAAATATCCTGAGGTGCTGCAGGTTAGGCTTCCTGAAGTTCCATAGCTCATATGGAGATTTATTTGTGGCTTTACCTGGTACTCTGTTTTAAAGATAGCAAGCTGTCATAATGACTTCTCCCCAATACGTTGTAGGCAGATTCACATCAAACAACATACTTCTTCCATTTTCACAGAAAGTGCAGTTCTTTCTCTCTGCAATGCAATTCTGTTCTGAGCTGTATGCAATGGTAGTCTGGAACATGATTCCATTCTTTTTTAAAATGGTTTGCAGCTTACTTGTATATTCATGGATGCAGGATAAAGACCGGCCAGAGTCCAATATGGACACAGTAAAGCAGACAGCCTGGCTCAGAATTGAAGGGGTGGGGAATTCCCAATCTTGCATAACAAGAGTCTAAATGAAAACTTACAATTGAGCCAGGCACAAAAGTGCTGTCTACTGCACTGTAGGATTCAGAAGGGAAGGTGTGTAGTTGGTCCGCACTGCTACTGCTGTCTTCTGTAGCAGTGCGGACCGACTACACAAGACACGAAGCCCAAATCTTCAGTTACTCAAGGTTTATTGGATCCATCCAACACGTTTCAGAGCCTGCTATGCTCCTTTCTCAGGGAGTGCATGCACTCCCTAATGAAAGAGCAAGCAGGCTCTGAAATCCATTGGATAGATCCAATAAACCTTGAGTAACTGAAGATTTGGGATTCGTGTCTTCTGTAGCAGTGTGGACCGACTACACATCGTCCCTTTTGAATCCTAGGATTTCCTCACCACGTTGCACGTGGAAGTGTGTATTTCGCAGCAGCTACCTTACGTGTATTGTATTGTGTGTTACACAACCAGAGAAGGTGAGCAGTTACATTTAAGGGCTTCAGTGCCACCTTTTATATATATCGGCAAGACCCTATTTGCGCTTGCTTCCTTTGCAGTGACTAATTAATTTTGTCTTCTCCACTGTGTCCATGTTGGACTCAGGCCCATATTCATCCTGCATCCATGAGGTATACTTATACAGGATCAGGTTTTAAATTAGTTTAGATAGGACCGTTCTGATATTGGTCACCTTGATGTTGGTAAAACGGCTTTGTAAATTTTTTGCAAAAAATGTGTTAACTAAGTACCTTGTTTTGACACAGTTTTTTACTAGCACTTGCTTTTTATTATTACCTATTATAGCAGAGTACTTCTACACGTTTGTTATACTGTTTTTTTCTGTGGTCTAGTTATTCGGTGGTGTGAACACGGTCCTACAGACCTGTTCACTTTGTGCTTTGGCTCAGTTGTAAATGTCATTCTTCCAAATGTGTTAAACACTACAACAAGATATTCTTCAAGTTTCTGTGGAACTTCATCCTTACTGTGAAGCAGGTAGGCAACTGTACATCTGGAGTAGTCATCAATAAATGTGAGAAAATATCTCTTCTTGCTTTGAATTTGAACACCCATTGGATGGCAAACATTTGTATGTATCAAATCCAGCGGCTGTGCAGATCTAGTGGTGCTTACTTTAGGAAAGAATTTTCTGGACATTTTCCCTTTAAGGCTGGCTTCACACCACGTTTTTTTTTTAACCGGGGCTGTCCGGTGTAAACTAGACAGCCCTGGACCGGATTTTGGCGCCATAGCAGCCTATGGGGCCGGATGGAGCCGGATGGCAGCTCTCTGCCATCCGGTTTCATCACTCCGGGACAATCCGGGGGAATACAAATTATTCTCTCCGGACACAAAAAGGATGCTTGCGTCATTTTTTTGTCCGGGGAGAAAATTCTCCCCAATTTGCCGGATCCCGGATTCGGCCGGATTCTCCCGTAGCCGGGGCAATCTGGCGCTCCCTAACATGGAAGCCTATGGAGCCAGATTGCCCCGTACCGGGAGGATTCGGGAATCGGACACTGGCGGCTGCACGCCGCTGTTGTTTCAGGACCGCGGCTAGCTCCATGCTAGCCGCGGTCTTGAAAAATCAGCAGCTGCGACTGCAATTACAGCCATCCGGCTGCACACAGGACCGGAGGGCACATTTGGCCCTCCGGTTCTGTGTGCTGATCCGGTCCGGGGCTGTCAGGGTCATCCCGGACAGCCCCGGACTGGATCACACCGTGGTGTGAAGCCAGCCTAAGACAGCTAGTGCACTTCATCATTTGACTACACTGGTTGATTTCAACATCGAGATAGTTTCCTTACTGCTTTTGGGTCTCTGTGCCCAAAATGTCTGTGCCATACATTCATACAGTTCTAATGCAGATTTTGTGTAGCGCTGTACACTCTTTATTTGCATTTTAGTTGATAAAATTAAGTTTGGATTTTTCCTTCTGCAAAAGGGTCACCCTTCTTTGAGACAATGCAGCTGTTATCTTTAAAAATAACTATAATCCCCTTTTGTGTGAGCTTCTTTACTGATAGAAGATTGCTTTCAAGGCTGGTAACATAGAGAACATCCTTTACTGGGATCTTTTTGCTTTGTGCTGAGGAAACTGGACATTGGATGAAGCCATCTCCTACTCCTTCTGAAGTGATATAGTAATCATTAGCTAAGATTACCTTTTCTGACTTTGTCATAAGATAAAGCATATTGCTGAGATTTGATCTTTCATGCACTTTCTGTAACTCATCCCACATCTCCTTTGCAGTTGCACACTTGCATACAGTACAGACCAAAAGTTTCGACACAAGTTCTCATTCAAAGAGTTTTCTTTATTTTCATGACTATGAAAATTGTAGATTCACACTGAAGGCATCAAAGCTATGAATTAACACATGTGAAATTACATACTTAACAAAAAAGTGTGAAACAACGGAAAATATGTCTTATATTCTAGGTTCCTCAAAGTAGCCACCTTTTGCTTTGATTACTGCTTTGCACACTCTTACTCCCATTACTCCCCGCCTCCCCTCTCCTACAAGCCTATAACACACACTGAGACCCAATCCCCTGCACCATCTCACCTCTCCCCCTACTTCTGTCTCCCTCCCTCCCCCTCTAGACTGTGAGCCCTCGCGGACAGGATCCTCTGCCCTATTGTACCCGTATGACTGATTTGTCGTCATTTTTGCCACCTGTCTTTGTCTACCCTCTCACTTGTAAAGCGCCATGTAACCTAATGGCGCAATATAAATACCTAATAATAATAATAATAATAATAAATAAAAGGCTGGCATCCCATCATGCAGTGCCATACCACGGCCCACTGTGCTAATGCCTGCTGAGGCAGATTTACAATCCGGGCCTGCTCTCAGGTAAGACTTGAAAGCTATGAGCAGTTATCTTACCATCACTCTGATATGTCAGTGAGGAGTGCAGGATGCAGCAGTAGTGCACTGACAAAGGCCTTCACTGTCCAACAATGTATTCATGTATAGATGTAGGAATAGTAGAGCAGAGTCAGTTACAGACATAAGAATGGGGATCTGGAAGAAGGGAGATATCCATGAGTACTGGATAATAGATATGAAGTAGACAGTGGTGATAAGTCCACCGGTGAAATCTCAACAGGTTCAACATCAGGGGAGCAGGAAATAAGCACAGAATCAAGAACTTCGGATTTTGGGTACATAATCTAGAGACAGGTTTATACCTCAAAAGTGCTTTTTTTTTGCTATTGGTATGCCCAAAGATTCATTACAAATTCAGTTGACAGGCTGGAGTATGAAGAATATAGACAATGTGTAAAGGTACTGTCACACGCAGCAATATTGCTTGTAATTTCCCTGGCAGTTTACTGGTTGCAGTGAAATCATGGACACATTGTTCCATTTGTACACGGCAACAAAATAGAACAATGTGTCCATGATTTCACTGCAACCAGCAAATTGACAGTGAAATTGCAGCAATATTGCCGCGTGTGATGGTACCTTTAGGGTCAGCGTGCAGGCATAGGCTGGGGTCACACTGCCGTTAATTGCAGATTTTACCGGTCTGCGCTTAATACTTTGAAATTTTTGCAGAAGTGCATAGCGTTAAAGCAATGCGCTTCGGGATAACGCTGCCCTTGGTTACCCGATGTGCTTCATGGTTACCAAGCACACACAAAGCTGCCCGGAGTGCGCTTTTGCTGAGCGCACAGAAAAATGTTGCCTACAAAGTTTTCTGTACGCTCAGCAAAAGCGCACCCCGAGCAGCTTTGTGTGTGGCTGGTAACCATGGAGCACATCGGGTTACCAAGGGCAGTGTTCTCCCGAAGCGCATTGCTTTAAAGTTATGCACTTCTGGAAAAATTTCTAAGTATTAAGCACAGACTGGTAAAATCTGCAATTAATGGCAGTGTGACCCCAGCTAAGTTCCCATCATGTTTTTACTGCGTTTTGTCGCAATGTATTTTTCTGCTGCGTTAACGCATAGAAACACGGTCACACGCATGCGTTAATGCACCCATAGACTTATATGGGTAAATGCATTGCAAATGCAATGCAAACTGTGGTTGCGTTTGAATGCATGCGTTTGTTCCCAGCGCACAGGAAACATTACTGGCAATGTTTCCTGTGTGCTGGGTAAAAATGCAGGCGTTCAAACGCAACCGCAGTTGCATTGCATTTGCAATGCATTTAGCCATATAAGTCTATGGGTGCAACAAAAAATGTTGTACATGGCAACAAAATAGAACAATGTGTCCATGATTTCGCTGTAACCAGTAAGTTGCAAGTGAAATTGCATGCAATGTTGCGACGTGTAAGGGTACCCTAAGATGGGTGAAAAATGCTACAAAATCGCTGAGAAAATGGACATCAATCAGATTTCAGAAAACTCATTCACTTTGCTAGTACAGTAAAGCACTGCAAAAAGCAACGGAAAGAGTGCAAGGAACAAATTGGCAAACACATTTTTCACATTGTTTAGCAGATACCCAGCCACACTCTGCTGTTTACTGCAAAACATATCATACCAAAATGCAGATCACTTAAAAAACCTTGGCTTTCATATAGTACTGTTACAATTTCATTTGTCCTCAGATCATTTTAGACTTCAGATATATAAAAAAATATATTAACTTTTTATATTACAGAAAAAATTGAAGGCATAGGCCTCATTCACACAGATTGTTTGTGCTTCATTGTTTGTTCATCCGTTTTTGATGCAGTTTCTGCACCTAAAAAGGATCCTTTTTTTCAAAAATGTATAGGCCCTTTTCACATCTAAGCCTGGTCTGCGTTTGCTGCGTTTACCGCTAAAAACACATCCAAACACGTGTTTTTGGCCCCATTAATTTCAATGGAAAACACATAGAAAATGCATGCAAAAACGCATGTGCATTTGCAAAAACACAAAACGCATGCGTTTTTGCAAATGCAGCCCTAGATGCAACAGCCCATGTTTTTGGCTTTGTTGCAAAAACGCATGCGTTTTGTGTTTTTGCAAACGCACATGAGTTTTCAATGTGTTTTCAATGTGTTTTCCATCAAAATCAATGGGCCAAAAATGCATGCATTTTGATGCGATTTTAGCGGTAAAAACGCATAGAAATGCAAATGCAGCAAAACGCAGACCTGTATTGGATGCGAACTAGGCCTATCACAAATGCATCATCCTTTTGTGTTGCTTTTTTGCTCTGTTTTCAGGTGATACAGCCAGACACACAGACATGGAGACAGAGAAACACATGCTTTCTTAGGGTATGTGCACACTGGCCGGGTTAGGGTCGGATTAGGTGTGTAAACCGCCGGTCGGTTTACATAAATTTCATGTAAATTTATGTTAATCCAAACCGGCGTTTGGATTAACATTGAAACCTATGTAAACCGACACCCGGTGTCCACACACCGGCGGTTTACACATGCTCATCCGTTGCTAACCCGCTGGTTCCCAGCGGGTTAGCAAAGAATGAGCATGTTCTATAATCCAGCCGGTTCTGCAGCGGCTGCAAGCAGAATCATGTACTGCTTCCAGCCGCCGCAACACCGCCGGTGCTAACCCGCTGGCCACCCCCCGGCACCCGCCCGTCACCCGCCGCACATACCCGCCAGGATGCCGGTGGACGGCTC
Source organism: Allobates femoralis (assembly GCA_033576535.1). Lineage (NCBI taxonomy): Eukaryota > Metazoa > Chordata > Amphibia > Anura > Aromobatidae > Allobates > Allobates femoralis. Next base: position 494,694,641 of record JARQOC010000001.1, on the reverse strand, counting down.
CGGAGCTTCCTGGCGGGTCCGCCCAGCCGCCGCCGACCAACCCGCCGGCCAGTGTGCACCCAGCCTTATACTCACCGGCGATTAGGGATGAGCGAGTACCTTAATAATCGTGCTCGCTATACTCGCAACGAGTAGGTACCGGTACTCGCTACTCGTTGCGAGTATAGCGAGTACGAATACTTTCGCAGTGTATCTATTGATACACTGCGAAAGTAGCCTAAAAGTGAATAAAAGTTGTTAAAAAATAATAAACTTACATACTCACCTGTCCGACGCCTGCACAGGGACCGGCAGATAAGTCATCCGATCGCTGGAGAAGGACCTGTCACTACCAGCCAATCAGATGGCCGGTAGCGATCTGGCCAACCAGATGGCTCCACGTCACAACTACGTCATCGCTAGCGGCCACCTGATTGGCCAGTTTGCAAGCTCCTGACAGTACATCTAGGGCTGGTGATACCATGGTGAACCCGGGCAATGACTTCATGCTGAGTCACATAGGCAGGTCCTGTCAGTACTGTATCCGTAGGTCCTGCCGATGCCCGGAAGGAAAACATCGCCAAGACTTTCTGTGGGATTGCCAAGGAGAGTAAGTAATAGAGCTTTATTGGTATGGAAAGCTCATCCGAAAAAGTGGAGCAATAATTGGCGCTCATTATTTTCTGGATGTGCTTTCTGCACCATTAACGCAGAAGTCAAAAACGTTAACGATCTCATAGCAGATTGAAAGTCCCATTCCCTTTGCTGGCAGAGGCAGTGACCAATCCGTTTGGTTTTTTGGTGCAGTTTTAAAAAAAATGCATCAAAAACGTCCAGTATGAACTTAGCCTTATTTACAGGTATGGCCCTATACATATTTATGGATGCAGTGTTTCGATTCAACTCAAAAGCCATGTACCTGAACCATTCAAGTGAATTTCAAAGCGTACTAAAATGATTTTCGGTGTTAAAGAAGTGCAGTATCTCCCATTCATAGTGTACATTACTAAAAGTTTGCTGCAGTGAAGTCAATAGAACAAGTAGACATTTCTGAAAAGGCAAAGGGATCCATTTTTTACACTTCAATACAATGAAATAGAGCAGAAAAGTTACCTTTAAAGGATTTATCAATATTTGCTTCAGGAGTCATTTCCTTTGTTGCCAGTGAGACCAAAGAAAAAATGTCTTTATGGAGTAAGAACTATTCTCTGTCACAGAGGTGAAGCATCAGAACTTTCCTAACAGTTGAATTTTCTTATTTTTCAGGTGCTCTATGAATGAAGCTGTTAAATTGAGTACACCCAATGGAGATATATATAAACTCTTATTCAAAGCCATGAGACGCACAATATCTGAAATCTTAGCCCTGAGATATTTGTTCAGTTCAGCCTCTTATCTCTCATACATTCAAATTCAACTATCCGTTATCTCCATACAATGCCGCTATAATTACAGGATGGCAGATCTCAGAAATCCAGATCAAAATGCAATTAAATTCTTTTGTTAAGCTGCTGTTCTAGTTTATGATATGTCATAGGTATCAAACTGATCTTGCCACTGGGGTCTTATTGAAAATTTATGAAATACGATGCAGTTCAAACCATATTGTACTGTAAGCCATTATGTGGCTGCAGATCAAAACTATAAAGTTCATTTTTTACTTAAGAACTTCTCTTTATAAACTCTAATGAAAATATGTACCGGTTATCGTGAAATCTTCAGGAATGTGTAAGGAATATGGATTGGATTGGAAAATTAGCATTATAATTTGTAGACATTTATACAGAGCCTGTTGCACTAGCATTTTATCTACTATATAATTACCTAATGTTCTCTGTCTGTCACGGAAATCGCACGCCAGCGCTCATTGGTTGCCGCAAGCCGCGCCAACCAATGAGCGCCGCTTATGCAAAAAGCCGCATGCATTCAAAATTAGACAATTATATAGTAGATAATAGGCTGGATGCCACCTCCCCCTTATATCCCTCACCGCTTCCAGGATCACGGCGTCTGTCGTCACTTCCGCCTCATCACATGGATTTGTTGAAGGCAGGAAGCCACGGAGAGCTTGGAAACCAAGGCCGCAGTCGGGTAACCAAGGGTAACCTGGTTACCCGACTGCGGCCTGGTCGGGTAACCATTCTGCCCCTCCCTGCTCAATCCTGCCCCCCAGCTCAATCCTGCACCCGAGCTCAATCCTGCCCCCCTGCTCCATCCTGCCCCCCCGGCTCCATCCTGCCCGCATGCATCCTGCTCCCCTGCATCCATCCTGCCCTTGACACCATGCTGTCCCCCGCATCTCTGCTCACTGCATCCTGCCCCCGCCTCCATCCTGCGCCCCCGGCACCATCCTGCCCCACTTGCTCCATCCTGCCACCCACCTCCATCCTGCCCCCCACCTCCATCCTGCCCCCACCACCATCCTGCTCCCCCTACTCAATCCTGCCCCCCTGCTACATCCAGCCCCCCCTGGCTCCATCCTGCCCCGCTCGCTCCATCCTGCCTGCTTGCTCAATCCTGCCCTGCTTGCTCCATCCTGTCCCCCCGCTTGCTCCATCCTGCCCCCCACCACCATTCTGCCCCCCCACCTCCATCCTGCCCCCTGCCACCATCCTGCCTCCCACCCTCCATCCTGCCCCCTCCCAGCTCCATCCTGCTCCCCCTTGCTCCATCCTGCCCCCCACCACCATCCTGCCCCTCTCCATCCTGCCCCCCTCCATCTGCCCCCAGCTCCATCCTGCTCCCCCACCTCCATCCTGCCCCCATCAAATCCTGCTTCCCCGGCTCCATCCTGCCCCGTTCGCTCCATCCTGCCCTGCTTGCTCCATCCTGCCCCCCGCCTCCATCCTGCCCCCGCGCCACCATCCTGCCCCGCCGGCTCCATCCTGCTCTCCCGGCTCCATCCTGCCCTCCGCCTCCATCCCCTGCTTCCCCGGCTTCCTCCATTTCCCGACTCGCTCCATCCTGCCCCACTCGCTCCATCCTGCCCCTCTCTCTCCATTCTGCCCCGCCTCCATCCTGCCCCTTGCCTCCATCCTGCCCCCCCACTACCATCCTGCCTCACTGGCTCCATCCTGCCTTGATCGCTCCATCCTGCCCCCCGCCACCATCCTGCCCCCCCACCACCATTCTGCCCCCCCCCCACTCTATCCCGCCCCTGGCTCCATACCATGCTGGCTCCATTCTGCCCCCCTGGCTTCATCCTGCCTCCCTGACTCCATCCTGCCCTGCCGCTCCATCCTGCCCCACTCCATTCTGCCCCCACTGATTAGTCGCGCCCTGCCACTGACACCGATACCGCCGCACACAGACACCACCACACAATACCGACACCGCTGCCACACACGCAGACAACTGCCTACACCCAACTACACCGCTTCACACCGACATCGCTTCACACTGACACCGCTTCATACTGACACTGCTGGCTCCATCCTGCCCTGCTGGCTCCATCCTGCCCTGCTCGCTCCATCCTGTCCCCTCCTTTCTGCCCCTGCTGATTAGTTTCGCTCGATGACTGGACACCGACACCACCGCAGAACACTGATACCGCTGCACACTGCCACTGCTGCACACTGCCACTGCCGCACATCACACACCGCCGCACACCTACACCGCCACACACCAACACCACCGCACAACACCGACAGCACCACACACCGCAGACACCGCTTCACACCGACACCACTTCACATCGACACCGCTTCACACCGACATCGCCGCACACCAGCACTGCTGAGTCCATCCTGCCCCACTCACTCCATCCTTCCTGCTCCATTCTGCCCCCGCTGATTAGTCTCCCCTGGTGACTAAACACCAACACCGCGCACACCGACACTGCCACACAACACTGATACTGCTATACATCCACACTGCTGTACACTGACACCGACGAACACCGACACTGCAGAAGAGACACCGCCGCACACCGACACCGACACACACCGACATCGCCGCACAACACTGATAGTGCTGTACATCGACTCAGCACACCGACCCCGCCGCACACCAACCGCGCACACCGTGATACTCTGTACATTGACACTGTTTACACGCGCACACACTGATAGGCGCACACGCCACTGCCGCACACGACACTGCCGCACAACACTGACACTGCTGCATACCGACACTGCTGCACACCGACACTGCTGTACACTGACACTGCTGTAGGTATCTACTATATAATTGCCTAATCGTGTCTGCCTGTCCAGAAAATCTTGCGCCAGCGCTCATTGGTCGCCGTCAGCCGCAGCAACCAATGAGCAAAGCGTATGCAAAACAGCTGCGCACATTCAAAACTTGTACCAAGCTGAAACCTGGTGATGGCGACGCATCGGCATCGCTATCACCAGGATACACGCGTCCGGCCGCGGCTATCGTCGGGAGATCCGACGGTAGCTGCAGCTCATCTACTGCCGCACAGAGGTCAGCGGCGAGCCAGCCGGGAGATGACCGGCGGCAGCTTGCAGCGGTAGTACCCCGACCGCCATATTGGAGCACCCACATTGTGGGTATTTCTATATGGCAGCCAGAATTCAAATTCCCTACCAAGCTGTGCTACTTCTCTGATTGGTCGCCGCGGCTGGCGGTGACCAATCAGCAAAGCGGCGTGGCTTGGCGGGAAATATGAATCCCGCATCACTGATTGGTCGCCACTCTCAGCGGGATTCAAAACCGCTGCCAAGCCATGCTTCGCTTTGCTGATTGGTCGCCGCCACCCGCTGAAAAAAGCTTTTTTCCCCAAAAAAAGTTTCAGCATCACTTTATTTTAAAAGCTATAATATTTCTAATAACTAGTGACAGAGTCATGTGAGGGCTTGATTTTGTATGATAAGTTGACATTTTTATTGGTACTATTTTTATGCACCTAATATGTTTTGCTTGCTTTCTATTATGATTTTCAGGAGGCAGAATGAGAAAAATCAGAAATGAATTAAATTGGTTTAAAGTGATAAGACAGCTTTATTCTTTGGATTAGTACGATAATGATACCACTTTTCTATCAAATACTTTATGTTTTGCCACTAAATAGCAAAACGCGGCAAAAAACGCCCCCCCCAAAAAGTGCGGAAAATATGCTACGTGTGAACGTAGCCTTAAAGTAGTTATACCATAAGTGAAATTTATTATTGACAGAATAAATAGCTTGCTGATCTCTGTAGGTACCATTTCTACGACTCCCACGAATACTAAAGGTTATGTCTTGCAGGTGTTCAGAGCGTCAGCTCTATTAATTGTCTAAGGCACTGTATTTATAAGTAGTTTATTTACCTTGCTACGAGCCATATCGTTAAATACATATTTATATTGCTTCCTTCTAAAAATGTTTTTTTTTTAAATACATTTTACTACATTTTTAGTAATTTTGGAATCAGCTGTTCACTTGCCTTTTGGTAAACGTTGTTATATTTTAATGCAAGAGCAGAATTCAAGGGATACTTCAAAATGTTAATGTTCCTGGGTCTTTCAATCAATACTTCTGAGTTTAAAAATAACAAATTTATTGATTTTAATGAAGAAAAAGCAGATGCTTGACTGAATGATACATATTTCACACATAGTTCTATTTGACTTTTCTCTATTGTGAGCACAAGCAAAACTAAATTCAACAGCATGACTTCCATTCAGCTATATTTGACGGCAAAAGTAGATAGAAACAAATGTCCAAAAGACTGAAATAATACTGCTGTCAATATAGAAGTTTTATTTTGTATTGGACTTTTTAATTATGAAAAAGGACATATTGAGCTTAAGTCTATTTTTTTTGTATTTCTAAAGAAATAAGGCTAAAGATGGGAAAAAATAATACACAGCATCTTATCTTTCATTCTAAAGATAAGAATTATAAAAGGGAAGGTCAATAACCTTTGTTCACATCAGTGGAAGAATTGAGTAAATTAGAAATGAAATTAAGCTCAAAAGTAGTGTTTAATTTTTATATACCATACGTATGAGCTGAATTTCTTCATGTCAATTGTCATGGGGTAGTAAGGAATAACAGAGGAACCTGGTCTCCTAGACTGACCCTCAGGCTGGGGAGCCCTAGCTGTCCCTTATCCCACAGTTACCTCTAATGGTGAGGATGTCTGAGCCGCCACCCATGCCCTGCTCCTGGCCAGCCCTGGTCTAATACCCTTTCTCCCCCACCAAGGGGGACTTGGACAAAGGTAGTAAATTACCACATAATTAGAGCAACAGAAAAACCAATAAAATTCACTCACAGCAATACACACAGAGATATAAGACAATATATGCTCAGGAGGAAATAAAGAGCAGAGAGGAAAACAAAACAAGATGATTTTTGCAGCACTTCAAGCAGCACTTCAATACATCACCAGCAACTGGATTACCACAGCACATGGATCGACATTGTAAAAGCTATAGTTGGCATAGGAAGACAGATTCCACCATCTTAAAAATGTAGGGAGCAACTTTGTTAGGTTACTTAGAACATGTGATCCCAGAGGTAGCTAGGAGTCATACACAGATTAAATTCTGCTGGCCTGATCACTAATGAAAACACAGCTATGCGATCCCCGAGCCTGCCTATGGAACTCAGAAGAATCAGAGAAACCATAGTGTGGAGTGGCAGAATCTTTAGTGTGAAGAGCGCCAGATGCCACCATGACACTGATGGTGGGGTTACACGTAGCGATATCGTCCCGATATCGCATACAACGCCGCGGGAGCGCGAATTTTGGGAGCACTTTTCCCGATATCGCATCGCCGGTTTACACGCTGCGGTATCGGGAAACAACGTCCCTCCGATGTGTACGCCCACCAACCCAGTAACGACCATTTAACATGGGAGTTAATGGGTGAGGTGCGAGTATGCATCGGAGTTGGGCTGTCACACGCAGTGATGCTGGTACAACGGCCATGCGATATTGGGGAGTTGAATAGCTCTGCTATTCAACTCCGATATCGTTTTGGCATCGTTCCAGCATCGCGTTGTATGCTAAAACCGTACAATGCGCACCCGATATCGGGTCCAACTCGCGACCCACGTGACTTTTTGTCGGAGTTGGGTCGGAGTTGGACGCCGATATCGCGGCGTGTAAACCCACCATGAGAGTTTTGAGCCAAATGCCGTGTGAAACAAATCAAAGGTTTTTCCAGTAAAATAACTTTTTTTGTAGACAAAAACATTTATGAACACTTATTAGTCTTAGCCTACACCTTAGGAAATGATGATTATAGGACACTTTGCATCACAATGCATTTATTATATAAAGTACAAAGTATGAATCAGTACATGATAACACATTTGTAAGAAAACCTGTAGTTCCCTTTCAGAATCACCATTTTCAATGAGAAACCATACTACAAAATACTCTCACAAATGTGGACCATTGATTGCAATCAAGATTTATTTTGCACACTGAAGTAAAGTTATTTTCCTAAGAAATTCATTCAAGACCATGCTGGAAAAATTAGTACATCCCAATGTAACTATGGCTATGTTCACACACAATTTGCGTTTTTTTTAGCACTCCTAAAAGCACTTGCGTTTTTTTAAGAGTGCCAAAAAATGTGCCTTGTGTGTGTGATAGCTCCAAAAAAGTTTTTGGACTTAGTCATTTTTTTCACCAAACACCCAAATAACCAAAAACGCATGGAATAAAAATGTGTGTTTTTGCTGAAGAATTTTTTTTCCGTTTTCCTGATGACCAAGGGGGGGGGGGGAGCTATCATAAAAAATTTTTTTGTATTTTCTTTATTATATAGGGGGGGGGGGCAATTGAAAAAAACAAAAAAAATTCTTTTTTAATGACTCCTTTTACAAAAACGCTACCGTTAACGCAGGTGGTTTTGGGGAAACACACCTGCGTTTTTTTCCAGCACTCAAAAACGCTGCATGCAGCGTTTTTTGGGTTATGGGAAAAAAACGCAAGTGGTCCTGATAAAACGCATGTACACTCATATGTACCCTGCGTTAACGCACCTGCGTTTTTTTTTAACACCCCAAAAACGCAGGGATGGGCAAAAAAACGCATGTGTGTGAACATGGCCTATGATGGGCAAAGCTAAAGTTTAGACTTATAAATAATTAACTAGATTTCAACCACATGTACAGTTGTGGCCAAAAATACTGACACCCCTGCAATTCTGTCAGATAATACTCAGTTTCTTCCTGAAAATGATTGCAATCACAATTTCTTTGGTATTATTATCTTCATTTAATTTGTCTTCAATGAAAAAACACACAAAGGGAATGAAGCAAAAAGCAAAACATTGATTGTGGCGCCCCGCAACGAGTGCGTCACAAGAGTGTATTGCAGCCCAGACTGCAGCTGCAATATTCTCTGACTAAGCAATGACATGGTTAAAACTCAGAGCTCCATACCCTACATGCACATCAGCATAGAGGGCCAATAAGGTCCTGGTGGGCGGAGTGTAGGTGTAGTGTTTTAGTGGAAGAAGAAGTTAGTGCAGAAGAACTCTCTGCAAGAATGTAGTAGAAGGAGGAAGCAGAACATGGCCGGAGGAACGTAGGAGAGGGGGCCTGCACAGTCCCGTGCCACCCCTAGGCCACCACCACGGGTTGGGCGCCATTACCCGGTGCCTCAACAACCGGATTCTGGGCAACTATATGCGGGTCCAAAAACTCACCCGCGCCCATTACTGGCTCCGAAGCTGGGAGTCGTTTATCACTGCCATGCAAACCAGGGGTGGAGGGACCGCTCTACAGGAGTACCCCACCGCCGTCGCAAACAGAGCCGTCTTGCCAACGGAGTACCCACCAAAAGGACCCAGACTACCCCTCGCACCGGAACGTACATACCGGCAGGGCAATATAAGTAGTCCCTTGTACCCGACCTTGGCACTCAAAGGCGACATCGGCAACTCACTTAGAACAAGCTTAGAATGGAGGAACACCGCGGAGCTCTGAGAAACACCAGTCATTGCTAAACTCCACCCGGTCCGTTACCCATTAACTGTATGCCATGTATCACCTGCTGGTTACAGTAAAATACCCGTTACAGAGACTATCAGTGTCGTGCCTTTTTCAGAACTGTCCATCTCCGCATACTAGAAGTACTGCAGCTGCCTCACAACATCTTGTGCAGCTCCTGGCTCCGGGGACTCCCACACATCCTGTGGGGAGCGTCCCATCTTGCTGCATCCCATCCCCCGGAGGCCCAAGCAGCGCCGGTGGACATCACTGGAACTCTCACAGGTGGCGTCACGACTTGGAACAACCTTTTAAATCTGTTCAACTAACTCTTTCTTATCTGGACCACTGGTTCCCACTATGGCAGGCACGGTTCCATGACAGGAGGAAGAGAAACGCCTGCCCCGTGAAGCCCTGGCTACGGTGGGTCGAGATATTGATCATTTCACACAAAACTCCAAAAATGGGCCAGATAAAAGTATTGGCACCCTCAGCCTAATACTTGGTTGCACAACCTTTAGCCAAAATAACTGCAAACAACCGCTTCCGGTAACCATCAATGAGTTTCTTACAATGCTCTGCTGGAACTTTAGACCATTCTTCTTTGGCAAACTGCTCCAGGTCCCTGATATTTGAAGGGTGCCTTCTCCAAACTGCCATTTTGAGATCTCTCCACAGGTGTTCTATGGGATTCAGGTCTGGACTCATTGCTGGCCACCTTAGACGTCTCCAGTGCTTTCTCTCAAACCATTTTCTAGTGCTTTTTGAAGTGTGTTTTGGGTCATTGTCCTGCTGGAAGACCCATGACCTCTGAGGGAGACCCAGCTTTCTCACACTGGGCCCTACACTATGCTGCAAAATTTGTTGGCAGTCTTCAGACTTCATAATGCCATGCACACGGTCAAGCAGTCCAGTGCCAGAGGCATCAAAGCAACCCCAAAACATCAGGGAACCTCTGCCATATTTGACTGTAGGGACCGTGTTCTTTTCTTTGAATGCCTCTTTTTTTCTCCTGTAAACTCTATGTTGATGCCTTTGCCCAAAAAGCTCTACTTTTGTCTCATCTGACCAGAGAACATTCTTCCAAAACATTTTAGGCTTTCTCAGGTAAGTTTTGGCAAACTACAGCCTGGCTTTTTTATGTCTCAGGGTAAGAAGTGGGGTCTTCCTGGGAATCCTTCCATACAGTCCCTTTTCATTCAGACGCCGACGGATAGTACGGGTTGACACTGTTGTACCCTCGGACTGCAGGGCAGCTTGAACTTGTTTTGATGTTAGTCATGGTTCTTTATGCACCATCCGCACAATCTTGCATTGAAATCTCTTGTCAATTTTTCTTTTCCGTCCACATCTAGGGAGGTTAGCTACAGTGCCATGGGCGTTAACCTTCTTGATGACACTGCGCACGGTAGACACAGGAACATTCAGGTCTTTGGAGATGGACTTGTAGCCTTGAGATTGCTCATGCCTCCTTACAATTTGGTTTCTCAAGTCCTCAGACAGTTCTTTGGTCTTCTTTCTTTTCTCCATCCTCAATGTGGTGCACACAAGGACACAGGACAGAGGTTGAGTCAACTTTAATCCATGTCAACTGGCTGCAAGTGTGATTTAGTTATTGCCAACACCTGTTAGGTGCCACAGGTAAGTTACAGGTGCTGTTAATTACACAAATTAGAGAAGCATCACATGATTTTTCTAACAGTGTCAATACTTTTGTCCACCCCCTTTTTTATGTTTGGTGTGGAATTATATCCAATTTGGCTTTAGGACAATTCTTTTTCTGTTGTTTTCATTGAAGACGAATTAAATGAAGATAATAATTCCAAAGAATTTGTGATTGCAATCATTTTCAGGAAGAAACTGAGTATTATCTGACAGAATTGCAGGGGTGTCAATACTTTTGGCCACAAGTGTATATATATATATCTAATATATAAAGCTGAATGTGTGTATGTGTGTATGTATGTGTGTATGTATGTGTATATATCCGGGATTGGCATCTACACCGTCGCAACTATAGCCACAAAATTTTGCACAGTCACACATCTCGACCCCGGGTAGCGTCATAGGCTATGTTGTGAGGCGAAATTTTAACCCTGCGCGTTCGAGTTCACCAAACAATTTTGGCCCTATCTACATAATGGGGAAAAAGTGAATGGAAAAATATTGGAGGAAAATCGACAGCTGTCAGCTATAGAAACAAAATTTTGCACAGTCACACATCTGGACCCTAAGAGCGTCATAGGCTATGTTGTGAGGCGAAATTTTAACCCGCGCGTTCCAGTTCACCAAACAATTTTGGCCCTATCTTCATAATGGGGAAAAAGGGAAAGGAAACGTGTGGGAGGAAAATCGACAGATGTCAGCTATAGAGACTATATTTTGCACAGTCCTACGTCTGGACCCCGGGAGCGTCACAGGCTATGTTGTGAGGCGACATTTTAACCCGCGCATTCCAATTCACCTAACAATTTTGCCCTATCTACATAATGGGGAAAAAGTGACAGTTACCAGTTGACAGTTGTGAATGAGAGGGGCTTAATGATAGCGCCAAAGACTAACAGCACATACCAGCATATAGTCACTAAGGTGGGGCCCCAACATGAGATATTCACCACGCACGGGGACATGTATACACAACACACGCACACAAAGAGTAACAGCAAGTGTATAGTCACTAAGGTGCAGCCCCAACATTGGATACTCACCACGCACCCGAACAAACACACACACACCACAAAGAGACACACACAACACAGAGACACACACCCCCAAGGGGACACACACACACTCTATAGCGACACATGCACTCACCCCACAGGGACACACACACCACAATGAGACACACACCACACAGACCCCCCCACAGGGACACACACACATACACACCCTATAGGGACACATGCACTCACCCCACAGGGACACACACACCACAAAAAGACACACACACACCACACAGACCCCCCCACAGGGACACAAACACATACACACCCTATAGGGACACATGCACTCACCCCTCAGGGACACACACACACCACAAAGAGACACACACAACACAGAGACACACACACCCCACACAGAACCCCCCACAGGGACACACACACATACACACCTTATAGGGACACATGCACTCACCCCACAGGGACACACACACACACACCACAAAGAGACGCACACAACAGAGACACACACCACACAGACCCCCCCCACAGGGACACACACATACACACCCCAGGGACACACACACCACACAGACAGACACAGATGTGCACAAACATTATCCTGTTTGGGTTTTTGTACATGTACTGTCTGCCACCTTACAAACTATTTTATTGACGTCTTCCAATAAATGTTAAGTTTTGCATAGTACTCTTTGTTCTCTTTGTATTTAAACACACACCCTATAGTGACACATCCACTCACCCCACAGGGACACACACACCATAAAGAGACACACACAACACAGACACACACACCACACAGACCTTCCCCCACAGGGACACACGTACATAGGCACCCTATAGGTACACATGCACTCACCCCACAGGGACACACACACACCACACAGACCCCCCACAGGGACACAGTGACACACACATACACACCCTATAGGGACACATGCACTCACCCCGCAGGGACACACACACCACAAAGAGACACACACACAACACAGAGAGACACACACCAAACACAGACCCCCCCACAGGGACAACACACACATACACACCCTATAGGGACACATGCACTCACCCCACAGGGACACACACACCACAAAGAGCCACACACAACACAGATACACACACAACACAGACTCCCCCCCCACAGGGACACACACACATACACACCCCACAGGGACACATGCACTCACCCCACAGGGACACACACACACACACACACCACAAAGAGACACACACCACACACACACACCCACAGGGACACACACACATACACACCCTATAGGGACACATGCACTCACCCTACAGGGACACACACACACACACACACCACAAAGAGACACACACCACACACACACACACCACACACAGGGACACACACACATACACACCCTATAGGGACACATGCACTCACCCCACAGGGACACACACACACACACACAAAGAGACACACACCACACACACACACACCCACAGGGACACACACACATACACACCCTATAGGGACACATGCACTCACCCCTCAGGGACACACACACACCACAAAGAGACACACACAACACAGAGACACACACACCCCACACAGAACCCCCCACAGGGACACACACACATACACACCTTATAGGGACACATGCACTCACCCTACAGGGACACACACACACACACAAACACACCACAAAGAGACACACACCACACACACACACACACACCCACAGGGACACACACACATACACACCCTATAGGGACACATGCACTCACCCCACAGGGACACACACACACACACACCACAAAGAGACACACACCACACACACACACACCCACAGGGACACACACACATACACACCCTATAGGGACACATGCACTCACCCCTCAGGGACACACACACACACACAAAGAGACACACACAACACAGAGACACACACACCCCACACAGAACCCCCACAGGGACACACACACATACACACCTTATAGGGACACATGTACTCACCCCACAGGGACACACACACACCACAAAGAGACGCACACAACAGAGACACATACCACACAGACCCCCCCACAGGGACACACACATACACACCCCAGGGACACACACACCACACAGACAGACACAGATGTGCACAAACATTATCCTGTTTGGGTTTTTGTACATGTACTGTCTGCCACCTTACAAACTATTTTATTGACGTCTTCCAATAAATGTTAAGTTTTGCATAGTACTCTTTGTTTTCTTTGTGTTTAAACACACACCCTATAGTGAAACATCCACTCACCCCACAGGGACACACACACCACAAAGAGACACACACAACACAGACACACACACCACACAGACCCCCCCACAGGGACACACATACATAGGCACCCTATAGGTACACATGCACTCACCCCACAGGGACACACACACACCACACAGACCCCCCACAGGGACACAGGGACACACACATACACACCCTATAGGGACACATGCACTCACCCCACAGGGACACACACACACACAAAGAGACACACACACAACACAGAGAGACACACACCAAACACAGACCCCACCCACAGGGACACACACACATACACACCCTATAGGTACACATGCACTCACCCCACAGGGACACACACACACACCACAAAGAGCCACACACAACACAGATACACACACAACACAGACCCCCCCACAGGGACACACACACATACACACCCCATAGGGACACATGAACTCACCCCACAGGGACACACACACACACACAGGGACACACACACATACACACCCTATAGGGACACATGCACTCACCCCACAGGGACACACACACACACACCACAAAGAGACACACACCACACACACACACCCACAGGGACACACACACATACACACCCTATAGGGACACATGCACTCACCCCACAGGGACACACAAATACACACACCTCAGGTACACACACACCACACAGACACAGATGTGCACAAATCACCTCACATAACTTGCCTCGTACGTGTGCTATCTTTAATTTCCAAACATAACCATCTGATTAAAAACAGCCAATGTGCAACACATGTGCCATATAGGGAATTAAGGCAGATGTCAGTCACATGAGCTGTCTATTATGTGTATGTGTGAGGTAACATATACTGCCTGGCCAGGGGGAGGGTTTACTGTTGGCTGGAGATTTATTAGGCTGCCTATAGCAATCAATCACAGCTCAGCTTCTATTTTCTTACAGGTCATTAATATGACATATTAAAATTCTATTTTGTTATAGCTAACATCAGTTATTTATTAACCCGGGCGTAGCCGGGTACTACAGCTAGTATATATATATATATATATATATATATAGTGTATATATTATATTTTTGGAGAGCAAGCCTTTATTATTGCATTATTGTAGAGGGTCATCAGTATGTGAGGCGTCAATACTTTTGGCCACAACTGTAAGTTTAATTATTTATTAAACCATTGTCCAGTAGACAATTCACTATAAAAGTGCATTACTTATCAAAGGAAACCCCTTTCTATTTCATGCTGTCCACAACAACACCAGCAGAATTGTCACAAGATCTAGGAAAGAAAATGTCTTTTCACAGGAAAGGTTAAGGCCACAGGAAGAAGAGCAAAGCTTTACTTAGGCTTGCTTCACACTGCAGTTTTTTCACTAATCAGTGTCCATCCAGTTTGTGTGCCAAAACCAGGAGAGGAACTTGCAGAGAAAAAGTATAATTGAAAGATTGACACCTGTTCTGAGTTTTGGAGACACTCCTGGTTTTGGCACACAAACTGGATGATCACTGATCAGTGAAAAAACTGCAGTGTGAAGCCAACTTTATCAGTCAAGCATACGACAATAAGAAAGGTTCCCCAGTCACTAATTAAGCCTTTTTAACAGAGGGGAATCCTCAGATCCTGTGGGGGTTTCTTCCAAGGACATGAAGGATTTCTGGGTGCCAGGTACAACATTCAACCAGGTAAAAAGAAAACTATGCGGCTCTCCGAGTCCTCCATACGGATGGGCGAATCCTAAATTACTCGGAATCGCTAGACTCTGACGAGTCTGAGTCCAGGACTCGCTACTCGTTGCGAGTCTAGCGAGTCCAATGTAAATGAATGGGGAACAAGTATTGCAGCGATTCCTCTGCTGCCGGACCCTATAAGGGGTCTCGCAGCAGAGGAAAAACCTGCAATTCCCCATTTTATTCTTTTAAAGCCAGCGGCAAAAAGCCGCTGGCTTTTAAAAAATAGTTAATAAAAAAAAAAATGGATTGAACCGGGGAAGGGGGGTGTGTGTGTGAGTGCACCTGAGCTGAACCCTGACTGTTTAGTCAGTTCTCAGCTCTGCTACATCCCTGTGTGCCTAAGCATAGACAGGGATGTAGCAGAGCTGAGATTGCGTTTTGGACTACGTCGGACGGAAGAGGATTTTTTAAATAAAGATGGAGACCCTAATTGTGTTCTGTTTTATTTCTAATAAAATTATTTTTCTCTGTGTTGTATTTTTTTTTCTATTGATTACTGGAAATTCATGGCGATCATGTCTAATATTGGCGTGACCGCCATAAATTTTAAGAATGTATTATCAGCTGGCCCTAAGCCCGAAATTCATAATGACCTGAGCTGAACCCTGCTGTCAGCCCGAGTCTCTCTGCTGCCAGAGATTCCCGAGCGGTGACGAAAGTTAATCTATTCACTGCTCTGTCACCGCTCGGGAATCTCCGGAGGCAGAAGCAGAGAGACTGGGGAGCGAGTCTGCGGCTGGTGGCGGCGGAGGCAGCGGTAAGTAGCCGGCCGGTCCGGTGCACTCACCCCTCCCCCCCAAGCCCACCCCTGGTCAGGACTCAGAGGAGGAAGTGGCAGTGAGCAAATTTCACCGCCGGCTTCCCCGCCTGAGTCCTGCGTCCCTGCTCCTGCTCCCCCGCCCGGTCCTAACTTAGTATCGGGTGGGGAGGCTGCGGGGGGGGGGGGAGGGCGGAGGGATGATGGACTCGTTACTGTGCGAGTGATAGCTTGGAAACTCGCAGAGTACCAAGTCCTGCGATTCCACTATTGCTCGCAGAGTAACGAGTCCTAGCGAGTAGATTCGCCCATCCCTAGTCCTTCATTATATCTAACTTTTAATTTTAACAGTAAAAACACAACAGGGAGAGGTGTGGTGTATGAGACTGCAGACTGTTTTTAGCACTGTGGCTCTTCAACCAGCGGGACAGGTTGAAGAGCCACAGTGCTCAAAATAGTCTGTAGTCTCATACACCACACCTCTCCCTGATGTGTTTTTACTGTTACAAATAAAAGTTGGACATAATAAAGAACCTGGAGAGCCGCATAGTTTTCTTCTTACCTGGTTTAATGTTGTTTACTTATCAGTCAGAACGCTCTATCAAAATAGATGCAAAACTTTAACAGTAATGGAACTGTAGCAATCTCAGGAGACATTCAGGTCAGTCATAAAATTTGACACCCAAATAGGAGTACCGTCTGATGAGAAATGCAACATGCAAGTTCACTGCAGTTGCTAAAGAAGAAGAAAGCCAAAACAGACTAACAGTTTTACATTACACATTACGGTGTACACTGCAGAGGAATGGTATGCATGAGGGTACTTCACTACGAAAGGTTCTCCTAAAGTCCATGTACAAAAAGGCTTGCCTAAAATTTGCAAAGGCCCATGTTGAAAAATATTAAGATTAGTGGGATTCTATATTCTGGATTGATGAGACCAAGATAAATGTTTTTGGAACTAATGGTTTCAAACCTGTATGATGTCGCAAAGATGAGGAATAAAAAGAAAAAATCATGCTGCTTACATTGAAAGGTGGTGGCAGCAGTGTCTTTATGTTAGGTTTCATGAGTTCTGCTGGTGTCAAAGAGATAAATTTCATAGGATCATGAAATCATAGATTTATGGCCTTATATTGAAAGAGAAGATGTTGTCATCACTCCATGCCCTTGGTAGATGTTGCAATTTTCCAAAATGACAATGTTTCAAGACACGAATTGAAACCTCTTGTTGCATGTCTAAAGAACAACAGAATTGAGATGCTTTGGTGGCCAAGTATGTCTCCTGATCTGAACACAATTGAACACTTATGATGAATTGTGAAGAGAAAAGTTGAACTTCACTCTCCATCCAGTATCCAAGCTCTAAGCGAGGTAACTCTTAAAAATTAAAAAAAGATAGCTGTTACAATTTGTTTATTCCATGCTTAGAAGACTTGGTACTATTCTTAAACATCATGGATGCAGATTCTTGGACAAAGTGCCTAGGTGTCCGCGCTGCTGCTCCGAGACCAAAGAAACACAGACACGTGAATGTCTGGTTCAGCTACAGCCTTTATTTTCCGACGCGTTTCAGAGCTTCCTCCCGAGCTCCTTCCTCAGGGAACATCAGGATGTTAAGGGTTAAAAACTGTTTTACAAAGCTCAATCTGGTAAACGTTTTGGAAATTGACCTTGTGTTCATTGAAATATTGATTGTATTATATTGTTCTGGGATGTTTTCAGACTTTGGAGTACAATAATATTCAAAAAGAAATTGCTTATACTCACCTCGCCGTTCACCTTTCCGGTCTCTCCGCACCTTACCACCACCCATCCAGTCCTCCTCAAATCTTCAGTTTGACATCTGCAGCGCTGAAATCCCCACATCCATTGCGCATGCTATGATGTCAAAAGCCTCTATCTTTGCAGGTGCATACACTGAATATTCCCAAGCCCAGCAAACCTAGACACTTTGGCCTAGAAACTCATGCCCCCAGAATATCAGCACTATTGACCGAGATCCAAAGATACGATGATGACCAAATGGGTGGCAGTGATTTCAGGAAAGTGGTTGCCAATGAGGATTTTTGTAAAATTTAAGTAGGATTTCAATACACTCAAGTTTGTTCGCTCTGGGTGTACTCAATTTTGCTAAGCAGTGTAAGCAGATCTCCTTGTATTCTGTAACTTAGCTGATATTTTTTAAAGTTCTATTTTTTTTTATTGAATATACAGTATCATTTTGACACTGTACAAGTCCAGGGATTGTGCAATCTTATGTGTTCGTAAAATGTTATCATCATTATACTTTTGAAGTTTTTATATTAAAGTGTATACGGCTAGATTTTCTGTATTGTAATCTTATCTATATTTATGGATGACTTCATTGGTTACAGAATCTTAAACGTTGTGTCCCGGCTTCATAGTTTGTGATGCTATCTGTGAGAACAGAATGAATGTAATAATGATCATTCAATGGACATGGAAGTTTATTTAACCTGTCTAAAAAGCCTAAGTTTGACTTTATGCAGCTAAAGAATGGTCATTTAAATGCAATGGGTTAGCGACTGGTTAAGTAGCATTCAATTCTGCAGTTGCCAATGACTATAACATTTACAGTCCCAAATTGAAGCAGATACAGTGGCTTTTATCTGCAGTTACAGAAAGCACCTGCAGAATATGGATTGGCATAAGTGTAACGACTATGGTCACAGAGGTTGTAATAGCAACCAGGCCCATGTCATAAGGGGTCTGACTGGCAGCGCTAGTTGCTTTTTTACCTGGAGGTGCACGCATGAACAAATGTTCAGGTTAAATGCATTGCAACGCAGAAACTCGCCGGATCCCTGCTCTGTATTGCATGTAGATCTGCAATAAGAGTTCAGCAGCTGATGTAGGCTTGTCAGTCACAGGTGGCGCATAGCAGTGACATCATGTGTCAATGATAGCAGGCATGTCAAAGTTAACTGTGGGCCTCTGCACTAGTGGTGCGGCCATGGCTAAGGGGTTACTCGGTCACCGGGGCTGATGGCTTTGTGGGGAGTCACGGGTGGTCTGGATCCCTATGCCGTGCCCTGGTGATCATTTGAGGGGATGTTGATGATGGGGGAGAAGGGGTTATTTACAGGGGATCGTGGCACCACTTGTAGTTCCCGGTAAATTGGTACCGGTGCTGCAAGCCGGCCACTGAGGTGATGGTGGGTGCAGCTGAGTGTGGTGCAGCTCCCTACAGGTGGAGCTATTACCTCAGAGCAGCGTTGATAGAAAGGTGTGGATGATAAGGGGGATGTAGTGCTGAATGGTATTGGTACTGCAGTTCTTACCCCTCTGCTGAGCTGCGGCTGATACTGAGCCCTCCGGCCACCACAAGACGGAGTCCAATTCAACTTTACTCCTCGTTAATGAGTACCGGCAGATGGTGATGGTATATGGTACAGTCCAGTTTACCAGGGGTTGGTCACCAGTTCCAGGTTCCCTGTTATGGAGTCTCTAGATGTCCTTCCTTCTAAGGCTTTCTGGGTTAACTTGTCCTTCTTACTCTCCACCCTCGCAGAGCTCTCTCGCCAGTCCCTTGATCTCCCATGGTGGGGCACGGGTGTCTTTTCCCGGATTTAAGAGGAGTCTTGCTCTCCCCCGTCATCGGTACTTGGATCTAGTGTGGTCCTGAGGGGCGAGGTACCTTGTGGTGCGTACGGCAACCCGGTTATATTGGGCCCACAGCTCGTGGGTCTGCAGCTAGAGATAAACACCTGAACACTTCGGCTACCCGCACTGCCGATGCTTCCCCAACGTGACCAGCTGGCTCCAACCAGTCCTGGCCCGTTGCTCTCTGTCCTAGTCCCCCCCGTGAAGGTTGGGTTTCCTCACAGCAGAGTTGGCTGTCAGGCTGGTCCTCACTGACTGCCTTCCCAGCACTAACTAACTGTCACTTTCCCTCCCACTACTCTATCCTAGGCTCCAACCCCACCCCTTTGGAACCTACTAAATTACCGGCCCCCCCTCATTGTAAGTGCCGTGGTCCTAGGTGGGTGTAAAAACAGACTCCATAAAGTGAACCTTGAACTGATGACTTTACAGGGTTAACACATTATTTTTAAAGTGTAATACTACCCTGTGGTGCCTAGTCACAGGGGCGCCACACAAGCTATAGAAGAGGATGCGCTACGGTGGGAGCAGGAGCAGGTGGAAACAATTCTTTTTGGTATTTTTAATGTGTTAATGAAGAGCAGATGTTATGGAAACATTATTATAGGACATGGGACTTTATACCATGAAGGGAAACAGGATGAGTGGCATTATCACAAGACATGGGATATTATCACTGGAAGTGGACTCCATGGGAGACGTTATACCAGGATGGGGTACACTAACACTGGTAGGAGCCAAAGCTGGGGGATATTATTACTGGAACAAGCACAGAATGGTAAACATTACATCAGGAATAGGCCCAGGATGGGGGACTATACCAAGAAGAGGGTAGGATGAGAAACATTATAGCAAGAATGGCCCAGGATATTCAACATTATTGCTGGATGGGACCAAGAATGGAGAACATTTTTACTGGAAGAAATGCAGAATGGGGACATTATTACCTGAAGGTGCCTAGGATGGAAGATATTATACCAGGATGGGATACAGGATGTGTGACATTAGTGATTGATAATACTTAAACATTAGTACATCATTACATTAACAGGGGTGAGGGTGACCTCATGTAATCTTTAAAGGATGCAAAATGTTACAAGCATCCATAAATTTGACAATTGTGAAGGTAGAGGTACAGTTACAAATTTTACTCCAAATTTTATGAGCCTCTTGCAATGATACGAAAGACAGAAAAAAATCCCCTTTTCTAAATTTACAAAATATTAGTAAAACTACATCACTGCATAGTTAGTTCTTCTGAATTTTCCAGAAAATGTGTGTATAAAATCCCACTACAGTATCCAGTCTTCTGTGATGACGTTTTTAAGAACTAATTTTCCTTTCAAAAAATAAAATGGTGCTCCTTCTCTTTCGAGCCCTGCCATGCGCCCAAACAGTGGTTTATTACCACATATGAGGTATCAGTGTACTCAGGAGAAATTGCCCAACAAATTTTAGGATGCATTTTATCCTGTTGCTCATGTGAAAATGAAAAAATTGAGGCCAAAAAATGTTTTTGTGAAAAAAAGGACTTTTTCATTTTTACGGATCAATTTGTGAAGCACCTGGGGGTTCAAGGTGCTCACTATGCATCTAGATAAGTTCCTTGGGGTGTCTAGTTTCCAAAATGGGGTCACTTGTGGGAGAGCTCCAATATTTAGGCACACAGGGCCTCTCCATACGTGACATGGTGTCCGCTAACAATTTGAATTTAAAATTAGCTCCAATTGTTAGCGGACACCATGTCGCATATGGAGAGCCCCGGTGTGCCTAAGCATTGGAGCTCCCCACAACTGACCCCATTTTGGAAAATAGACCCCCAAAGAACTTATCTAGATGCATAGTGAGCACATTTAACCCCCAGGTGCTTCACAAATTGATCTGTAAAAATGAAAAAGTACTTTTTATTTCATGAAAATTTTCTTTTATTAATTTGTGAAGCATCTGGGGGTTCAAAGTGCTCACTATGCATCTAGATAAGTTCCTTAGGGGAGCTAATTTCCAAAATGGGGTCACTTGTGGGGGAGCTCCAATGTTTAGGCACACAGGGGCTCTCCATATGCGACATGGTGTCTGTTAACAATTCTAATTCTTAGCGGACACCATGTCAATATGTAAAGCCCCTGTGTGCCTAAACATTGAAGCTTCCCCAAAAGTGACCCCATTTTAGAAATCAGACCCCCCCAAGGGACTTATCTAAATGCATAGTGAGCACTTTGAACCACCAGGGGCTTCACAAATTGATTCATAAAAATGAAAAAGTACTTTTTTTCACAAAAATTTTCTTTTAGCCTCACTTTTTTCATATTCACATCAGCAACAGGATAAAATGGATCCTAAAATTTATTGGGCAATTTCTCCTGAGTAAACTGATACCTCATATGTTGTGGAAAACCACTCTTTGGACGCACAGCAGGGCTCGGAAGGTAAGGAGCTGATGCTCCAAGCGGAAAATTAGCTGAAATTGTTAGTGAACACCATGTCGCATTTGGAGTTTCCCTGATGTGCCTAAACAATGGAACTCCCCCACAAGTGAGATTTTACACTGATGATATAGGGGTCCACTGTATTTTTGGTCACCAGCACAGGTACAACAGGCAGATACAGGTTGCTTCCCACCCCTAGCTGCCTAGTTTTACCTGGCTGGTAATCAAAATACAGCGGAGCCCTTTTTTAAATTCTTGAAATAATTAATAAAAAACAACAACATGGGCTTTGTCGTATTTTTAGTTTCCATCCAGGTACAACTAGGCAGCTATAGGCAGCCACCCACCCCCAGCTGCTTAGTTGTACCTGGCTGGTAACCAAAATACAGCAGAGCCCTTTTTTTTTAAAATTATTTCTTGAAATAATTAAAAAAAAAACAACGTGGGCTTCGCCATATTTTTAGTTTCCAGTCAGGTACAACTAGGCAGCTGGGCACTGGAATCCTCAGTGTGGGGAGGCCCAAGCTTTCTGCCCGCCCCCCCCCCGCTGCAAATTGCAGCCCGCAGCAGACCCCAAAAATGGCGCATTTATAGAAGCGCCATTCTCTGGCGCTGTATCCAGCTATTCCAGCTGACGTGTAGCAGTGGCAGACTGGGTAATAAGGGGTTAATGCCAACTTTTTGGCAGCTGGCACTAAGCCCAAAATTCTTAATGTCTGGCCAATATTAGAACAGCCCATTAGGAATCTCTAGTAAATTGTAAAAATCTGAGAGTCCTCAGTGGTTGATACCTTTTAATGGCTAACTGAAAAGATGGTAAACATAGCAAGCTTTCGGGAATCTGTGGCCCCTTCGTCAGGCTGCTAATGACAGAAATTCTGAAGACACATACATATATACATTAGCAAACGAAAGAAAAACAAAACTGTGTTATATGCTCTCGTGGATATGACAGGTGACGTAAAGCAGAATAGGGTTAGGGAGGGGTGGAGGAGCAGGGACAGAGAAACCAGATTTCTAAGATAAGCGGAACAAATTGTATTAGGTAAATGGTTAGCAACCCATGGAGACCTGAAAATACTTAGTTAAGTTGTGGAGAGCAGAGTTCTATGTGAGACAGTTCACAGAAGTGTCAAGAGTTCATAGTCCTATAATTTGAGTGTGTTGCAAGATGTCTCCAAATGCACTTTCATTTTATATAAAAATGCATGAATCTGCTATCCCCACATGTCCGTTACTGGTTTCTCTGTCCCTGCTCCACCACCCCTCCCTAACCCTACTCTGCTTTACGTCACCTGTCGTATCCACCAGAGCATATAACACTGTTTTGTTTTTTTTGTTTTTTTCTTTCGTTTGCTTATGTATGTGTCTTCAGAATTTGTGTCAATACCAGCCTCACGAAGGGGCCACAGTGTCCCGAAAGCTTGCTATGTTTACCATCTTTTCAGTTAGCCATTAAATGGTATCAACCACTGAGGACTATCAGATTGCAATATATTTTTCTGTCTACTGGCTAACACAGTATAAATATTCTTTACCTTAGTAAATTTTAAAGAAGACACAGAAAACACAGACAGAGAAAAATATTTTTATTAGAAAAAAACTACAAACACTACTTAGACCCCATCTTTATTATTCTTTGACGTCCGACGTAGTCCAGTGGGCGGTCCCGTGATGATTCTCAGCTTTATAGCATATGGGGGCATCTCCCATATGCTATAAGAGCAGGTACATTGCCAGGAAGATGACAGGTCATGAACTTAGGTCATGACAGGTCACGATCCTTGGGTCACAAGGGGTTAACTTTGGCCTTCATGATGATCTCCAAATTGGATCACCATAAAGATCAGAGTTAACCCCTGTGTGACCTCAGAATCTTGATGGCTCATGAACTCAGTGGGCTCATGACCCATAAGGATCCTGGGGTCACACAGAGGTTAACTGTGATCTTCACCATGAACATCAGTATTAAGCTACACACACATATTTGATCAAAATTTGCTCATCACTACTTATCTCTACAGACAATATGCATATTGATACTACTTATAATGTTCTAGTAAGGCTTAGGGTACATTCTCACGCCACAACCACAGGAGACATTTTTGGCAGCGATACTTCGCCCTGGAATTATCGCTGCCAAATTGCCTCCTTATTGCGGCGTGTATTTCGGGAATTTGGCGGTGATATACCAAATGTCGCCTGGTTCCGATTTCAGAGCACTGCTCTGAAAATGGAACCAGGCGACATTTGGTTTATACATGCCGCAATAAGGAGGCAATTTGGCGGCGATAATTCCAGGACGAAATATCGCCGCCAAAAATGTCTTCTGTGGTTGTGGCGTGTAAAGGTACCCTTAAAGTTTATTTTTCCTTTGAAGGTCTTTGTTTTTCAAGTGTGATCCTGCATGATGTGGTAATATTTACCATAATCTAATTTGTTTGCAGCATTTTGATTGGTTAGGTGATGTTAGTGAGCAGCTACAGTATAACCTAACCAACAATGGCACATTGGTATGGACAAAACACTGTTGCTATAGAAGTCCTTGCAATATTATTTTTTAATTCACATTTCAAGCAGACTACAATATTGAATTTAACATCTGATTTTCATTCATTTTTAACACATATATGGTTTGGGAAAGTGAAAATCAATGTCATAATCATTGGATAAAAATAAATATGGAAATTGTTTACAAAGGACAATTCACCATGCATCTCTTTAATTTAATGGGAACCTGTCAGGTCGTTTATGCCTCCCCAGCTATCACTGTCTGTCTTTGCAGCTTCATAGTACTATTATAATCATCCCTATTTGAGCTCATAGTGTAATGTGAAAGGCGAAAAAAGTGGGTGGAGTGAAGCAAGCTAACTCATTATGTACTATGAGGACTTAATTCCACCTATTATAGTCACATGATCGTGACTCACCGTTGCCAGGTTCTCAGGTCTCAGGCGCTGCTTCACTGTCACGGTTCCGTGCCTGAGGCTGTGGGGGCCCGGTGGTCAAATGGACGGGTTGGGGAAATGTGGAATAAAGTCTTATTTGTCTCGTGACACCACCTGTGGGTGTCCGGTGATGGCACCGGCGCTGCTTGGGCCTCCGGGGGGTGTGCGGCAGCTAGATGGAATGCTCCCCATAGGATGAGCAATAATCCCCGGAGCCAGGAGCTGCACTGAACGGAATACGGCAGCTCAGCTAGTTTAGTACACCGTAGGTTAAGACAGCTACGGAAGAACACACGGACACGATGCTCCTCTGCACGAGTCTTTACTGTATTTCTCGTACGGTACACGGTAACACAGTTCTTAGGTAACGGACCGGGTGATCCCAGTGATGAACAGTCTCTGTCCAAAGCTCCACAATGCTCCTTCTTTATCTAACTGTGTCAAAATCTGCACCAAATCTGTGCAAAAATAAAAGCATTTAGTGCTACATCTGGCAAGTTCCACATCTAGACAGCAAACAAAGTTTTCTTCTAGTACCAGTTTTTGGCAAATTTGGTCTGCTGGATTCACATCCCCAAATTTTTTCCGCCTACAACAACTGACTTGCAAATCTGTTACCATCAAATTTGAGTGGTAAAAGCCGTAGTCGTAGTGGAAAGGGTAATAGTCATGGTGGTAAGGGGAAAACGCTTGGTTTCCGTGGGGTAGGTAGTAAAGTGACCAAAAGTTCTGCTCAACAAACCTTGGCTTCTAGGCAAACAAAAATGTCAACTTCTTTTAGTGAATAGTCTGGTATCAACCCTTTCTTAGGCAGCAGCACATCACCCGACTTGTAGAAGAGGCCGAGAAAGAACAGGGGTTACAATGGATATCAAGTGATCCATCAAGTGGCCTCTTCTACACCCCAACTTCAACAGCACACACACTGCAGTCCTCACAGGTGTCACCCCAATCACGCTTGTTTCCTCACATGTCACAAGTCTCCAGTCGCCCTACTGACTGTGGATCAACACCGATGGCTGAGTCTGCAGAGCTGTTCACGCATACTACTGTATAGCCTGGGAATTAGAGGTCTGCTCAAAATCTTCCGGAGTCGGATCCAGGGCCAGACAAAGAAGGGTCCAAGCATAATGTAGAGCTTTATTATCAAACTTTAACTCCAGTTGGTGAAGAAAATGAGGCTAATGATGATGAGATTCAGATACCCGAGGCGAATGCCTATGTGTCTTTGCGGTCAGGGCAGAAAGGGGATGGCTCTGAGAGCAAGGAGTTTAAGAACACAGATGGTCATGAGGAGGTTCTAGATCCCACTTACTGTCAATCCACAGGCATGCAGTTGATGACCTCACCAGAGGAAGTGGAAGAGGAGTAGGATAAAGCTGACGAAGTTAGGTTGCGGCTTCTTGGACAAGGACAGAGTGTTGCAAACACATCATCAACTGCATCCTCAGCCACAACTCTGCCTCTGTGTAGAAGATGTGGTGGCTCTGCAGTTTGCATGGGCGCTAAGTCTTGCCTAGGCTGACCCTTTATCCAGATTGCGGAGCATGACAAAACTCATGTTATCTGAAAAATATGCAATCAAAATCTGAGTAAAGGCAAAAAAAATCAATGATTTAAGTGCTTCATGCATGAACCCTCACATAGGCATGCTGCATAAGTTACAGTGGGAAGCTCACCATGCTAAAATGTGACTTAGGCTAGGGTCATACTTGCTCGATTCTAAATTTCCTGAGTTGTTTGCAGAAAACTTAGAATTTTTTCATCACTACGCAGCCTGCACGCAGCCTTCACGCTGGTGCATAGCGGCGAACGCAGCCCCTAGCAACCCGCTTTGTTCCCTGGATACCAGCTACACAGCAGGCTGCGGGGAGTGCGATTTTCACCATGCATGCACCATGCACAGGGGAACGCATCATGCTGCGTTCCCCTGTGCGTGGTGCAAATCACATTCCCCGCAGCCCGCTGTGTAGCTGGTATCCAGGGGCCACGTGATAGGCTGCGTGAAGGCTGCGTTGTGATGAAAAAATTCTAAGTTTTGTGCAAACAACGCAGGGAACTTAGAATCGAACACATGTGACCCTAGCCTTACTGTAGCATGTGTGGCAAAACAGCACCCACCCTATATAAGGCATCTGAGGCTTCTTCATCCTTCATGACTATGGGGACTGTTTTAACACACACCTTCGGCCACACATCGTCCACTTCTTTACCTGTAACAGCAAGATTAAATGTCAGACTTTCAGATGTTTTGAAAGTGGATACGCGTGCTGTCAGACATAGGCAGCACCACCTCTTTATGAAGTCAACATAACCTCTCTGCCTGCACCTCCTTCAGAATCCAGCATTTTGTCTGGTATATCATACTCCACCCTGTCTGAGCAAACTGCGAGCTCTTGTTTTGGCAGATGTGGTCAACTACAAGACCATCTCCTCCTACCCATGCCAAAACTATAATCTGAAATTGCACCATCTCCAAGCTGTTGGCTGCAGAAATGCTGCCTTCCGCCTGGTGGATACAGAGGGTTTTCAGAACCTCATAGACATCGCAGCACCCCAGTAGAAGATTCCCAGGTGCCACTACTTCTCTAAGTACTTCTCTGCTTTTTTGGGAAACTCTGTGTTTGAGAGGGTTTATTTAACCCATTACCTACCAATGTCCTTTGTTTGGGACGCCTAATCTTTTGCTTCTAGCAACTAAAATTTTATAATTAGGTCCAATTTTTTGTGTTGTGTTTGTAAAATGAATGTTCTCAAAACAGGAAATCATGTTAATGTCATTTTTAATTGAATATTCTTCCTCCCAGAGAGCTTTCATACACCAATTTTCAAAAAGGAAAATTGCTAATTTAGCAAGTAATGGGTTAACCACAGACACCTGGACGAGTTACTGGGTGACTCTGGTAGCTGTTGGGGAAGGGGATCCTGTACAAGTCTTGCCATCCCCACTGTCTGTGAGTAAAACCTATGTATGTAGTACTTCCTCCACTACTTGTGCCTCCTCCTCCTCCTCTAGGGCATCTACTTGTTCCCAAAACCTATGCAGTAATGTGACATGCATTCCAACTGTGCAGGGCTCAACAGCATCAGGCTATATTAATGTTAAAATGCCTGGAAAACATGAGTCACACAGCTGAGAAGTAGTAGTCAGCTTTGGAGTTTTAGTTTCATTAGTGGTTGTCTCCACTGAACCTGCAGCTAGGGGTGGCCGTGTGAGACTATGCTGTGAATCTGGGTGTGGCCCATGCTGAGACAAGGTGACACACATGCATGGCATGGCTTACATCCAGAAACTGGTTGTCCAACAATTTCTAGATCACTTTCCCAGCCTCGATGCGCTAATGCAGGGGCATGGTCGCTGTGTGTTCAATCCCGCTGTTCGCACCCCACAACTCAATGACTTGCATTGCTACAGAAGAATTTTGGCATGCAGATTAATTGCCTGATTTCTGATGTGCCGACAAAATGGA
Organism: Allobates femoralis; assembly: GCA_033576535.1. Lineage (NCBI taxonomy): Eukaryota > Metazoa > Chordata > Amphibia > Anura > Aromobatidae > Allobates > Allobates femoralis. The sequence continues at coordinate 494,665,860 of JARQOC010000001.1, read as the reverse complement.
ATTCCACTCTTTACATGTTTCAGTGACTGTGGCAACAGCAACGAGCCATCACGTACTTTGTGATGATGTATTATCTGGGCCAACGCAATCCTGAGGTGGGGTGAATTACGCTGATTGAGTCGTCACAGGTCAAGGAAATCTGCACCCTTCTGCACAGTTTTGAAATGGTGACTAAGATGTTTAGCGTTGATGATGCCATTATCAGCATGACTATTCCGGTTATCTACAATCTGGAGCACACATTGACCAGCATGCGGAGTCAGGTGATGGTCAAAGAGGAAGAGGGGGATGTAAGGGATGAGATGTATGCACAAGGTATAACAAGATCTAAAAGGTCCAGGCTGTCATCAGCATAGAGTCGGTTGGCATGGGAGGGTGGAGGAGAGGAATTGATGAGGGCTCATGGTATAAGCCAAACAGTTGATGATGGTGCAGAAGTTGAGGAAGAAATGGAGGACTAAGAGGTGATGTTGATGAAAGACTCAGCAGATGAAGGAGATTTTGATCAAGTTTCTGTTGTGTGAGGTTGGCGAGAGAGGGCTGAGGAAGCAAGTGATAATGCAACCCTGCTACTAACACAACAAGAACTTGGACCTCCAGGATGTGCAAGACACATGAGTGCTTTCTTTCTGCAATATCTACAACATGATCAATGTATTATTAGTAGTGATGAGCGAGCACTAAATTGCTCGGGTGCTCGGTGCTCTGGCCGAGCATCTCAAGATACTCTTGCACTCGGCCAGATCACCGAGCCCAATGTAAGTCCATGAGTGACAGGCTCCGCCCACAGACTTCCGGTTATAAAACGAGTAATTCCGGAAAAGGGCGGGAGGGTGGGCTTTTTCAAATCGCCGCAGCATAGAACACCTTGCTGAGGCCCCAGAGGGATCCTATCAATTAATCTGCTCCCTGTATGGTGCCAGCTCACTGTGTGCACTGAAGGGAGCAGTGTATGTGTCTCAGATCGCTATTTATTACCGAGCGGTCCGAGCATCTCGGCAGTACTCGGTGCTCGCCGAGCACCCCGAGTACCGAGATACTCGTGCGAGTACCGAGTAGCGCCGAGCATACTCGCTCATCACTAATTATTAGGATTCGAAGTAATGCTCACTACTAGATTGCCACACTGTTAGGTCTCCGGTACAAAAGTAAATTTACCCAAATGATTCCTGACCTGGAAAGGGACACACACATGCAGGAGTCGCAGAAGAAGCTTTTAGACAATCCGAAGACTGCTTTCTTCAAAACACTAATGGCAAACATAGTGCACATCGCAGTTCTACATTTCCAACGAAGGGAGCATTGAGTCATCGTCTGTTATGATCCAATGACCTAGGAGTAACATAAACAGACTTCACAGGAAGTAGTTGGCAACTGTACTGACCGCAGTCCCTGACTAAATACCGCAACTAGATGTAGCGGTGGGATGTAACTAACCATGCCCTAGACACTTCGACACGGCCGGAGAACTAGCTACCCCTAAAGATAGAAACAGGAAAGCAGAACCCCAAAAGAATAGCAAGCTCCCCACGGATATTGACTGGGAAACAGGAGAGGAAAAACACACACGTAGATAATAGAGTTTAGCAAAAATGAGGCCACACTATCTAGATAGTAAGGACAAGATTGAATACTATTGCGGTCAGTATTAAAATACTATCAAAAACCTCCAACAGCAGATAGTACCAAAAAATAACCCTGAGTCTGCTAAGACTCACCACCCTCTATATCTTCAGGAACGTCTGTGAATCCAACTAGAATAAATAGATTCTAACATCAGCAGAACTGGAAGTTGCAGACAACAATGAATAGCAGTTCATACCTATGAAGAAAACTTCCTAACTGAGAGCAGGTAAACAAATATGCAGACTAAATATCAACCCACAAGTCAAAGCAAGACAAACAGTAAGCAGATCCTCAAGCACACCACATGTGTGCCACAAAGTAGCAAAACACCATTCACTTAGCTTGAAAGGATTCAGCAGAGCAGGAAGGAACCAGGGAGAGATGTGGACACCTCCAGGAATAATTACAACTGGCAGAGATTGATCAGCTCCAACCACCTTTATGCTCCAATCCGAAGCAGACTGCCAATCATCAGGATCAGCTGAGGAACTCTCCAAAACACAGCCAGCTGCATCACCAACAACAACCAGAGGAGGAAGCTTACAACCAGAATTCTTCATCAATGAATACACAACTGTACTCCCTCCTTGAGGATGGGTCACCAAACCCTCATGAGAGCCTCCAGGCTTACCAGGATGAGCCAGATGAAAAGCACAAACCAAGTCAGGGGCATGGACCAACGAGGCAAAAATTCAAGAATTATCCTCCTGGCCATAACCCCGCCATTTAACAAGGTACTGGAGCCTCCGTCTCGAAATACGGGAATCCTAAATCTTCTCAACCTCATACTCCACCTCACCATCAATCAAAACTGGATCCGGAGGAGCAACAGCGGGAACCACGGGCACAACATATTTCCTCAACAAGGATTTATGGAAGATATTATGAATTGCAAAGGAGTCCGGAAACGCCAACTGAAAGGAGACAGGATTAACAATATCAGAAATCCTGTAAGGAGCAATGAACCGAGGCTTGAATTTAGCAGAAGAAACCTTCAGAGGAACATGGCGGGACGACAACCAAACCAAATCACCAACACAAAGCCGAGAACCAACACATCTATGACGGTTAGTGAAACGTTGAGCCGTCTCTTGACACTGATGTAAATTGTCCACCACCCAATCCCAAATCTGCCGCTGCTGCTCAACCACAGAATCCACACCCGGACAGGCAGAAGGCGCACCCTGCCCCACAGAAAAACAAGGATGAAAACCAAAATTACAAAAGATGGGAAAAACCAAATTAGCAGAACTCATCCGATTATTAAGCGCAAACTCGGCCAAAGGCAAGAAGGCAATCCATTCATCCTGATCCACAGACACAAAGCATTTCAAATAAGTCTCCAAAGTCTGATTAGTTCTCTCAGTCTGACCATTAGACTGGGGATAACGCACAGAAGAAAAAGACAAAGCAATACCGAGCTTAGCACAGAAGGTCCTCGAAAACCAAGAAACAAACTGGGCACCTATGTCAAACACAATATTCTCCGGAATACCATGCAAATGAACAACATGCTAAAAAAACAACGGAACCAATTCCGAAGAAGATGGCAATTTAGACAAAGGAACCAAATGAACCATCTTAGAAAACCTGTCACTAATAACCCAGATAACAGTCATCCTCTTGGACACAGGAAGGTCAAAAACAAAATCCATAGAAATATGTGTCCACGGCCGCTCAGGCACAGGTAAGGGCAAAAGCAACCCACTAGCCCGGGAACAACAAGGCTTGGCCCACGCACAAGTCCCACACTCCCACACCAAGGACTACACAAAAGAATGCACAAGGAAGGCCACCAAAAAGATATACTGACCAAATCCCGGGTACCAAAGATGCCAGGATGACCAACCAACACAGAACAGTGAACCTCAGAAATAACTTGAGTGGTCTACCGGACAGGAGTAAACAATTTCCCCACACGACATCTCTCAGGTCTATCCACTTGAAATTCCTGAAGAGCAAGTCATAAATCGGGGGAAATAGCAGAAAGAAAAACCCCCTTCTTCAGAATGCCGACCGTCTCCGAGCCCTCATGAGAATCAGCCAAAAAACTGTGAGAGAGAGCATCAGCCTTAACATTCTTAGAACCAGGGAGGTATGAGACCTAGAGATGGGCGAATCCTAAATTACTCGGACTCGCTAGACTGTAACGAGTCTGAGTCCAGGACTCGCTACTCGTTGCGAGTCTAGCGAGTCCAATGTAAATGAATGGGGAGGCGAGTATTGCAGCGATTCCTCTGCTGCCGGACCTTATAAGGGGTCTGGCAGCAGAGGAAAAACCTGCAAATCCCCATGTTATTCTTTTAAAGCCAGCAGCAAAAAGCCGCTGGCTTTTAAAGAATAATAAAAAAAAAAAAAAAAGATTGAAGGGGGGAGGGGGGAAGGGGGGTCAGGGGGGGGGTGAGGGTGAGAGGGGGGGTGCACCGGCCCGGCCGGCTACTTACCCCTGCCTCCGCCGCTGCTGCCGCCTCAGCCGCAGACTCGCTCCCCGACTCTCTCTGCTTCTGTTTCCGGAGATTCCCGAATGGTGACAAGAGCAGTGAATAAATTAACTTGCGTCACTGCTCGGGAATCTCCGGAGCAGAGCGAGTCTGGCTGACAGCAGAGTTCAGCTCAGGTCCTAATGCCCTGAGCTGAACCCTGACTGTTTAGTCAGTTCTCAGCTCTGCTACATCCCTGTCTGTCTAAGCACAGACAGGGAAGTAGCAGAGCTGAGATTGCGTTTTGGACTACGTCGGACGGAAGAGGATTTTTAAAATAAAGATGCAGTCCCTAATGGCTTTTTTGTTTTATTTTTAATAAAAAATTTTCTCTGGGTTTTTTTTTTTATATTGATTACTGGAAATTCATGGCGGTCATGTCTAATATTGGCGTGACCGCCATAAATTTCGGGCTTAGGGCCAGCTGATAATACAAAGCTGGCCCTAACCCCTTAATTACCCAGTGAGCCATTGCCACCAGGGCCACTGGAAGAGCGGGGTTCAGCGCCAGAGGATGGCGCTTCAATGAACGCGCCATCTTCTGGGGCGGCTGCGGGCTGCAATTTGCAGCGGGGGGTGCCCAGAAAGCTTGGGCCTCCCTGCGCTGCGGATTCCAGCCCCCAGCTGCTTAGCTGTACCTGGCTAGACATAGAAATTGCGCGGAGCCCCACGCATTTTTTTTTAATTATTTCATGAAATTCATGAAATAATAAAAAAAGGGGGCTCGCCTATATTCTTGTGTCCGGCCAGGTACAAATAGGCACCTGGGGGTTGGGGGCAGCCCGTCGCTGCCTGCTGGATCTGGCTGGTTCCAGAAATACGGCGAAGCCCACGTGAAATTTTTCTGAAAAATCCATAAAACAATCCTAAAAAAGGGACTGCCTCTTTATTAACCCCTCCACCATGGTCGAGGGGTTAGTAAAGATGCAATCTTTTTTTAGGATTGTTTTATAGATTTTTCAAAAAAAAAAAATTACGTGGGCTTCGCCGTATTTTTGTAACCAGCCGGATCCAGCAGGCAGCGACGGGCTGCCCCCAACCCCCAGGTGCCTATTTGTACCTGGCCGGACACAAGAATATAGGCGAGCCCTTTTTTTTATTATTTCATGAATTTCATGAAATAATAAAAAAAAAAATGCGTGGGGCTCCGCGCAATTTCTATGTCTAGCCAGGTACAGCTAAGCAGCTGGGGGCTGGAATCCGCAGCGCAGGGATGCCCAAGCTTTCTGGGCACCCCCGCTGCAAATTGCAGCCCGCAGCCGCCCCAGAAGATGGCGCATTCATTGAAGCGCCATCTTCTGGCGCTGAACCCCGCTCTTCCAGCGGCCCTGGTGGCATTGGCATGCTGGGTAATAAAGAGGTTAGGGCCAGCTTTTTATTATCAGCTGGCCCTAAGCCCGAAATTTATGGCGATCACGCCAATATTAGACATGACCGCCATGAATTTCCAGTACTCAATATAAAAAAAAAACACAACACAGAGAAATTTTTTTTATTAAAAATAAAACAAAAAAGACATTAGAGACTCCATCTTTACTCCAAAAATCCTCTTCCGTCCGACGTAGTCCAAAAACGACATCTTCACTGCCACAACCCTGTGCATACATATACATATCTATGCACAGGGAGTGAGCAGGCTGAGAACTATTTCAGCTCTGCTACATCTCTGTGTAGGCGGGCTCTAGGACCCTGGAGCTGCCGCAGCCCGCAAGTCCCAGAGCCCAGCACACAGCACATAGCAGAATCCGGAAGAGAGGTAAGGAGCATTTCTCCCCCCTCTCTTCCTTCGCTCCCTGCGGACTCGTTACTGACTGCGAGTAATCCCTGAGATTACTCGCAGTGTAACGAGTCGGGCGAATCCCTTACTACTCGGCGAGTACCGAGTAGTAACGAGTAGATTCGCCCATCCCTAATGAGACCACAAAATCAAAACGAGTAAAAAACAATGACCATCGAGCATGCCTAGGATTGAGTCTCTTGGCAGACCCGAGATAAACCAGATTCTTGTGATCAGTCAAGACCACAACACGATGCTTAGCCCCCCCAGCCAATGTCGCCACTCCTCAAACACCCACTTCATGGCCAGCAACTCATGATTGCCAACATCATAATTGTGTTCAGCGGGTGAAAATTTACTGGAAAAGAAGGCACAAGGGTGCACCGTGGAACCAATAGGATCTCTCTGAGACAAAACGGCCCCCGCACCAATCTCAGAGGCATCAATCTTCACCTGAAATGGAAGAGAGACATCCGGTTGTCGCAACACTTATATATTATATTATATGTTTTTTTGGTTGCAGCACCCTCCCCCCCACCCAGTAACTGCTATGAGAACCTACACATAGTCCTGATAATTTCCTTTATAAGCAGGTTTTAATTGCACACAGGGCATTATCCCATTCACACATCCAGACTGCAGACATGAGATTTTTAGATAGGACCCAGTAGAGTGAAAAAACCTTGAAAGCGGTTACTGGGCTTCCGGATGTCATGGCCATTACATTCTTACTAATTTTTCACATTTATTCTTAGATAGCTTTCAGTAGCTTTCCAATATGTTCTTGGTTCCTGTTCAAACAATGCAATAATACTTGTTAGCCATACGCTTTTTCCTTGAACATGAAGTGCTGGTGTGCAGCAGAATCTTCTTCTAGTAAGTCTTCACAGATGTGGGCTGAACCCAATTATGAATAGCCTGAACCTTAACAGGATCTATCTCAATAGACAAAGGAGACTAAATGAAGCCCAAAAAAGAAACCTTCTGGACACCAGAGATACACTTAGACCCCTTAACATACAATGCAATGTCACGAAGGATCTGAAAGACAGTCCTGATCTGTGCCACATGAGAATCCCAATCGCCGAAAAAAATCAAAATATCATCCAAATACACAATCAGGAACTTATCAATAAACTCCCGAAATATGTCATGCGTAAAGGACTGTAAAACAGATGGAGCGTTAGTAAGGCCAAACAGCATCACGAGATATTCAAAATGGCCTTCAGGTGTATTAAACACGGTTTAATACATTCGTGACCCTGCTTAATACGAACTAGATTATATACCCCCTAAAGTCAATCTTAGTAAACCAACCTGCCCCCTTAATCCTAGAAAACAAGTCGGAAATCAAAGGTAGAGGGTATTGAAACTTGACCGTGATTTTATTCAAGAGGCGATAATCAATACAGGGTCTCAGGGAGCCATCTTTCTTAGCAACAAAACAGAATCCCGCTACCAATGGCGAAGAAGACAGGCGAATATGTCCTTTCTCCAAAGAATCCTTAATATAGCTCCGCATAGCAGCATGTTCAGGCACAGACAAGTTGAAAAGTCGACCTTTAGGAAACTTACAGCTTGGCACCAAATCAATGGGCTCATCAAATACATCCTGAAAATCCGACAGAAACTCTGGAATCTCCAATGGCGAAGAGGAGATAGACATCAAAGGAATGTCATCATGGACCCCTTGACAACCCCAGCTAGTCATGGACATAGAATTCCAATCCAAAACAGGATTATGGTTCTGCAACCACGGAAAACCCAGCACAACCACATCATGCAGATTATGCAAAACCAGAAATCGACAATCCTCCTGATGAGCTGGTGCCATGCGCATTGTCAACTGTGTCCAAAACTGGGGCTTGTTTTGAGCCAAAGGCGTAGCATCGATGCCCCTTTAAAGAATAGGGTCTCGCAATGGCTGCATAGGGAACCACAACGCCTGGCCAACTCAAAATCCATCAAGTTTAAAGCAGCGCCTGAATTACCAATCCTCTGTGCCCGCTTGGGCATACAGAAATAACGTGAGAAGCTTCTCCACAGTAAAAACACAACCTATTCTGGCATCTAAATCCTTGTCTTTCAGTTCGAGATAGAATCCTATCACACTGCATCGGCTCAGGAATCTGCTCTGAGGACAATATTCCCGAGCGGACAGTTCTGCGCTCCCGCAGACGCCGATCAATCTGAATGGCCAGAGACATAGAATCGTTCAGACCCGAAGGTGTGGGAAACCCCACCATACTATCCTTAACTGAGTTAGAAAGACCCTTTCTGAAAAGCGCCGCCAAAGCATTATCATTCCATTTAGTTAACACAGACCATTTTCTGAATCTTTGACAATACATTTCCTCCACCTCTTGACCCCTGAGACAGGGCCAACAAGGTCTTTACAGCTTGATCCACATAGTTGGGTTCATCATAAAGTAATCCCAAAGCCTGAAAAAAGGAGTCCACAGTAAGTAAAACCAGATCCCTAGTGTCACGCTGGGAGTGGGGAAGACACCCAGCGTAGGATAACGACGGGGGGGGGGGGAATCAGGAGTCCCTAATGCTAAGGGCACAAGAAGGAGACGGTGACCCCTAGACTTCCTAGAGCTGACCCTGTCTGCCCTAACGTCCCTATACAGTCTCCTCAACTGTCGCCGACCACGAACCTCGTCCCTCTCTGATCCTAGATCTATCCTATCTAAGGATCAGATGGAGAGGTTCACTAGACCCCTCCACTATCAACTAAAGACAAACACCAGGGAAGACAGACATTTGGGAAAAGGAAACACTTATCTGACAGCAGAACACAGCAACCTCCACCATCTCAGCTTCTGCTGGAGCAAGGATAAAGTGTGCACAAGGAACTATCACCTGCACCGAGGAAGGGTAATGAACCTCCTTATAAAGGTGGAAGGAGTCTGCTGGGTCCTAGTGACCTACAACATTGGTGGATAAAACCAGACCGAGCGCAAAACCTCCACAGCCGTCTCCCCATAATAGAGAGATCTCATCACACCTTCTCTCCATCAACACAGAAGGTAAATGCCCCTGAAAGAGACGGACCATCCTCCACCATTATGGCTGGTGGGCCAAACGCTGGGATCGTCTGCGCGTGGCCTCCACCCTGTCATCCGTGCCACCCGTGACAGTACCCCCCCTCCTACGAGTGGCCCCCGGACACTCAGGACCAGGCTTATCCGGATGGGAACGGTGAAAAGCGCGGACCAGCCTTGCGGCGGACACCTCCGACGCCGGCACCCACATCCGCTCCTCAGGACCGTACCCCCTCCAGTGCACCAAATACTGAAGAGAACGGCGCAACATGCGAGAATCAACCACCCTCGAGATCTCGAATTCCAGATTCCCCGCCACACAGATGGGCTCAGGAGGCAAAGGAGATGGGTTAGACGACGGCACATACGGCTTGAGGAGCGACCTGTGAAACACATCGTGAATCTTAAGAGCAGGAGGCAACGCAAGACGACAAACGCCACGGGATTGATAACGGCGGTTATCCTATAGGGGCCAATAAACCTGGGCCCCAACTTCCAAGAGGGCACCTTCAACTTCACATTCTTGGTAGACAACCACACGTAGTCATTCACACATAGGTCCGGACCTGGCGCACGCTTCCTGTCAGCCATACGTTTGTACCTGTCACCTAAGAGCTTCAAGCTACGCTGTACACCCCGCCAAACCGAGGAGAGGGACGAGGTAAAACGGTCCTCCTCCGGAACTCCGGAAGGACTCGTACCGCTAAAAGTACCAAACTGAGGATGAAACCCATATGCACCGAAGAACGGTGACTTGCCAGTGGACTCCTGAAGACGATTATTAAGGGCGAATTCGGCCAAGGGCAAATAATTTGCCCAAGTCTCCTGATGGTCAGAGACAAAACACCTCAGGTAAGTCTCCAAATTCTGATTCACACGTTCGGTTTGACCATTAGACTGAGGATGAAAAGCAGAAGAAAAGGACAACGTTATCCCCAAACGTGTACAAAAAGCCTTCCAAAATTTGGAGACGAACTGAGTACCGCGATCAGAAACCACATCGGAGGGAACCCCATGAAGCTTCACAATCTCACTTACGAACACCTGTGCCAGAGTCCGAGCATTAGGAAGTGCGGGCAGTGCCACAAAGCGAACCATCTTACTGAATCTATCTACTACTACCAGTACCACCGTCTTGCCCGCAGACGCCGGAAGATCGGTGATAAAATCCATTGACAAATGTGTCCATGGCCTCTCAGGAATAGACAATGGCACGAGAGACCCAGACGGACGGGTATGCGGAACCTTAGCACGTGCACACACACCACAGGCGGATACGAATTCCGCTACGTCCTTCCTCAACCCCGGCCACCAAAAGCGACGAGACAAGAGATCGAAAGTGGCCCTACCGCCCGGATGCCCCGCCAGTACAGAGTCGTGATGCTCTGACAGCACCCTGAGGCGCAAAGAGAACGGCACAAAAAGCCTCCCAGAAGGGCAGGAGGCAGGGGCGCCCCCCTGAACCTTCAACACCTCCCCCTCCAGATCAGGGCAAAGAGCAGAAACAACCACCCCCTCCTGCAAGATGGGGACGGGACTCTCATGAGTACTACCACCCGGAAAACTACGCGATAATGCATCCGCCTTCACATTCTGAACCCCGGACGGTAGGTGACGGTAAAATTAAATCTCGTGAAAAACAAAGACCACCTGGCCTGCCGGGGATTGAGACGCCTGGCGGACTCAAGGTAAGACAGGTTCTTATGGTCGGTAATAACCGTGACGGGATGGACAGCCCCCTCCAGCCAGTGCCGCCATTCCTCAAAAGCCAACTTAATAGCCAACAGCTCCCTATTACCCACATCATAATTCCTCTCGGCCGAAGACAACTTCTTGGAGAAGAACGCACAGGGCACCCATCTCCCAGGCGAAGGGCCCTGCGACAACACAGCCCCCACCCCCACCTCAGACGCATCCACTTCCACAATGAAGGGCTGAGAAAGATCGGGCTGACAAAGAACAGGCGCGGAAGCAAAACAACGCTTCAGGGAGGAAAAAGCCTGGCGAGCAGAATCAGACCACTCAGAAAAATCCGTCCCCTTCCTAGTCATGTCCGTAAGAGGCGTCACCAGTACCGAATAGTTCTTAATAAATTTACGGTAAAAATTGGTAAACCCCAAAAAGCGTTGCAATGCCCGTAGATTGTCCGGCTGTTCCCAATCTAGCACCGCCCGGACCTTTTCCGGATCCATCCGGAAACCCATCGGCGACAAGAGGTACCCCAAAAAAACGAACCTCCTGAACGGCGAAAACACATTTCTCGAGTTTGGCATACAGTTTGTTGTCCCGTAAGACCTGCAACACCTGTTTGACATGGGACTGATGCGTCTCCATATCGGGGGAATAGATCAAGATATCGTCCAAGTAAACAACTACAAATCTACCCACCAAATGATGGAAAATATCATTGACAAAATGTTGGAAAACCGCCGGGGCGTTAGTGAGCCCGAACGGCATTACGAGACTTTCAAAATGGCCGTCCGGGGTATTAAACGCAGTTTTCCATTCATCCCCCTCTCTGACCCTAATCAGGTTGTAGGCCCCCCTCAAATCCAACTTGGAGAACCATTTGGCACCCACAACCTGACTAAATAAATCAGGGATCAGAGGGAGGGGGTATGGATCACGGACAGTAATCCGATTCAATTCCCGAAAATCCAAACAAGGACGGAGGCCCCCATCTTTTTTTTTCACAAAAAAGAAACCAGCCGCAACCGGCGACGTGGAGGGCCTAATGTGTCCCGTCTCCAGACTTTCAGAAATGAAATCCTTCATTGCTTGTCTTTCGGGTCCAGATATAGTAAACATCCTAGCTTTGGGCAGTTTAGCTCCGGGAACGAGGTTGATAGGGCAATCATATGCCCGATGAGGGGGCAAGTCTCGGCACCCCTTCTCTGAGAACACATCCTCATACTCCGATAGGAATGGGGGCAGAGATTCAGCAGATACCACCGAAAGGGATGTAGCCAAACAATTCTCTGAACAAAAATCACTCCATTCCACAATGTCCCTGGACTGCCAATCCACTACGGGATTATGTTTAATCAACCATGGCAAGCCCAGGACAATGGGAGCGGGGAGACCGTCTAAGACATAGCAAGATAACGTCTCCTGATGTTGGGATCCAACCGTTAACTTAATGTTATGTACGATATGTGTGAGACTACCCTGAGCAAGAGGGGCTGAGTCGATGGCATAGATACGGATGGGGCGAGACAATAAACAGCGGTTAAGCCCATGAGCGTGTACAAAACGAGCATCCACCATGCAGATCCCCGCACCACTATCCACAAACACAGAAATGCCTTCCGTTTTGCTCTCTAGCGCCACCTCTGCACTCAGGAGAAAATGGGAAGTACAAACGGAGGATACACACACCTCCCGCTCGACCACCTCCACCCCCCCCATAGTCACATGAGGTCCCGGCACCCTAGTCCGTTTAGGAGCGTAGGGACAGGCCCCGATAAAATGGTCTCCTTTCCCACAGAAAAAAACAGACCCCCTTCCCCCTGCCCCGGGAGGCACCGGAGGAGAGCCTCGAGGCCGCCGCTCCTCCAAGCTGCATAGGTTCCTCCCCCCTCGGGAGAAATGACTCGCCCTCCGAGTGACCACCCGGCAACAAGGAACCACCATGAGAAGGGCTCCCAGTTGCAGGAGGTCTACCCCTCCGCTCCTGGAGGCGTCTATCCATGCGAATAGCCAACGACATAGCTGCCTCCAGGGACGGGGGGGTCTCATACACTGCCAGGGCATCCTTCAGTCTTTCTGAAAGACCCTGGCAAAAATGACTCCTGAGAGCCGGATCGTTCCACTTTGTGTCCATAGCCCACCTGCGGAACTCAGAACAATATGATTCCGCCGACCGAGTCCCCTGGTGGAGATGGCGCAATTTGGATTCAGCCAAAGAGACACGGTCAGGGTCATCATATATGAGGCCTAAGGCGTCAAAAAATCCATCCACAGACTGGAGACAAGTAGAGTCCTGTGGCAGAGAGAAAGCCCAGGATTGGGGATCCCCCTGCAGCAATGATATAATAATTCCTACCCGCTGCTGCTCATCACCAGTGGAATACGGCTTAAGCCTAAAGTATAATTTACAGGCCTCTTTGAACACAGTAAATTTGTCTCTGCCTCCTGAAAACCTGTCAGGGAGGGCAACCTTAGGTTCCGGTCTGGCCGGACCCACTGCTTGATTCCCCAAGCCACCATTTTGCGGTTGTGGTCCCTGCAGAGCCGACCGAAGGTCCGCAACCTCCAAAGACAAGGTCTGCAGCTGCTGGGGTAAAGCAGACACAGGATCCATAAGGAAAGGAAGGAAAATCAAATCCTCCCCTTCCTTCACTTACAGTTATGGCAGGTGATAATGTCACGCTGGGAGTGGGGAAGACACCCAGCGTAGGATAACGACGGGGGGGGGGGAATCAGGAGTCCCTAATGCTAATGGCACAAGAAGGAGACGGTGACCCCTAGACTTCCTAGAGCTGACCCTGTCTGCCCTAACGTCCCTATACAGTCTCCTCAACTGTCGCCGACCACGAACCTCGTCCCTCTCTGATCCTAGATCTATCCTATCTAAGGATCAGATGGAGAGGTTCACTAGACCCCTCCACTATCAACTAAAGACAAACACCAGGGAAGACAGACATTTGGGAAAAGGAAACACTTATCTGACAGCAGAACACAGCAACCTCCACCATCTCAGCTTCTGCTGGAGCAAGGATAAAGTGTGCACAAGGAACTATCACCTGCACCGAGGAAGGGTAATGAACCTCCTTATAAAGGTGGAAGGAGTCTGCTGGGTCCTAGTGACCTACAACATTGGTGGATAAAACCAGACCGAGCGCAAGACCTCCACAGCTGTCTCCCCATAATAGAGAGATCTCATCACACCTTCTCTCCATCAACACAGAAGGTAAATGCCCTGAAAGAGACGGACCATCCTCCACCATTATGGCTGGTGGGCCAAACGCTGGGATCGTCTGCGCGTGGCCTCCACCCTGTCATCCGTGCCACCCGTGACACCTAGAATCGAGAGAAAATGCCCAATCCTGTGGATCACCACGCAGCAGGAGATAACAATTTTTGACCTGGTGATCAGAGGATCAAGGTCACAGAGCAAAAAATAATTAACAATTATTTTTGAAACTTAAAAATTTGGACCTGTCACCAAAAAACAGATCCGGAGTAGGAATTTTCGGTTCCAAAACTGGAGTCTGAACAATATAATCAGTAATTCCCTGTACCCTAGCAGCAAGCTGATCTAAACTAGAAGCTAGTTCCTGGACACTCATGCTGGCACAAGACTCCACAGTCACCAAAAGAAAAAAAGGGAAGAAAAAAACAAACTGCAGAAAAAAAAATGCCTCAACACCTCTCTTCCCTTCTTCTGAGATGCACGTAACTCATTTTTGTCTTTATGACCAGTTGTAGTGTTATGATCGGATGACCTAGGAGTAACATAAACAGACTTACTTCACAGAAGTAGTTTGAAACTGTAGTGACCGCAGTCCCTGACTAAATACCGCAACTGGAGGTAGCGGTGGGATGTAACTAACTATGCCCTAGACACCTCAACACGACCGGAGAACTAGCTGCCCCTAGAGATGGAAACAGGATCGTCTATCTTGCCTCAGAGCAGAATCCTCAAAAGAATAGCAAGCCCCCCAGGATATTGACGGGGAAACAGGGGAGGAAAAACACACACAGGCAGATAGAGTTTAGCAAAAGAGGCCACACTAGCTAGATAGTAAGGGCAGGATGGAATACTATCGTAGTCAGTATTAAAATACTATCAAAAACCTCCAACAGCAGATAGTACCAAAAAATAACCCTGAGTCTGCTAAAACTCGCCACCCTCTATATCTGCAGGAACGTCTGTGAATCCAACTAGAATAAATAGATTCTAACACCAGCAGAACTGGAAGTTGCAGACAACAATGAATAGCAATTCATACCTATGAAGAAAACTTCCTAACCTCAATTAGTTAGTCAGGTAAACAAATATGCAGACTAAATACAGTATCAACCCACAACTCAGAGCAAGACAAGCAATAAACAGATCCTCAAGCACACAACATGTGTGCCACAAAATAACAAAACACCATTCACTTAGCTTGCAAGGATTCAGCAGAGCAGGAAGAAACCAGGTAGAGATGTGGACACCTCCAGGAATAATTACAACTGGCAGAGATTGATCAGCTCCAACCACCTATATGTTCCAATCCGAAGCAGACTGCCAATCATCAGGATCAGCTGAGGAACTCTCCAAATCAAAGCCAGCTGTATCACCAACAACAACCACAGGAGGGAGCTTACAAAGAATTCTTCATCAATGAATTCATAACAGTCACCACCACAGAAACGTTACCAGCAGCAGTATATCTGTTACCAGCAGTTTCTGTGAGCCCTTTGACTGTTTTTTTCGACCAGCCTTTGCCTTTGCCAGAAGAAAGGACAAGTCTGACACATAGTAAATGCCTACAGAGGATGGTGCAGGGATATCTACAGCTAAATATCGATACCATGCCTGTGGAACTGGACCCTTGTGCATTTTGGACTTTAAAACTGGAAAAGTTGCCTGAGCTCTCTTGCCTTGGACATTTTGTTGTGCCTCAGAACGTGTCTTCAGCGCTGCTGGTTGTGTCCTGACAAATAGGCGCGTACGGATATCCACCGACAGTGTAGAACGCATCATGTTTATCAAGATGAACAAGTCATGGACCTCCAAGGACCTTTCCACCCCAGTGTCAGAATCGGAAGATTAGGCACTGGTGTGCTTTTCATTGTGCTACACTAAGCTCCACATTACAATATTTGTACTCTGGGGCTATTGTTGCCACTTTGGTGGTGGCTGTGCCTAATTTTTGGAAAAGTGAGGACTCTTGTTAGGGTCTCTCTGCTCTGTGGTCCATTCATTGAGCAGAGCTCTATGAGCACAATATGTGCTCATGACACTTGTGAACCACATCTTAAAGAGGATCTGTCACCTCTGTGTGATGTCACAAGGAGCAGAAGAGGAGGGCAGACCCAGAAGAAGAGGAGGCAGTGGCAGACACATAGAGGGGGTGGTACACACATGGAGGAGGTGGGGAGGATTGTGCCAGCAGTGAGGTCCTCTTAATAAGATCCCACCCAGGAAACCTCCCAACTGTACGTTTCTAAAGTCTTTTGTTTAAGCTTAGAGGGGGCTAGAGACATGGGGGACAGATATGCTTTATTCAGTGCATGCACCAAGGGGTTGACAGGTCCTCTTTAAATACAAAACCTTTTACTTAATAATATCACTGCCGGGCACCACCGCTGTCCATTCGCTCCTGTTCCGGAGGTTTACTCGATTGCCAGGCTGAACGCTGCTCCTGCTCCACTTACCGGCTTCCACGCCGTCATAACAGGTCCCCTGGTGCACATCCGGGTCACGAGATTACTTGAAGAAATACTCATTCTTGAATAGTTGAGCCCAGGTCTCCAGCCTTTCTGCTATTGTGGCCCAATACCAAATGTTTTAATGGACACATACCATTTTGCTGTGGGGTGACCCTAATTTTTAGAAAAATGGGGACTTTGTTTAGGGTCTCTCTACCGTGTGGGGCATTCCTTTACTAGGGCTCTCTGAGTGACATGCCAACTCCTGTAACTCATCCTTCTTTTACTCCTCCTCTTAATATACTTAATATAGAAAACTGCTGCCACTTTTTCCCTGTGATTCATCCATCTGTCAATTGAAACTGTGTTTCATTCACCTCTGAAATTTAAGTGAATGTGAGCCACTTCCTGTTTTCAACTGATTTTGAAGAGTGTAGAGGCTGGCACAGACCATATCTGTACCATGCACCCATGCTACGCCATGACACTATTTTTACTCTAGGAAGATTGCTGTCCCTTTTTCTGGTGTCTGGCACTAATATGAGCAGTTTGTCAGCTTTTGGATACTTTTGAAGGTGTTTTCTATGTGTTTCATGTTGTCTTCCATTGATTTAAATGGGGTTCAGAAAATTAGGCGAACTGTTCATCAAACAATTCAGCGAACACTTCGAATTCGGCGAACCAAACCGAATTTGAACACTCAGGTATTCACTCATCTATACTTGAGAACCAAAATTGTTGAAAAATATCAACAAACTGAAGGTTATAAGTCTATCTCTAGAGATCTTGATGTTCCTTTGTCCACGTAGTGAAACATAGTGAAGACATTTACAACCAATGGCACTGTAGCTAATCTTGGTGGACATGGACAGAATAGAAAAATTGATTTAATGTTGTAACCCAGATGGTGAATAAGCATCCTCAATAAAGTTCCAAGGAAATTTAAGCTGCATTGCAGATTTAGGTTGCATCAGTGTCAGCGCAAAGTATGCATCAATATTTCAATTATGAAACACTATAGCAGAAGACCAAGGAGGACCCCACTACTGACATAGAGACAATAAAAAAGCAAGACTGCAGTTTGCCTTGCCAAAATGTAGGTAAGCAAGGCAAAATCCTTCTAGGAATGCATTTTGTAGACAGATGAGACTATAGTAGAGCTTTTCGGTAAAGTACGTCAATTTACTCTTTACAAAAAAATGGAATGAGGCCTACAAAGGAAAGAACATCGCATTTACAGTCTAATATGGTGGAGGTTCAAGATATTCTGGGGATGTTTTGCTGCTTCTGGCACTGGGTGTCTTGACTATGTGCAAGTTATCATGAAATCTGAATATTAACAAAAGAGTTTGGGTGGCAATGTAGTGGCCAGTGTCAGATATCTAAGTGTGTGTCCTATGTCATTGGGCTTACAGCAAGGCGATGACCTTAGACATACTTCAAGAAGCTCCCAGAAATAGATGGAAACAAAGCACTGGATAATTCTGAACTGACCTGCAATGAGTCCAGATCTAAATCCTTTTGAATACTTGTGGAGAAACCTGGAGACGTTTGAGTGGTCCAAAATTCCAGAGAGATGTAAGAAGCTTGTTGATGGTTACAGGGAGCAATTGATTTCAGTTATTTATTCCAAAAGGTTGTGCAAATTTTAAATTAAGGCTAGAGTCACACTCAGTGCTGCCCCTGCGGCAGCCGGATTGCGTTACAGCAGAGCTCAGCCTGCTGTAACTGCCAGCGGTAACGTCGGGAACTTCGGGCGAACGCAGCCCTTAGATACCCGATGTGTACCATAGTTACTGGCTACACACAAAGCTGCCTGGACTGGGGTAAACTTGAGTGCAGAGAAAAACATTGCAGGCAACGTTTTTCTCTGCCCTCAGGAGTACCGCAGTCCAGGCAGCTTTATGTGTGGCCAGAAACTATGGTACACATCGGGTATCTAAGGGCTGCGTTCGCCCGAAGCTCCTGACGTTACCGCTAGTGGTTACAGCGGGCTGAGCTCTGCTTTAACGCAATCCGGCTGCCACAGGGGCAGCACTGAGTGTGACCCTAGCCTAAGGGTGCCAACAATTTTGTCTTGCCAATTTTTGGATTTTTTGGTAAATTTTAGCAAGTTTGCCTATTTTTCTGTTTTTAATGTTTCTCTAATACACACAAGGGAAATAAATATGTGTATAATAAAACATGTATTCATTTTCTGGGAAAAATACTTTATTTTTTGGAGCAATTTCAAGGGTATTAACACTTTTGGCTTTGACTGTATATGATTTCACAGAAGAAAAAGCCCCAAATATATATGGGACTTTTTCTTTTGTTTGTTTACACTGTGATAAAAGAGAAAACTCCATTCTATTGTATGATGCCTGGCCAGTATCCAAGGAAGAACAGAGTCACATTGTTGTCATTGTTATCTAACTCAGCTAGTAATGGAATGGAATGTCCACCATGATATCTTTCTTTAACTTCAAAAAGAATCACACTATGTTAAATGGATCTGGTTACAAGAAAATTTGATAGTCAACATGGTTGCCATAAACAAGGTGGCACAATCAAATTCCTTTTTGTGAAGAATGCTTTTATTAGATTAAACACTTAAGGGATTAAAGCATAATAGGAATTTAAATCATCTTGACGTAAACTGTATTATTAGTTTAACCCCTTCACCCCTGGCCAATTTTCCTTTACTGGGTTTTTAGTTGTTCCCTCCCCTTCTTCCAAGAGCAATAACTTTTTTATTTTTCCATAAATATAGAAATATTAGGGCTTGTTTTTTGAGGGACGAGTTGTACTTTTGAATGACATCATTTATTTTACCAATTGGTCTACAGGAAAATGGGAAAAAAATTCCAAGTGAAGTGAAATTGCAAAAAAAAAAGTGCGATTACACAATTGTTTTTAGTGTTTTTTTGTTCACCATGTTCTAATTTTTCGGGATCTTAGGCTGTGTGATGGCTTTTTTTTGCGGCTTGAACTGACAGTTTCTGATGATTCAAACTACCCCATGTTTAGGTAGATGCGCTGTTTTGATCGCCTGTTATAGCATTTTTTTGCAATGTTGCAGCGACCAAAAAAACATAATTTTGGTGTTTAGACTTTCTTTTTTCCATTACGTAGTTAACAGATCTGATTTTATATTCTGCGTAACTAAATAATAATTATACACCGGAGCAAGCAAAATATATGTAAAGAAATGCTGCTGCCAAGAGCCTAGGGGGTGCCACGTATAACCCGCCTGATTAGATAATATTATGTGTCAATAGATATATAATAGGGCTCAGCACTAGACATTTTAAACCAATGGCATGAAAAACGATGGAGCTCATGTACTCAAATGAACAAAATGTATTAATGACATAGGAGTAAAATTAAAGTTAAAAAAAGAAACAAAATTAAAATATCTAAAATAATTTTAAAAATACGGCTGATCTGTATGCCTCTGTGGAGTAGGAGACTACTGTTCGTTTGCCCCTTGTAGGTTGGTCTTCAGGGGAGGCTGAATAATAATTAAAATGGCTCCTAAAAATATACAACATTGAGTAAGGATATGTGCAATTTCCTGTATGCGAGTATGTGGTCTCTCTGCTTGCATTCTTATCTATGCACAAAGTAATTGTATAGATGCGTTCTATTATGGAGTGTTAGGCTACGTTCACACATTTGCGTATTTTGCTGCGCTTTTTTGCACGCGCTTTTTGCCGCGTTTTTTCGGCCGCGCAAAAAAGCGCAGCAAAATACGCAGGGGCTTTCACACACTGCGCTTTCTTCCCCCCAGGAAGCGCAGTGATGTCACAGAGGGGAGGAAGAATCCTGCTTCCTCCTCCCCTCTGTGACATGTGTGACCGCCCCATTAGACTTCACAGTGTTAATACACACTGTGAAATCTACATTAAACAAAAGCAAGTGTGTGAAAAATAAAAAAGAATCAATACTTCACCTCTCCGACGCCTTCTGCCGGTGTCTGGTGCCTTTCTCCGGTGTGCGATCTCCGATTCCAATCTGACAGGACCTGTGATGACGTCAGAGGGGGGCGTTCCCGGGGCGGTCCCATCGCTGATTGGCTGCTCGCGGTCACATGACCGCGAGTGCCCGGGAACGCCCCCTCTCTGACATCACCACAGGTCTTGTCAGATTGGAATCGGAGATCGCACACCGGGAGAAGGCACCAGACACCGGCAGAAGGCGTCGGAGAGGTGAAGTATTGATTCTTTTTTATTTTTCACACACTTGCTTTTGTTTAATGTAGATTTCACAGTGTGTATTAACACTGCGAAGTCTAATGGGGCGGTCACACATGTGACAGAGGGGAGGAGGAAGCAGGATTCTTCCTCCCCTCTGGGAGAATACGCAGTAGTAGCTGCGTAAACAATTGACATATCAATTGTTTACGGAGCTCCGTTTTCTCCCGGAAAACGCACTGCGTATTTTTACGCAATGTCTGCACTGCAAAGTGAATTTCCCATTCACTTTGCAGGCAGACAAAAGGCACATTGCGTATTTTGAAAAGCGCGCGTAAAAAAACGCGGCAAAATACGCAATGTGTGAACGCAGCCTTAGGCTAGTATCAGATTCACGTTTTTAGGGGGTTGCGCTAAAATCTTAGACTTTGTCAGCAATAACGCGGTACTAACGCCATGTTAACACCGCCAATACTTACCTATGGAGATCTCGCCGTTAACGCGGCTCCCACGCCGACATCTTACTGAAATCTCGCGCTAGGAAGTATCGCGAGCAAAAACGCGCTCTGCAGCGTCTTTGTTCGCGTTAACAAATAACGCGAGATTTCATTCTGAGGCCGGCGTTGAGGTCACGTTAGGGGCAGGATCCCCATAGGTAAGTACTGGCAGTGGTAAAGAGGTGCTAACATCGAATTAGCACCGCGTTATTGCTGACAAAGTCTAAGTTTTCAGCGCGACCACCGGGGCGTCGCTAAAAACATGAATCTGGCCCTAGCCTAAGACTCTATAATAAAACACATCTATACAATTACTTTGTGCATAGGTAAGAATGCAAGCTGAGTGACCAAATGTCCACATTACCACATGACCACAGGTGGAGACGACATGAGGTTGCTATGTGTGTGTGGAGACAAAGGATTGTGTGTGAAGGAACAGATCTGAGGAGGAGGTACAGTATGTGGAGGATGGAGGGAGAAATGAATAATTCCTTACTAGGTGGAGGGATTAGATGAGTTAGTAAGAAATGAAGTAGTATGGGGTGAACATGAAAATGAATAAAAACATTGTTTACAGTGGCTTTCTATTCAATTACCTTCCAGTCAATTCCGGTCAAATTCTGGTATAATTCATTATATTGCATTTGCAATGCTGCACTTAGAATGATGCATTGATCAGGCTAAAGTACTTAACAAAGTACCACTAGTATATTGTCTTTCCTCATGTAAGATCATTTTGGCGACAATTTTGGTGAATATTCTTGGCTCTTTGGACACTCCGAAGGTAAGACACCGATACTGCAAATGAAGTGGAACTCTTCTATATATACTGCTTATGAGAGATTTTTTTGATGCCCCTCAAAAATTGCCATGTGGTAGCAGGCATTTTTAAGTCTACCACGGCCATACAGCTGAAAGGGTATATTAGCCTCACTGTTGGTTTCAAGGTTTTCTTCTTGAATTTTTCTATTGAGTATGGATTTAAGTGTGGCACCCCATGGGTTAATGTGCCACAATAACATCACATGGGTTCTCTCCCCCACTACACACTGACAAACACTACCACCTCAGGGCAATAGAGGGAGCACCACGTGCTCCCTTATATACTCTTGCCCATGAGGAAGGAGCTCAGAACAGCTTAGGAGACCGTACAGCACGGTGTAGTGCTGTGAACAGCTCAGGAGAACTGAGAGCTTTTTGAGAGCAGAGTTAGCTCAGTGCAGACCTAGCAAGGGTCAGAGGGACAAGGAGAACTAAAGACAGAGGAACACATCTGGGAGCTGGAGTGACACCATCACTTGCCCCAGAAGTACGCACAGAGAGACGGACACCGGATCCGGTACTGTGTCTGGCACCCACAGCACAGCGAATCCAGGAACAGCGGGATCTCTAGATACCCCCTAGTACCAGAGTGAAGCAACACAGAGGGGTCAGTGCAGCATAGAGGACCCAAGTTGCCTAGCCAAGTGGTACCAGCAGAATACAGAGAGAGACGTGAGGAATCCCAGCAGCTTAGCTCGAGGCAGCAGCTCAGGACACACACACAGTGCAGCACAAGTAAGCCAACGACCCGGACAGGGTGTGGGGAGAGAGCTCAGCCCCCATTACAGACTCCGTGGACTATAGCCTGCAATAATATCAGCAGTAAAGCTTGGAAAACAACTTTGGAGTCTGTGTAGTGATTGCGACCTTTGCTCCAGATTCAGCACAGAGACAATTCCTCCCTACAGATCCAGCCTGTCAGCTCTGCAGCATCAGGAGAAGAAGTGCACCAGTATCAACTAAACGTGAGTGTGTGTCCTCCAACCCCTCTTCCACCATCTATAATCCCAATAGACTTTAACCCTTACTGCCCCGGGGATACAGTTCTCCCCACTGGAACTATACCACCTCCGCTGCCATTCCATCACCCCCGGAGGTTCTGCAGCAGCCGCGGCCCATCACTGGCCGCACCAAGTGGGTGGCGTCACCCGTGACATATCCCTTGTAAATATTCCCCTTTTATTGTGCTGAGCCAGGGACACGGTCCGGACCAGGCCACCAGTGACATCCCCAGCAGCAGAACGGTCCGGCACCGAGTACCCCACGTCCCTTGGGGCTCCACAACCTGGCGTCACGAACAGGATCTACCTGGTCCAAAAGAATTGGACCCCGTGCTCCATCTGAACTTTTTTTGAGAATCCGCCATTTTGGAGCGCGCGGCGCGCGGGAAAGAAAGGGGGCGGTACCCTGCATTGGCGCGAACCCAGCCTCCTCCCTTGGTGCTGACGACATCCGGCGGGGAAGGAGATCCCTGCTGCGCCCTGGAACCTCCCAGGGACATCCGGACGGAAGCGGAAGACGGAGGGCGCATATTAACTAAGGGGGCCCAAGATGTCGCAGGCCGATGCACAAGACGGCGGCGGAATAGCCGATGGAGCTGCAGCGCCGGGTCAGCCAGTAGCGTCCGGCAGTGCAGCGGCGCAAGGAACAGCATCCATAATGCCATTCCTGATGCCGTATACTCCGGGGGCAATGTGGCTGCCCCAATACTCCGGTGAGCCTAATACTTTAACTGACTTTATGCAAAAGATTAAAGAGTACTATGTGATGTATCCCCTCACTGAAGCCCAGCGTGTAGGGATGATAATGGGACAGTTAACGGGCAATGCATGGCGTGAGGTGGCGTCCTGGCTGGACACAGATAAGGACACTGTAGAGCATCTAGCAGCCAGACTAAAAGCAACGTTTGAATCTGCTGTTGATACCCGGGCTAAGATGAGGTTCTTTGCATGCCACCAGAAACCTAAACAGAGTGCCAGAGACTTTGCCCTGAACTTACAGGAAGCACTCAAAGCCCTTAAGCTGGCAGAACCTGCTTTAGCCCCGGGAGCTGATAAAATGCTATTTGACCAATTTATTGAGGGCCTCCATTCCCCTTCCCATCGAGGACAGTTAAGCATGGTACTGCTGCAGAACCCTGACATGACATTTACTGAGCTGAAGGATAGAGCTATCCGTCTGCAGCAGCTGGAGGAGCCGAGGGAATTAACATCTGTGCTTTACACTGCAGCAGCACCTCAGCAGGCGGCAGCGCCAGTGACATCTGCCATGTCAACGACTGCTGCTGAGGCCGGGGACTATATCTCAAATGCAGCCATCAACCAAAAGCTAGATGCCCTGACAGACACTGTGATCTCCATGGCCAAGGTCATCAAGGAACTGCGAGAGTCAAAGCCTGCACCCAAGATCGAGCTGGCGTCCAGCAGAGAGGATGTTCCGTGGATGAGGCCCAGAAGATACCCAGCAGCAAGAGGACGACCCAGCGATCGCTACCAACCAGATGGACAGCCCGTTTGCCGCCGTTGCCAGAAACCAGGCCATTTTGCTCGTGAGTGTCCTTTAAACGACGATTCCCTGGGCAGGCGGGCTGCTCCCCAGGAATGAACGCTCAAGGCCCCTCAGCCTGGTATGACAAATTTGTGGAGGAAAGCCGGTGATCCCTATAGTGTTGAATGGCATCCCCCTTTAGTGCCTTGCTGGATACTGGATCCCAAATAACATCCATCCCACATGTTCTATATAAAAGGTACTGGGCTGATTCAGACATTACTAATGCGCCAGATGGCTTTAACTTTGAAGTGTGGGCTGGTAATGGATTGATGATACCAAAGGTTGGATTTAGAGAGATGAATATTCAGGTTGGGAAGGTAGAATTGCAGAAACAGGGTATTATAATCGTAGATGTCGACCGGCGAGGCCGTGAACCCGTGATGGTGGTAGGAATGAATGTCATTGAAAAATGTTTTTCCGAGGTGTTAAGTGTTTTGCAGCAAATCGCCGAGACTGCCGGAACAGGACAACAGAGGCTTCTGCACAAAGAGATCAAAGCCCTGATGTTGAAGCAGCAGGTAGAAATCTCCGGAGGTGAGATCGGCAGCGTAAGAGTAAGTGACCCAATACCCATCGTAATTCCTCCCAAAACTGAAATGTTGGTGTGGTGCAGAGCCGCAATAGGCATTAAAGGGCAAGACTATCAGGCCCTGGTAGAACCCGTGTACTCAGACAGTAGACCGACCATACTCACTGCTAGAGGAGTGGTTGACGTACACAGGGGAAGAGTGCCATTACGCCTGTTGAACTGCGGAGAAGATGAGGTCACATTACCAAAGTATGCTACCATGGCTAAGTTGTACACGGTTGATAACAACAACATCACCGTCGCTGAGCCCTTGAACCCGTCATGCCAGTCGGATGACAATGGCTCGGAGGAGAAGCTGGAGGATTGGTGCCAAAAGTTACATGTAGGTACCAGTTCTACACCTCCCCGTCACAAGCATGGAGTATACCGGGTAGTGAAAGAATATGAGCAGATATTCAGCAAACACCCGTTAGACTTTGGGCAGATCAAAGGGGTAGAGCACACTATACCCACAGGTAACCATCAACCTATAAAAGAAAGGTATAGACCCTTACCACCAGCTCACTACCAAACCACCAAAGATATGCTCAGAGAAATGAAATCTGCAGGGGTGATAAGAGACAGTTGTAGCCCCTGGGCAGCACCTCTAGTGTTAGTTAAAAAGAAGGATGGGACCATGAGAATATGCGTAGATTACCGGCAGATTAACCACATTACACATAAGGACGCATACCCATTACCTAGGATTGAGGAGTCATTAGCTGCATTAAAATCTGCTAACTACTTTTCCACCCTTGATCTGACTAGTGGGTACTGGCAGGTTCCTGTGGCCAAGGCCGACAAGGAGAAGACAGCGTTTACTACGCCGATGGGCCTCTGTGAGTTTAATTGTATGCCGTTCGGACTCTGCAACGCACCCGGGACCTTCCAACGTCTGATGGAGAGCTGCCTAGGACACAAAAACTTTGAAACTGTCCTCCTGTACCTAGATGACGTCATAGTCTACTCGAAGACGTATGAGCAACATCTACAAGACCTGGCGGAAGTGTTCGAAGCTTTATCAAAGTATGGCATGAAAATCAAGCCATCCAAGTGTCACCTTCTCAAACCAAAGGTACAGTACCTGGGACATGTCGTGAGTTCAGAGGGAGTAGCACCGGATCCTGATAAAGTCACAGTGATAAGGGATTGGCCAAGACCTGCAAATGTAAAAGAAGTGAGGCAATTCCTGGGCCTGGTAGGCTATTACAGAAGATTTATCCGAGGATTCACGAAGCTAGCAGCTCCTCTGCAAGACATTCTGGTAGGACGGTCAAGGAAGACTTCAAACTGTAATTCCCTGGCATGGTGGGATGAAGAAAGAGAAAATTCCTTCAATCAGCTAAAAAGTGCGCTGACGGGAGAAGAGATCCTGGCATATCCTGATTACCATCAACCATTCATTCTTTACACGGATGCCAGCAACGTGGGACTGGGAGCAGTATTGTCGCAGAAGCAAGGAGGCAAAGAACGAGTTATTGCCTTTGCAAGCAGGAAGCCTACAGAACGAAATCCCGAGAACTACAGCTCCTTCAAGTTAGAGCTACTGGCAGTGGTCTGGGCTGTAACCGAACGCTTTAAACATTACTTGGCAGGTGCAGAATTCACCATCTACACGGATAACAACCCGTTGACTCACCTGGACTCAGCCAAATTAGGTGCTCTGGAGCAGCGATGGATAGCCCGGCTATCTAACTACAACTTTGTCATCAAATATCGGGCAGGCCGCAAGAATGGGAATGCAGATGCCTTATCCCGAATGCCGCACCTGAAAGACGTGGAAGAGGAACCGGAAGAGTTGGAAGAGATTGAACTACCGGCTTTTCATCGTTCAAAGGTAGAAGATTATCGACCCGGCATCTACCAAAAGAAACAGGAAATAAATCTTAACCCGTTAAGACACTACGAATGGGCCGAAGCTCAAGATACTGATCCAGCCGTGAAGCTAGTGAAAGAACTGCTTATGCAACAACATGCTCACCCTGGTCAGAATGCCCCAGCTGAAGCTATACAGCTATGGAAGGATAGAGGCAAGCTGTTCCTGCATCAAGGGAAGCTCTGTAGACGATTTACCAATCCCAAGACGCATGAACTGGTCTGGCAAATAATCGTGCCCAAGCGAGACACTCAAATGGTCTTAGAGGCTTATCATGACAACGCAGGTCATTTCGGATGGAAGACGTTAGAAGCAATCCTGAGGGACAGATTTTATTGGGCTGGCATGAGAAGATCCATTGAGCTATGGTGCAAAAGATGTGCCGCATGCAACCTCAGAAGGAAAGATCTACAGAAAGCTCCACTTCAGCCAATAGTAACCAAGCAGCCACTTGAGCTAGTCGCGTTAGACCACGTCAAGTTGTCACCAAGCCGGTCAGGCTATGTCTATGCCCTAACCATCGTGGACCATTACTCACGCTTCTTAGTGGTGGTACCAGTCAAAGACTTGACAGCGAAGACGGCAGCAAAAGCATTCCAGACGCATTTCTGTAGACCACCATCTGCTATAACACCAAGCACCCCAAATAGGTACACGTCCACTCACACTTTCATACTAACTTCACCAACATTGCGCAGATCAGAGCGTAGTACCCAAGGTCAGATACCAGCTAGGTACAAAGAATAAAATGCAGGATTAAATGTATAATGTAAATATGTTGTTTGAATATAAGTTGAATTCAATGGACAAATGTATATAGTTATTGCAACGTTAAACAAAAAGCCCAGTACCTACAGAGACTATCCTGTATGAACTTTGCAATCTCCTTATTTACTTATGGACCATATATACCACGGACTGGTTGTGGTAAGAACTCTCTTGTATATATATTCATCAGCCCGGAGGCAATAGACTAAACCTCTGGAAAGACTACTTTTTGACTTTCGAACTCTTTTCACATTTTAGTGATTTTTGTGCTTTTTCATTTAAGTCTATGTAAATATTAATTGTGTTTAATTGTTGTTTACTTGTTTTTCTACAGTCCCGGAGTACTATATTTAACTAAGGGGAATGTGGCACCCCATGGGTTAATGTGCCACAATAACATCACATGGGTTCTCTCCCCCACTACACACTGACAAACACTACCACCTCTGGGCAATAGAGGGAGCACCACGTGCTCCCTTATATACTCTTGCCCATGAGGAAGGAGCTCAGAACAGCTCAGGAGACCGTACAGCACGGTGTAGTGCTGTGAACAGCTCAGGAGAACTGAGAGCTTTTTGAGAGCAGAGTTAGCTCAGTGCAGACCTAGCAAGGGTCAGAGGGACAAGGAGAACTAAAGACAGAGGAACACATCTGGGAGCTGGAGTGACACCATCACTTGCCCCAGAAGTACACACAGAGAGACGGACACCGGATCCGGTACTGTGTCTGGCACCCACAGCACAGCGAATCCAGGAACAGCGGGATCTCTAGATACCCCCTAGTACCAGAGTGAAGCAACACGGAGGGGTCAGTGCAGCATAGAGGACCCAAGTTGCCTAGCCAAGTGGTACCAGCAGAATACAGAGAGAGACGTGAGGAATCCCAGCAGCTTAGCTCGAGGCAGCAGCTCAGGACACACACACAGTGCAGCACAAGGAAGCCAACGACACGGACAGGGTGTGGGGAGAGAGCTCAGCCCCCATTACAGACTCCGTGGACTATAGCCTGCAATAATATCAGCAGTAAAGCTTGGAAAACAACTTTGGAGTCTGTGTAGTGATTGCGACCTTTGCTCCAGATTCAGCACAGAGACAATTCCTCCCTACAGATCCAGCCTGTCAGCTCTGCAGCATCAGGAGAAGAAGTGCACCAGTATCAACTAAACGTGAGTGTGTGTCCTCCAACCCCTCTTCCACCATCTATAATCCCAATAGACTTTAACCCTTACTGCCCCGGGGGATACAGTTCTCCCCACTGGAACTATACCACCTCCGCTGCCATTCCATCACCCCCGGAGGTTCTGCAGCAGCCGCGGCCCATCACTGGCCGCACCAAGTGGGTGGCGTCACCCGTGACATATCCCTTGTAAATATTCCCCTTTTATTGTGCTCAGCCAGGGACACGGTCCGGACTAGGCCACCAGTGACATCCCCAGCAGCAGAACGGTCCGGCACCGAGTACCCCACGTCCCTTGGGGCTCCACATTAAGGTTTTCAGATTGAAAATTATCCTGAGTAAGCCATCTGGTTTTGGTTTAAAAAATAAAGTGCTGTAAAATCTGCTTCCTATTTATTGTTTCGGCACCCTGATAAATACCCCTTTTCCTTTTAGAACCTGATTTCCTTTCCTAGTGCCTTTTGGTTGCTTTTTGCCACCCGGGTCTTTATCATCCATTGAAGACATGCAGATAAAAAATGTAGCCGGAGTACTCTGGACAGTGTTTTTACTATCCAATCTGAGGTTGGCAGTAAAGCCCATTGATGAGCATATGACCAGTCTTCCCCCCACTTGCAGTCTGGCATCATTGCTGCTTGAAAGGGTCCTTCTATGGGGCTCTATTAAACATAAATCCCTTGTCCTTTCAATCCTTCCCCCATGGACGACCTTGCCCGGATCCATTTTTAGCTCTGCCTTGCCTACTTCGTTTTACTGAACTCTGTAAGGAACATTGAAATCTGGAAAAAGGTGGCAGTGGAAAAGTCTTTTTCTTGTCAGCTGATTTCTCAAAAAGGTCTTCTAGTGCCAAACCTAGTAAATAACTGCCTTCACACAGGACTGAAACAAAGAGAGAAGGGAGCGCACATGGGGTCTTATCTATGATGATAATTCAATGCCCCCCGATTAGTGTGACTCACCTTTTAGGGTTGTGTGAGTCACAACAAACTGCAAGAGCCTTGTTATCCTGGTCGCTGCAGACACCTGGTGAGGGAGAAATCTGTTTATGTAGAAAAAAGCCCAGGTTTAGATTCCGCGCAGACCACCAAGCAGGAAGGGTATGTTTGATGTCCGTTTATTGAGCCAACGCGTTTCACAGCAGGACCTGCTGCTTCCTCAGGGCAAAACTACACAGGACTGTATGGAGCTTGAGTTTGGATTGAAAATCCGATGCCCAGTTCTTAAGCCATAAAGGTGTGTGGCTTGAGTTGGACAGGGCTCATACATGCAGTGCAAACCTTATGCTGTCTAACAAGGCATCTGCCAAGAATCCGGCTGCTTTTTGTATAGTTGGTGACAGCTTACAGCAATTGTTCTCTCTTGCATTTGTGCTTGATTTGATTACTTAATTCTCCAAGCCATTTGATCATGGATCTTGTAATACAGGTGGCTGCAATCCCTGGTTTAAAAGACTATGTTGCCGATTTCCACGCTGCTATATAAAAGTGTCAGATTTTTTATCTAAGGGGTCTTTAAGTGAACCAAGGTCAAATGGAAGGATGACACGTTTAGATTTTTTTTCACTTACAGCCTCTATTTGAGGTGCCCTTTCCCATGTTTCACAGAGATCCTTGCTGAAAGGATATTTTCTCTTAAGTGCCTGATGCACTGTCATTCTCTTAACTGGCTTCTTCCACTTGTTGTTAATAAGTGTCAGCAAGTTATTATGGAGCGAGAATATCCGATGCTTCCTTTCCTCAAGGAACATGGCATCCTGTATCAAACAGTGTTCTTTAGAGGTTTCTACCCCCATAGTGGTTCTAACTAACTTCAACAATTTATTCCTGCCATTCAATGGAAAGTATGGGCGGCCATATTCTCCATCTGAGGAGTCTTAATTTGAGTCCTCAATACAGAATGCACTCACCCCATCCTTAGCCTCTTAGGTAATGCGCTACACTGGATTTTGGCTTCTTTGTATTGTCAATAGGCAATATGGGAGCTTTTGTGCTGCTGTGAGCATTCACCACTGCTGCCCATGGTCTGGCCCTTTAAGTATGATGCCTCAGTGGTGGTGTTCAGCATTGCTGAATGCAGCTTCCACTTATAAATGCTCAGCACACTGAGACCTCGGCCTGTGATTTAACATCCGGTTTCACACCTGAAGTTCTCCCAGCACTATATCCTGTTTCCCCAAAAATAAGACACTGTCTTATATAAATTTTTGCTCCCAAATATGCGCTACATCTTATTTTCAAGGGATGTCTTATTTTTCCTTGAAGAAGAATTCACATTTATTGTTGAACAAAAAAATGAACATTTATCATCCCCTTGCAGTCTCTAATACAGTATCCCATCATCCCCCTGCAGCCTTTAATATGCTATCCCCGTTATCTCCATCATCCCTCTGCCGCCCTCATCATCTCTTTGCAGCCCCCAATACAGTAACTCCATTATCCCCATCAGCCCCTTGCAGCTCCCATCATCCCCTTACAGTCCCCAATACGGTATCCCCATTATTCTCATGATCCCCTTGCAGCCCACAATACAAGATAAGATAAGATAAACTTTATTGATCCCAGAGGAAATTACAGTATTACAGCAGCAGAACAAAGATCAAGAACATTACACACTTTACAAAATAAGTCTATATGGACAGCAGATGCGGGTAGACTGGTACATGTACCTCACCTATACCCCCATACACTTAGAGCTTCACTTAGTCTTGGGATGCTTTACACTTATACATTTGTTAAACATCCCCACAGCTGTCGGAACAAACGATTTTCTGTATCTTTCCTATTTACACATTAGTTGGATTAGACGCTTGCTGAATGTGCTCTTCTGCTTCGCAAACAGTTCAGAGAGCAGGTGTGTATTGTTTCTCATTATAGCCTTGCATTTCTTATTAATTCTATCCTCTAATACCTCCTCGAAAGTCCTAAGTTGTAGACCCACCGCCGCACTAGCCTTCTTGATAAGTTTATTCACCTTATTAGCGTCAGCTGTGCGCACACTACTACCCCAGCATATTATTGCAGCAAAGATTGCACTCGCCACAATAGATTGGTAGAACATTTCAAGCATTTTGTTACACACATTAAACGACCTTAACTTCCTTAGGAAGTAAAGTCTACTCATCCCTTTCTTGCAAACCTTCTCCATATGGCACCTCCAATCAAGCTTGCTGTCCAGGTGAACCCCCAAATATTTAAAATTCTCCACCATCTCCACATCCTGAACATCAATAGTGATAGGTAAACAATCCTTCATGCACCTTCCATAACTCAACACCAACTCCCTGGTTTTCTTTACGTTGAGTTCTAAATGGTTAGCCTGGCACCAGTCAACAAAGTTCAAAACCACCCTTCTGTATTCCTCCTCCCCCCCGCCTCTCTCAATACCTCCGACTATCACTAAGTCATCAGAGTACTTCTGAAGGTGACAAAGGTCTGATTTATACTGAAAATCAGCTGTGTATAACGTAAAAAGGAATGGCGACAGCACCGTTCCCTGAGGGGCTCCAACACTGCTCCGAACACTATCCGATACGGCCGCCCCCAACCTTACGAACTGTGGCCTGTCCGACAGGTAATCAATGATCAAATTCACTAGTCCATCATCAACCGCCATTTTAACCAGCTTTTCACGTAATAATAGTGGCTGTAAGGTGTTGAATGCACTGGAGAAATCGAAGAACATGGCACGCACAGTGGTTCCATCATTGTCCAAAAAGGAATGTACTGTTTGTAGCAGATACGCTACAGCATCGTCCACCCCCAGACTCTGCTGATATGCAAACTGAAGGGGGTCCGTAAAAGCAGACATCCTCGGACACAAGTAGGCAAGTACAATTCTCTCCAAGGACTTCATCGCATGCGATGTTAAGGCCACCGGTCTATAGTCATTATGGGAGCTCGGAAAGGTAGTCTTGGGAACCGGCACCAGGCAAGAAGTCTTACATAGAACTGGTACTCTCTGTGATTGTAAGCTCCAGTTAAACAGGTGCTGGAAGACAGTGCACAACTGATTTGCACACACTCTGAGGACACGTGGACAGATACCATCAGGCCCTGCTGCTTTACCAATGACGAGCTTACTAAACTGTTCCCTCACATCATTTTCAGAGATCAAGAAAGTCTCTAACTTCCTCCCCCCAGTTGATATTGCTTGTCGCTCCCCGTCCCTCTCCCCTGTTGACATTGCACATTTATTGTTGAATCTGTTGAAAAACTCATTAATTTCATTAGCCATGATCAGCCCCCACCCCCTGATCTGACCTTGCCTTAAACCCAGTCAATAGCTTCATTCCAGCCCACACTTCTCTGGAGTTGTGTGACAATTTATTTTCCAATTTAATTCTGAATGCTTCACGGGCAAACTTAATTTTCCCCTTTAAGTCTCGCTGTACAATTTTCATTTCCTCCTTGTCCTTCCTTTAAAAAGCTTTTTTTTTCCTGTTTAGTAGATGTTTCAATTCTTTTGTAATCAAAGACTTATTGTTTGCATAACACCGAATCTCCTGAATAGGTACAATATTGTCAGTACAAAAGTTGATGTAATCAGTAACTCTCCCGGTAACCTCATTAACATCATCATTAGGTTCCGTGGCACATAACACCTCCCAGTCTGTGCAATCAAAGCAGTCTTGTAACCCCTTCTCTGCTGCCGGAGACCACTTCCTTATTTGTTTAATTGTCACTGGTTGTTTGCAGACAACTGGTTGATAGGCTGGAGACAATAGTATGAGGTTGTGGTCAGATTTCCCCAGGGGGGGCAATGCAGATGATGAGTAAGCATCCTTAACACTGGCATAGAGGAGATCCAATATATAATTGTCCCGTGTAGAACATTTGACATGTTGATAGAACTTTGGTAATGAGATCTTGGCTCGATTAAAATCCCCAGAAATGACAGTTAGAGAGTTAGGGTGTTTCATCTGAAGCCGGGCAATCACCCCAGACAGTACTTCCCCAGCTGCCTCTGGATTTGCAGATGGTGGTATATACGACACCACTGCAATAACAAGAGAGAATTCTCTAGGCAGATAGTAAGGCCTGAGGCCCACTGCTAATAGTTTAATGTTTGGGCAACAATGTCTCTCCTTAACTGTTACATGCCCCTGATTACACCATCTGTTGTTAATGTACAGTATCACACCTCCGCCCTTCTTCTTACCACACTTCACTCTGTCCCTGTCAGCCCGAACCATTTGAAACCCTGGTACCGATACACTTGAATCTGGGACGTCCTCATGCAACCAGGTTTCTGTAAAGCACATGAGACTGCATTCCCTGAACTCCTTCTGGGTCTTACTCAGAGCCAGCAGTTCATCCGACTTGTTACCAAGCGATCGTACATTACCCATGATGATGGATGGGACCGCAGGTTTAAACCTTCTCCTCCAGGACTTGATCTTCTTGCCTGCTCTGCAACCTCTGAAAGGTCTCCTCATTTCCCGTGGTACATGTGGTATTGCAACTGCTGGAGAAGACTTTGTCATGCGCAGTTCCAGAATACGGTATCACTATCATCCCCATTATCCCTATCATACCCTTGCAGCCCCCAATATGATATCTCCATCATCCCCTTGCAGCCTACAATATGGTATCCCCATCATCCCCTTACAGCCCCCAATGCGGTATCCCCATCATCCCCATGATCCCCTTGGAGCCCACAATACGGTATCCCTATCATCCTATCAACCCCTTGCAGCCCTCAGTACAGTATCCCCATCATCCCCGTCATACTCTTGCAGCCCCAAATATGATATTCCGATCATCCCATTGCAGCCCACAATATGGTATCACCATCATCCCCTTGCAGCACCCAATACAGTATCCATATGATCCCCATCATCCCCTTGCAACCCCCAATATGGTATCCCCATCATATATACACATACACACACACACCCCTTTTCTCACTGATCTGCCGCTTTCCCGATGTCTGCCACTGCATGCTTTCCGGCACTGTCCCGAGCTCCCTGCCTCAGATACCATAGATGTACGGAGCCCCTAGACAATGTATGGATGTATGACATATGAGACAGGGAGCTGGAAGCGGCGCCGGAATACATGCAGCTGCGGGCACCGGCACAGTGGCTGATACCAGAACAGTGACAGGGGGCTGGAGGATGAGTCAAAGCTGCCTGCCCCGGTCTTTTAAATGGCGGGCACGCTGCCCTACAAAAAATTGGTATGTCTTATTTACCAAGGGTGCCTTATATTCAGCAGCATGGCAAACACCCCTAGTACATATTATTTTTGGGGGTGTCGGCGGGACATGCCCCTCCTGGCCTAAACTTCCAGCATAGAGTGGCTGCCAGGGAACCTGCAACGGAGAGCACTATGGTGGAGCAGGCACTCCCCACCTGCACAGGCATCCTGCTTCTGACATTTTTAGCCTCCCATACTGCTAGGGTCACAGGCACATGCCACTGCACCTGTCTGTTGTCTCAATTCTTGAGACTTGGCTCCTGCCAGCAAGATATCTGAGGGAATTCCCTCAGGCAAGGACATCCATAGGCATCCATCTCTTAGGAACAGGAAACCACACTTAGTGGGGAGAGGTGCTGCCCCACTTTTTTATTTTTGTTGGTTTCCTGTTTCTGGTGGAGTATACACTCTTTCATGTTCTGTGCTGTCATGGTGTACAAAAATTTTTTTTATGGAGGCCACAATGAGTTCCAATATGCAAATAGCGCTCTTCCAATCTGATCCCTGCCATGTGCTCAAACTATAGTATACAAGCACATATGGGATACGACAACCTCTGTAAAAAACGCATGAAAAATTGTCTTATCCATTTCCTCCTATTATACCTCACGTAAGTAAAAAATTTGGTACTAAAACAGTATTTTAGTCTCCTTATGTCGGCAGACAGATTACTCTCCATGAGGAGAATAGCTAGTCCCACAGACCTTGTTTTAGCCTCTCATACAGCTGGATCAGAATTCCCACACACTGCACTGATGAGGGGCAGTCACCCCAAAACGCAGCATCTGCAGTTTGGGGTTCTGATCTGGCACAAATCCTAAGTCATATTAAAAGGCTTTTTAAAGAGTTGATTATGACTTTAAGGATTGCTACCCTTATTGGATGGCATTAGAGTGTTTCACTTCCTCACTGAAGTGACAATTTGCATATTTTAGTGATAAGAATTTAATTTTTTATTTTCACATCTAAATGCTATAGAGTTTTGTGAATCACTTGTAGGTCAAACATTTTCAGTACACTACTAGATGAACTCCATTAGGGGTCTACTTTCAAAAATGGGGTCATTTTGGGAGGTTAATATAAGACCAATACAAAAAGTACACTTTAATAATTATTGAAGAGTACTTTTTTTGATTGGTTTTCTATTCTGCAATTTAAGTATCAAGTAACCTATATTAAGAGGAATCAGTTTTTACTATGTAATCTGAAGACAGCATGGGCCTCAAAAAGAAATCTGGTCACGGTTTATAGCCCAAAGTCACAGCTAAACTACAAAGTGAGGGATAGAAGGAATAAGATTGAAAATAAATAAGTATATTCTCAGACATCAAACAGTCACATTGTCTATTGTGCAATCCAGGTACAGGATAGATGTAACTTGTACTTGTTTTGTTTAATCCCAAGACATCTGCAGCCTTTTTAACGGCATGTCAGTTTCCAATTCACAGCATTGCTTTCATGAGTAGAAATTTTAAAGTATTTCTGCTATTTTGCCATTTTAAGCCAAAATGACACATCTTACAAACATTCATGGTAGTAATGTTATTTCAATTTTAAAACACTTTACTTTCTGTAATCTGAGATAAGTGATTTGCTTAACTTATCAGCTAAGGTGGATACTGCAAGGCCAATATCCGGTTGGGTACAAGTCCGCGAGCATGAGCATCAATACAGCAGATTGGTGGGATATGCGGGACACAAACAAATAGAAGCAACTATAAAAGTGCAATAGGCTAAGGTCAGATTGCCGTTAATAGCTGATTTTAACGGCATGCACTTAATACTTGGAATGTTTTCCAGAAGCGCATAGCGTTAAAGCTCTTCGGGAGAACGCTGCCCTTGGTATCCCAATACTGGAAGCTAGAACCCTCAAGGAACTTATTTAGATGATGGTGAGCACTTTGAACTCCCAGGTGCTTTACAGAATTTTACAATGTTGAATAGAGATGAGGGATGTTCGATTAGAATTGTTTGCCAATTTCAAATTCTACCTGTTTTGGGCTATGTTCCAGTCATTTGACGAACGCGAACAATTTGCTAAAAATCTGGTAATTCGAGGTTATGTTCGATAACAGTTCATTGACCAAAAGTGTTACTGACTTTTCACAGTAATGCTTTTGTTCAACGTTATTATGAGTTTCAGTGGCTAGGAATACTGGGCAGGAGGGGGAGTTGGGGAGAGGTCTGTAGTCAAATAATGCAGACCTCCATTTTTTTTTTTACCTTACCGCACTCACTGCAGGCGGCATCTCGTCTGAGCTGATATGGCAGCATGTCTGACAGGCTGAATTCCGGGACCGCAGGCAGCATGGAGAAGAAGATCTTTGAGTAGGGGATACGGCTGCACAGCAGGTGAGTCGTCGGTGTTCTCTGTATAGATGTGTGTCCCTGCACAGCTCTGGTAATGGTGCATTGCACTGGGCTGGTGATGAATGATGCCCTGGCCTGGTACTGTTTCACTGGGCTGGTACTGTTTCACTGGGCTGGCACTGGTGCACTGAGCTGGTGCACTGGGTTGGTATTGGTGCACTAGGCTGGTACTGGTGCCCTGGCCTACTACTGGTGCACTGGGTTGGTATTGGTGCACTGGGCTGGTAAAGGTGCACTGGACTGGTACTGGTGTACTGGACTGCTACTGGTGCATTGGGCTGGTACTAGTGCTCTGGCCTGGTACTGTTTCACTGGGCTGGTACTGGTGCACTCTCAGTGTCTCCTGTGTGATATATATACAGCAGTCTCCTATGTGATATATATATATATATATATATATATATATATGATTTACAAAACTTATTATCACAGAGTTAATTTTGCTCCAGAACAATACTAACCTAGCTATATTTCTAAGTGATCTAGTGTTTCATGGGAACTATTAATGTGTGATTGGTGAGTACTTGGGCCAGAAGTGGAGTTTTTCTAATTGTGGGGGGCGGAGCTGTGGCCGAGATGGAGCTAGGGCTGAGGCAGAACTGGAGCTGAGTCTCACGGGGCCCCAAACATTTTCCAGTGAGGGGCTCTGAAATTACTAGTGGCAGCTGTAAAAAGCATTACTGAATTTTCACAGTAATGCTTTTGTTCAACTTTATTATGAGTTTCAGTGTCTAGGAATAGTGGGTGGGAGGGAAGTGTGGGGAGAGGTCTGTGGTCAAACAATGTAGATCTCCATTTTTTTTCCTTCCCGCACTTACTGTGGGTGGTCTGGTCTGTCAGCCTATCAGAACGCATAGAGCAAAGTGCACTTTTTGCACACAAGGGCTTGTGTCATTGGCTGGGTATGTCACATGTCCTTGCCATATAAGAACCGCCCATTTTCCCTCCCTGCCATTTTATCAGTATTAGAGCTGAGTTTCAGATGCTGCCGCTGCTGCTGTGTGCGCTACTAAGATAGATAGCGATTTCATTCCAAGTTAGATAGAGAGATATTATGTTTATGGACTACTTCCAAGAACAGCCCTTTTTAGGACATAAAAACACTGTGTTCCAGGCAGGTCTGTTCCAGTGGTGTGCAAGCATTTTTTATAGCATCTGGCCAAATCTAGCCAAGTAAATGCTTTTTGGCTAGTATCAGTGTGTGCCAGGCACTGGTGTAGCATTGTTGTGAAGAAAGCTACACCTCCTGTGTTTACTAGCTTTTTTTCACAGGTATCACCACACAGCGCAGAAAACACTTTTGTATTGCATCTGCCCAAACCTACATACCAAAACCTATTTGGGGTAGTACCACTGTGTGACTAGGTAGCTGTGGTCCAGTATTCTGTTGAAATCTACCACCACACAGCGCAGAAAACACTTTTGTATTACATCTGTCCAAACCTACTTACCAACCTACCTACCTGACTAGTTGTTATGGTATTAATCCACAAAACGGATAGTGGTTCCACCTGTGTGTGGTGGGGCATAACACTGATGGGAGAGTTTGCATGAGCTTTGAGGTTATCCGGCCCAGTAGACCTAAACAGCTCACTGACCTAACTGACTAGTTTTTATGGTAATACTCCATGAAACTGATAGTGGTCCCACCTGTGTGTGGCGGGGCATATCATTGATTGGAACGCTTGCAAGAGCTTTGAATTTATTGTGGCCCTCTAGGCCCAAACAGGTCTCTTACCTACCTCTACATTATTTCCTGTAGTACTCCACAAAACTAATGGTGGTCCCACCTGTGTGTGGCGCTGCATATCATTGATGGAACGCTTGCAAGAGCTTTGAATTTATGTGGCCCTCTAGGCCCAAACAGGTCTCTTACCTACCTCTACATTATTTCCTGTAGTACTCCACAAAACTAATGGTGGTCCCACCTGTGTGTGTGGCGAAGCATATCATTAATGGGAACACTTGCATGAGCTTTGACTTCATGTGGCCCTCTAGGTCCAAACAGGTCTCTGACCTACCTCTCTCTTATTTCCTGTAGTAATACACAAAACTGATAGTGGTCCCACCTGTGTGTGGCAGGGCATAACTTTGATGGGAGTGCTTGAACGTGCTTTGAGTTTATCCAGCCTACTAGGCCCAAACAGATCTCTGACCTCCCTATTATTTCCTGTAATATTCCACAAAACTGATGGTGGTCCCACCTCTGTGTGGCAGGGCATAACATTGATGGAAGTGCTTGCATGAGCTTCGAGGGGATCCGGCCCAGTAGGCTTATTCAGGTCACTGATCTACCTCTCTAGTTTTTATTGTAATACTCCTCAAAACGTATAGTTGCTGAGCAATGTTTAACCTTGAAATGCTAGGCGAGGTCCTGTTCCAGACCCTGTGCCATGCAGGCAGGCTGGGCCATTCAGCCATTTTTGGTCTGGGACAATTGATGCCATTTTGCTGTAGGTGTGACCCTTTGAAAAGAGTGAGGATTCTTGTTGTAGTCCCCTTGCCATGTTTTACATGATTTAAAAAGGGTGTGACATGCCCATATCTTTGTCTCATCCTCCTTTTACTCTTCCACCTCTTTTTACTTAATGTAGAAAACTAATGCCACTTTGCCTCTGACTATTTGTACTGTGTTTGGACAGTTGTCACTTTTTCTGGTGTTTGTTGTCCATTGTGAGTAGTTTGGCAGCTTTTGGAGACCTTTGAAGGTGTTCTCTATGTGTTTGCTGTAGCCTGCCATTGATTTCAATGGTGTTCACGGTGTTTGACGAACA
Organism: Allobates femoralis; assembly: GCA_033576535.1. Classification (NCBI taxonomy): domain Eukaryota; kingdom Metazoa; phylum Chordata; class Amphibia; order Anura; family Aromobatidae; genus Allobates; species Allobates femoralis. Next base: position 494,625,795 of record JARQOC010000001.1, on the reverse strand, counting down.
TTCGACGAACAAATCACTAATTTGACGAATCGAACCGAATTCGAGGTGGTGGCTCATCACTAATGCTTAACTGTGATAATTAATAAAATAAATTTTTCCCACAAAATTGTTGTTCGAGCAGCAAATGATATCATTTTTCAAGGTCATCAAGAGAAAATGGACCCCAAAACTTCAATATGACAAAGTCATTAATTTTCAGAGCCCTTTAGGAGCAAAAATAGTAGAAAACCCTTACAAGTGATCATATATTTGAACTTGCATAGCATTTTTCTGGTATGTGAATTTTATAATGTGGTAGCATATGTGAGTTGTGTAGAGTGCATTAGGTTGGCATATGTGAGTTGTATAGAATTCATCAGGCTGCCTCATGTAGGTTGTGTAGAGTACATCAAGTTGGCATATATGAGGTGTGTATAAATAAATTTAATAGTAAGCAAGTCAATCAGGGCACTTAGCGGGTCACGGTTGAATTCCCTTCCAGGAATGGCGATTTCCCACCGGGGGTGCACAGCCAAAGTACCAGCGATAGCAAATAAAAAAGGAGAAGGGCGGCACTCACCGGGTAAACGAGATGGTCTCTTTATTCCAAATATCGGAAACAAGCAGGGTGCAGGGAGGGGGCAAGAGGAGCCGCCGGACTACGGCACCGTTTCGCGACACGTGTCGCTTCTACGGGTCCAAGCACCGTAGAAGCGACACGTGTCGCGAAACGGTGCCGTAGTCCGGCGGCTCCTCTTGCCCCCTCCCTGCACCCTGCTTGTTTCAAGCCTCTTTATTCAAGAGACCATCTCGTTTACCCGGTGAGTGCCGCCCTTCTCCTTTTTTATTTTTTAAATAAATTTAATAGACCATGTGGATGTGTGGTAGACCTTGAAACATTCTTTTACACACAGGCCAGGTTTGTAGTAGCAGGTGTCGCATTGCCAAGTTATGTTTTTTCTTATCCAACTTTTGTGCAACAAATCACACTCAGTTTTTCCACTGACTCTCAGGGCAGAGGAGTATTTATGGGGTACCTGGGAGTCCATGTCTTCATAAATCTTAATTCTGTGGATTTTCCCTGAGATACTGTCGCACAACAAAGTACACTTTAATTCTGTACTGGACCCTCTTACTGGGCAGGTATTGCTGGAATTTAAATCTTTCATTGAAGTGGATTAGGCATTCATCCATGTAAATATTCTTTGGGGAAAGTATATCTTAGCAAATTTGTTGCTGAAGTGATAATGACAGTCTTAACTTTGAAAAGTTGGTCAAACTTGGGGTCATCTCAGGGTGGACACTTTGCATTATCATTGAAATGCAACCATTTGTGAATTGCCTCAAAGTGTTTCCAGGACATAGTCATGCAGAATAATGGAATGTTATATAAAACATCAACACTCTAATATTGCTGAACTTTTATTTCTTCACCGTTCGCATGTGAAGGGCCTCAACACATCATAATTTCCGCTGCATACTGTATGTTAGCAAATGGTGAAGCGCTGTTTTGGCAAGATATTGTTAGGCATAGAAAATTTTATGGACCACCATAAGATATAAAAAATCCTCAGAGAAAAAGACTTTGAAAAAGTACATTTCTTTGATGACCAGCAGTGTCAACTTGGATTCCTGATTTGGCCACAAAATCAGGATTCTGAGGCTCACACTTATGGTGGGTTTACACACACCAATCATTGTATCCAATCTCTGAACCAATCTCTGGTTGCAGTGAAATCATGGACACATAGTTCCATTTTGTGGCTGTGTACAACATGGAGCAATCTGTCCATGATTTCACTGCAACCAGAGATTGGTTCAGAGATTGGATACAATGATTGGTGTGTGTAAACCCACCATTATTTAGATGTGAGTTCCATAGGGGGTGATTAACAGTGAACAGCCAGTCACTAACAGGGCTCTGTCTCTGTGTGATGATTTGGTGTAACCATATATATATATATATATATATATATATATACATATATATATATAAGAAAAAAAGCAATAAAAGAAAAGTATCTAAAGAGAAAGGTATAAAAATAAAAAAAGGAGAACATTGACATTTGGTTGAATAAAACAAAGACTACCTGAATGGATGACAGTAAAAACAACCGTAATTCTATGCAGTAGATAAAACTGTAGTATACAGTAAGTACTAAAACACTTTTCCACTAAAAATCTGAAACTACATTCACTAAACAGGCAACATTGAAAAAAAAACTACTGAGCGCCCACAACTATCTGATGTAATTCTGATAGTAGTCAGTAAAAAAATATTGTAGCAGAAGGTGATTACAGGAAATCACGGTAGCCCCGCCCCTTTATGACGCAATCAGCCTCACAGCACTATAGCAGGCTGAGAGGGGGCGTGCATAAGGGAGGGGGCGAGCAGACATGATGAGCACCGCCCACACGTCCCAGCACACACAGGGAGACGCCCTCAAGTACCAGGCATGTAAGTGTCTAAAATCATTATCGCACTTCTACTGCAGCCACTTTGCACACAACAACAGTGCTGCTAATGGTTTACTAGGCTGCAGGGGCACATATTAACAATGTATGAGGGTCATCAGAGGTGGTTGGTTCCTATGCAGATTACCGCAACCGCGCCGCAACCGCGCCGCAAGTGCGGCACAAGTGCGGCACAAGTGCGGCACAAGTGCGGCAAGTGCGGCAGATGCGGTTTTTTAACCGCATCTACCGCGAACGCGGGTAGCCCGCTTTTAGCAACAAATTCCAGAACTAAACAGACCGCCAGGGAGGTTAAAGCTCATTTGCCATTTATCAGCCCAAGCTTCTAGTTTACATAAATCCTCCTGTAATATAAAATTGTCCTCCCCTGTATTGATTATCCTGTGGAGTTTAGTGTCATCTGCAAATATTGAGATTCTACTCTGTATGCCCCCTACAAGGTAATTAATAAATATATTAAAAAGAAGCGGGCCCCATACTGAACTCTGTGGTACCCCACTCTTAACTGTGACCCATTCTGAGTGTGTTCCATTAATGACCACCCTTTGTTTCCTATCACTGAGACAATTCTTAACCCACTTACACATATTTTCCCCTTTCCCCATTGCTCTCATTTTATGTATCAACCTTTTGTGTGGCACCGTATCAATAGCTTTTGAAAAGTCCATATACACCACATCCACTGCATTTCTTTGGTCCAGTCCAGAACTTATCTCTTCATAGAAGCTTATCAGGTTAGTTTGACAGGAACGGTCCCTCGTAAAACCATGTTGATATTGGGTCATGAAGTTATTTTTCTTCAGATACTCCAGTATAGCATTTCTTAGAAAACCCTCTAGGATTTTACACACAGTAGAGGTTAAGCTTACTGGCCTATAATTTTACCGTCGTCCTCGCTCCCGCACCTCCCTCCCCCTCCACTTGCTTCTCCGGAATGTCCTTTTGGAAACCGCAATAAATTATGAAGATCAGTTTGGTGAGTGCCACTGTCTTTGTTCTTTTTACTCATATTGTACAATCATTTTTTAGTTTTTTACTATTTATGTAGTTAAAGAATATTTTTTGATTTTTTTTACTTTCTCTGGCAATGAGTCTCTCTGTCTCAATCTTTGCTGCCTTGATTTGCTTTTAACAGATGTTATTTAATTTTCTGTATTTATTTAATGCCTCATCACTACCTACTTGCTTTAATTCCCTAAATGCTTTGTTTTTGTCACTTATTGCGCCCCTTACAGTCTTATTTAGCCATCATGCATATCTCAAGTTTATGCAAAAAATTGTGATGAAATTGTGCATGAAATTCATTAAAATGCTTTTGCCTCTTACTAAGTCAGAAACATCTGGCTCCACAATGCTCCGTCAACAAGACTGGTGTAAACAAGTCAGTTCAGCACTCCCCTTTTTTGATAAATGTATTTATCACAATGTAAGGAAAAAAGCAATATTCCTACAAGTAGCCATCTTGTTCAGATACCACCATACCTCACTCCCAGGAGAGGAAGCCTCTACCTTTTGCCCCGTGGGCTAGTCAAATCTCCCAGAATAGGTTAATTAACCTGAGGAAATTGTAATTTAGCCAGTTGAATAGAGCTCCGTAGGGAATAAGAGCTAGGTGACTGCTGAAGCCCAGAGGCAGTCAGGCAAAAGAATACCCCCTGTGTCTTGGCATTGAAATGTAGAAAACCAATTTCCCCTGCCTGCAAATTCAATAGAAGAGTCAATCACAGCCCAGACTCCCTGAATCATTGTTCCAAATTATGAATGCATTAACCCCTTAATGACGAATGACCCGTCATGGCTTTGAATTGTCACTGCATGTAAACACTCTTTTTGGCCAAAGAAATGCAGAAAATATCATTGTAAATTTTCCATAGCATGAAGTCCAATATGCCATGAAAAAAACAATCTTGGAATCACTGGGATACGTTGAAACGTTTCAGAGATATAATCTCATAAATTGACCCTGGTCAGAATACCAAAAATGAGGCTTGGTCCTTAATTGTTGGCAATATACAACCCACACTGTTGGAATTGTGGTGCCCAGCTGCACCCAGCTGTTTCAACCAGAGCTGGGGTGCGTGGGGTTCTCGGTCACCGGGGCTTCTGTGTGGGATGTCACGGGTGGTCGGTATCCCCGGTGCCGTGCCCTGGCGAACAATTATACCAGGTGTTGTTGGTAAACGGTGGGGGTGAAAGGGGGTTATTTACAGGGGAACGTGACGCCACCTGTAGAGTCCGGTAAGGTGGTACCGGCGCTGCCAGCCGGCCGCTGAGGTGATGGAGGGGGCAGCAGTGTGTGGTACAGCTCCCCACAGGTGGAGCTTTACCTCAGGGCAGCTATGATGGTGATGAGACGGTGAGGGAGGACAGTGATGGTAAATGGTGGTGCATTTCTTACCCCTCTGCTGTAGATGTTGATGATGTTAAGTCCTTTGAGCAGTCTTGGTCCGTTGCCATCTGTCCTGGGCCCCTCATAAAGATGGGGTACCCTCCACTCAGCTGAGCCGCCAGGCGTGACCACACTGTCTGCCTTCCCAAGCCGTCTGAGGTAAATTCCTAACTGTCACTCTAACTCTATCCTAAGCTCCGCCCACCACCTGTGGAACCTACCATAAAGTCAGTTTCCCCTACACTAAGTGGTGTGGTCCTAGGTGAGTGCTAAAAATAGACTCCATAAGCATTAAATCGTAACCTGGCAACTTACAAGTAAAAACACATTTTATATTCAAGTGTAATACCATTCTGTGGCGCATACCTGCAGGGGCGCCACACACCCCCTTGGTGAAACACACCCGTCCGCGGGTGTCAAACCAAACCTGGAATAAAATGCATTTTACATATAACATTGAACATTTAAAACAGATATCAACAATAAGATTGCTTCTTTTCTTCCCTATTAGGGAGGCGCACTGCTTATAACGTTACTTTAACTTTGACTATAATCTAGTCCATATTGGTCCAACTGGGACCAGGTAACAAGTTCCTTGATTAATGTCCATCAAATGCTGAAAAAGGAAAAAGAAACAGTGCAATACCGGGTTAACTCTTTACTGCTCAACTTACTGACCCGGATTGCAAACCTTCCCCGGGGGCCTGCGTGGCGTTCATAGGTGATCACATCACCACGATACAGGTCCCGTTTTGGATGGCCTTGGGGAACTGCAGATAGATGGACTCTCCTTTCTCCAACCGCTGCTGCTGATGCTGGTACCGCGACCCTCCATAGCTCGCGGGGCCCGGCCTCCTCCGTACCACCGGCTCCTCCTCCGTCAGCTCGGGCTCCTTCAGGAACTGGATGAAGTCCTCCGCCTCGGTGATATCCTCCTTTCCGGGCTCCACAAGGGGTGCATAAACCGGTCCCAGGGAATCAGCAGCTGGGACTGCCATTGCCTCACAGCCGGTTACAGGTAACAGGTCCGGAGCCTGACCAGGTATATTGAGTCCGCTCCCGGCCGCATCCTGCTTAGTTCTTATAGTCCATAACCGGTGTGGGCTGGCGCTCGACCCGCCCCCTTGGTTGATTGAGAGCAATGGGGGCGGGAGACTTTTTGGCGCCTCTTGAATGGCCTATGTTTGTTGAGGGGCCGAGGCACGCCCCTAGGCCAGCACATTGTTCTTTATGCACTTTTAAGCCCGCCCACCACGAAGTTACTGCGGGCAAGTCCTTCGGGCTTTTCCGGAGCCCGCCACTGCCTTCGTCACTCCTTGGCAGAGCGGAGGGGGCGGGGCTTATCTTCCCGCTCTTTCTCCTGCTGTGACGCAGTTTGAATTTCTGAGGCGATGTAATGGCGGCTCGGCACAGTTTTTATAATCCACACAGTTAGACAATAATAAAGTTCTTAAGGCACACTTCACCCGGTAGATACCAGGCTGGCTCATCCTGTTCGTGACGCCAATTTGTTTCGACCAGAGCTGGGGTGCGTGGGGTACTCGGTCACCGGGGCTTCTGTGTGGGATGTCACGGATGGTCGGTATCCCCGGTGCCGTGCCCTGGTGAACAACTATACCAGGTGTTGTTGGTAAACGGTGGGGTAAAAGGGGTTATTTACAGGGGGACGTGACGCCACCTGTAGGGTCTGGTAAGGTGGTACCAGCGCTGCCAGCCGGCCACTGAGGTGATGGAGGGGGCAGCAGTGTGTGGTACAGCTCCCCACAGGTGGAGCTTTACCTCAGGGCAGCTATGATGGTATATGAGACGGTGAGGGAGGACAGTGATGGTAAATGGTGGTGCATTTCTTACCCCTCTGCTGTAGATGTTGATGATGTTAAGTCCTTTGAGCAGTCTTGGTCCGTTGCCATCTGTCCTGGGCCCCCTCATAAAGATGGGGTACCCTCCACTCAGCTGAGCCGCCAGGCGTGACCACACTGTCTGCCTTCCCAAGCCGTCTGAGGTAAATTCCTAACTGTCACTCTAACTCTATCCTAAGCTCCGCCCACCACCTGTGGAACCTACCATAAAGTCAGTTTCCCCTACACTAAGTGGTGTGGTCCTAGGTGAGTGCTAAAAATAGACTCCATAAGCATTAAATCGTAACCTGGCAACTTACAAGTAAAAACACATTTTATATTCAAGTGTAATACCATTCTGTGGCGCATACCTGCAGGGCGCCACACAGCTATCTCTCCCAATTCTTTCGAGCACTCCTCTTTGAGCAGATACATAGAATGGAGAGTAGAAGCCAGCTAGAGAACCTGTGTTTGGTCTTCAATCGTAGTGCAGAGCCCACTGGGTCCAATGGTACCTAGGCCGTTCCATTCGGACCCCCTGGTAGAAAGTCGTGACCCATAATAACTTTTGGATATCTCATGTCCCCACTCAAGGGCTTGGCACCAGCTGCCTCTTGTGGTGTGATCAGCATTAGGTAACTGATCACGTGTCTGTAATTCTGTGTGTATCTCGTTTATCTTTTATTTGCATAACTGACTGTAATATTTATAATATCTTAATAATATATTTACTCATATTAATATCTAGTGTGCTGATAGGGCGATTAAAGAAACCTGTCACCCAGGGGCTGGCTGGCCCAGGTGGCAGGGGGGCAGACACCCCCCAGGCCAGTGGTCAAGCAGCAGGTTTGGGGCTGCCCAGCCATCTGTCATGTTGGTCTGGGAGGCCGCACTGCCCCTGAAGTTCACTGCTCATGGGCCATTCCTGTGTGCTTGCCCCCCAGGCCAAAATTTGCCAGCCAGCCCCTGCTGTCACCCCCCATACATGCTGATCTAATTACAGCACTGAATGCAGCATGTCTGCTGCATTCAGGCAAGGGGTCCCCCCATATCTCTAGCCCCCCTGTATCCCAAGATAATTGAATTTAAAAACTTACAATATGGAGCCAAAGAGGTGTGCTTTAGTGGCTGGAGCCACTTCTCTTCACAGGGCAATTTCACGCCCCCTGTATGTATTATCCTCCCTCCACCGCCTCCCTCCTGCCACTCATGGTCTCCCTCTCCTGCACCTGCAGTATGAGAAGCTGGATGCAGGCGCAGAGCGAGGGATCGTTTTTGGAGTGCTGGCCACCTGCCCCGCCTCCTGCAGTGACTTCACCGCCTTTCCCCGCGCTGCTCCGTGGATAAACCTTTGTGGATCTCTGATGAAGTGGTCTGAAGTACCACGAAACGCGTAAGAATTGGACATTAAAGGTATTGCTTTTAACATCTTGTGATTCCTTGGATTTCTTGGAGCCAACAGACAGACGGCAGTACACGAATTATCACCTTTCATGTAATGCTTTACTCGGTTACCCAAGAGATGGTGCAATTCTCCATTTCTGATTTGAAACTTAGTCCAGTAATAATTTATGCACACAATACAGCTTCTTCAGCTTTTAGAATTAAATAGTTACATGGATAAATGATCAGAACTTTAAATTGCATTGTCCACCTCATCATCTAGCTGACTCACACCAAATTGAAGCTATCACAAAACGATAATTAATCATTTGAATCATCAGCTCTATCCAAATGTAGGTGTTTCAAGAATATAAATTGCTTCAAAATACAATTAACCTAAATACTCAGTATTGATGTGTTATCCATAACACTTATTTAAAAATTAGAAAAAAAACATTAAAGAAATAATTTTAAAGATACATAATTTAAACATACAAACTTTGTTTGAACTTACTTTCTTTTTTTGGGGGAAGGAGTAAATGGATCCCTACATGAAGAATAAATGTTTGGTATTTTCCTAGATGTTGCTGTATTTTCTACATAAACAAATATTGAGTTGTCCTTAATTATTTTATCCCCCAAGGGACAAAACCAATTTTAGCCTTTAGCCTCTAGTGATTCTAAGATTGTACTTTATTTTATTGATACACTTAGGCCGATAAAACTTTGTGTTTATATGAAAATATTAGAAATTTTACAAAAATATAGAAATATCAGCAATTTTCAAACTTTAATTGCTTATACCCTGAAGTCAGATAGTCATATCACTTAAACTAGTATTGAACAATATTTCTTTATTTTATTATAATGTTAAGGGGTTATAATTTAGCAGTGACGATACGAGACTTAGAAATTGGAAAACCCCATAAAGAGGCACATTCCAAAATATGACTCTTCAACTTATTCAAAACTTCTTTCAGGATATTTGTTAACCTCCGAAGGTGCTTCCCAAAACTTAACAAACAGTAGAATGGAAAAAATAAATTAGATTTTCTTCCACTAAAATATTACTGTGAAATCAGATCTTTAATTTTCACATGCAGTAATAAGAGAAAATTGATCCCAGATCCAAAATGGCCGTGGACCCAGCAGATTGCATGCGAGGAACTCTCACACAGCAGAGATTCAATGCGCAGCATCCAAAGCTGTGAGTCATCCCAAATTGCTCCAGACTTTCTCCCACAGCATCTTGGAGCCTGATGGGAATGAATAAGAAGATCAAAAGGAAGATTGCAGGTAAGACCTCCTCCCCTTCATCCAAGCCTCATAGACTCACATAACTCTGGAACCTCAAGAACCTAAGCACCAGTCAAATAACGATTACAGGGAAAGAGGGAGGCATTGTTAGACCTCCCTGGCCCCTCCGGTCCCTTGGCGGGCAGCATGAGATCTGGAGCTTTGGGGACAACCGCGTGGACTATACTTCCTGGTTGAGCTGCTATATAAAGTCCTAAACACTAACAGCCCTAGGTTGTTTACCTATGAGAAAGGTCAGAAGACAAGGTGAGCTGGGACCTACAGTGGAGGGAGGCAAGGGAAAGACCCATAATCAGGTGCCTAAGGGAAACTGAGTATTCCTGTCACAGCATTACAGCTCGAGTACAGGGACAAGGGAAGTGTGCCAGGTACCAACACCATAGAAAGGCAAGATCAGAGGATACAACTGTGAAATAGACCTGAATATCTATAATTTATAAATATAATATCAGCAGCTGTAGTAGATCACATACCACCAGAATTGGATACTCAATGTCCCTGAACCCCCATTAGGGTACCTAACAAGGGGATCTGAATTTTGATAGCTTCCTAGATCTACTATTTGGACACCCCTCATAAGAACCCCTTCAGGCTCAGCAGAAAATAATGTGGCCCTCTCCTCCACACTCCAACTAGGGGGATATATTGAGAGTCAACTAGCATAACAGTCTGGTAATTCAAGATAAAATGGTGAAACAGGTATTAAATCACTGAGACCCCGGCCAGAACCGGTGACACCATAACCCAGCAGATATGGATACATTTTTGAAAAAGCAGGCTGTCATACTAACCAATCCTAAGTCTACTTGCCAATCTGAGCTTTGCACAGGAGAACCTCAGAATCAGATGCAGATAGCACCTCAAATACAGCAGTTATCCAGAGTTATCCAGGGGAAACCTGGGAGCAAGGTACTTTTTCAAATGAATATTGCTATAGTCTTAGAACAAATTGGGAAAGATCTCATGGATGTAAAGCAGAAACTGAATCAGATGGGCCATAGAATGGACTCTGAAGAAACAACACAGGCAGAAGTCATACAACAAGCCAATTTTCTATTAGGCTGCATGAAAGCCCAGGAGGATCATATTAATCAAATATACACCATATTAGAATACCACAAAAACAGAGAATGCTGTAAGAATGTGCTTGTAAAAGGCCTCCTAAAAATAGTTGCAGCAGACGCACTTAACCCTACTTTAAATGAGACCTTCCACAAAGTATTGCTGGAAAACAACCCACAAACACTAGAGATAGTGAAGGTCCACACAGCGCTTAAACCAAATCCGAAATTGGGGAACCCCCCATCAGATGTAATTTGCCATTTCTTGGACTTCCACTTCAAAGACTGGATCCGTAAAAGAACAAGAGATGCAGAGGGCATCGCCTATGAGGAAGCCACACTTCTTGTCTTCCAAGATTTGTCAACAGTAACTCTGAACAAGAGGCGGCTGCTCAAGCCATTTATTAGGGGTCCTTCAACAAAAGCAGTACAAATGGTTAAATCCGTTTAGCATCCTCATCCCGGCAAAAGATAAACAGACTAAGGCTAGGACTTTGGCTGATATCTGAGATGCTTGACATCACTCTGGTGCAGTACCCTGACCTGAAAGCTAACACATTCCACATGTCTTATGTGACCACTCTCACAGCCGACGCCATGGCATACTACTCTAACTCCTAAGTTGCAGAGAACAAGATGCAAAACAGCAAAGACCCCCCAGGATGAGGGGGATCCAAAGTGACAAGGACCAGTTAACCAATTGATAGATTATCAGATCTCAACAACTAGTTGCCCAAAATTACCTTATATTGCCTATTCAGCCATATAAGAGGCCCTCCTGCCTATAAGTGGATCCTTCTATTAGACGATAAAGGGGTATAGAGAGTAATGGTGACACATGACAACAGATTGGATCTCTTTGGCTAGATAGAGATTATATGATGTATTAATGACTCCTCTAAGTAAAGGAACTTAGTGAGACCTCTTATGCAGGAAGGTCACATAAATCACCTTATCATCTTCACGAGTGATGAGAGACACTTGATCAGACAGGGGGTTCTTACAAGGATGTTTCTAGATAGGACTATCATTTAGATGACCCCGGCATGCATTGCTTCACAAATAAATCACTATAAATCACTCAGCCGTATCCCTCTCCACTCACTCCCACTATATTTTAAGATTTTAAGGTATTATGTTGAAGTTAAATATCAGATAGTTCATACTGATACATTTCTTCCATTTTGACTGCTGAATGTTTGACAAGAATATTTTAACCTGATAGACTTTGCCTCAAAGAGACAAAATATACTTACTGTAATGTTGCTTACTAATGTTATGGTTTTTTTTTTCAGAATTCCTAACTTTACTTCTTCCCCCTTTCTACTCTTTGCTTCTTTTACTATCCTCTGGCTCTTGAGCGGTATCCTCAGAGGAAAAGAAAACAATACATTTTTAGAATACCATGAGTAAACACCATAAAGCATTCCGAGTCTCAACCTTTAATGCTCACGGTTTAAACTCACCCATCATTAAAGCGCAGACGCTAAATCGTTTCAGGTAAGAGAGATTTGATATATTATTATTGCAGGAAAAGCACTTTAGAGCAAAAAAGACTCCAACGTTTGAGAAAGCTCATCATGACAGATGGTTTCATGCCCCCACCCTGCAGAAAGGTACTAGAGGAGTATCTGTGGCTTTTGCTAAAGAGGTCCCCTTTCTCCTCAATGGCTTATTAGCAGACCCACAGGACCGATATATATTTATTAAAGGCTTATTAAACGTAAGCATGGTAACCATCTCTAACTTGTATGCTCCCAACAGGAAACAAATACGATGGCTAGTGTCCACCCTCAATAAACTGCATACTTTCCAAGAAGGCATAATACTGCGGGCGGAGATATTAACTTGGCGCTTGATCCATCTTTAGATTCAACATCAAAAAAGCCCTCCCTCTACGGGATCTTTCCCAAATTAAAGCAACACTGCACTTTCTTATTCTGATGGATGCATGGCATTACCTACATCCTTCTGACGGTGATTATACCTTCTTTTCACTCCCACATAAGTCTTATCAAAGGATAGATTATATATTCACATCTAGATCTCTTCTACCAACAATATGACGAGCAGAGATCCTACCCTCTTTGCACTCAGATCACTCTATTGTGTTGGTATATGTTGAATTTCAGAAAACCATACTCCACATTCCGATCATGGAGACTCAATGAATCCATTTTGCATTCAGAGGATACTAAAATGTGCATCCACAAGTCATTAGACAATTATTTTGTCACCAATACTAATTCAGAAATAGGTGCCCCAATTCTTTGGGAGGTGCATAAAGCTGTTATCTGAGGTGAAAAAATTGCAATAGCCTCATATCTTAACAAACTAAAAAGCTAACAATTCAACATCTGCTTAAGGATATACAGTTAGGGCCAGAAATATTTGGACAGTGACACAATTTTCGCGAGTTGGGCTCTGCATGCCACCACATTGGATTTGAAATGAAACCTCTACAACAGAATTCAAGTGCAGATTGTAACGTTTAATTTGAAGGGTTGAACAAAAATATCTCATAGAAAATGTAGGAATTGTACACATTTCTTTACAAACACTCCACATTTTAGGAGGTCAAAAGTAATTGGACAAATAAACATAACTTAAACAAAATATTTTTATTTTCAATATTTTGTTGCGAATCCTTTGGAGGCAATCGCTCACTGCCTTAAGTCTGAAACCCATGGACATCACCAAACGCTGGGTTTCCTCCTTCTTAATGCTTTGCCAGGCCTTTACAGCCGCAGCCTTCAGGTCTTGCTTGTTTGTGGGTCTTTCCGTCTTACGTCTGGATTTGAGCAAGTTAAATGCATGCTCAATTGGGTTAAGATCTGGTGATTGACTTGGCCATTGCAGAATGTTCCACTTTTTTGCACTCATGAACTCCTGGGTAGCTTTGGCTGTATGCTTGGGGTCATTGTCCATCTGTACTATGAAGCGCCGTCCAATCAACTTTGCAGCATTTGGCTGAATCTGGGCTGAAAGTATATCCCGGTACACTTCAGAATTCATCCGGCTATTCTTGTCTGCTGTTATGTCATCAATAAACACAAGTGACCAAGTGCCATTGAAAGCCATGCATGCCCATGCCATCACGTTGCCTCCACCATGTTTCACAGAGGATGTGGTGTGCCTTGGATCATGTGCCGTTCCCATTCTTCTCCAAACTTTTTTCTTCCCATCATTCTAGTACAGGTTGATCTTTGTCTCATCTGTCCATAGAATACTTTTCCAGAACTGAGCTGGCTTCTTGAGATGTTTTTCAGCAAATTTAACTCTGGCCTGTCTATTTTTGGAATTGATGAATGGTTTGCATCTAGATGTGAACCCTTTGTATTTACTGTCATGGAGTCTGTTGACTTAGAGATAGATACACCTACTTCACTGAGAGTGTTCTGGACTTCAGTTGATGTTGTGAACGGGTTCTTCTTCACCAAATAAAGTATGCGGCGATCATCCACCACTGTTGTCATCCGTGGACGCCCAGGCCTTTTAGAGTTCCCAAGCTCACCAGTCAATTCCTTTTTTCTCAGAATGTACCCAACTGTTGATTTTGCTACTCCAAGCATGTCTGCTATCTCTCTAATGGATTTTTTCTTTTTTTTCAGCCTCAGGATGTTCTGCTTCACCTCAATTGAGAGTTCCTTGTCTGGTCACAGCAACAGCTTCCAGATGCAAAACCACACACCTGGAATCCACCCCTGACCTTTTAACTACTTCATTGATTACAGGTTAACGAGGGAGACGCCTTCGGAGTTAATTGCAGCCCTTAGAGTCCATTGTCCAATTACTTTTGGTCCCTTGAAAAAGAGGAGGCTATGCATTACAGAGTTTTTACAAAAAACTTTGTCAAATGATTAGGAGGTAGTTTAGTTATTAAAGTGTATGAAAGATCTCTACCAACTTGAGGGATATTTAAAAAGGTGAAAACTTTATTAAATTTCTTTAAAATAGTGTGAAACCCATTACAAAAGGCAAACAATATATACAAATACAAATACAATTATTCTGAACCATGAAAGGATCATATCATATCAAGGACAATGCATAGAATGTTGCATTACTGTTATGTTTGATTCTTTTCTCAGACACTTTTGGCTTTTCTTACAAGATAAAAATAAAAAATACATTTATGGTATTCTTATATAGTGGTCAGTTGATGTCTCATTGACCCCTATAGGTAATAAACAATGGGGTATTTTTTATCTCGATAGTGCAGAGTCAAACAGATTTTATTATACAGTATAGTCCAACTTAACTCAACAAAGACTGGAGAGAAGTTGACGTCCTTGTGCCTTTCAGGATAGGTCCAGATATGTGAACATTAAAATAAGGATTATTACTCCAGGCTTGACGCGTTTCGCCTCTATATTTTGGAAGAGGCTCATCAGAAGAAAAAGGAGCTGGCATACACAGTCTGCCTAGGGAGTATAGGGATCAAAAGTAATACAAATCAATACTAATACAAAAGGAAAACAAAGATGGCGGAGAAAGTATATACTCCAAATTTTACACATAAATCAAAAAAATGTATGTACATAGATTTTCACTTTGAGACCAAAGAAACTAACACCCGAAAATATTGACCAATACCTGTCACTGGAGTCTCGAGGGTAAAGTTATAGATTATGGACCTCACGAGAAACGTTCTCAATCGAAACACTGGGATTTGGATGCTATAGAGAGCCAATGTATAGAAGAATTAAAATATCAGCAAGACAGAGATGGAACCACTTATCAATCCTTTATTTTATCAATCTATCTCACCCTGTTGTTTTTGTCCCAGGTGACTACGTACTCCAGACCAGGATATTATATCCCAAGTGATAAACTACAAGAAAGTATTCATAATTAAGAAGTCTATCATTTGGTGTTTATATATCTAAAAATATATTTATATAAATATGGGTAGTGTGGAGATGGTATAAAGAATCTTACTGGGAAAATAGAAGCATCCTGACAACATAAAGGCAGATAGTCATCATCATCAGGTTAGGAGCTGGCTTTCATAACTAAAAAAATATATATAGTTTAGGCCATACAGATGATAAGATATAACCCATTGTTCATATAAGGATATCTATAATAACTCAATAGTAAGATTATCCATGTGCTGCTAGATATTTCAAAAGAATGGGCTTACTAACATTTATTTAGCAATGATTCCATCTATCAGTAAAAAATGCAGCAGATGTCAAATGCTCAGAAAAAAAGCACACTCACCCATTATATCCAGTGCAAACAGAGTCCTGGCTGGAGTCAAAGTGTGCTAGATTTTCTCCCTCTATATACCCTGTGTGTGTGATCATCTCTGTCAGCTGTGCGATTAACTCATTAGGGTATAAGTGTGCTGTTAAAAGACAGGAAGTGTTCTAATGCTGTATGGTTTATCTGATAGGTCAGAGGCCCTGTCCATCATCCCAGTTACTATACAGAGCTAAATACACATTATAAATCAGGGCTAGTGGCCTATAGGAGGAAGTAAAGTTTTTATACTTATTGTATTTGGCAAAAAGGGTATGGAGATAGAGAATTGAGAAAATAAAACAATAATTAAGAGTGGAAAGCATAACTGTAATATGATGGCTTCATATAGTTTAATAGGTAAAGTCAAATTGGGGCGAATTTCTCTGGTCTCATTACATCTTAAAGTATTGAACATGTATTATCGGATATATAATATAAATACAGACATAATAATATATGTGACGATAAAAAGAAATAATGTGGAACATAAATAATGTATATGTATATGTGCTCCAATTAGCACAGTATGATGTCTACTTTAACAGTAGGTTACATCGTAAATGGGTGGTAGATATTTATCTGCAAAATTCCCAAAGCAGAAGAACAGAAGATGGCAGTGAGACATACATGATTATATATAAATGTATATCCAGGTCAAATCAAAGGAAACAACTAAAATTCAACTGTTCATTCATGCCCAAGGGGCTACACTGTTGAAATGGTAGATCCATCTTGCTTCTTTTTGAAGCAAGGTTCTATCAGAGTCACCCCTCCGTAATGATGGTTTTTGTACATCCAAGACACGAAATTTTAAAACTTTCGAGTTCCCATTATGGTACTCGTGTACATGTTTCGATACGGGGGTATCTCTTTTGTGTTTTATGTCTCCGATATGCTCTCCCAGACGTCTCCTAAATTCCCTACTAGTTTTTCCTATGTAGTCATGAGGGCATGGACAGGTAATTACATAAATTACGCCCTCTGTACTACAGTTTGCAAAGAAATTTAGGGAGTATGTGACTCCTGTCGCTGAGCATTTAATCTCCTTACATGGGGCGACCCATGGACACGATTTGCAGTGTCCACATTTGTATGTGCCAGTTGTTCTGTATTTGTCAAGCCATGTACCTGATGGTTTTTCGGTTTGATAATGGCTATGGACCAAGCGGTCACCAAGTGATCGTCCCTTGCGAAACGTAATGTTTGGATATGGGGAGACATATCCTTTTAGATCAGGATCTACCAAGAGAATATCCCAGTGTTTCCTTAACAAGTCCTGGATTTCCCTGTTTGCTGCGTCATAAGTCCCTATGATTCTAGTTACCGTGTCAGTCTGATCTTTTTTGTTGTTAGTGGTCAATAAAGAATCTCTAGTTCTCGACATGGCATTCTGGTAAGCTGAAGAGAGAACAGAACGGGGGTATCCTCTCTCTAGAAAACGTCCCCGTAATTTTTGAGCTTCCTTTTGGAATTCATTGTTATCGGAGCAATTTCTCCGGATTCTGAGGTATTGGCCTTTTGGGATGCCTCTCTTTAAAGGAGCAGGATGTGAACTTTTCCAATGGAGCAAGTTATTTGTGGCAGTCGGTTTTCTATAGGCAGTTGTAACAATATGACCAGTGTCACTTCTTGTTAACAGTACATCCAAAAAGGATAACCTATCCTTATGGATTTCATAGGTGAAAAATAATCCTAGACTGTTGTTGTTCAAACATCTCAAGAAAGAGTCAAAATGGGCGATAGTGCCTGTCCATAAGACAAGCACATCGTCCACATAACGTCCCCAAAATGCGATGTTTATGGTCCACTCCTGCATTGATTCCGTAAAAACGCAGGTATCCTCCCACCAGCCCAGGGCCAAATTTGCGTACGACGGGGCGGCTGAACTCCCCATCGCAACGCCCCTGAGCTGGTGGAAGAATTTACCTGAAAATAAAAATAATTATGCGTCAGGACGAATCGCAGAAGATCCAATACAAAGTGATTATGATCTTGAAAATGGACGCCGCGAGCTCTCAGGTAATGTTTCACTGCTCTAATCCCTAACTCATGATGAATTGAGCTATACAGGGATTCCACATCAATAGATGCAAAGAAAGTCTCCTCCTCAAGAACAATCCCATCGAGTTTTGCGATCAAATCGCCTGTATCCCTAATATATGAAGGCAGGGCTGTGACAAAGGGTCTCATTATTCTGTCCAAATAGATTCCCACATTTTGTGTGACAGAGTTTATGCCTGATACAATCGGCCTACCCTTCAAGGGAGACAGCCCTTTATGTATCTTAGGGAGGGCATAGAATGTTGGTATCATAGGTTTTTTCTGATGCATAAACTCCATCTCATTTTTAGAGATAAGACGTGCCTCAAGGCCTCTTACAAGAATGTCATATAGTTCATTTGAAAAGAGGTCCGTGGGATCGCTTTGTAATGTTCCATAAAACGATTTATCTTTCAAAATATTTAGACACATGGTGGAATATGTATGATGTTCCATTATAACTAAATTCCCACCTTTATCAGAGGCCTTGATCACGATTTTGTCGATCTTGGTTAGATCCGACAAAATCTTGAATTCCTGGGGGCTCAAATTGGGACGTTCATGTCTCTTTTTTTAGCTAGTTTTTTGAGATCATCATTGACAAGTTTTAAGAAAATGTCTATGGTATCCAGATTTCCTCTGGGGGGTAATTTTTTACTTTTCTGTTTCAGAGTGGTAAATGGACCCTTGCCCAAAAATCCCTTTGTTTCAGCTTCCAAATCATTAAGATCCAGTAGGACAGCTCGTTCCTCGTCATTAATATTTTGCCTATCTAACTCTTCTTTATCGGCGTTATGGAAGAATTTTTTCCATTTTAGCTTTCTCCCAAAAAGGGCTATGTCTTTCGTCCATCTGAAATCATCAAATTTCTCAGTAGGTACATACCCTAACCCTTTCCTCAAGATCATCATTTGTTCTTCAGTAATTTCAAGAGAAGACAAATTGATGATATGATTATCTACCTGTTGGGAGGGTTGGGATCTCCTGTTGCTCTTTGGGATCTCAGATCGTATGAGATCCCCCGTTGGTCTAAAAAAGAGGGTACAGGCAAAGAAGGTAATGGTGACGACAAGGGTGTAGGGCAAGGTAATTGACCAGGGATTTTTGGAGTTTCCCATCTTTTTTTACCTCTCTTTTTCTTATTCTTTTTTGGAGGATTTTTGGGGGGTACTGGAGCACATGGGTCCTCTGGATCGGATGGTTCCCAATCCGAAGATTTATTTCCAGAAGGACCCTTCAAGAATAAATAAGCTTTATTATCCCTGAATTCCGCTAGATCCTTGATGAATTTATTATGTTTCCTGGTTTTTATCGAAGTTTGCAAACGTTCAATTGAACTTTGCAAAATGCCTTCCCTCTTAGAAAATTCTGGATCTGTCTTATAAGAGAGGGCGTATTTTATATATTCATCAAGGGCTTTTGTTGTCTTGTCTAGTGTGAATTTTTCTTCATTCAGAAGAAGATTCATAAATCTAATGGACGAAGCGCGTGACTCCTTTTCCCACAGTTCCAATAAATTTTGGCTTTTTGATCTATCTGCCGGTATGATAGGGATGCGCAATCCCTTCGGGATAATACCCTGCTGTATATACTTAGTTAGGGACTGTACCTCCCACCATGACTTTATATTTTCTTTATAACAACTATACAAGTCATTGAACACTTTCTTAATATCAGTAACCTTATCGTTATTGACGCTTGACTGATCAGAGAAAGCATCATCTGCCTCACTCTGCCAACGACTGGTATCTAAGGGTGCAGATAGGAAACCAGCCATTTAAATTTTCATTAGCATCTATTTTTACAAAAAACTTTGTCAAATGATT
The DNA here is from genome assembly GCA_033576535.1 of Allobates femoralis. NCBI lineage: Eukaryota > Metazoa > Chordata > Amphibia > Anura > Aromobatidae > Allobates > Allobates femoralis. The sequence continues at coordinate 494,606,237 of JARQOC010000001.1, read as the reverse complement.
AGGAGGTAGTTTAGTTATTAAAGTGTATGAAAGATCTCTACCAACTTGAGGGATATTTAAAAAGGTGAAAACTTTATTAAATTTCTTTAAAATAGTGTGAAACCCATTACAAAAGGCAAACAATATATACAAATACAAATACAATTATTCTGAACCATGAAAGGATCATATCATATCAAGGACAATGCATAGAATGTTGCATTACTGTTATGTTTGATTCTTTTCTCAGACACTTTTGGCTTTTCTTACAAGATAAAAATAAAAAATACATTTATGGTATTCTTATATAGTGGTCAGTTGATGTCTCATTGACCCCTATAGGTAATAAACAATGGGGTATTTTTTATCTCGATAGTGCAGAGTCAAACAGATTTTATTATACAGTATAGTCCAACTTAACTCAACAAAGACTGGAGAGAAGTTGACGTCCTTGTGCCTTTCAGGATAGGTCCAGATATGTGAACATTAAAATAAGGATTATTACTCCAGGCTTGACGCGTTTCGCCTCTATATTTTGGAAGAGGCTCATCAGAAGAAAAAGGAGCTGGCATACACAGTCTGCCTAGGGAGTATAGGGATCAAAAGGAATACAAATCGCCCCAATTTGACTTTACCTATTAAACTATATGAAGCCATCATATTACAGTTATGCTTTCCACTCTTAATTATTGTTTTATTTTCTCAATTCTCTATCTCCATACCCTTTTTGCCAAATACAATAAGTATAAAAACTTTACTTCCTCCTATAGGCCACTAGCCCCTGATTTATAATGTGTATTTAGCTCTGTATAGTAACTGGGATGATGGACAGGGCCTCTGACCTATCAGATAAACCATACAGCATTAGAACACTTCCTGTCTTTTAACAGCACACTTATACCCTAATGAGTTAATCGCACAGCTGACAGAGATGATCACACACACAGGGTATATAGAGGGAGAAAATCTAGCACACTTTGACTCCAGCCAGGACTCTGTTTGCACTGGATATAATGGGTGAGTGTGCTTTTTTTCTGAGCATTTGACATCTGCTGCATTTTTTACTGATAGATGGAATCATTGCTAAATAAATGTTAGTAAGCCCATTCTTTTGAAATATCTAGCAGCACATGGATAATCTTACTATTGAGTTATTATAGATATCCTTATATGAACAATGGGTTATATCTTATCATCTGTATGGCCTAAACTATATATATTTTTTTAGTTATGAAAGCCAGCTCCTAACCTGATGATGATGACTATCTGCCTTTATGTTGTCAGGATGCTTCTATTTTCCCAGTAAGATTCTTTATACCATCTCCACACTACCCATATTTATATAAATATATTTTTAGATATATAAACACCAAATGATAGACTTCTTAATTATGAATACTTTCTTGTAGTTTATCACTTGGGATATAATATCCTGGTCTGGAGTACGTAGTCACCTGGGACAAAAACAACAGGGTGAGATAGATTGATAAAATAAAGGATTGATAAGTGGTTCCATCTCTGTCTTGCTGATATTTTAATTCTTCTATACATTGGCTCTCTATAGCATCCAAATCCCAGTGTTTCGATTGAGAACGTTTCTCGTGAGGTCCATAATCTATAACTTTACCCTCGAGACTCCAGTGACAGGTATTGGTCAATATTTTCGGGTGTTAGTTTCTTTGGTCTCAAAGTGAAAATCTATGTACATACATTTTTTTGATTTATGTGTAAAATTTGGAGTATATACTTTCTCCGCCATCTTTGTTTTCCTTTTGTATTAGTATTGATTTGTATTCCTTTTGATCCCTATACTCCCTAGGCAGACAGTGTATGCCAGCTCCTTTTTCTTCTGATGAGCCTCTTCCAAAATATAGAGGCGAAACGCGTCAAGCCTGGAGTAATAATCCTTATTTTAATGTTCACATATCTGGACCTATCCTGAAAGGCACAAGGACGTCAACTTCTCTCCAGTCTTTGTTGAGTTAAGTTGGACTATACTGTATAATAAAATCTGTTTGACTCTGCACTATCGAGATAAAAAATACCCCATTGTTTATTACCTATAGGGGTCAATGAGACATCAACTGACCACTATATAAGAATACCATAAATGTATTTTTTATTTTTATCTTGTAAGAAAAGCCAAAAGTGTCTGAGAAAAGAATCAAACATAACAGTAATGCAACATTCTATGCATTGTCCTTGATATGATATGATCCTTTCATGGTTCAGAATAATTGTATTTGTATTTGTATATATTGTTTGCCTTTTGTAATGGGTTTCACACTATTTTAAAGAAATTTAATAAAGTTTTCACCTTTTTAAATATCCCTCAAGTTGGTAGAGATCTTTCATACACTATGCATTACAGAGCTATAATTCCTAAACCCTTTCTCCGATTTCAATGTGGAAACTCTCATATTGCAGCTGGGAGTGAGCACTTTCAGCCCATATTATATATATAATTGTATTTCTGAACATGTTTTTTTAAACAGCTAAAATAACAAAACTTGTGTCACTGTCCAAATATTTCTGGCCCTAACTGTAGCTGATTTAGAGACACAACACAAAAAAATGGCAACAAAGATTCTTCAACATCTAACTATCGAATATCAAAAATTAAAAGATTTTCTTAATAAGCAGTCAGCTAAATATTACAGTATTTTTTGCTTTATAACAAGCACCTGACTATAAGACACCCCCCAAATTTGGTGAAGGAAAAGAGAAAAAAAATAATTTTTAATGTTAAATGGGGTCCGACTTACAATGCCAGTGTATGTCTTAAAAATCACATATGTGTCCCTCATCCTGGGATACAGCCCCCATATCCTGCATAAAGCCCCCTTGGGCTAGCACATTAGCCCCCTTGAGCTGGCCCATTAGCTCCCTTGGCTGGCACACTATCCCTCTTTGGGCTAGCACATTAGCCCCTTTGTACTGGAACATTAGCCCGCTTGGGCTGGCACATTAGCCCCCTTGTACTGGCACATTAGCCCCCTTGTACTGGCACATTAGCCCCATTGGGCTGGCACATTAGCCCCCTTGTACTGGCACATTAGCCCCCTTATGCTGGTACATTAGCCTTCTTGTGCTTGCACATTAGCCCCCTTGGGCTGGCACATTAGCCCCCTTAGACTGACACATTAGCCCCCTTGTGCTGGTTATGGACCCCCCAACTTGCTATATTCCCCTCGGTGTGGATGTGGCCCACCATCACGCTATTTTTTCCCCTGCCAGTGCGCACACATTAAAATAACAACCGCTGTTATTTACCCTCCGTTGCTCCGTGCTCCCAGCTCCTTGGTCTCTTCCTGTGTCTGTGCTGGCTTCCGATCATGTGACTGGGGAAGAGACTGAGGAGCTGGGAGCATGTAGTAACCAATGGAGGTTAAGTAACAGCAGTTGCTTTTTTAATGTGTGGCCGTCGGTAGGGGGGCATATAGTGTGATGGGGGGCTACATCAGCACAGGGGGTATATAGCATAATGGGCATGGCCATATCCAGCACTGGGGAGCATATAGCGTGATGGGGGGTCCATATGCAGCACAGTGGGGGGTTATGGCAAGCACATATCATATGTGTCGCTCTCCCTGGCTTCTCTCCAACAATAAAACGTTACTGGATACAATGGCAAAAATTATTTCATCTTGTTGGATCCCTTTTTTATTGTGGATGGTCAAGAAGAACTTGCTTAAAAGTTTAATTCTCCCCCAATACACTTACCGCTTCCATATGCTGCTTATATACATACATATTTCCTTTCTAGCCAAAACTAACTCTCTCCTTTTTAATTATACTGTATATGGGACGGTCGCAAGCCATGGATCAACTCATGTAATCTTTCCTTTCCTAAAAATAGGGAGGGAATGGGTGTGCCTAATATTCATAAATACTTTCAAGCTGCTATTCTCACCTGGACAGTTGACTGGGCATGAAAACCGACAGAGAAGCTTTGGATACCAATTGAGGAACATTTGGCACCCACCCCTTTACAAATATTACTTTTCTCACATATAAAGGGGACTGAACAGGGGGCTCCTTGAAATGAACACACCCAAGCTACCATAACCATATAATTACTTTGCTCCTCTCTTATCACCAATAATGCAAATTACAGATTTAGTAGGTCTTCTGTCATCAACACAGAAATTAAGGAACTCTGAAGAAGCACAAAGTATGCCTATTATGCTAGATCAGATATTCTTGAATGGGACCCTTAGATCCTTTCATGACATCAAGAAAATGCACTCATTGACCAATCTCTCTTTTCTCCAGTATTGGAGGTTAAGAGATTTAATATATCTACACAAACAGTGGCGGACCTATGGCCCCGGGGGCCCTGGTGCAGCTGTATTGAGAAGCGGGGGGGGGGGGTGCTGACGGCTGTCGGCGAGGACCGGGGGGGGGTAGGTTTTGCGCTTCCATCCTTCGGCTCTACTACCTGCCCTGTGATGTGCAGCCGTATTGAGAAACGGGGGTTGGTTGGGGGGTGCTGGCGACTCTCTTACCTGCCCTGCGATGCTGAGCGGCTGTGTGCATTACTGGGTGCCGGGATCCTGGGCAGAGGAGAGGAGAGGCGGGATCAGGCGCGGGAAGCAGGAAGCTTCCCTTGCCTGACCCTCCTCTGACATCAGGTTACGGGGGTCAGCTGGGGGCAAACGAGTGGAAGTATTCTGCTACAATAAAATAATAATAAAAAGCAAGTGCTAGTGAAAAACTGTATAAAAGACAGGGTAGTTTTTGCAAAAAAGTACGTAAGCCGTTCTACCTCTTCAAGGTAACCCATATCAGAACGGTCCTATCTAAACTGAATTAAAACCTGATTCTGTATAATATCCTGTATAATATACCTCATGGATATTATTTTATTATAGCAGAGTACTTCCACACGTTTGTTTATACTGTTTTTTGTGTGGTTTAGATATTGGGTGAGTGAACGTAGTCTTACACACCCGTTCACATTGTGCCCTGGCTCAGGTGCAGTTTTCTCATTATTCAGTCTTTTAGCAAAACTGGGAGGGCCCCACTCCCCTCCCATTCTGAGCCAGGCACATAACCAGTCTGCTACACTGTGTCCATATTGGACTCTGGCCTTGACTTCACCCTGCATCTATGAGGTATATTATACAGGATCAGGTTTTAAATCAGTTTAGATAGGACTGTTCTGATATGGGTTACATTGAAGAGGTAGAACGACTTACATACTTTTTTGCAAAAACGTATTAACTAAGTACCCTGTTTTTGTACAGTTTTTCACTAGCACTTGCTTTTTATTATTATTTTATTATAGCAGAGTACTTCCACACGTTTGTTTATACTGTTTTTTCTGTGGTCTAGATATTGGGTGAGTGAACGTAGTCTTACACACCCGTTCACATTGTGCCCTGGCTCAGGTGCAGTTTTCTCAAAGCCAAATGTATGTAAAATAAAAAAGAATCACATACTTACCTCTCCGACCCCTTTTCCCGGTGTCTGGTGCCGAGGCCAGGCGATGTGTAGTGCTGCCAGGACCTGCCGTGATGTCAGGGGGCATTCCCGGTGCTGATTGGCCGCTCGCAGTCATGTGATACATATCTCATGTCCACGAGCGGCCAATCAGCTCTGGGAATGCCCCCTCTGACATCACAGCAGGCCCTTGCAGGACACACATCACCTGTCTTCAGCACCAGACACCGGGAAAAGGCGTCGGAAAGGTAAGTATGTGATTCTTTTTTATTTTACATACATTTGGCTTTGTTTAATTTAGATTTCGCAGTGTATATTAATACACTGCGAAATCTAATGGGGGCTGGGGCAGACATGTCACAGTGGGATGGAGGAAGCAGGATTCTTCCTCCACTCTGTGACATCATCTGCACTTTCTGGGGTAAAGAAAGCGCAGTGTGTGAAAGCCACAGCATATTTTGTTGCGCTTTTTTGCCTCCTCCTTTTACTCGTCCAGCTCTTTGCTTTTCGCATTTTTAGGCTACGTTCACACATTTGCGTATTTTGTTGCGCTTTTTTGCGCCGCCAAAAAACGCAACAAAAAGTGCGCGCAAAAAAGCACAACAAAATACGCAAATGTGTGAACGTAGCCTAAAAATGCGAAAAGCAAAGAGCAGGACGAGTAAAAGGAGGAGGAGACACAGATTTAGGCATGTCATGCCCTCTAGAATCATGTAAAACACAGCAAGGGGACTCCAACAAGAGTCTCAATTTTTTCCAAAAATTTGGGCACAGACACCACTTAAGTGGCATCAATTGCCCCACAGTTGCAAACTTAAAATGGTTACTTTCATGAAGCACATTCAAAAATCCACAAGCCTTTAGTCTCCCCAGGATGACACAGGGGTAGAAAAGTCCTTGCAAATCCATGACTTGTTCATCTTGATGAACGTTAGTCTGTCCACATTGTCACTGGACAGACGCATGCGCTTATCTGTCAGCATACCACCAGCAGTGCTGATGACACGTTCAGAGAGAATGCTGGCTTCGGGACATGATAAGATCTCCAAGGCGTGAGTTGTGAGCTCAGACCACTTTTCCAGACTAGAAGCCCAAAATGAGCAAGGCTCCAGTCATGGCATCGATGTTAACTTGGAGATACTTCTGTGAGACCACTGGTGGTTTGTGGAAAAGCAGATCTAAGATTCTGTAACAGCTTCTGCTGATACTCCTGCATGCATGCGTCCCTTTCTTTGGCAGGAATTATTTTGCCAAATTTTGTCTTGTACCAGGGATCTAGTTGGCATTACTTCGAATTCTGACAATCCGAGAGTCATGTTGCAGGTAGTGCAGCAAAAAGGCGCTCATGTGTCTTGCGCATCCAGGAGGACCAAGTCCTTGTGTTCGTGGCAGCGAGGTGAGAATCATGCTTTCTTCCTCTGCCCTCTACCCCCAAACTCACACAACAGAAATGTGATCAAGGTCTCCCTCATCTGCTGAGTCTTCCATGCCCATTGCCAGTTTGTCCTGCACTTCTTCCTCGGCTCCTGCACCTTCCTCAACAGTTTGGCTGCTACCATACGCCCTTGTTAATCTCTCTCCCCCACCCTTCCATGCCTCCACATGCCTTTCATTTTTGATGAAAAATGTGTGTGACCGCAATTGGGTTCACCGCATCTGGATCTGGATGCGGTGAACGCAATTCAAGTTTTAACTGTGACCCTAGTCTAAGTTTGCATCACACCTTTTTTCCGTTCATTAATATTAGGTGTCTTACAATATGTTATATATTGGACTACCAATAGTATGGATCAGTCGCACAGTATCCAAAAAACCCAAAACAAAAGAAAATTTACGACTAATGATTCAAATTATTTGCAAAAGTAGAACATTATATTAGGATCAGATAAGGTGCATATGTGCTCAGTTACAAATCGAATACTTGTGCATAGAAATATCAGGTGAGACACTTTAAGTTGTACAAGTAGTTCACAGTAGTCCCTCTGCAATATCACATATAATCAAATTTCTATGGCACTCCAAAAAACCATGGAATTGTTAACACTATGTCGACTGTGGATCTTTCACAAAACACATATATTACAAGTGCAGTCAATACTATTGATCATATAGAATAATTGGTATACAGTGTTATATAATCTCCACATAAGGTATATCCAACACTGTTTATTTATATCTATATCATGTATTGTGTAAAACACACCTCTGTCTATAACATGATATTACCATGTATTGATAATCAAATCTGTATATGACTGATCACTTTATGTATTGGCCCACAATAAACTCCTGGTTTCATTCAGCTGGTAGTCATATTGGTCATATATGTGATTTAATGTATGGTACCTCAATGAGGGACTTAATCTTATAGGACTTTATGTCTATGCAGTTTTTAATGAAATGTGTATACACAATGTGATACACCTTCCTTGATTTAGTTGTCCATTTGCAGATCTATGCTCCATATATCCCTATGGACATTACACTGTGTTCCAAATTATTATGCAAATGTTCTTTTTTTTCTGATTTTCTTAAATGGTCAGTGCAAATGACAATCAGTGTAATAAAAGTCACCACCCGTTAGAGTATACATCAAATTTTATTGAAGAAACCTCCCAATGATAGCAGAATAATCTTCAAAATTAAAAAAAGCTCTAAATGCACTGTTTCAAATTATTAGGCACAGTAGAGTTTCTAAACATTTGATATGTTTGAAAGAACTGAAAATGCTCATTTGTTGAATTTGCAGCATTAACAGGTCACATTCACTGAAATAAAAAGCTAGTTAACTCCAAAACATCCTAACAGGCCAAGATACATGTTAACATAGGAACCCTACTTTGATATCACCTTCACAATTCTAGCATCCATTGATATTGTGAGTTTCTGGAGAGTTTCTGCTTGTATTTCTTTGCATGATGTCAGAATAGCCTCCCAGAGCTGCTAATTTGATGTGAACTGCCTCGCACCCTCATAGATCTTTTGCCTGATTAAGATTGCCTAAGGTTCTCTATAGGGTTGAGGTCAGGGGAAGATGGTGGCCACACCATGAGTTTAGCTCCTTTTATGCCCATAACAGCCAATGGCACAGAGGTATTCTTTGTAGCATGAGATGGTACATTGACATGCATGAGGATGATTTTGCTCCTAAAGGCATTGTGTTGCTTTTTGTACCATGGAAGAAAGTTCTCAGTTGGAAACTCTATATACCTTGCAGAGGTCATTTTCACATCTTCAGCAACCTTAAAGATGCCTACCGGCTGTTTCCCAATGATTCCAGCCCAAAACATGACTCCTCCACCTTCTTGCTGACGTCGTAGCCTTGTTGGGACATGGAGGCATCCACCAACCATCCACTACTCTATTCATCTGGACCATCCAGGGTTGCTCGGCACTCATCAGTAAACAAGACTGTTTGAAAATTAGTCTTCATGTATATCTGTACCCACTGCAACTGTTTCTGCTTGTGAGCACTGTTTAGGGGTGGCCGAATAGTAGGTTTATGCACCACAGCAAGCCTTTGAAGGATCCTACACCTTGAGGTTCGAGGGACTCCAGAGGCACCAGCAGCTTCAAATATCTGTTTGTTGGTTTGCAAGGCCTTTTTAGCAGCTGCTCTCTTAATCCGATGAATTTGCCTGGCAGAAACCTTCCTCATTCTGCCTTTATCTGCACAAACATATCTGTGCTCAGAATCAGCCACAAATCTCTTCACAATACGATGATCACGCTTAAGTTTTCGTGCAATATAGTGATGGGTGAGTCCTAAATTACTCGGAATCGCTTGACTCTAGCGAGTCCGAGCCCGGGACTCGCTACTCGTTGCGAGTCTAGCGAGTCCAATGTTAATGAATGGGGAAGCGAGTAATAGCGAGTAGTGTGCGATTTACAAATCGCAGATGTGTCTCGGAAGCTTCAGCCTGAAGCAATCCTAGTTTTGTCAGAGACTCTGACAAAACTAGGATTGGCATTGACTTGCATTGGACTCGTTTACTGTGCAAGTAATCGCTGGGAAACTCACACAGTAAGGATTCAGGCTGTCTGCTCTATACAGGCTGCCGCAGCTCCAGGGTCCTAGAGCCCGCCTGCTCTTCCTGTGTGTAGCAGAGCTGAGATTGTTCTCAGTCTGCTCATCCCTGTGCATAGACATCTATATCTATGCACAGGGATGAGCAGAGAGGACATCGCGTTTTGGACTACGTCGGACGGAAGAGGATTTTTTTAATTAAAGATGGAGTCCCTAATGGCTTTTTTTTTTATTTCTAATAAAAAATTTTCTCTGTGTTGTGTTTTTTTTAAAACAATTTAATAGAAATTCATGGCGGTCATGTCTAATATTGGCGTGACCGCCATAAATTTCGGGCTTAGGGCCAGGTGATAATACAAAGCTGGCCCTAACCTCTTTATTACCCAGCGTGCCACCGCCACCAGGGCCGCTGGAAGAGCGGGGTTCAGCGCCAGAAGAAGGCGCTTCAATGAACGCGCCATCTTCTGGGGCGGCTGCGGGCTGCAATTTGCAGCGGGGTGTGCCCAGAAAGCTTGGGCCTCCCTGCACTGCGGATTCCAGCCCCCAGCTGCTTAGTTGTACCTGGCTAGACATAGAAATTGCACGGAGCCCCACGCATTATTTTTTTATTATTTCATGAAATTCATGAAATAATAAAAAAAAAAGGGCTCCCCTATATTCTTGTGTCTGGCCAGGTGCAAATAGGCACCTGGGGGTTGGGGGCAGCCCGTCGCTGCCTGCTGGATCCGGCTGGTTCCAGAAATACGGCGAAGCCCATGTAATTTTTCTCTGAAAAATCAATAAAACAATCCTAAAAAAGGGACTGAATCTTTATTAACCCCTCGCCCATGGTCCAGGGGTTAATAAAGATGCAGTCCCTTTTATTTACATTGTTTTATGGATTTGTCAGAAAAAAATTTCACGTGGGCTTCGCCGTATTTCTGGAACCAGCCGGATCCAGCAGGCAGCGACGGGCTGCCCCCAACCCCCAGGTGCCTATTTATACCTGGCCGGACACAAGAATATAGGGGAGCCCTTTTTTTTAATTAATTCATGAATTTCATGAAATAATAAAAAAAAAATGCGTGTGGCTCCGCGCAATTTCTATGTCTAGCCAGGTACAGCTAAGCAGCTGGGGGCTGGAATCCGCAGCGCAGGGATGCCCAAGCTTTCTGGGCACACCCCACTGCAAATTGCAGCCCGCAGCCACCCCAGAAGATGGCGCATTCATTGAAGCGCCATCCTCTGGCGCTGAACCCCGCTCTTCCAGCGGCCCTGGTGTCGGTGGCACGCTGGGTAATAAAGGGGTTAATACCAGCTTTGTTATACAAGCTGTTTAAAGCCCGAGATTCTTAATGTCAGGCCACGTTTGACCCGGCCACTAAGAATCTCCAATAAAGGGTTAAAAACAACATAGAGAAACTTTTTATTAGAAATTTAAAAAAAAAGCCATTAGGGACTCCATGTTTAATTAAAAAAATCCTCTTCCGTCCGACGTAGTCCAAAACGCGATGTCCTCTCTGCTACATCCCTGTGCATAGATATAGATGTCTATGCACAGGGAATGAGCAGTCTGAGAACAATCTCAGCTCTGCTACATCATCTCTGTGAGCAGGCGGGCTCTAGGACCCTGGAGCTGCGGCAGCCTGCACAGAGCAGACAGCTGGACTAGGCTCGCAAAGTAACAGCAGTTACTTTGCGAGTTTCCCTGTGATTACTCACACAGTAATGAGACCAATGCAAGTCAATGGCAATCCTAGTTTTGTCAGAGTCTCTGACAAAACAAGGATTGATATTGATTTGCATTGGACTCGTTGCTGTGCGAGTAATCTCTAGGAAACTCGCAGAGTACCGAGTCCTGCGAGTCCCTTACTACTTGCCGAGTAACGAGTCCTAGCGAGTAGATTCGCCCATCCCTAGTGCAATATCAAATGTTTTCATCCCTTGTCCAAGGCATTGTACTATTTGTTGCTTTTCGGCAGCAGAGACATCCTTTTTCTTTCCCATGTTACTTGAAAACTGTGACCTCGTAACAGCCTCGGACTGCTCTGGCGGGTAACCGGGTAAAAGTCATGGGAGGCCCTCAGGTCTAGAGGCCCCGCCCACTTAGCCCCACCTCTCATTACCTCCCTGCTGAACAGAGCGGGCCAAGCGGCAGGGCCAGGGTTAGCACCTGGCTCTCCCAGGCAAGTGCCGGGCCCGGGGCCCAGTCTGCATAGAGAGAGCCAGGGTCACACTTGCTTTGTGACCCTAGCCTGATGCCAGTATTGTCTGCTGCAGTGCATAGCGTTTAATGCTGTGCGCTGCCAGACAACGGAGCCCATAGAAACCCGATGTTTACATAGCCAACCAGTGGTTGGCAAGGTAAACTGCGGGTTTCTATGGGCTCCAGGCAGCACATAGCATTAAAACGCTATGCGTTTCAGCAGACAATACTGGCATCAGGCTAGGGTCACAAAGCAAGTGTAACTCTGGCCCTCAGGGGCCCCTGAGCACTGCCCCTAAAGCTCACCCTCAGGGGGCCCCTGAGCACTGCCCCCCACAGACAGCCTGTCGCCCTGTCCTGACCTGAAGTGAGATCACTGCAGTCTGCAGCCCTCTATTTCCTGTATCTCCGCACACAGGAAATAGAGCAGCTGAAGGCAGCTCACACTACATGATAGGAGAGTCTTAGAGATCACCGGCTGCAGCCTTAAGGTTAGAAGGGAGGCAGCTCTTAGGGACCCCTGAGGGTCCCCCTGGTGTGGGTGCAGTGCTCAGGGGCCACCCAGAGTGGGGGCAGCACTCAGGGCCCCCAGGGGTGTTGGGGGATGCGCTCAGGGGCCCCCAGGTGTTGGGGGATGCGCTCAGTGGCCCCCAGGTGTTGGGAGATGCGCTCAGAGGCCCCCAGATGTTGGGGATGCACTCAGGGGCCCCCAGGTGTTGGGGGATGTGCTCAGGGGCCCCCAGGTGTTGGGGGATGTGCTCAGGGGCCCCCAGGTGTTGTGGGATGTGCTCAGGGGCCCCCAGGTGTTGGGGGATGTGCTCAGGGGCCCCCAGGTGTTGGGGGATGTGCTCAGGGGCCCCCAGGTGTTGGGGCATGCACTCAGGGGCCCCCTGGTGTGGGGGATGCACTCAGGGGCCACCCCGGTGTGGGGGATGCACTCAAGGGCCTCCTGGTGTGGGGGCAGTGCTCAGGGGCCCCCCCGGTGTGGGGGCAGCACTCAGGGGCCCCACCGCTGCGGAGGCCACGCTCAGGGACCACCCCGGTGTGGGGGCAGCACTCAGGGGACCCACGGTGTTTGGGGGGGTTGAGTGCTCAGGGGCCCCCTGGTGTTGAGGAAGCACTTGGGGCCCCCGGTGTGGAGGAAGCACTTGGGGCCCCCCGTTGAGGGGGCAGCACTCAGGGGCCCCCGAGGGTGAGGTGTGGGGCAGCGCAGGGCCCCCGAGGGTGCGGTGTGGGGCAGCACTCGGGGCCCTGTCAGGGGCAAATTACACTAGCGGGGGAGACAGGTACAGGGAGGAGACATAGCGTACAGGGGAAGGGACAGGCACAGGGGGAAGACAGGTGCGCAGGGGGACACAGCGCACAGGAAAGAGAAAGGCAAAGGGGGAGACAAGTGTAGGGGAGAGACACAGTGCACAGGGAGGGGAACAAGCACAGGTAAGAGACAGGCTCAAGGGAGAGACAGCGCACAGGGGAGAGAGACTGCACATAGAGATGAGAGACAGCATGAAAGGGAATACATTCGCAAGGGATATATTTATATATACATATATATAGATTGCGGACTAATAATATATATAATATATATATATATATATATATATATATATATATAATACATACATGATGCAGCAGTATGTACTAAAGGGGGCCCACTGAGACTCTTTGGCCCGGGGCCCGCAGAAACCTGGGGCCGGCCCAGCCCTCAGCAGCAATATGTCTCCACCAGCAACAGCATAAAGTGTGCCCCCCAGCAGCAGCAATATGTGTGCCCCCCCAGCAGCAGCAAAATGTGTGCCCCCCAGCAGCAATGTGTGTGCCACCCCCAACAGCATAAGCAATATGTGTGCCCCCCCAACAGCAGCAGTGTGCCCCCCAGCAGCAATATGTGTGCCCCCCCAACAGCATAAGCAAAATGTGTGCCCCCCAGCAGCAGCAAAATGTGTGCCCCCCAGCAGCAATATGTGTGCCCCCCAGCAGCAATTTGTGTGCCCCCCAGCAGCAATATGTGTGCCCCCCAACAGCATAAGCAATATGTGTGCCCCCCCAACAGCATAAGCAATATGTGTGCCCCCCAGCAGCAATATGTGTGCCCCCCAACAGCATAAGCAATATGTGTGCCCCCAAGCAGCAGCAATCAGTGTGCCCCCCAGCAGCAATATGTGTGTGCCCCCCAACAGTAACAGTGTGTTTGTGCTCCCCCACCCCCAGCAGTAGCAGTATGTCTGTGACCCCCCCATAGCAGCAGCGTGTTTTTGCCCCCCATAGCCTGGTGCCGGAGACCAGGGGAGCTCAAATGTTTAGGCACACAGGGGCTCTTCATACGCAACATGGTGTCCGCTAACAATTGGAGCTAAATTCAATTCAACTTGTTAGCGGACACCATGTTGTGTATGGAGTGCTCCTGTGTGCCACCAGCATAAGGGCAACTGGAATAGTTGGGGTACAGCACCTGAAAATGGCGGTGGGTTGCAATTTGCAGCGTGAGGGGGCCACAACATTTGGGTCTCTCCATGATGAGGATTGCAGCCCCCCAACTGCCAAGTTGTACCTGGCTGGCAACCAAAAATACGTCAAAGCTCCATGTCATTGTATTGGTAGAATTAAAAAAAATGATGTGGGGCTTCGCCATATTTTTGGTCCAGCCAGGTATAACTTGGCAGCTACGGACTGCCACCAACCCCGAGCTGCATCATTGTACCTGGCTGGCAACCAAAAATACAGCGAAGCCCATTTTTATTTTTTTTCTAGGACTAATTCTAGAATAAAAAATGGTGTGGTGATCCGCCATATTTTTGGTCCAGCCAGGTACAACTTGGCAGCTACGGATTGCCACCAACCTCCAGCTGTCTCGTTGTACCTGGCTGGCAACCAAAAATACAGCAAAGACTTTTTTTTTCTAGAATTCTAGAAAAGAATGACGTGGGGCTCTGCCATATTTTTGGTCCAGCCAGATACAACTAGGCAGCTGGGGACTGGAATCCGCAGCATGGAGAGGCCCAAGCGTTCTGGGCCTCCCATGCTGCGAATTGCAGCCCGTAGCCGCCCCAGAAAATGGCGTATTCATTGAAGTGCCATTTTCTGGTGCTGTACCCAGACTCTTCCAGTTGCCTTTGTGCCGGTGGCAAACTGGGTAATAAAGGGGTTAATGCCAGCTTTTTTATTGGCAGCTGGCACTAAGCCCGAGATTCATAATGTCGGGCCAATGTTAGACCCAGCCATTAGGAATCTCTAGTAAATAGTCAAAAAAATACACCAGAGAAAAATCTTTTTATTTGAAAAAAAAAACACAAACGAAATTCGGACTCCATCTTTATTATAAAGATCCGACGTAGTCCACAACAAAGGTCCCATGACGCTCGATCGCCTCTGCTCAATCCAGAGACTGCAGCAAGGGATCAAGTGTCCTCTTCCTACAGTCTCTGGGGTCAGAGTTATGGTGCACTGTATGGCAATGATCTGTCATACAGTGCACCATGACTATGATCTCAGAAACTACAACAAGAGGACGCTTGATCCCTTGTTGCACCCATCCATCCACCCATGCACCCATCATCCATGCACGCTGACATCCACGCATGCACACATCCACGCACGCACATCCACGCATGCACACATCCACGCACTTCCACGCACGCACACATCCACGCACGCTGACATCCATGCACACATACATCCACGGATGCACATCCACGCACGCATCCACGCACGGTGAAATCTACACATGGTGACATCCACACATGCACGCACACATCCACGCACGCTGACATCCACGCATGCACACATCCATGGACGCACATCCACATATGCATCCACGCACGGTGACATCCACACACAGTGACATCCACATGCTGTGACATCCACACACGCACACATCCACGCACGCACATCCACGAACAAACACATCCACGCACACACACATCCACGCACGCATCCACACACAGTGACATCCACACACGGTGACATCCACACACGCACGCACGTCCACGCACGCACATCCACGCACACATACATCCACACACTACCACGCCACTTGCATCCACGCACGCTGACATCCACGGTCATCCACGCACGGTGACATCCACACACAGTGACATCCACGCACACATGCACGCATGCTGACATCCACGCGCGCTGATATCCATGCACGCTGACATCCACACACGCACACCTCCACTCATGCACATCCACACACTTCCACACACGCACACATCCACGCACGCACATCCACGCACACTGACATCCACGCACGCACACATCTACGGATGCACATCCACGCATGCTGACATCCACGCACGCTGACATCCACGCACGCTGACATCCACACGCGGTGACATCCACACACGCACACATCCACGCACGTTGACATCCACGCACGCCGACATCCACGCACGCACACATCCACGCATGCACACATCCACGCACATCCACGCACGCATCCACGCACTTCCACGCACGCACAACATCCACGCACGCTGACATCCATGCACACATCCACGCATGAACACATCCACGCACGCACATCCACGCAGTTCCACGCACACACACATCCACGCACATCCACATCCACGCACATCCACGCACGCACATCCACGCACGCATCCACGCACGCACACATCCACGGACGCTGACATCCATGCACGGTGACATCCACGCACGCACATCCATGCACGGTGACATCCACGCACGCTGACATCCACATCAACGCACGCTGACATCCATGCATGCACCATCCATCCACCCACCTATCCATCCACCCATCCATTCCTATTTACCCACCGATGAGGAGGATGGGCCACACCGGATCTGCAGAGGAGACTGTCGGGCGGGTGCACCGGCGAATGCAGCACGCCAGAGGCTAGAGTAGGTGAGCGGGGCACGGAGTGGGGGTTTGAGCAGGGAAGGGAGGGGGTTTGAGCAGGGGGGGTTTGAGCAGAGGGAGCGGGGGTTGAGCAGGCTGACCGGCGCGTGCACCGGTGGTGCAGCCCGCCGGCAGATAGATAAGGATAGGGGGGGTGGATAGATGGCAGGGACGGGGGTGGGTGGAAAGCGGAAGCCGGACACAGGGGCGGCTGGAGGGATGTGGGACAGGACACAGGGGGAACTGTGGAGGAGGGGATGGGAGCGCACAAGGATGACCGGCGGGTGCAGCCCGCCGGCAAATAGATATTAGTGATGGGTGAATCCTAAATTACTCGGAATCGCTTGACTCTAGCGAGTCCGAGCACAGGACTCGCTACTCATTGCGAGTCTAGCGAGTCCAATGTTAATGAATGGGGAAGCGAGTAATAGCGAGTAGTGTGAGATTTACAAATCGCAGATGTGTCTCGGAAGCTTCAGCCTGAAGCAATCCTAGTTTTGCCATTTATTTGCATTGGACTCGTTTACTTTGCAAGTAATCGCTGGGAAACTCGCACAGATAAGATCCTGTGTGCTCTGTGTGCTGGCTGCCGCAGCTCCAGGGTCCTAGAGCCCGCCTGCTGCCTGATGTAGCAGAGCTGAGATTGTTCTCAGTCTGCTCATTCCCTGTGCATAGACATCTATATCTATGCACAGGGATGAGCAGAGAGGACATCGCGTTTTGGACTGCGTCGGACGGAAGAGGATTTTTTTAATTAAAGATGGAGTCCCTAATGGCTTTTTTTCTATTTCTAATAAAAAATTTTCTCTGTGTTGTGTTTTTTTTAAAACAATTTAATAGAAATTCATGGCGGTCATGTCTACCATTGGCGTGACCGCCATAAATTTCGGGCTTAGGGCCAGCTGATAATACAAAGCTGGCCCTAACCTTTTTATTACCCAGCGTGCCACCGCCACCAGGGCCGCTGGAAGAGCGGGGTTCAGCGCCAGAGGATGGCGCTTCAATGAACGCGCCATCTTCTGGGGCGGCTGCGGGCTGCAATTTGCAGCGGGGGGTGCCCAGAAAGCTTGGGCATCCCTGCGCTGCGGATTCCAGCTCCCAGCTGCTTAGCTGTACCTGGCTAGACATAGAAATTGCGCGGTGCCCCACGCATTTTTTTTAAAATTATTTCATGAAATTCTGAGATTCTGACTCTGACTCTGAGACTCTGACTCTGAGACTCTGATTCTGAGACTCAGACTCTGAGACTCAGACTCTGAGACTCTGACTCTGAGACTCTGACTCTGAGGGTGAGACTCTGGCTCTGAGGGTGAGACTCTGACTCTGAGACTCTGACTCTGACTCTGAGACTCTGAGACTCTGAGACTCTCACTCTGAGACTCTGACTCTGAGACTCTGATTCTGAGACTCTGACTCTGAGACTCTGACTCTGACTCTGAGACTCTGACTCTGAGACTCTGAGACTCTGACTCTGAGACTCTGACTCTGACTCTGAGACTCTGACTCTGACTCTGAGACTCTGACTCTGAGACTCTGACTCTGACTCTGAGACTCTGACTATGAGACTCTGACTCTGACTCTGAGACTCTGACTCTGACTCTGAGACTCTGACTCTGAGACTCTGTCTCTGAGACTCTGAGACTCTGAGACTCTGACTCTGACTCTGAGACTCTGACTCTGAGACTCTGACTCTGACTCTGAGACTCTGACTCTGAGACTCTGACTCTGAGACTCTGACTCTGAGACTCTGACTCTGAGACTCTGAGACTCTGACTCTGGCTCTGAGACTCTGACTCTGAGACTCTGACTCTGAGACTCTGACTCTGAGACTCTGACTCTGAGACTCTGACTCTGAGACTCTGACTCTGACTCTGAGACTCTGACTCTGACTCTGAGACTCTGACTCTGAGACTCTGACTCTGAGACTCTGATTCTGAGACTCAGACTCTGAGACTCTGACTCTGAGACTCTGACTCTGAGGGTGAGACTCTGGCTCTGAGGGTGAGACTCTGACTCTGAGACTCTGACTCTGACTCTGAGACTCTGAGACTCTGAGACTCTCACTCTGAGACTCTGACTCTGAGACTCTGATTCTGAGACTCTGACTCTGAGACTCTGACTCTGACTCTGAGACTCTGACTCTGAGACTCTGAGACTCTGACTCTGAGACTCTGACTCTGACTCTGAGACTCTGACTCTGACTCTGAGACTCTGACTCTGAGACTCTGACTCTGACTCTGAGACTCTGACTATGAGACTCTGACTCTGACTCTGAGACTCTGACTCTGACTCTGAGACTCTGACTCTGAGACTCTGTCTCTGAGACTCTGAGACTCTGAGACTCTGACTCTGACTCTGAGACTCTGACTCTGAGACTCTGACTCTGACTCTGAGACTCTGACTCTGAGACTCTGACTCTGAGACTCTGACTCTGACTCTGAGACTCTGAGACTCTGACTCTGGCTCTGAGACTCTGACTCTGAGACTCTGACTCTGAGACTCTGACTCTGACTCTGAGACTCTGACTCTGAGACTCTGACTCTGAGACTCTGACTCTGACTCTGAGACTCTGAGACTCTGACTCTGGCTCTGAGACTCTGACTCTGAGACTCTGACTCTGAGACTGACTCTGAGACTCTGACTCTGGGACTCTGACTCTGAGACTCTGACTCTGAGACTCTGACTCTGACTCTGAGACTCTGACTCCGAGACTCTGACTCTGACTCTGAGACTCTGACTCTGAGACTCTGACTCTGAGACTCTGACTCTGACTCTGAGACTCTGACTCTGAGACTCTGAGACTCTGACCCTGAGACTCTGACTCTGACTCTGAGGCTCTGAGACTCTGACTCTGAGACTCTGACTGAGACTCTGACTCTGACTCTGAGACTCTGACTCTGAGACTCTGACTCTGAGACTCTGACTCTGAGACTCTGAGACTCTGACTCTGAGACTCTGAGACTCTGACTCTGAGACTCTGACTCTGAGACTCTGAGTCTGACTCTGAGACTCTGAGACTCTGAGACTCTGAGACTCTGACTCTGAGACTCTGACTCTGAAATTCATGAAATAATTAAAAAAAATGCGTGGGGCTCCGCGCAATTTCTATGTCTAGCCAGGTACAGCTAAGCAACTGGGGGCTCGAATCCGCAGCGCAGGGATGCCCAAGCTTTCTGGGCACCCCCCGCTGCAAATTGCAGCCCGCAGCCGCCCCAGAAGATGGCGTGTTCATTGAAGCGCCATCCTCTGGCGCTGAACCCCGCTCTTCCAGCGGCCCTGGTGGCGGTGGCACGCTGGGTAATAAAGGGGTTAATACCAGCTTTGTTATACAAGCTGGTATTAAGCCCGAGATTCTTAATGTCAGGCAACGTTTGACCCGGCCACTAAGAATCTCCAATAAAGGGTTAAAAAAACACAACACAGAGAAAAATTTTTATTTGAAATAAAAAAAAAAGCCATTAGGGACTCCATCTTTAATTAAAAAAATCCTCTTCCGTCCGACGTAGTCCAAAACGCAATGTCCTCTCTGCTACATCCCCTGTGCATAGATATAGATGTCTATGCACAGGGAATGAGCAGACTGAGAACAATCTCAGCACTGCTACATCATCTCTGTGAGCAGGTGGGCTCTAGGACCCTGGAGCTGCACAGAGAAGACAGCTGGACTCGGCTCGCAATGTAACAGCAGTTACTTTGCGAGTTTCCCTGCTATCACTGGCACAGTAGCCGAGTCTAATGCAAACAATGGCAATCCTAGTTTAGTCAGCGTTTGCCATTGATTTGCATTGGACTCGTGCGAGTAAAACGCTGGGAAACTCGCAGAGTACCGAGTCCTGCGAGTCCCTTACTACTCGCCGAGTAACGAGTCCTAGCGAGTAGATTCGCCCATCCCTAGTAGATACGACTAGGAGGGGGGGGCGGATGGATGACGGGGACGGGAGGGGAGGGAAGCCATGATGTGTCCTGGAGCAGGAGGGGCGGGCACCTGCCGCTCCACCCCTCTAGAGCTGACCACAACTCCTTAGCTGTGTGACTCACATTTCCCAGATATTTCAAAGCAAAGACCACCTGATGACGTTGATTCCTGCTGCCAGCATAGTAAGGAGGTGTGCAGGATTCGTTGTGCGGAGTTACAATGCGGGTGGCATTACCAGACAGGCATTGACCGGAGGTGGAGGACCAAGACGAGTTTGAGGAGGCAGAAGCAGTGGAGAAACTTCTACATACAGAGGATTGATGCACAACTCGTGGGAACGGCAAAACTTGTACAGCAAACCCTTCTCCAGCTCTCACCATAGTTACCCAATGCCCAATCAGCGACATGTAACGCCCCTGACCATGCTTACTGGTCCAAGTGTCTGTGGTGAAATGCACCCTGTCACACACAGAGTTTCTCAAGGAAGCGGTGATCGGTGATATTGTGTGCGACATGCTGGTGTAGCGCAGGCACACCCTTCTTGGAGAAATGGTGGCGACTGGGCATCTGGTACTGGGGCACTGCGATGGACATAAGGTCTCGAAAATCTTCTGTGTCCACCAGCCGGAAAGGCAGCATTTCTGTTGCCAACACCTTTCAGATGGTGAAAGTCAACATCTTAGCTTTGTCATGGCTAGGAGGAAATGGTCTTTTACTTGTCCACATCTGAGGGACCGAGGGCTGGCTGCTGGGCTGAGACTGGGTTGAGTAGGGGGTGCCCGGCAAACTGCTGGTCTATGAGGAAGGTGCAGGTGGAGCTGTAATGTTGCCTTCATCCAATGGTGGTACTCTCGATGTCTGGGAGAGCTCAACACCAGCAGGTCTTTCCACTTCCAAAAGAACTGATGACCTGCCAATCACACTGCCCATTGCAGGTAAAGAGGTGGAAGGTCTGCGTCCAAAAGCATGTGTGACTGCTGTCCCCACAGTCACAGAGGATGAAAAGCACGTGGATGTACTTGATGGTGCAGACAGTGGTTTGCCCGCCTGCTAGGCCGCATTGTAGCACAGTGAGATTCCCACTGCGACTTATGCTTCATATCCATGTGACAGTTCATGCATGAAGTACTCAAACTATTGAGTTTCTGGCCTCTCCTTAGAGATTGGTGACAAATCTTACAGATGACATGAGTTGGTTAATCCTTTGCAAAGTCCAAAAAGGCCCAGGCTAGGCAAGACTTAGAGCCCATGCGACCTGCAGAGCCACCACAACATCTGCTCAGAGGCAGAGTTGTGACTGAGGATGCAGTTGTTGACATGCTTTCAGTACTCCATCTCTGTCCAGGAAGGGGCAAACAAACCTCATTGTCACTATCATCCTCCTCCACCTCCTCTGCTGACCTCATCGACTGGTTGACTGTTGGGTGACAGTAAGTGGGATCTCCAACCTCATCATCATTCTGTGTGTTCTCACACCCCTCATCCTCAGAGACAACCTCTTCCTGCCCTGACCAAAAAGTCAAGTTGTTGTTCCAACCAGGTATCTGAGTATCATCGGCATCTTCTTCATTGTCTCCACCAAGAGGAGTTATAGTTTGGGAAGGAGGGTCTACATTATGCTCAGAACCTTCTTCATCTGACCTGGATCTGACTCATAAAACTTCTGGGCATCAGTGCAGATCATTTCCTTGTCTGGACTCACTGCAGCTTTGGAGCAGACCTCTGATTGCCAGGTTATAGTGTTATGGCAATAAATAGTTAATAATTTACATGAATTATTGAAGCCATTCAGAAACCTTCAAAAAGCTTGATTATATGAATTCTTGCACTTTCCTCTAGAATTCCTCTGTCTCAGATTTTATATAATGTTTTGAGATAGATATAGCAGTGTAGAAGCTCTTCTCAGAATGTCTTCGGACTGGATGTACAATTCAAGGCTAACTAACGCACAGAATATAATTGAATGTTTTTTCAGAATAAAATGTAAATTCAGCATAATATGATGCAATCACCCCTAGTAACACTCCCAAGGAATGCCACTTTAATGATAAGTAATAAAACTGCTAACCGCTCCTAAAATAAAGGTCCTTGTCATTAAGCTCTACATTGACTTGTGTGTCAGCGTGGTTCTTTCGGTGGCGTGCACACACTCAGACAAAGCATCCAATTTGGCGGCAGACACTTAAGAGGACAGCCCACCGGAAAGGTGTGGAGGGCATCCATTACAGTTGGCGCACCAGCGTGGGGCTAGGACGAGACGTCCAGAGGACGACAGCCACAACTGAACCTCTATTCCCAGGACGGATCATACACGAGAGGTAGACCTGCAGGCTACAAAGAGGTAAGAAAATAATTTCTCTTAGCTAAGACCCTCCTGTGTCTCCGTGCAAGGATGGAGGTAGCTGGCTGTCAGACTCGGACATAAATGACCGGATCTGAGAAGTCCTAGCCCTTGCAACCCGGTCCTGAGAATTCTTTAATTGTCTGCCTTATTTGTGTTCTTGCAACCTGATCCTAAGTTTATCTGTGTTTATGTCAGTGCTATCATTGCTGCAGTTTCAGCACATAGAAACAGAGAAAGGCACGGAGACGGAGAGACGGGGCTGAGTGGGGAGATTCTGTTTCCCTGGTTGTCCAGCTCTATTCCCAGGGATTAGGGCTGATGGTTTTGTCGACCCTTAATAAGATTGATGGTTTTCCGGCCCCTGAAAGGGGGGCCGAAGGGTTATTCCACTACTGGTGTTCCAGCCTCTGATACGGCTGATGGCTTTTCCACCCCGCATGCGCAAGCTAAGGACAGAGTGTAGTCCTGGCTGCGGTGGTGAACGGGTACGTAATTTACGTAAATGATGGTAGTAATGAGATTGTTCTGTCTCTCCAGATGCAGATAACTCCAGATGACGTGCCCCTTGTGTAGACAAGGTATAGAGCTAGAAATTACGCCTGCTGGATAATAAATCGTGTTACTGACATGCCATATGCACGGAAAGAAACTGGTTATATAGCAATCCCTGGCACTTCTCCAGTACTTCAGGTGTTCAGACAAAATATACATGCCCAGCTAACGATAGTCAATCAGCACGGAGTCTTGTTGCAAGAAGTATATGCAAGAAAGTTATATGACTTAGTTATTGCCCCACTGAGGTGTAGAGGGGGCCGACAGTTTGATGTTTTATCTGTTTTATCTGTTTGGTGACAACAATTCTAGTTCCAGTCAGTTAGGTCCTTTGAACAGTTGGACACTCAAACACATTCTTGTGATTCAGGCTCTCCAAAAATTGATCCACCTGGAGGGATGATTAATGTGCTGACAGTCCAAGGGGAAATAGTACATGTGCTGACTCTGTGGAGAAAAGGGACATTACTAGACAGAAATATCTACCGACAGACAAATACTGAGTAAAGGTGTATTTTTGCATACAGTTATCAAATCAATTTTCTAATTTGGAAAACCCTAGCAAAAAGGTATTGATACCCTTAGTGTCTCCCCGAAAATTGTCCTTTTATAAGGGGTAATATGGCGGCTACAGGAGCCGTTGGGAAGCATGTCTGGATTGTTGGACATTCATATATCTATTGGGCAGGGAAGAGGGCCCACGGACGTCTGTATTCAGAAAATGTATTTTTTCCCAAGAATTTTATCCATATACGGTGGAACGGACATAGGGGAATGCGCTGGAATTCTTTATGTTCTACTCTGGCGGACTTGACATGTCACTCTCCCGTACCAGATCTTATTATCATCCATTTGGCGGGTAATGATCTTGGAAAAGTCCGTACTTCGGATTTATTGCGGAAAGATCAATATGACATTAAAATTGTCCATTCGACGTTCCCTGAGACTGCTATAGTTTTTTCAGAAATCATTCCCCGCCTAAATTGGTTTTCTGATGGTTCAGGTTTTCTAGAATCTGATTGGAAACGCTTCAACAAAGCTGTTGAGCGGTTTATGACGGTGGTGGGTGGTTTTTCCTACTGCCACACAGACGTGGAAGGTTTTGCTCCGGAACTATAGCGTTCAGATGGAGTACACTTAAATGAGAGAGGTTTACATATATTTAATATGGGGTTACAAGGTGCTGTGCAGAAGTGGCTATTAGATTTGGGTTTAACTGTTCCACACGTGGTGTGTACAGGGACCGCCTTAGGGTAAATACAATGGTTATTGTTCTGCACACTAAGTAAACCTTAGTCATTTCACAACATATACCTTTTTGAGTTTTTATTATCACCTGTGTAAAAAGATTTTAGTTATTAAGAAGGTTTAGAGTGTTCAGAATAAACTTTAATGCCCGGCTCACTGAAGGTATCCCAGTTGACTCCCCTTTACACAACCCTGCTGACAGTGGCAGCCTTGAGGGGTGGACAGTCATAACCAAGATAGAAGTACAAAGACTTGGGTTTAAGCTATAATATGGGTGTTAATCAGTCAAAGCCTCAGCAAGTTAACCCCAAGAGACCTTGTGGCAAAGAGAAAAGTGAAGAAGTATGTAAAGAGAGGAAAGTGAAGAAGTATGTAGCAAGAAGGGGAGGGAAGACTGTGTGTTACTTTACGATTATTTGTTAGGACGCATTAGCTTTAATACGGGTACGCAGGATAACAGAACAAAGGGAGAATTAAGGGCAGGTGTACGTATTACATAGGCTGCCAGTATACGTGGATGAAGATATAAGGGTAGGCGTACCATACGTAGGCTGTCAGTATAGGTGGATAAGGACAGGCGTCCTCTCCAAGAAGGAGGGAAGACCAGTGTACCATGGCATAAGAATTTGCTGGGAGATGGATTGGTGAGCAGATGCACCGATAGAGACACTGGTGAATAGAGTTTCATCATCATCACCTCCACCAGTCAGTGGGAGGCAAACTCAAAAGTCTAGAAAACACCTTCAAAGGAGCCCAAAAGCTGCCAAACACAGCTCAAAGCATTTTACAGTGGAGCCACGCTGTTTTGGAACAGAAATTATCTTCCTACACTATTACTTAGCAAGCTTCCATGCTGCTGTCACCATACTACTGGACCCGCTTATGATTCATGAACCTCAGACATTATCTTTACTTCCCTTAGGGTGTCTCAGGTTACACAGCAGGTATCACACAGCAGAGAATCCCACTATGTGACCTGAGATAATATCAGTGATGTCAGTGCTCATAACACTGGCTGTTTAGTGAGAGCCATGATATCGGGTGATACGAAACGGATATATTTTGCCTGTATCATGAGACAACACTCTCAAAATGGCGCTAACATGACATGTCCATTTCTTATATGCCGACAGACAAGTGACTTCAAGTAACTGGAAAAGAAAATGGCGCTACATAGGATGTTATCCGTGTTACATATCAATTAAATGAAAGTGAAAATAAAATCACAATTTTCATCACGTGTTTTGTATTTGGATGGTAATGCGGTCATATTTCCATTTTTTCTTTTATGTTTGGTAAAACAAATGCCTTCGGCAGCCAATGACACAAGTCCTTGTGTGTCAACATTGTATATGGTTTCTGCGCCTTGACTGGCTGCAGGAACATCCACACAATAAGTGTCGGGAAGCAAAATGGAGTCCGACGTTCATCCAACTTTTTCCAACCCCTTTCCCTCATGAAAGACATCCTGCCCGATATCCTAGAAGTGAAAAGGTTGAAAAATGTATCGCTGCAAATGCTTTTTCAACCCAAAAATTACCGAACAAAGCCAAGGTCGCCGACTTTTTAGCAAAATGTTTTGGTTCCCGATCCCGACTCATCTACATTTGTGCTATATTTTAAATTGTCACACATGTTCAGAAAATGTTGGCTCATCACTATCGACGAGCACAGTTAGAGATTTCGACTATAGAGAAAGATATCAAGGAAAATGGAATCCATCAATGTTTGCAGAATACTGTTGGACAATTTTAAGAGATGATCTAATGCAGGAATACAAGACACAAGCTAGTAAGCGTGCAGATTGAGGACCAAACATTGTAGAGTAATGTCTTTAACTGATTATAATTTGCGATAGTATTAAGATATGTTTTAGTAATTTGAATTGATTCTATTTAATCTAAATACATATCAGAAAACTGGCATAATAAAATATTCTGCATCTTTATACTTGCAAAAATAATGATTTTTCAAAATAGGAACTTAGCCTTAGAATGTTATGAATTCTTTGGCAATGCCCTAGGCATATTACAGTAGGATAGAACATAGGATTTAGATAGATGAATGTATCTTATATTGTTGAAATAGCTTTTCTTTCCACTGTTATAAACAGCATCAAATCTCAAAAGTGTAGGGCAAAGCAACTAAATCCATTGATGGGTGTTTAATTGTTTTTGTAAAGTGTTAGATCTACAATGCCTGTTTCCTTTGGAAACTAATTAAAAAAACCCTGACAAGTATTGTTGTCAATGTATTTTATTACACAATGCGTTTAGTCAGAAATGTATGGTGTATTGATTATTCTGATAACATCGCTAATCACTGCTCTATTATTGTTGATTGCAATTCTCCCTCAAAACCTTGTTGCAGTTCTTATTATTCTCCATGCTAATGTAAATTACATTGTGTAAATGTAGAAATCATCGTTTTATGTAGGGAAGGTCATTTATTTTGCTATATAGGTAAATACATGTACCTGTCAATGCAAACTGAGATGATCATATTGCAAACTTTTTGCACTTATAAAAAATGTTATAAAAAAAGACATTTATTTCCATTATGTCCCCCATGAAAGCATTCATCTCCATGTATGCCTTGATGGAGGATAAGTAAATTATTTCTTCAGAGATGAAGAACACCTGAACTATTTTCCCACCTATTAGAAGTATCAATGCAAAAAGCCAAAAATGACCCTTTAAAGAGCCCTGTCATATGACTTCATGTCTGCAAATTGAGGTTATGATCTAACTTAGATATTGTGTTTCAAGGTATTGTCCTTTCTCAGTGTGTAATGACTAGAGATGACCAAACCTTTTAAAGTTCGGGTTCAGTTCGGTTCGCCAAATGTGCATATGTTCACTGAATATATCGGCAAACAGTTCGCAGAACTTCCGAACCCCATTTAAGTCAAAGGGAGGCAAAATCAAGAGCCTAGAAAATACCTTCAAAGGGGCACAAAAGCTGTCAAAAACACAACTCAAACAATTCTACAGTGGAGCACTGCTGTATTGTCTCACATATTATTGTACTACTCTTTTACTTGGCAAGCTTCAGCGCCACTATCACAATGCTTTCGGGACCGCTCATAATCCTCAGACATCCTCATGACTTCCCTGAGGATGTCTCAGGTTACACAGCATGAATTATGCAGCAGGGAATTCTGCTGTGTGACCTGAGATAACCTCAGAAAACCCATTTATTCAGAAAAGCCTACAGCCTGCAATGACCACAGTGCCATCTAACCACTACTGGACCCGGTGCTCCACCACCACTGGACCTTGTGCTCCACCACCATTGTACCTAGCGCTCCACCAACACCAGAGCAGACTCAATCTACTGTCTTCCTCCCAACTGCCCTATAGAATGTAAACTCGCAAGGGCAGCGTCCTCTCTCCCCTCTGTATCAGTCTCACTGTTAGCTTGTTCGCTGTATTTTTAACTTATTTGTAAATAACACTTTCTCATGTACAGCAACATGGAATCAATGGTGCTCTATAAATAAATAATAATAATAATAATCAGCAATTGTAACACTAGTGGTAGCCAGCAGTCTTTTTGAAAAAGCCGGCGGACTCGCTCCCAGCTGGCAGAGGGGAGGCGAAGAGCAGGGTGGAAAGCAGAAGACCGGGCAGGGAGTGGAGAGTCAGTTGGGGGCGGAGGATGGGAGGGAAATGTAGGATTGGTTGGGGAACAGGCAGAGAGCAAAGCACCTTGTGGCGAGCGAAGCACCGGGCGGGGAGCATGCATCAGCTGATTGTTTAAAAAAGCCGGAGCTTTTTACCGCCAGCTTTTAAACAATCATGCATTTCCAGTCATTTTCTTAAACTTTATAGTGCAGTTTTAGGTGAGACAGGTATGGTTAGTGATCAGCTAGGAGGGTGCAGGGACAGGTGGTGGTAGCAGAGTGGGGTAGAACAACCTGACAGGTTCCCTTTAATGATTTCAATCAACTCATTCAGCAAAAAACAAGAGCTAATACGGCTATTTTGGTGGAAAATTAAAAATAAATTATGACTTGAAAGAAGGGAAGAAGGGAAAGAAAAAATGAAAACGAAAATTGGAAAATCATAGATTGGAAAGGGGTTAAGTCTTCTTTGGTAGACGTGAAAGGTAAAATATTTATGTAATTTAAAAATAAGAGTAGCAAGTTCATTAATGATGTATAGCATAGTAGATGGGTGGACAAAACATATAAAGGCATAAATGGGCCTACTGTGACTTTGTCATCTTAAAAAGTATGTAAACCTGGAGTAGGTCTTGCCCATTCTTGCAACTTTTTAAAAAGTTAACTCAAAAATACTTTTTAATATTAAATTAAAGCAAATTCCGTTTTCAAGATAAAAAGTGTAAGATTTGATTAAATGAGTCAGGGCAAACTTTTCTCTATATAAAAATATAATAAAGAACAATCACATCAGATGTAAAACGCAAGAGCAAATATTTTTAGCTCTCAGCAATCAATCTGTATGGAAATAATGTGATTTGACTATGATATTAAATGGGTCAGTTGTTCTATATCCGTAGAGAAAATTCAGCCTCACCTTTATAACCATTCATTGAGTAGCAGATACAAAACAGCCCTTTGCTAAATATCATTGCTTGGTCTTCTTCCACATGAATGGACTGGTGCATTAACTTTTTTATCTGCAGTTATGTGTGTGTCACAGGGATCAGTTCAATAGAAACTTACCATAATCTGTATCATGTAATTCTTTCACATGGCAAATATCATTTTATTTCTTATTAGTATTTTTTTCGAGGATGACAATTAAAATATATTATGAGGCTAAAATTCCCATTAACATAGACAACTAAAAAAACCTAATTCACAGCTGTTTGCTTTATAATAATTGAATGTTTCCAATTTGTTATTTCAGAAATGTTGCAGAGTATATCATATTGATTTGATTTTCAGGTTTCATTTTTTTATCTTAATATACACTGCTCAAAATAATATAGGAAACTCCAAAACAATACAATGTAAATCCAAATCAATCAAACTTCTGTGAAATCAACCTGTCCAGTTATGAAGCAACACAGAATATGAATCCATTTCTCCTACTTTTGTCTAATTGGTAGAGAAGCTCATCCAGGATGTTACATCAATGCAAGCTGTTGCAAGAAGTGTAAGTGTGTCTGTCAGCACAGTGTCCAGAGGATGGAGCAGGTATCAGAAGATAGGCCAGTACACAAGGAGACATGAAGGTGCCTGTAGGAGGTCAACAACCCAGCTGCAGAACGGCTACCTTCTTTCTTGTGCAAGAAGAACAGGAGGAGCAGTGCCCAGAAGGAACCAAAGGCACCCTGCAACTGCATATGGTCTTAACCGTGAAGAGCACAGTGGCAAATCTGCCAATCTTGTTCTCTGGCAAATGCTGTTGGGTTGTTGCCCTCTTACGGGCCCCTCAACATCTCCTGGTGTACTCTCCTGTGTCCTGGTATCTGTTCCATGCTCTGGACGCTTTGCTGACAGACAAAGTTTTCATTCTTGCTACAGCTTGCATTGTTTTGCCATAATGAATTAGCTGCACTACCTGAACTACCTCATGCTACCTCTAGGAGTGAAAGCAATGATAACATGCAAAACAGTCAGAGAGGATGAGAACAGAGAAATGATCTGGGGTCACCACCTGCAGAACCACTCCTTCATAGGGGGCATCTTGCTCATTGCCTATCATTTCTACCTGTTGTCTGTTCTATTTGCACAACACCATAAAAACTTGATTCAAAATCGGTGTTGATTCATGATTGGACAGATTGATTTCACAAAATTGTGCTTGACTCCAGGCTGGCACATTAATGTGAGGTGTGGCAAGAAGGGTACCTGTGTGTGGTGCCTCTATGGTCCAGCCGCCACAGTGGTATCGCCTCTGTAACCAGTGGTGGTGTCATGTCTGGAGGTAACTGGAGCTCCCTGCATTGAGTAACCCAATGCATCCAAATAAAACCTGATCTCTGACCAGAAGGGGGAACATAAGCACCTAGTATTTAGGGGGCTCACTCTTCTGGCTGAGGGGAGTGGTTAGAGGAGCAGAGACAGTGAGGAAGGGAAAGGAAGAAGCAGAAGTGACAGGTGACACATGTGCTTGCAGCTAATTGTATTAAAGCTGCCCCGTCATGGGCTAAGACCTTGGAATGGTGCCAATGGGGGCCCCTCCCACTTGCACAGACTGTGCTCTGAGTTGCCTGTCACTCCAGCAGGAAGGTGCCAAACTCCATGCATCAGATTGTGTGAAAATATTATTGTCCTGCCCCCTGCAAAGGCTGTGCCAGCTCCTCTCCATAGACTGTGCTGCATTCCCCTTGTGAAGACTGATCCACCCCCTCTTTACTGTGCCTTGTGCTGGGTGATCCATCCCACAATCCCAGTTGCAGCATCCTTCCAGCTCCTGTGAAACCATGTGTGCAGAGGACCGCGCTGTGCAGCAAAAGAGGAAGCTGTGTTGTGAATTATGGACACACCAGTCATGGTGACCGGCGTGCGTAGAGCTGCGGGATTCATGGCTGGTGGAGCATTGCTAGCTCACACCGCTCGAGACCCCAAGCACCCGGAGGCCAATGGAGACCACAGAGGAGCAACGAACTGCAGCATCCGGAGCAGTGAGTCACACCCCAGCAAGGGTTAACAAGGGGGAAGATACCCAATACCAGTGACCACCTGTAGCAGCCGCTACGGCACCCATACTACCATTTTCCATCCCTTATATAGCAGGTGCCGCCTGGCTAATTAATATTGGTATATTAAAGTATATGGGTTAATCCCATGCCTTGAGTGATTTTAAAGGAAAGCTGCACAGCCTGTTTGATATGTATCTTCCGACCGAAGGGAAGAAAGTTACTATAATGACTGGCCAACTCACTGGTGCCGCCAAGATGGAAGTTAAATACTTGACAGAGGCTGATAAAAGATTTGTAGAACACACCTTTGATAAAACTTTGAAGCATTTTTGACACCAGTACCATTTCTGAGATAAAGATGCGATTCTTCAGCAGCTGGTAGAGGGCACAAGGCACTGCCAGAGACTATGCCCTTAATGCACAGGAGGTGCTGTCAGCCATCAAACAAATAGATCCAGACAGTGTGCAAGATGACAAAATGGTGACAGAGCAATTCATAGAGGGCCTTCTGTCCTACTCTCTTAAAAAAAAACAGTTGCACATAATGTCCTTGCAGAACCCTGTTATAAACTTTGTTCACTGCAAAGACTGGGCAATCCGTTAACTACAAGAGTCAACTTATGCAAACACTGAGCCAGCTAAACACACGGCAATCTTATACCACCAGGGGCCAGCGTCCTTGCCTCAAACACCTGCTGAATCATATGCTCAGATACAGGGTGATTAATCCTCGGCAGATTTGCTCTTGCAAGTACAGGAACTGACTGGAGGTATGGCTGCCTTACTTAAAACTTTCCAGTCTCTACAGACATCTTCCCCTGCAGAGAGGATCCAGCTAGTATCAGGTCCTGATGACCTGCCATGGCGACATCAGAGGAGGAGACCACTGCAGCAGCGACCACCAACCTACACCAGGAAAAGATTGACACACCGCTTCGACCCAACCGGAGGACCCATTTGCTGATGCTGAGATAAGGTTGGTCATATCAAAAGAGAGTGTCCTTTAAATGAGCGACCCCTGGAGCAGAGGACCAACCCCCAGGAATAAGACAGCTTGGTCTCACCAACTGGAGGACATCTATTTATTCCCATTGTGATTGATGGCATCCCTTTAAGCAACCTCTCGG
The DNA here is from genome assembly GCA_033576535.1 of Allobates femoralis. Taxonomy (NCBI): domain Eukaryota; kingdom Metazoa; phylum Chordata; class Amphibia; order Anura; family Aromobatidae; genus Allobates; species Allobates femoralis. The sequence continues at coordinate 494,573,935 of JARQOC010000001.1, read as the reverse complement.
ACACCAGTTCTCAGGTAACCACTATGCCTCACATACTGCATAAAGGATATTGGGCCAATAATTACTTTATTCGCCGCCCTGTTGGAGACTTAATGGCAATAGTGAACAATGGTCAGTCCTTGCCTCAAGTTGGGTACAAGGAGGTCGCCATTAAGGTGGGGAGGGTGGAACCTGAATCTCAGGGTCTGGTAGTCTCCAAAGTAAAAGAAAGGGATTTATTTGTGCGCTGCCTCCAGACAATAGGCGATCCAAATATTATCCAAACTATTCTTTATTACTCTACGCGTTTCGTGAGAACCTCTCACTTCCTCAGGAGTTATACAAAGTATAAAGGAACTTTGTATAACTCCTGAGGAAGTGAGAGGTTCTCACGAAACGTGTAGAGTAATAAAGAACAGAATAATATTTGGATCGCCGATTGTCTGGAAGCAGCGCACAAAAAAATCCCTTTCTTTTACTTTGGAGATCATCATTTTTACTGGGAGGTGCAGCAGTCGGATACGCATTTAAGGTGTTGTGACTGGGCACAACCTAAAAAGGTGAGCACAACACACACCTATATGACCATTTATCACACAGTTAAGACCCTATTTTGCACTATTTCTCCCCCCCTTTAGTGTATAGTAGAAGGGTCTGGTAGTGGTTGATATCGCCAAAAGTGAATGCAACCCTATAGTCACCCTGGGTACAAATATCATTGAAAACAGTCTAAGTAAAATCATTTTCATCCTACAACAAGTAGCTGAATCAGCCACATCTCAACAACAGTGAATCCTTCACAAAGAGATTAAATCCCTCATGCAATGACAGCAGGAAGAGCTGAATGGTGGGGAGATTGGCAGTGTGAGGGTGAGCAACCCCTACCCCATTGTGCTTACTCCCAGGAGTGAGACTATCATATGGTGCAAAGCAGCCATCTGTATGAGAAGCTGAGACTATCATGCCTTGGTTCTACCAGTCTACTCTGACAACAGAGTAGTCACATGCATCATGTGATGCGCTTGGAAACAGCACAAAAAGACAAAAAAACAATGTGAGGCTGTGGTCACAGTACCATTTTTCACATGCATTTTTGGAGACCTGCGTTTTCAAAAACGCATGTAAAAAACGCACCCATAGGCCCCCATGTTAAAAAACGCATGCCCTAATAGCCAAAAAGCATGTGTGACTGTCCCATGCGTTTTTGGAGCATATCCAAAAACGCATGCGTTTTTCAAAACGCTCAAAAAAATACTACAAGCACTATTTTTAGGTGCAGATTCAAAAACGCAGCCAAAAACGCAGGGAGCCATCAGAGACCTTAAAAAACTCATGCTGACATGAAAAACGCATGTAAAAAAGCATGCGTTTTTAAAAGGCACTAAAAAAACGCATGTCAACTGTGACCACAGCCTAAGCTGAGAGAGTAACACTGAGGCTGTGGTCACAGTACCATTTTTCACATGCATTTTTGGAGACCTGCGTTTTCAAAAACGCATGTAAAAAACGCACCCATAGGCCCCCATGTTAAAAAACGCATGCCCTAATAGCCAAAAAGCATGTGTGACTGTCCCATGCGTTTTTGGAGCATATCCAAAAACGCATGCGTTTTTCAAAACGCTCAAAAAAATACTACAAGCACTATTTTTAGGTGCAGATTCAAAAACGCAGACAAAAACGCAGGGAGCCATCAGAGACCTTAAAAAACTCATGCTGACATGAAAAACGCATGTAAAAAAGCATGCGTTTTTAAAAGGCACTAAAAAAACGCATGGCAACTGTGACCACAGCCAGACTCAGTGTACTACCATAGCGCCTATTTCACTGGGTAAGTGTTACTCTCTCAGGCTGTGGTCACAGTTGCCATGCGTTTTTTTAAGTGATTTAACAAAACTCATGCTTTTTTTCATGTCAGCATGAGTTTTGTAAGGTGTGTGATGGCTCCCTGCGTTTTTGGGTGCGTTTTTGAATATGCTCCAAAAACGCATGGGACAGTCACACATGCTTTTTGGCTATTAGGGCATGCGTTTTTTAACATGGGGGCCTATGGGTGCGTTTTTTACATGCGTTTTTGAAAACGCAGGTCTCCAAAAATGCATGTGAAAAATGGTACTGTGACCACAGCCTAATATTTTTTTGAGCGTTTTGAAAAACGCATGCGTTTTTGTAGAAAACGCATGCGTTTTTATAACATGGGTTCCTATGGAAATCGCATGCAAAAACGCATGTACAGTTAGTACCTTTTAGTGCCATTCAAAAACGCATGCGTTTCCCATAGGAGCCCATGTTAAAAAAACGCATGCGTTTCCGGAAAAACGCATGCGTTTTTTTAACATGGGCTCCTATGGGAAACGCATGCGTTTTTGAATGGCACTAAAAGGTACTAACTGTACATGCGTTTCTGCATGCGTTTTCCATAGGAACCCATGTTATAAAAACGCATGCGTTTTCTACAAAAACGCATGCGTTTTTGTATATGCTCCAAAAACGCATGGGACAGTCACACATGCTTTTTGGCTATTAGGGCATGCGTTGTTTAACATGGGGGCCTATGGGTGCGTTTTTTACATGCGTTTTTGAAAACGCAGGTCTCCAAAAATGCATGTGAAAAATGGTACTGTGACCACAGCCTTAGGCTGGGGTTACACATAGAAATCCGTTTTTGGAAGTCATTTTCATCACCAATCCGTTTTTTATAGGGTGCTTTTTGTGTCTCCTGCACTCCTGAACGTTTTTGGAATTTTCATTAAAAAAATGCATGCGCAAACGCATGCGCAAACGCAAGTGCATGCGTTTGCATGCGTTCGCGCATGCGTTTCCCATAGGGCCCCATGTTAAAAAAACCGCATGAAAACGCATGCGTTTTTTAACTGATGCCAAAAACGCTGTTTACTGCGTTTTTGGCTCAAAAACGGACAGGGCAATGTTTTGAGCTCCAGAGAAAAACGCACAGGGTGTTTATTACACCCAATGCGTTTTTCTGTCAGTTTTTGGACTTAGAAAAAAAAAATGACAAAACTGAAGCCAAAAACTGACTGAGGGCTTATGTGTAACCCCAGCCTTACTTAGGTTTTTTTTTTTTTTTTATAGTTGCAGTCCTTATTTACATGCTGTCATTTTCTCCTTATAACTGATGGGATCACTTGCCTCACCATTGTGAGTTTAATCATAGGCTATGTTCACACACAATTTGCGTTTTTTTTAGCACTCTTAAAAGCACTTGCGTTTTTTTAAGAGTGCTAAAAAATGTCCCTTGTGTGTCTGAAAGGATTTGCCACGTTTTTGGACTTAGTCATTTTTTCACCAAAAACGCAGACAAAAACGCAAGCGTTAACGCAGGGTGCATAAATGTGCCTTTTAAAAACGCATGTGTTTCCCATAGGGCCCCCATGTTAAAAAAACGCATGTGCGTTTTTTCAAAAACGCATGCGTTTTTTCAACATGGGCCCCTATGGGAAACGCATGCATTTTTGAATGGCACTAAAAGGTACTAATGTACCATGCGTTTTTGCATGCGTTTCCCATAGGGCCCCATGTTAAAAAAACGCATGCGTTTTTGGAAAAACGCACATGCGTTTTTTTACAGCACCCAAAAACGCTGCATGCAGCGTTTTTTGGACTAGGGGTAAAAAACGCAAATGGAGCTGAAAAACGCAGCTACACTCAAATGTACCCTGCGTTAACGCACCTGCGTTTTTTTTTAACAGCCCAAAAACGCAGAGATGGTCAAAAAAACGCATGTGTGTGAACATGGCCAAAATGCAGCATAATCTTTATAATTTGGCTGTTCTTAATCTATCTTGATGTTGCCTGTTTTGTCTTTCTTTATACAGTTCATATGAATGCCACATTATCAATAACATCAAGGCAATAGCACAAAGACAAGAATTGTTGAAACATGTTTTCTTTGTGTTTATGTTATCTTAGGCTAGGGTCACATTGGCGTTTTTTGTTTAAAATCCTGATCCGGTTTTGAGCTTTAAAAATGCTCAAAACCGGACCAGGAAAGGCTCCTGATGGAAGCCTATGCAAAACACCGGATGGCTTCACAAGCCATCCGGTGGCCGGATCCGGCACTGCTGCCTGCGTTTAAAATCATGCAGGCAGCAGTTTTCGCAGCGTTTCTGGGACCGCACTGCGGTTACCGGATGGCTCAGGATGTGTAATCCTGAGCCATCCGGTAACTGCAGAGTGTGCGGATCCCGATCGGCCAAGTTAATAAAGAGTTAATTAAAGTACAGAACTGACTGTTAGAGGTCTGTAGGGGGGCTTAGACCCCCCCTACAGACCGGGCGGCCACTTCTATAGTGTTCTTCTACAATAATAGTACCTATGGCACGGGCTGATCTGAGCTCCGTGCATGTGGTGCAAATATCCCCCCTCCCCCTATCACTATACAGGGGTGCATACACCCCTGTAGTACAGTACTGCTTAATTTAATGTATAAACAGCAAGATTTGTACCAAACGGCAGAGAATTATATATTTACATGTCCCATAGGCAGAGTCGAGTGATTTCCATGGGCGGGGCTGTGTGCATTAGCCTCCGCCCGCTCCTTCTTGATGGCCGCCCCCTCTGGCCGTAATCCAGTGTTCTGGGGGTGGCCGAGTCGTTAAAGGGGCGTGGCTAACCGCGGCTCATGGTTAGCCACGCCCCTTTAACGACTCGGCCACCCCCAGAACACTGGATTACGGCCAGAGGGGGCGGCCATCAAGAAGGAGCGGGCGGAGGCTAATGCACACAGCCCCGCCCATGGAAATCACTCGACTCTGCCTATGGGACATGTAAATATATAATTCTCTGCCGTTTGGTACAAATCTTGCTGTTTATACATTAAATTAAGCAGTACTGTACTACAGGGGTGTATGCACCCCTGTATAGTGATAGGGGGAGGGGGGATATTTGCACCACATGCACGGAGCTCAGATCAGCCCGTGCCATAGGTACTATTATTGTAGAAGAACACTATAGAAGTGGCCGCCCGGTCTGTAGGGGGGGTCTAAGCCCCCCTACAGACCTCTAACAGTCAGTTCTGTACTTTAATTAACTCTTTATTAACTTGGCCGATCGGGATCCGCACACTCTGCAGTTACCGGATGGCTCAGGATTACACATCCTGAGCCATCCGGTAACCGCAGTGCGGTATTCTGCACACATTTTTGAATAAAAATGTGTGTGACCGGAATTGCATTCACCGCATCCGGATCCGGATGCGGTGAATGCAATTCATGTTTGCAATGTGACCCTACCCTTAGTCAGTGCACATTATGTTAGACCGGTGTTTCTCAACTCCAGTCCCCAGGACCCACCAACACATTGTGTTTTCAGTATTTCCTTAGTATTGCACAGGGGTTTGAATTATCCCCAGTGCAGGTGATTAAACTATCACCTGTGCAATACTAAGGAAATCCTGAAAACAAGATCTTTTGGTGGGTCCTGAGGACTGGAGTTGAGAAACACTGTGTTAGACCATATGGATTGACCTTATGTTCTATTTTTCTGTTTATAATATAGTATCTTATTAAGGCCTGATGAAAGGCCGAAACGTTATTAGGTTACAATTTTTTGTCAAATTACTTTTGCCTGTTTTCAAATAAATTTCCGAAGCTGATTTTTGTGCCAAGTTCCTTATATATAATCTGAAGCTATTAACTCTCGTACGCATGAACTGGTATGGCAGATCGTGGTCCCAAAAAAGGATGTGCCTATGGTTCGTGACACCTACACAATCAGGGCACTTTGGTTGGAAGAACTTATAAGTTGCCATCGTTGATCGCTTCTTCTTGACGGGTATGAGATGATCCAATGAAGAGTGGTGTAGAGAATGCGCCCATCTAACCTCAGAAGAAAGTATTGCAACAGCCAAACGGTCCCCATGCAGCCCATCATAACCAAGCAACCAGTTAAAATAGTTGTTGTCGACCATGTAAAGTTATCCCCAAGTTGGTCAGAATCCATCTATGCCTTAACGATAGTGGACCACTACTCATGCTTCCTAGTGGTCATTCCAGTTAGAAATCAGATGGCAAGAACAACTGCAAAGTCATTTCAAGAGTACTTTGCAGACATCATGGTTATCGCAATCAAGTCCTAACAGATTGGGGTCTGGCTTTTGAGGCAAAAGTCTTCCAAGAATTCTGCTCTTTATATGGCTGTAAGAAGATCAGTATGACACTGTACCATCCACAAGGTAACGGTCTGTGTGAAACCTCAATCATCTGGTGTTCAACTTACTTCAGACCTTACCGCTGGAAGAGAGCAACCAATGGCCTGTTACCAGACTTAGTTGGATGTATAACCACATCCTTACAAGCTCGACTGGCTATGCTCCCGACTACCTGATGTGTGCAAAGCCAGGTAAACTCCCCATCAACCTGAAAATGGGAGTCCTAACACTAGAAACAGTACCTAGCTAGTCAGACACAGACTAGAATATTGAGAGACAACTACACTACAGCAAAGTCTAGCAATGTGTGGAAGAAAGTCTGTCACAAGCACAGCAAAGTCAAGAGTGAGACTTTCATTGGCAACCCACTGCCACTCCCTTATCACCAGGAGAGCAAGTGTTAAAAAGAAAGAGAAAAGCACATAAGCTTGACGACCATTGGGATGCTGAACCCTACACAATTCTTCTTTCTAACCTTGACAACAGCAAAGTGTGCTTCGTTATGAAGGACAGAGGAAAAACGTCTGCTACTGTATCCAGAGACCACCTGAAAGTGTACCCAGTCCAACTGTGAGAGAAAGATGGAAGTCAAGAAGTTCCTCAGCAAATGGAACAGACTTAGACAAAGGTTCGCACAGTCCTAGAAGAATTTCCCTTGTCCTGGTCAAAAGTCAACAATGCAGTGGTGGCTCCTGTAAAAAGATTCTCACAACCGTCAACATCAGAGACACCAAATCTTCCTGACAAAGAAGAAGAAGGGTAGTCAACTCCAACTACTGACAATTCACCTGCTTTGGATCATGAGAACTTGCCTCCTGTCAGCAGTGAACCTGTAGTACCTATGGTAAGCTCAAAGGGTCGCAGAAAGCTGCCCAGTATTCCTATTGTGCGAAAGCTGTCCAGTATCCCCATAGTGCACAGATCACAGCGTAGCACACAAGGGCAAACCCCTTGTGGCTACAGACATGACACATAGAGCACTTTCATAAACCTGTATATATGTTACAGTGTGCCTTAATGTAACGTTATTTAAAAATGTTAAAAGGATTTGTGCCCACATGAACTAATGTGAGACTCAGTAACTAATACGCTTTAGTTTCCTACAAAGACTATTGAAAGAACTTATAAACATGAGCCAAGTGCTACGCAAAGGAAAACAAATGTACTTTACTAAGAACTGGACTCAATACACCTTTCAGAGACTTTTGCACTTTTCTTCTCTTACCTTAATGTGTGGTAACAGAAGTCACGTTGCGTCTCTGCCAAAGAGTGTGAGGAGAAATGCGATGTCCACCAGGGCCGTAGGGTATTCGGTAGCCGGTCAGTTCTTTGGGAGATCACGGTGGCAGAAACCTGGCTCAGTGACCCTGGGGTTTGCAGTAAAGGGGGATATTTACAAGGGATAAGTTTGTATGCCACCTGTGGTATTCAGCCAGGGATGGCCAACGCTGCAGTTTCAGACCGCTGGGGAAGATGGTAGGGCAGCCTTGATGGTATCGCTCTCTACAAGTGGAGCGGCGCCCCAGGACAGACGGGAAAGTCTATAGCAGGGATGAGGCTGTGATAATGAAGAGGGCTGCAGGGTGTGAAAAGAGGAGACACAGGCAGTTTGTGCAGTTCTTTACCTTTACTTAATGTTTGGGCAAGGTTACCCAGCCGGGTGCTGTGCTTCTCCAAAGTGCAGCCAGGATAGTCCCCAGGAGATTAGGATTGCTCTGCCAAGACACCATTCATAAAGCAATCACTGATCTCAGGGAGACTGAGACTTGGACTGGTCTCCTTGAAATCAGTGATTGCTTTGTGTTGTTGGTCTACTAGGCATTTCTCCCACATAGCCAGAATCCTACTCCACACTGATGAGGGGCAACACCCCGAATCAGCGGTCTGTGGATGGATGCCTGGCCTTGGTAATCCCTTGTAATACCTTTAAGCTTGCAAAGAGCTGGATATTGACTTAAAGGGCAATTTAATATGGTCTGCCTGAGAAAGACCTAAGGGTCGAAACATCGTGGTCCCTGAGAATAAAGCCCACATAACTGAAACTGAAGGAAGTGCTGCCTCTATCTTGTTCACGATTTTAGGATACCGATTGTGGTAGGGGGGCTTTGCACCCGACAAAGAACAGTTGTGCTGTTTATTTTTTTTTTTATTATTATTGGAGGGATATCTGGCTAGTCCTGTGTTGAGACTCCTAAACGAGGCTTCACAGACTCTATTTGCATATTTAAGACACCATTCATGGGCCTTCCCAGGTTGCTCTTTCCTGCGCTGGCTACTTACCTCTCCTGCCCTGCGCCGTCGTGAACAGGGTCCCAGACTGATGGCTGCGGGTCTTGTTGGGCGGATGTGGAGCCCACTGGGACGGAGTACTCGGTGCCGGACCGGTGTACTGCTGGGGGATGTCACGGCGGTCCTGGTCCGGACCATGTCCCGGGCCCGCACAATAAAATGGGGGTTATTTACAGGGGATTTGTCACTCGTGACGCCACCCACTATATGCGGCCAGTAATGGGGCCGCCGCTGCTGCAGAACCTCCGGGGATGATGGGATAGCAGCTTGGATAGAAAAGTTCCTGTGGGCAGAACTGGGTTCCCCAGGGCAGTGGTAGTAGTAGTTAAAGTCTGTGAGGATAGTTATTGATGCTGCAGGAGAGTACGGGTAGCAGTAGAGATGATGAGAGTAGAGGTAATCGCAGTATATGAGGACAAGTGGTGCTTCAGTATAAGGATCACACACACTCACAGTTTCTGTTGTTTTCCAAGTCTTTACTTGCAGATGGTATATCCCAATATTATCCACGGAGTCTGTACCAGGTTGCTCCCACCCTGACCGGGTCCTTGGCTTCCTACTTATGCGCTGTGTGTGGCCCTGCTGCCGCTTGTAGCTGAACCGCTGGCCCTGTCTCTTCCCACGGGTACCAATATGCTGGGCAACTTGAGTCCTCTGTGTCACTGACCCCTCCGTGTTCCTTTGCTATGGTGCTGTGAAGATGGTGGACCTTCACTATGCCGGTGTTTACTGTCCTGTCTGTCTCAGCCACAGCCTCGGATCCGGTGTCCGTCTTAAGCGCCTCCCCGGGGTCAAGTTTTTGGGGTAACTCTTTATCCCGGGTATGTTCCTCTGTCCCTCTGTCTCCTCTCCTCAGACCTCTCAGGACCTCCACTTCTACTTGACTCTGCTCCTGCTCCAGACTCAAACTGAACTAACTGTCACTCCTGCTATGTGGTAAACAACTTAGCTCCTCCCACTAGTGCAGGTGCCACCTAAGCTCCTCCCACTTACTAGTGTAGTGTTGTGTGGGGAGTGAACCTGTGTTGATGTTTCTGTGGCACATTAACCCTTGGGGTGCCACACGATTGCAGCGGCACATCCCCTAGCCCTAGTTCTAGTCACCGTCCTGCAGATTATTCACTGTTTGTGGCGACTGCTCCTGCAAAGCCAGTGGGCTCCGGTTTTCCTGGTCGGAACCTGGAGCAGCCAAACCAGATCGGGGCCGGTCCCCTCTGGCAACCAGTCTCTCCACCCGGCTCGGTTCGGGACCAGATTCGAGGCACATGGGTGGATCCCCCACTCTCACGTTCCCTAGGACTCACTCAGTCCTACGTCCACTCCGGACACCTTCCTTTGACGTTCTTCTTCCACTATTAACTCACTAACTAACCTACTACTAACCCCTCCTGACTAGAAGATAGGGCCCTCCCTCTCAATAGGGTCTGCTTTAATCCCCAAGCCTGGAATTAGGATGATGTTGTATGCAATGCTGTGTGTCTCGGGTTTGCGACCCCTCTCACCTGGGAATGGTGACACCACACCTATGGAGTAGGTGTAGTATCACTGTGGCGACCAGTCCACAGGGGAGCCACAGAAGCAAAACAGTCAGTGTAGTGGAGATCCAATAAAATGGTCTGTGTGCCCTGCGCTGCACCCAAGGACTATATTGCCAAAGTGGTTTTGGGCTGTGATCCAAGATCCTGCATTTACCAATATTTACAAACTGTTATGCCATATATACAATTGCTATTTGATATTTATGAAAATGTTTGTGTTATTTGCCAATAACTTATAATTTATGTCTTTAGAGTCCGGGATGTACTGTGATTCACTAGGGGGAAATGTGGTGCCACTGCGGTCCGGTCACCAACCAGAAGTGGTGCCATGTCTGGAGGTAACTGGCGTTCCCTACATTAAGTAACTCAATGGCATCCACACACAGCCTGATACCTGATCAGAAGGGGAGCACAAACACTTAGTTTTTATGGTGACTCTCTGTTCTGGCTGAGGGGAGGGAAGAAGAAGCATGAGGAGACAAAGGCTCCTGGGGATGGAGCTGATACTTAGGCTGTCCAATGATTGCAGACCCTGGAGGAAGAACCTGGAGAACAGGAGACTGCAGGTCTGCTGGTCACCTGTGTAGGTCCACCAGTACAGCATTATACAGAGCTTAATGCTGTGACTACCAGAACTGTTTGGAAGTATTCGCAATGCCTGCTGGCTGGAGAATCTACTGAGCAGAGATCGCAGAGAGAACAGAATAGCTCGCAAGCATCTGAATCTCCAAAGAGACAAGCATAGAAGGAAGGCATATTCTCCCCTCTTACTGGTGTTGACTGCAACTGCTTCCAGATTGACCGGATCCTGGACCTGGTGAGCAGTACCCCCAGATTCAACTTGTTACCTATCATCAGTAAAGGTAAACAGACTACATTCATCTGTCTCCTTCTCTGTGTCTGCAGCACTTCGGCATCTCTCACTGCAAACCCCATCATCACCCCTACATCTTTACTATCCAAGGGGCTTGCTCCTGCTGAAGAGAGTATTCCACCTTGCTACTCCCCCATCTATACCCTGGGCACCCCATAAGCAGCACTGGCCATCCCAGGCCATATACCTCAGCTGACATCACAAATCATCCATAGACTCTTATCCCCAGTAAATAGCCCCTTTTCATGTCTGGTCAGGGACACAACCTCTGATAATCAACACTATGATGTAGAGACTGTTGCACTGGTAGTCGAGTACCCCAGCCATTGACACCATATGTCTGTCAGCATGCATGAAGTAGTGTCTACAACCAGCAAAAGTTGCTCAGTTATCACAGCTAATGCAGGATGGTACATGAATGCAAGTTGGGGCAAGTTGGGGTAGCTGTGTCTGTCAGCAATATATTCCAAAGCCTAGAGCAGATACTAGGAGACAGGCCAGTAAACCAGGAGATGTGCAATCAACCAAGCAGCAGGACCAAAACCTCCTCCTTTGTGCAAGGAGAAACAGATAGAGCAATGCCAGAGACCTTCAAAATGACCTCCAGCTGTCCACTAACATCCATATGTCTGCTTAAACTGTCAGAAACAGACTCCATGAGGGTGGCATGAGGGCCCACTGTCCACAAGTGGATGTTATGTTTACAGCCAAACACTGTGCCCTGCATTTTCCAGAGAACACCTAGATTGGCATATTCCACTTTGGCTCCGCATGTTTCTTCACGGATGAGAGCAGTTCACACGGAGCACATGTGACAAATCTGGAGACACTGTGGAGAATATTTGCTGCCTGCAACTTCCTCTAGCATGACCAGTTTGGCAGTGGATCAGCAATAGTGTGGGGAGGCATTTATTTGGAGAGTTGCACAGACCTCAGTGTGCTAGCCAGAGGTAACCTTACAGCCATTAGGTACCTGGATGAGATCCTGAGACCCATTGTGAGACCATATGCAGGTGCAATGGACATTGTGTTGAAATAATGAAGGAATTGCCCATAACTTGCCCATGAAACAGCCTTTTAGTGAATTGTCTAATTTCTTTCACTCCCTTTAAAAGCATCGTGGCACAGGTATAGGAGCTGAACCTCCTAAACCCTTCATCCAATTTTAATGTGGATACTCTCAAGTGAAAGCTAAAAATCTGGAATTTATGTCCATGTCCATTATATACAAGTGTATCTCAATAAATTAGAATATCATCAAATTTGTTTCAGTAATGCAATACAAAAGTGAAAAGCATATAATATTCAGAGTCATTATAAACAGAGTGATCTATTTCAATTGTTTATTTCTGTTAATGTTGTTGTTGATTATGGCTTACAGCCAATGAAAACCTAAAAGTTATTATCTCAGAAAATTAGAATAATTAACACAAAACACCTACAAAGAGTTACTAAGCATTTAAAATGGTTCTTAAGTCTGGTTCAGTAGGCTACACAATCATGGGGAAGCCTGATGACTTGACGGGTGTCCAGAAGGCAGTCATTGAAACACTCCACAAGGAGGGTAAGCCACCAAACGTCATTGCTAAAGAAGCTGGCTGTTCATAGAGTGCTGTATCCATGCATATTTATGTTAAGTTGAGTGGAAGGTAAAAGTGTGGTAGAAATAGGTACACAAGCCACCGGGATAACCGCAGCATTGAAATGATTGTTAAGAAAAGGTCAATTCAAATATTTGTGGGAGATTCACAAGGAGTGGACTACTGCTGGAGTCAGTGCTTCAAAAGCCACCACACACAGACGTATCTAGGACATGGGCTACAACTGTCACATTCCTTGTGTCAAGCCACTCATGACCAATATTTAACACAATAAGCGTCTTACCTGGGCCAAGGAAAAAAGAACTGGACTGTTGCTGAGAGATCCAAGGTGTTGTTCTCAGATGAAAGTCAATTTTGCATTTCATTTGGAAATCAAGGTCTCAGTGTCTAGAGGAATACTGGAGAGGCCACAATTCAAGCTGTTTGAGGTCTAGTGTGAAGTGTCCACAATCAGTGATGGTTTGAGGAGCCATGTCATCTGCTGGTGTAGGTCCACTGTGTTTTATCAAGAACAAAGTCAACACTGCCGGACACCAGGACATTTTAGAGTACTTCATGCTTCCCTCTGTCGACAAGCTTTTTGGAGATGGAAATTTCATTTTATAGCAGGAATTAGCACCTCTCCTAACTGCAAAAGTACCAATACCTGGTTTAATAACCACATTATCACTGTGTTTGATTAGCCAGCAAACTCGCCTGACCTAAACACCATAGAGAATTTATGAAGTATTGTCAAGAGGAAGATGAAAGACACCAGACCCAACAATATAATATTCTAATTTTCTGAGATAATGACTTTTGGGTTTTCAGTTACTGTAAGCCATAATCATCAACAATTACAGTAACAAATACTTGAAATAGATCACTCTGTTTGTAATGACTCTCCATAACATGCATTTCACTTTTTGTATTGAATTACTGAAATAAACTATTTTTTGATGATATTCTAATGTAGGCAAGGGTCACATATGCGGTTCTATTTTGGAAACCTGATCCGGTTTTGAGCTTTCAAAAAGCTCAAAACTGGAGCAGAAACTGCTCCCCATAGGAGCCCATTATGGTAACCGGATTGCATTACATGCAACATGCAATCCGGTTACCGGCTCTGGGTCTACAGCCTGCGCTAAAAATCATGCAGGCTGCAGTTTTCGGAGCGGTTCTGTGACCCGCAATGCGGTAACCGTATTGCTCAAGATGTGTAATCCTGAGCAATGCGGTTACCGTATACTTTGCTCATCCCTGCTGCTGCAGGGATACACAAAGTGTTAAATGTGTATTAACACATTAAATATGAATATTAGCTGTGGGCAACATGTCTCTAGGGGGTGCCCACCCCCCTAGAGACATGCTGTCCACTCCACTCAATATATTAGGGGTTAATAAGGCATTTACAGTAAGCCGGATATTGTCGGCTTTGTAGAAATGTATGAATGAAGCCGCGGCTCCTATGACAGTTGAGCAGATACTGTACGTAATGTACGTATAGTATCTGCCGCTGTCCAGGGTCCTGTAACAATTAACATTAGGCCTATGTGGGTGCGCTGCCCATAGACCTAATGTTAATGGTTACAGGACCTCGGATAGCAGCAGATACTATACGCACATTACATACAGTATCTGCTATACTGTCAGGGGAGCCGCGGCTTCATTCAAATGTGACACCCCAGGGGTTAAGTGCCACAGAAACAACACAGTTGACAGTTCAGTTTAGTGCAGGGAGCACTAGTAGGAGGGCCTGTAAAAGGGAGCAGTGCTGAGCTCCTGACAGGGACCACTGACTACTTTCAGGCCTGAAGCCAGGGTCTGAGGAGAGGAGTACAAGAAACAGAGGAACACATCTGGGAGACTGGGTTACCGCATAACTCACCCCAGAGGAGCGCAGAAGCCGTATACCGGATCCGAATCTGTGACTGAAACACGCAGCATAGAAAACACCAGGATAGTGGAGGTTACATACCTACACCGTACCTCAGCGAAGCAACACGGCGGGGTCAGAAGCACACGAAAAGACTCAAGTTGCCTAGCAAAGGGGGTAACTGTGAGGAGAAACAGGGCCAGCAGCTCAGCTAAAGCAGCAGCAGGGCCACACACAAGGCGCAGGAGTAGGAAGCTGAGGACCCGGACAGGGTGGGAGCAACCCGGCCCCACTTCAGACTCTGTGGACAGTACTCTACTACAAAATCTGCAGTAAAGCCTTGGAAAACTTCAAGACCGTGTGTGTGATCCTTGTGCTCAAACCTTGCATGCCCTCACAAACTACCATCATCTGTACTACTACCCCTATCCTGCAACATCCATAGCACCATCTATAGACTATTACTACCACTGCCTCGGGGAGCCAAGCTCTACCCGTGGAGAGCCATTACATCTCCAGCTGCCAAACATCATCCCCAGAGGTTCTGCAGCAGCGGTGGTCCCCTCACTGACCACAACCCGTGGGTGGTGTCACCGCAAATGCCCTTGTAAATATTCCCCCCATTTACTTGCGGAACCCGGGACATGGTCTGGACCAAGACCGCCGTGTTATCCCCAGCAGTACCCCGGTCCGGTACCGAGCACCCCGTCCCAGTGGGCTCCAAAACTTGGCGTCACGAACAGGATCTACCGTGCCCGGTAAACTGGGCAGTGTGTGCCGTGATTTGTGACTGTTTGAACCTGTCGCCATTGCAGAGCGCGCTGCAGGCAGAATTGGAACAGCGCCAGGACTGTAATTTTGAAATTCCACCATTGCAAAGCGCGCGACGCGCAGGAAGAAAGGGAGCGTGTTATTGTGGGCGGTACCCTGCAGAGGCGCAAAGCCAGCCTCCTCCCTGGTGCTGACGACATCCGGAGGGGAAGAGAATCCCTGGTGCACTGCGGAACCTTCAAGAGACATCAGGACGGAAGCGGAAGACAGGAGGGTTGACCTTAACTAATGGGGCACAGGATGTCACAACTGGAAGAACCAGCGGCTCCGAGCAGCGGCAGAGCAGCCAGCAAAATTCCAGCACCGGAAAATAGAGGAGCCCCCGGCGGTGCTGCAGCGCAAGGAGCAGCACCTATCATGCCGCTCCTGATGCCGTATACTCCGGGAGCAATGTGGCTGCCCCAATACTCCAGTGAGCCTAACACTCTTAATGACTTTATTACTAAGATACAAATTTACTATGCAATGTACCCCCTGACTGAAGCCCAGCATGTCGGTATGATTATTGGACAATTAACTGACAATGCATGGCGGGAAGTAGAGTCCTGGCTGGACACGGACAAGGACACTGTAGAGCATCTTGTAGCTGGACTAAAGGCAGCATTTGAATATAGTGCTGACACCCGGGCTAAAATGAGATTCTTTGGATGTCAGCAAATGTCTAAGGAGGGCGCCAGAGACTATGCCTTGAACTTGTAGGAAGCACTCAAAGCACTTAAACTAGCAGAACCTGCCTTAGCCCCGGGAGCTGACAAAATGCTAATTGACCAGTTTATAGAGGGCCTCCTATCCCCTTCTCACAGAGAGCAGTTAAGTATGATGATCATCCAGAATCCTGAAATGACATTTGCTGAGTTACAAGATAGAGCCCCGGGATCTGAACTTCATCCAAGGCCATACAGCAGTACCCCAGCAGCCTGGAGTATCAGCGATGTCTGCCATGTCAGAGACGGCTGCTGAACACAGAGAGTCTATCTCTAATGAAGTCCTCAACCAAAAGCTAGATGCCTTGACAGATACTGTTATTTCCATGGCTAAAGTCATCAAGGAGCTGCGAGGATCCAAGCCTGCACCCAAGATCAAGTTGGCGACCAGCAAGGAGGATGGCCCATGGATGAAGCCCAGGAGGTACCAAGCGACGAGAGGACGACCCAGCGACTGCTATCAGCCAGATGGACAGCTCATTTGCCGCCGTTGCAAGGAGTCAGGCCACTTTGCCCTGTAATGTGCTTTAAACGAGGATCCCCTGGGAAGGCGAGCCACTTCTCAGGAGTAAACTCTCAAGATCCTTCAGCATGGTATGACAGATTTGTGGGAGGACATCCGGTCATCCCTATCATGTTGGATGGCATTCCCTTTAGTGCCTTGTTGGATACCCAGATAACATCAATTCCACATGTTCTATACAAAAGGTGCTGGGCTGATTCAGACATTAATAGTGGTCCAACTGACATTGTAATGAACTTATGGGCTAGTAATGGTCAACTAATACCACAGGCTGGGTTCAGAGAAATGACCATTCAGATTGGGAAGGTAAAATTGCAGAACCAGGGTATTATTATTAAAGATGTTAAGCGGAGAGATCGTGAACCAGTAATGTTACTAGGAATGAATGAAATTGAAAATTGCTTTTCCGAGGTAATTACTGTCTTACAGCAGATCACCGAGACTGCCAGAACCAGACAGCAGAGGCTTCTGCACAAAGAAATAAAAGCCCTGATGATGAAGCAACAGGTAGACATATCAGGAGGTGAAATCGGCAGTGTACGAGTGAGTGATCCGATACCCATTGTAATACCTCCCAAAATTGAAACTTTGGTCTGGTGTAGAGCCGCAATAGGCATAAAAGGGCAAGACTACAAAGCCCTAGTAGAACCCGTATACTCAGACAGTAGACCCACTATACTCACAGCCAGAGAGGTAGTCGAGGTACACTGGAGAAGAGTGCCATTACACCTTTTAAATTGCGGGGAAGATGAGGTCACCTTACAATGTATGCTACCATGGCTAAATTGTTCACGGTTGATAACAATGCCATCACAGCCGTCCAGCCCTTGAACCCATCAAGTCAGGCGGATGACAATGGCTCAGGGGCAAAGCTGGAGGATTGGTGCCAAAAGCTACATGTGGGTACCAGTTCTACACCTTCCCATCAAAAGCATGGAGTATACCGGGTAGTAAAAGAATATGAGAATATATTCAGCAAACACCCGTTAGACTTTGGGCAAATTAAAGGGTAGAGCACACTATACCCACAGGTAACCATCAGCCTATAAAAGAGAGGTATAGGCCATTACCACCTGCTCACTACCAAATCACCAAAGACATGCTCAAAGAAATGAAAACTGCAGGGGTAATAAGACACAGTTGTAGCCCCTGGGCAGTGCCTTTACTGTTGGTTAGAAAGAAGGATGGGACTATGAGAATGTGCGTAGATTACCGGCAAATCAACCGCATCACACATAAGGACGCATACCTATTACCTTAGGATTGAGAATTCATTAGCTGCATTAAAATCTGCTAACTACTTTTCGACCCTTGATCTGATTAGTGGGTACTGGCAAGTTCCTGTGGCAGAGGCCATCAAAGAGAAGACAGCGTTTATTATGCCGATGGGCCTCTGTGAGTTTAATTGTATGCCGTTTGGACACTGCAACGCACCCGGTACCTTCCAACGCCTGATGGAGAGCTGCCCAGGACATAAGATCTTTGAAACTGTCCTTCTGTACCTAGATGACGTCATAGTCTACTCCAAGACATATGAGCAACATCTACAAGACCTGACAGAAGTGTTTGAGGCCTTATCCAGATACGGCATGAAAATCAAGCCATCCAAGTGCCACCTTCTCAAGCCACAGTACAGTACCTGGGACATGTCATGAGCTCAGAGGGAGTAGCACCGGATCCTGATAAATCCACTGTGATAAGGGATTGGCCAAGACCCACTAATGTGAAAGAAGTGAGGCAATTCCTGAGCCTGGTAGGCTATTACCGAAGATTTATCAGAGGGTTCACGAAGTTAGCAGCTCCTCTGCAAGACATCCTGGTAGGACAGTCAAAAAGGTCTTCAACCCATAATCCTCCTTTCCAATGGAGTGAAGAGAGGGAAGTCTCCTTCAACAAGCTGAAGTGTGCATTGACAGGAGAAGAGATCCTGGCATATCCGGATTACCATAAAACATTCATTCTGTACAAGGATGCCAGCAACATGGGACTGGGAGCAGTACTGTCACAGAAGCAAGGAGGCAAAGATAGAGTTATTACCTTTGCAAGCAGGAAACTCCGGCCTAGGGAAAGAAACCTTGAGAATTACAGTTACTTCAAGTTAGAACTACTGGCAGTAGTTTGGGCTGTAACCGAACGTTTCAAGCACTACCTGGCAGCTGCAGAATTCACCATCTATACAGATAACAACCCGTTGACCCACCTAGACTCAGCAAAATTAGGTGCGTTGGAGCACCGATGGATAGCCCGGCTGTCTAACTACAATTTTGTCATCAAATATAGGGCAGGCCGCAAGAACGGGAACGCAGATGCCTTATCCTGGATGCCACACCTGAAAGACGTGGAAGAGGAACCGGAGGAGCTGTAAGAAATTGAGCTACCGGGCTTTCACTATTCAAAGGTAGAAAAGTATCAACCCGGCATCTACCAAAGAGAACAGCTGGCAAATCTCAACCCGTTAGCACACCATGGATGGTCTGACACCCAGGATAGCGACACGGTTGTGAAGCTAGTTAAAGAACTGCTTACACAACAAGGTGCATACCCTAACCTAACGCCTCAGCTGAGACCCAGTACCTCTGGAAAGAGAAAGGCAAGTTGTTCCTGTATCAAGGGAAGCTCTGCAGAAGGCACACTAACTCTAAAACACATGAACTAGTCTGGCAGATTATCGTACCCAAGAGAGACGTCAAAATGGTCTTAAAAGCCTACCACGGCGGTGCAGGTCATTTTGGATGAAAGAATTTGGAAGTGCTCTTAAGAGAGAGATTCTAGTGGGTTAGCATGAGAAAATCAATTGAGGATTGGTGTAGAAAATGTGGCCTGTGCAACCTCAGAAGAAAACATCAACAGAGAGCCAAGCTCCAGTCCATAGTAGCCAAGCAACCACTTGAGTTAGTTGCGTTAGACCACGTCAAGTTGTCACCAAGCTGGTCAGGCTATGTCTATGCCTTAACCATCGTGGACCATTACTCACGCTTCTTAGTGGTGGTACCCGTCAAGGACCTGACAGCGAAGACGGCTGCAAAAGCATTTCAGACACATGTCTGTAGACCTCATGGCTATTCGGAACAAGTCCTTGCAGACCAAGGTCCAGCTTTTCATTCAGAGATTTTCCAGGAGTTCTGCAACGTGTACGGCTGTAAGAAGATCCACACGACAGCGTACCATCCCCAAATGGCTAATGCGAAAAGATTAACCATATTTTGATTGACCTGTTGAAAACATTACCAGAGTCAGAGAGAAAACAATGGCCAGAGAAATTACCCAGTTTGGTAGAACTATACAACCATGTCCCGGTGAGTTCAACAAACTGCACCTCAGCCTACCTTATGCGTGCAAGACCTGGTAAGCTGCCAATTGATTTAGATATGGGAGTTCTAAAACCAGATGCAGAAGTTGAAGAATCCAATTGGGATACCCTACGTCAACAGCAGTATAGCCAAGTACAAGAGTGTGTAGAGAAAAGTCTCCAGCAAGCTAGAGAAAGACAAGAGAGAACCTTTTTAGTCAATATCCCACTCAGAAATTGAGTGGGATATTGACTAAAAGGGCCTACCAGGCATTGCTCCCACCTTGCCAGAATCCTACTCCACACTGATGAGGGGCCATACCCCGAAACAGCTGTCTGTGGATGGATACCTGGCTCTGTTAATTCCCTTGTAATATCCTTAACTCGTAACTCGGGATATTGACTAAAAGGGCCACTTAATATGGTGGTTATGGTGGTCTCTGCAAGGATTCCACCCCAGGGCTAGGTCCTTCCCTGGAGGGATATCTGGCTAGTCCCGTGTTTGAGACTCTTAATCGAGGCTCTATGGACTCCATTTGCATATTCAAATTCCCAGGGGGCAATGCATCATGGATTTCACTGTGTTTGAGCGCTTTAGCCAGCTGCCCACAGTGTTTTCCTTGACTGGTCTCCCTGAGATCAGTGAGTGCTTTGTGATGTTGGTCTACCAGCATTGCTTCCACCTAGCCAGAATCCTACTCCACACTGATGAGGAGCAATTCCTTGAAACAGCTGTCTATGGATGGATACCTGGCTCTGTTAATTCCCTTGTCATATCCTTAACTCGTAACTGAGTGGGATATTGACTAAAAGGGACACTTAATATGGTGGTTATGGTGGTCTCTGCAAGGATTCCACCCCAGGGCTAGGTCCTTCCCTGGAGGGATATTTGGCTAGTCCCGTGTTTGAGACTCTTAAGGGGGTGTCACACGCGTCAATGTTGTCAGCGAGATGATCGCTGACGACATTGACGGCTGATTGCTGGTGAGCTGTCACACAGACAGACTCACCAGCGATCAATTGACCAGTGACATCATGGAAACGATTTAAATATCGTTTCCACGATGTCCTGCCAGCCTGCTGGAAGCGGGAGCAGCCTGGTCTCCAAGGTACACTGCGGGTAACTAGGCAGCGCGCGCTGCCTAGATACCCGACGTGTACCTTAGTTACCAGCCTCCTCCGCTCACCCGGTGAGCGGAGGAGGCTGGTAACTAAGGTACACAGTCGGGTGTCTAGGCAGCGCGCGCTGCCTAGTTACCCGCAGTGTACCTTGGAGGCCAGCTCCCAGCGCTTGTGACAGGCGCTGGGAGCTGGAATATCGCTAGTCCCGGTGTCACACGCAGCGATGCTGCGTGTCCACCGGGCGACAATCGCCAGGTTTCAGAGCTGGTTCTGAAACCTGGCGATCATCAACCAGCGATTTATCGCTGGTTGATGCAGTATGTCACACGCGTCAATATCGCTGCAACGTCACGTGCAGCCGATATCGTGCAGGCGATATTGACGCGTGTGACACCCCCTTTAATCGAGGCTCCATGGACTCCATTTGCATATTCAAATTCCCAGGGGGCAATGCATCATGGATTTCACTGTGTTTGAGCACTTTAGCCAGCTGCCCACATTGTTTTCCTTGACTGGTCTCCCTGAGATCAGTGAGTGCTTTGTGATGAAGAGAGAACCTTTAACCAACATGCTCTAGCAATCCCATTACAACCTGGTGAAAAAGTTCTCAAGAGAAAGAGACGCAACAACAAATTGGATAATCAGTGGGAAACCACCCCATATACAGTCTTACCATCCAATTTAGACAATGATAAAATGTGTCTAATAAGCAAAGATAAATGAAGAACGTCAGCAGTTGTGTCAGGAGACCATCTCAAACCGTGTCCTGAAACTTTGAAGACACCAGAAATAACAGTACCCGTAAAGGTCAAACCTGTCAAAGAAGAAGATGAAGTATTCCATACCGTTCTAGGAGAATTCCCCAAAACATGGCCAAATTACTACGACCAAATTACTACGAACAGTTGTAGTTCCCATGATTGCTTTCCCTCCAATGGTAGAACCAACACCAGAACCCGTGCAACCAGAAGTCCCAAGACCTGAAGTACTGGAAGTCGAGCCTGAAGAGGAAGAACCAATTCCTGGTCCCAGTGAGCTTGCCAGTCTTACTGTCAGATCTCCATCCTCAATAGTACCAGACACTCCACGTAGGTACATGTCCACCCAACCATCAGGCTATGTAGACCCAGTACACCAGCATTACGCAGATCAGGGCGTAGAACAAAGAGTCAGATACCGGCAAGGTACAAATATTAAAATGTAAAATCAACTGTGAAATGTAAATATGTTTGTGTAAAAGTAAGTTAAACCTGTTACTGTGTAAAATGTAAAGAAAGGGTGAGAGTAGCTTGGTGTTAGGTGGCAGCCACGGAGAGTAAGAACTTGGCCTCTTATGCGGTGACCCGAGGGCTTAGAGGCCTACTGCACTTGTAACCGGACGTGTTAATATTCTTTTGCAACGTTAAAAAGCCCAGTACCTACAGAGACTGTCCTGTATGAACTACTTTATAAATTCTTGAACATTTTCTAATGCACCATACTACCACGGAACTGGTTGTGGTAAAAACTACTTGTAAATATTATCAGCCCGGAGGCAGTAGACTAAACCCCCAGTAAGACTGCTATTTTGAACTTTGGACTCTTTTTGAGCATTTTAGTGATTTTTGTACTTTTTACTTTTTAAGTCTCTGTAAATATTAATTGTATTATTAACTGTTTGTAGCCCGTGGAAGAGGAGTACCTCGAAACGGTCCGTTGCACCTTCAGCACAACTCCCCCTCCCTGCACCATCTGTAATTTGATGCACCAATAAAAGCCGGAAAATTTGGACCTAATCCGTGTGCCGCTACTTTCTACAATTGCCAAGAATTTTTTCTTCAGCAGAGCACCGGATTCCAGACACCGCCGACTTCAGCAAGGAAACTGCAGCAGGTCAGTGCCCGGTTCACTCTTCATAATAATTGTTAACTGTTTGTTTTTCCACAGTCCCGGAGTACTGTTCTTAACTAAGGGGCAATGTGGCACCCCAGGAGTTAAGTGCCACAGAAACAACACCATGGGTTAACTCCCCACACAACACCTGACACTGTACTAGCACCTCTAGGCCAGAAGGGGGAGCTAATGCAACTCCCTTGTATATTCTGCTCTGAGGAGAAAGTAGTTAGTTGAGAGTTGATAGTTGACAGTTCAGTTTAGTACAGGGACCACTAGGAGAACGACCTGTAAATGGGAGCAGTGCTGAGCTCCTGACAGGGACCACTGACTACTTTCAGGCCTGATGCCAGGGTCTGAGGAGAGGAGTGTAAGAAACAGGGGAACATATCTGGGAGACTGAGTTACCTCATAACTCGCCCCAGAGTAGTGCAGAAGCCGGATACCAGATCCGAATCTGTGACTGAAACTCGTAGCCCAGAAAACACTGGGATAGTGGAGGTTACATACCTACACCGTACCTCAGCGAAGCAACACGGCGGGGTCAGAAGCACACGGAAAGACTCAAGTTGCCTAGCAAAGGGTGTACCTGTGAGGAGAAACAGGGCCAGCAGCTCAGCTAAAGCAGCAGCAGGGCCACACACAAGGCGCAGGAGTAGGAAGCTGAGGCAACGGACAGGGTGGGAGCAACCCGGCCCCACTACAGACTCTGTGGACAGTACTGTGCTACAAAATCTGCAGTAAAGCCTTGGAAAACTTCAAAACCGTGAGTGTGTGTGATCCTTGTGTTCAAACCCTGCGTGCCCTCACAAACTACCACCATCTCTACTACTACCCCTATCCTGCAACATCCATAACACCATCTATAGACTATTACTACCACAGCCCCGGGGAACCAAGCTCTACCCGCAGAGAGCCATTACATCTCCAGCTGCCAAACATCATCCCCAGAGGTTCTGCAGCAGCGGTGGTCCCCTCAATGACCACAACCTGTGGGTGGCGTAACAGCAAATTCCCCTGTAAATATTCCCCCCATTTACTTGCAGAACCCGGGACACGGTCCGGACCAAGACTGCCGTGATATACTCAGCAGTACTCTGGTCAGATACCGAGTACCCCATCCCAGTGGGCTCCACATACATTTTTACAAAGCCGACAATATCCGGCTTACTGTAAATGCCTTATTAACCCCTAACATGCTGAGTGGAGTGGACAGCATGCCTCTAGGGGGGGTGGGCACCCCCTAGAGACATGTTGCCCACAGCTAATATTAATACTTAATGTTTTAATACACATTTAACACTTTGTTCATCCCTGTGGCAGCAGGGATGAACAAAGTATACGGTAACCGCATTGCTCCGGATTACACATCCGGAGCAATCCGGTTACCGGATTGCGGTTTCCTGCGCACATTTTTCCAAAAAATGTGTGTGAAGGCAATTGCGGTTGCCCCCTCCGGATCTGGAGGCGGCAACCACAATTGCCTTGGCAAATGTGACCCCAGCCTTATTGAGATGAATCTCTTTGCATATCTTTGGCTTTATATAACTAGATATTTTAGGCCTGACTTTAGCCTCGAAATCTTTGCTATTAAAACCTGCCTGCATTCAACAGTACACAGAATGGATCTGTGGCACCCCAGGGGTTAAAGTGCCACAGAAACATCAACACAGGTTCACTCCCCACACAACACTGGACATTACACTGGCACCTCTAGGCCAGAAGGGGGAGTTCAAGCAGCTCCCTTATATATATTCTGGTCTGGGGAGAGGAAGTGGGGAAGAGCAGAGTGGTGGGTGGAGCTTAAGTGGCACCTGCAAGAGTGGGAGGAGCTAATGTTGTTTACCTCACAGTGGCAGTGACAGTTAGTCAGTTGAGTTAGCGTTGGAGTAGGAGTTGGAGTGAGTGCAGTTCCTGAGAGGACTGAGGAAAAAAAGACTAGTGGTGTAAAGGGGCTGCCTTAGGCCTCTCCACAGCCTGCTACCCACTTCCAGGCCTAGCCAGGGTCTGAGGGAAGGAGTAAAAGAAACAGGAGAACACATCTGGGAGACTGAGTTACCCCATAACTCGCCCCGGAGGAGCGCACAGACCGGAAACCGGATTCAAAACTATGACTGACACACGCAGCACAGTAAACACCGAGATAGTGGAGGTTGTAAATCTACACTGTACCTCAGCAAAGCAACACGTTGGCGCCAGAAGCACACGGAAAGGCTCAAGTTGCCTATCAAAGGGAGTACCTGTGAGGAGAAACAGGGCCAGCAGCTCAGCTAAAGCAGCAGCAGGGCCACACACAAAGCGCAGGAGTAGGAAGCTGAGGACCCGGTCAGGGTGGTAGCAACCCGCCCCGGTACAGACTCTGTGGACAATACTCTGCCAAATATCATCTGCAGTAAAGCCTTGGAAAACTACAAAACTGTGAGTGTGTGTGATCCTTGCACTCAAGTCCTACTCTCCCTCACCAACTGTCATCATCTCCATCACTACACCTATCCTACAATATCCATAGCACCATCTATAGACTATTATTACCACTGCCCGGGAACCAAACTCTACCCGTGGAGAGCCGTTACATCTCCAGCTGCCAAACATCATCCCTGGAGGTTCTGCAGCAGCGGTGGTCCTCTCACTAACTACAACCCGTGGGTGGCATCACGACAAACTCCCCTGTAAATATTCCCCCATTTATTGTGGAACCCGGGACACGGTCCGGACCAAGACCGCCGTGAGATCCCCAGCAGTACTTCGGTCCGGTACCAAGTACCCCGTCCCAGTGTGCTCCACAGATCAGGTGTAGGAACATCATCACTATAGACCCCCACTAGCTGAAAAATTATAGGGGTTAAAAGGTTATTAAAGCTCAAGGCAATAGTGAGCTGAATTTTTAGCTTTTCTTTAGTTTCGTTGATCTCTTATTTCTAACCTAAGCACAAAGAATGAAATAATTTTGTACAGCTTATACACAACAAATTGACTACAATTTTTTCTTGGATTTAACTCCATAATTTAAACTAAGCTTCACATTTTAGAACAACTTTCTCAAAAGATCTTGAAAGAAAGTTAGTGGAACTAATTCCCGTCGATGAAGCAATTATTAATACAGTTTATGCACTTTCTTAATCACACAGAGATTAAATTAGCAGACCTGAACACAGTAAAGAGTGATGCTTCATAAAGGAGGGTAAGACCTGCTTCCCAGAGCTTTAATGGTATTAAGGTCTGGTTAATCACACTAGCATTTAAACTAATCTTGAAGTGAAATCTAGGTCAAAAAGAGAATGAACTAAATTACATGCCTGGAGTACAAGAAACTGTAAAAGTCAACACGATAAAGTGATTTTCTGCCTTTTGCAATTATAGTGTGTGTTTTGTGATTTTAACACAAGATTAACCATAATTTAGAAGCAATTGAAAGTTGTGTCAGTTTTACTGCTAATGTAACATATCTATATTATAGAATTTCCATCTCATTATTGTACGGACTCTGCCAAATAATCACAACAATGAAGCAGTTCTCTTTTATTTGTAATACAGAACGAAGTATTATCATTGTGAAGCCTAGGACAAGACAATCAACGCTATTACAAAGCATTCGTACAAAGTTAGTTATTGGAGATTCATGAATTACAATTGTAGCCTTGAAAGAGATAAGGGAAAATATTATGGCCTGCACAGTATTTCTATATTTGATTATCATTTATTATACAGTTATTTAACTATACCAAGGTTATATTATTTATAGATATAAAATATATAAAAATGTGCTTGTAATTTACAGGTGTAACACAGGTTGTCATGACTCATTTTATTAACTATGATTCTATGTTGGCAATACATAACTCTGCTAATTATGAAACTGGCTGTGTTATACAGCCAAATCTGATACTGAATGCACAAACAGGATGCAGAGGACCTCCATTATAAAAAATTTGTGCAGCCCAGGTGCATGATGCTGACACAGCCAGGGTCGGCGTTAGGGGAGGGCAGACTGGGCAGTTGCCCAGGGCCCACACTCTCTTGGGGGGCCCCAAAGGAACTGAACTGAAAATAGCAATAACATTTTTTAAAAATTAAAAAATACACATATTTGGTATCGCTGCATTCATAAGAATCTAAGCTATCAATATATGAAATAAATTAATAAAAATTGGTAAATGGCGTAACGGGAAAAAAATAAACGACAAAATTATGTTTTTTGGGCCACCACGTTGTTGCAATACAATGCAATAAAAGGCAATCAAAATGTTGTACCTGACTCAAAATGATATCAGTAAAAATGTCAGCTCAGGGCACATAAAGTAAGCCCTCACATAGCCCTGTAACTTCAAAAATTAAAACATCATGGGTCTCGGAAAATGGCAAATAAAGCACCTTTTTGTTTTTATTATTTTTTTACAAATTTCTGGGGGGTTTTAATGATTGAAATAAAGAAAAAATGTTCAATATCTTCTTATTCTGACCTAGATAATCAACTTATGAAGTCACTTTTACCATATAGTTAACATGATAAATAAAAACTAAAAATAAATTGTGGAATTGCACTTTTTTTTGCAATTTCAAAGCACTTGAAATTTCTTTGTCATTCTCCAGTACATTTTGTAGTAGAATGAATGATGTAATTCAATAGTACAACTCATCCCGAAAAAAATAAGCCTTTGTACGGCTATGTGAAAGAAAATAAAAAAGTTATGGCTCTTGGAAGAAGCTGAGGAAAAACAAAAAATCGCTCTGTGGTAAAAGTTATAAAATCCTTGTAATTGCCGTATAATAGCAGCAGGAGCGCCCTCCACAGGTTTCAGTCTTCACATGTTCGTGATGGGAGTAATTAAAGTTAGGAGACCTCCTTAATTCCTATATTTGTAGCCAGTTATGAAGCAGAACTTGTAAGGCATTAAAGGGGATGTCCAGGAATAATAAAACTTTACTACATTCTTTCAAAAACAGCACCACCCTTGTATACAGGTGGTATGTGGTATTACAGCATAGGCCCATTCCCTTCAATTAAGCTGAGGTGCAATATCACACACAACCTGTAGACAGGGGTGGTGCTGTTTTTGAAAGAAATCAGTCATGTTTATAGAATTCTGGACAACTCCTTTAAGACCAATGTTTCATTAAACACTTGTAAATATTCAGAATCAACACACACCTTTCACCATTAAATAATCTCGTGTTTATAGGTACATTATCTATGGGTGTATGTAATGGGACAACAAGTAACACTCCTCACAATAATTAATTAAGTGGAAACCACTATGGAGTTGTTGTTACATAAAAATTTTAACCTTTATTAAATACATATATAAAAGCAGGCACATAAACGTTATGATCGAAGTACAGAAGGGAAACCCATAACAAGCTGCAGGCAGGCAGTCACTCCATGGGTATTATAATGCACATATATGGTACAAATCACAGTAGTGACAGACTGCACATAAGTATAAAGGGTAAACACAGCCCAAGGGCTAGCAATATCACTCACCCATTGTGCACTCAGGTGATAGGACCAGGCAAATCCCCAAACAGCCCTGACCTGCAGCGCGCCCCTAACAGCTGTTTTGCCGCTGCTTGGTCGCAGCGACCAAGAAAATCAGGCCCAAACCATGATGCTGTTTCCACCATGTTTGACAGTGGGCATGGTGTTTTGAGGGTGATGAGCTGTTGCTTTTACACGGAACATATAATTTTGCATTGTGCCCAAAAAGTTGGATTTTGGTTTCATCTGACCAGATCACCTTATTCCACATGTTTGGTGTCTCCCAGATGGCTTGTGACAAACTTCAAACCAGACTTTTTATGGATATCTTTGAGAAATGGCTTCCTTCTTGCCACTCTTCCATAAAGGCCAGATTTGTGCAGTGTACGACTGATTGTTGTCCTATGGACAGACTCTCCCACCTCAACTGTAGATCTCTGCAGTTCATCCAGAGTGATCATGGGCCTTTTGGCTGCATCTCTGATCAGTCTTCTCCTTGTTCAAGATGAAAGTTTAGAGGGATGGCCGGGTCTTGGTAGATTGGCAGTGGTCTGATACTCCTTCCATTTCAATATGATCATTTGCACAGCGCTCCTTAAGATGTTTAAAACTTGGGAAATCTTTTTGTATACAAATCCGACTTTAAACTTCGCTACAACAGTATCTCGGACTTGCCTGGTGTGTTCCTTGGTCTTCATGATGCTCTCTGCTCTTGAAACAGAACCCTGAGACTATCACAGAGCAGTTACATTTATACAGAGACTTGATTACACACAGGTGGATTCTATTTATCATTACCAGTCATTTAGGACAACATTGGATCATTCAGAGATCCTCACTGAACTTCTGGAGTGAGTTTGCTGCACTGAGAGTAAAGGGGCCGAATAATATTGCACGTCAGACTTTTCAGTTTTTTGTTAAAAATTTTTAAAATATTCAATAAATTTCCTTCCACTTCACGATTGTGTCCCACTTGTTTATTCTTCACAAAAAAATTATAATTTATATCTTTATGTTTGAAGCCTGAAATGCGGCAAAAGGTTGAAAAGTTCAAGGGGGCCGAATACTTTTACAAGGCACTGTACATTATATATAGGCATTACAAACAGAGTTATCTATTTCAAGTGTTTTTTTCTATTAATGTTGATAATTATGGCTTATAGCCAATAAAAACCCGAATGCCATTATTTTAGAAAACTAAAGTAGGCAGGAAGAAGGGTCTTAGAGATAAAACATTTCCTAAATAGATATCAGAGGCTTCACCTTGTGTGGTTGTGAGAGTCACAACCACTATCAAAACATACCACAGCTGCTGCAGTCCCCAGCATGGTGCATATAGAGTACGGAGGATAAAGGGTTAAAAACCATGTTGTCATATTCCAGGAGACATCAAAGGTCGAATATAATATTGATTTATTAGTGAATGCTTCTCAGGGCTCCCTGGTCCCTTTCTCAGAACAAATCAATATCATATTGCTATGTTTCAGGGCATTTCAGGGAGCCCTGAAACACATTAACTAATAAATCAATATCCTAGGGTTGGTCTTGGTCTCTCTCTCAAATGTCTTTCTACCTTGATGACTAGGGACATAACAGCCTCCAACTACTCAGGAGGGGCATATTGAACCAGAGTGTCCTGAGATCTAGCTGACAGACCCAAGCAGAACTGACTCCTGAGTGAAAGATCACTCCACTGGGTGTCAGTCACCCATCTCTGAAACTCTAACGAGTACTCCTCCACTGCCATTGTCCCCAGCTTGAGTTTGCTTAGATAGGACTCAGTGGGTGTCACTATCTGGTTCACCATACACCTGAGCCAAGGCAACAACTAGTCCACCAACTGCAGAGATGCTGAGTCGGTCGGTTGGGGGAAGGTCCAGGCCTTTGAATTCCCCTTTAGGAAGGGAGGTTATAATCCTCACACACTGTTTCTCACTCCCAGATGAACGATGATGAAGCCTGAAATACAGCTTACCAGCCTCTCTAAACACCAAAAATGTGTCTCTTACTACCAAGAAAATCTATCAGGAAGGCATATCTTGGGTTCTGTCATGACCTGGGCATGAGCCAAGTCCAGGTACTCAACGATTAGATTTAGCTGGTGCACCACCTGGGTATGCAATTCAGCAACGTCATGAGAAAAGGCTTCAACCTAGCATGCAAAAGCTTATGAGGAAGAAATATGGCTTCAGAAAAAAAGTGGGTCATTGATATTGTCATGGGTGCTAATTGTATATGAGGGTAGTAGTAGCAGGAAGTCAGAGATGGCCTGATGGAATTAGGGAAGCTAGTCAGACTCTGTAGACTGAGGTTTTCTAGTTGACGTTCATCCCAGTATTACCCTTAAATGTAGAGATGTATGGGCCGCCAAGCTTGCCCTGCTCCTATTCAACCCTGGGCTAACACCCCCTCACCTGCACCCTGGGAAAGGAACAGCAACTCCCAACACATGATTCTAACAAAACGTTTTACTTCAGGAAAGCTTCTGTAACACAGCAATATGTCCTCACAGCATGAGGTCAGAGCAGAGACCAAACTCTATCAACAACACCTGCTGGTGGGAAAAGGAAATTATTTAAAGAATAGGGGCGTGGACAGCCGCATCACCTGACAACACACACAACATCTCACCTGAAGACCAACAGCATACCGTAGATAGCAAAATTGCAGCAGCTACTGACATTAACCCTGAGGGTACTAACAGGAATTAAACACATTTAATCACTGCAGAGCACTTCAAGAAAACTGCAACGCAGGCCACACCTGACACTATAAAATACAATGGAAAGCCAAAGGAAAACATTGAAAAAATCTTACCCCAAATCAGCAAAATCTGATATTGAATGCACAAACAGAATGCAGAAGACCTCCATTATACAGATGGTGCCGTCCAGGTGCACAATGCTGATGATGTCGCCACTCATAACATCATTAAAAGGCTCTTGTTCAGACACTGTGTATCTCACTCATCTATGTGACAACTCCTACGCAAGTTTTATCATTGTGCAGGTCTTATGCTATCAGCCATCCTCCCTCCATTTTGAAGGGTTGTAAGAGGCTGCATCCAGGGCTGGTTTCAGGCAAAATGGGACCCTGGGCAAAAGGTTAAAGTGGGCCCTAAATGCTCACATATTGCACTGTCACACTCAGACATTTAGGTTACATTTACAAGCACCGAATTCAGACTGGTGAATGAGTGCGATCTATAATATTCAAGTCATTCAGTGCTTGTTTCTGGACTTTTTACACAGGATGATGAAGAATGATGGGTGCAGAGCAATCACCGGTAGAGCAATCTGTCATTGTACAGTATCATGTCATCGGCAGCACTTCTGCAGTTTGCAGCCGGCGATCTGCTGCCGAGAGCAAGGATTTTTGTTAATCCATAAACAATCCAATCACCCCATGATGAGCAGCAATTTGCTCATTTGTTGGGCAATTGCCGACATGTTTACTCTTAGGCTGGCTTCACACTGTGGGTCAGATCCAATCCGAGGCTGTCAGGATGAACCTGACAGCCCCGGATCGGATCAGCACACAGAACCGGAGGGCTAATATGCCCTCCGGTCTGGTGTGCACCCGCACGCAGCTGCCGCCACTGATGAATCAAGACCGCGGCTGGCAGGGCAATCCGGTCAATCCGGGAATTGCCAATTAGAGGAGATATTCTCCTCTCGGACACAAAAACGTTGCAAGCAGCATTTTTGTGTCCGTTGGAGAATACTAAATTCTCCCGGATTGTCCCAGACAGATAGAAACCGGATAGCAGAGAGCTGCCATCCGGCTTGACTTTTAAGGCTTTGAGCATTAAAAAAATTCACTGGTGAATCCCGAATGTATGTATAAAATCTTTAATCTTCATTATTCCAATAAGAATCAGATAGGTATGAGGTACATCACAGAGATAATTGCACTGTACCGTCTGTCACTTCTGGCATGAGGATGTCCTGCTATCACATGCCTTCACTATATCTGCACATCCAAGTGACGGGTATGCAAATATGGGGCATACATTGATGTCTATGATTAAGAATTACACGTTCAAAATGCATCTGGCCCTAGGGGCTGCGTTCCCATTCTGATGTTCTTAATTTTTATGACACAATAAAGTTTTGAAGATTTTTAAAAGATAAAGCCTGGTACCGGAGCAATTTCCTCTTATGTGTTTAGATGTGATGTTTATATGTGCTAACAATATATAATCATTTATAGTATATAATATCTATCATCTATCTAATATATGTCTAAAATCTGCAATTTTTTTAAGGTATAAATCTAGATATGTATGAATATATATCTATTTTTAAATAGCAGAAAAATAGACAGAGGCACTCACCATGATGATCTTTATCACTTTATTGCGGTATCCAAGAACACATTCCGGAAAAACAAACGGGTCAGGACCCGTAGAAGCGGCCACTGAGCTGCGAAACGGTTGCCGTCGTCCTCGCTCCCGCACCTCCCTCCCCCACCGTTTGTTTTTCCGGAATGTGTTCTTGGATACCGCAATAAAGTGATAAAGATCATCATGGTGAGTGCCACTGTCTATTTTTCTGCTATTTAAACTTGGTCACTTACATATAGTGTGCACCTCCATTCGATCTATACCTTCGGTCAGAGAGGATCGCTCTGGATCTCACTGGTTGCACACCACGGATAGTGCCCAGTTTTCCTTTTCTTTTCTGAGAATATATATCTATGTAGCCATGTCTCTATCCATATGGATTATAGCCGGAGAGGAAGATATGGTGAACAGCCTTCCCACCCATCTCTTCAGCTGTTCACAGAAAACCCAGCCCAGTGAAAAGACAAATAAGTCTCTCAGCATCTTTGACACTGTAGTTACAAATTTGGGTTTCCATCACAAACTGTTTCAAAGTCTATGTTACATATCTCCCCTTGGATGCTTAGATGACCTTAAATGTATGTATGTATATATATATATATATACACTAGTTGTAGTACCCGGCTACGCCCGGGTTAATAATTAACTGCTGTTAGCTATAGCAAAATAGAATTTGAATATGTCATATTAATGACCTGTAGGAATATAGAAGCTGAGCTGTGATTGATTGCTATAGGCAACCTAATAAATCTCCAGCCAACAGTAAACCCTACCCCTGGCCAGGCAGTATATGTTACCTCACACATACACATAATAGACAGCTCATGTGACTGACATCTGCCTTAATTCCCTATATGGCACATGTGTTGCACATTGGCTGTTTTTAATCAGATGTTTATGATTGGAAATTAAAGATAGCACACGTATGAGGCGAGTTGTGTGAGGTGATTTGTGCACATCTGTGTCTGTCTGTGTGGTGTGTGTATGTGTGTGTCCCTGTGGGGTGAGTGCATGTGTCCCTATAGGGTGTGTATGTGTGTGTGTCCCTGTGGGGGTGGGAGGTCTGTGTGGTGTTTGTCTCTGTTGTGTGTGTCTCTTTGTGCTGTGTGTGTGTGTCTCCCTGTGGGATGAGTGCATGTGTCCCTATAGGGTGTGCATGTGTGTGTGTCTCTGTGGGGGGTCTGTGTGGTGTGTGTGTATCTGTGTTGTGGGTGTCTCTTTGTGGTGTGTGTGTGTGTCCCTGTGGGGTGAGTGCATGTGTCCTTATAGGGTGTGTATGTGTGTGTGTCCCTGTGGGGGGGTCTGTGTGGTGTGTGTGTGTCTCTTTGTGGTGTGTGTGTGTCCCTGTGGGGTGAGTGCATGTGTCCCCAATATAAACATGTCTGTGCAGCCTGGCCACAAGACTTCTACTTCACCTACATATTGTTATGTTGTGAACAAAATAGAACAGATGTCATTACTGCTTACTTTGGATAAAAGTTGCTACATCACCTTAAACTGTGTCATTGGGCCACCATATCCATGGCCTTGATATTGTTATGCATAGTGTATGTTTTCTGCCTTCAACCATACTATAATGTATGCTACAGCTGCCCAACTGAGTCCCTAAGCCTCTGCCTTTCCATATGCTGCTGGATCACCACCAGGCCCAGCCTCCCTTGCTGCCTCAGGATCATCACCAGGCCCTGTATCACCTGCTGCCTCAGGATCACCACCAGGCCCAGCATCCCCTGCTGACTGTGGCTCACCACCAGGCCCGGAATCCCCCGCTGACTCTGGTTCTCCACCACCCATCGCCTCACCACCCGCCTTGCCATCCCCAACTGCCTCACCAGCCTTGAGTGATGAAGAGGGGACACCCCCCCCATCCACACACCCCTACACCTGATGTGGTCTCTTCCATATCCTCGCTAGAGGGTGCCTTTTTCCCCCAGTGCATCTAATGTAATCACTGAGTGAGAATAGTAAATGTTTCGGGGACACTGGAGCTGGCCTTTACTTATGAACTAGGGATCTTTGCCTCTTTCCCTGTGCACCAGTTGCCGCTGTTTGTTCCGGAGGCGATCTCTGTGTGAATTAATCTTAGTTTAATATTTTTATCGATAGGAACTTAGCGCTACTATATGTACCAGTACAATTAGTGAAATTAATGTACTGTAGAAATTTCTTTTGGAAGAGGGGCGTGCATTCCCTTGAAACGCATAGAGAGACAAAGACAGAGGCCAATCACAGCGTGGCAATCCCTGACTCCCCACCCACCTAAACACATGATGCATGACACTAGCTCTGACGTAGAATGCACATGAGCGCAGCTCCCAGCTGCAACCCGGAAATGTCATCACTGAGCTGTAGCACACGTGGAGACCGGAGCGGAGGAGCGTGGGAGAGACGCAGACAACGAACTGGAGGACAGTACAACCTGGCAGCAATCCCATGCCACATGAGAACAAGTAAGACCACACCAAAACATCGCTGGCACACCAATATTGTGCAGAAACACACAGACACTGACTCAATGCAACACTGATTCACTTTACAGTGGAGACAGAGGCAGGAACCTATTGTAACCTGAAAGAGCATACAGTGAAAACCAAGGGGAGTGGAGGGAGCAGAGTAAGATTCAACAGGTAAATACAAAACATAGAGAAAAAGAAACACTGGGAGGATATAAAGAGCAGCAATATACTAAAAGCACATGATCCCACAGATATAGAATTAGAAGACCATATAGCAAGTGAGAAGACAATCCCCAGGACTGAATAGAAAAGTAATCAGAAAAAATGATTAAACCACACAGGAAAGAATATCAAAGAGGGATTAAACAATTTGAACCTTGCAATTTACAGGAATCAATAAATGACAGACATAGGCAAATCAAAAAACAGGACAACAAACCAGATTTAACTAGAAGGTAAGGTGCAGGTGATGTCAAAAGGAAAAAGGAAAGGATAAAATGAAATGATGAGATAACTAACATCACTCATTATCCCATATAGAAAATCCCAGAAGCACAACAAGTAAAGACTGCACAAGAAAGAGAGGACAAACTTCATTAACAATAAAAGTATTGTGGAAACAAATATACCAGCCTAAAAATAGGGCAGTGAACTAATGTATAATTAAATTATTATTATTTCTGTGTCCTAGATGTGAAAAGCAACCCCTATATAAAGGAGGAATACACTAAAACTGTCAAGCTACAATCAAATAACAGGAGAATATGATAGGATAACATTTGATATAATGCATTATCATTAGATTCTATGTAAAACGATATAAGAAATTGTAAACATTTTTAACATTATTTATTGATGACATTTTAAAAGTGTGACAGTGTGAAATGAATAAAATGTTTGCAGTGAGTAAAGTGACCTATTAGTACATTAATCTCACTAATTGTACTGGTACATACTGTAGCGCTAAGTTCCCATTGATTGAAATATTAAACTGAGAATAGTAAATGTATTCCCATGCTAAAATAAAGAGGTTGTGCCACTTTCAGCGTCTGATTGTTTTTCTGTTTCATCAGCCACAGGAGTCGCTGATGCGGGTGGGCGTTGAGCCCCTCACCATCCCCCGAATGGGACACCATGGGAGATAAGGGAAACCATTAAGTAACATTGTACATTCCCATGCCTTTCCCACCCACACATGAGCAGATTACTGACTGTGTTTTCTTATCACCATAGGTCTTCCATCATTGGTGGAGCTGGTAGCCTGCCACCAACGGGCTCAGGCCAAGCTCCAGCGCCTGGGTGTCCTGCTCCACAGGCTGATTTCAGCCCAGCATGCTGGCGGCTCCTTGTCTCTTGCAGACCATGGCTGAGTGTTGATTTTTGTTTGGTTGTTTGTTTGTCCTTGTTTTGTGTGTATTGATCACACAAATGTTATTTGATGTTTTGTTGATTTTATTTTTTAACAAAAAAAAAAAAAAGGTACGCAAAAAATGGCCCACAAACCTATCAAAATACATAAACCATGACGATTGGACGCTAAAAAACAAATGTTCCTTTAAAAAAAAAAAAAAGATAACATTTGAAAAAAAGAACCTGTTGTCCAAACATAATATTTGTCGAAATAAAAGTGAACGAGATGTCATTTATGCCTCAGTATTCTTTCAAGATGATCAACAGGTAACATACGTGTTAAACCAAAAACATGGTTTGACAGTTAGAAACTGGGGAAGCAGGCCATTGTGTGCCCTTTTGTGTGTACAGATAGATGTGTTGTCACCATGGGTCTGTAACTCCATGCCTCGAGGTCCCCACACACTGCATGTTGTACAATAAACATTTCCATTTGTCAGTTGGTGTTTGGAATTCCAATTGTCAAATGCAAAGTTAGGGGAAAACGCAAGCACTGTGTGTAGGCCTCCAGACCTTGTTTTTTAAAGGGCTGGGTGATACCTTGACTGCACATGTAGGCAGGATTCCTACACATACAAACACAACACAGTGGAGAAGCACAGTGTTAATTCAAACTCCTTAAGACACCTCACCATGTGTTAATGGAAAAGTGGCCTGCTGGTGGCCTTCACCTGCCAAAAGTGGCTTTAAGCCCCTTAGTACACTGCATGGCAAGTTTCTTCTGAAATAACATGAAGACGACACACGTTGTTTCTGTTGTATTTTTTACTGAAACAAATTGAAAAAAAAATAGCCTGTGTAGAGCATAAATAAACATAGAAGGGTGCGAAATGACACTACAGGTGGTGGAAGCGTGTCTCTTGCGGGTCATAATCAGCTGACGAGGCTTCCGGACCCATATCCCCATATCAATATGGGTCTGCCCTATGCAGAGGGTAGGATGGTCTGGGGACCCTCCGCATAGCAGGAGTTTGTCCAGGGCCATGCATTGGAGCGTCGGACGCGTCGTGCGCCAGGTGGATTATTCGCTCAACGCATCGATGCTTTTGGGGCTCCATGTTCACCACCCGCTTCCTGACAAGCTGCCCAATCCAGTGTTTGGCCGCTGTTCCTGGTGGAAGAGCCACCTTCTTGCCCAAGCTCCAAGCTCAGTGGTTTGGGGCGTGAGGGGGCGTCACCTCCGAACGATGAAGCTTAGGCCAGGGCGCTGCTCCACCACACTGGGCTCACTTGCTACCTCCTGCTGTGATGTTAATGGGGGAGGGTCTGTGAGGGATGCCGATGCCTGGCTTGAGCTATGTTCCTCAGGGGCCTGGAAAGAAACAAAAATATTGTTCAAACACTTAACATGGCCAACCATCAATTCCCCCACACATTTCTTTATAGTGATTTGGGCTAGGATTTGTTTGAGACCACATCTAGCATGGCTACTTGTGGTTTGATGGGGACATAAACCAGAATTTTTGCAAGTTAACAGAATGACAACCATGGTGATGCTGGTGGATGTTGGCACCTTCCAATGAGCAATTATGAGTACACTATATCAGCCATCAACTTTACATAAGGGCTAATTTGTTAGGCATTGGTACTATTTTACACCCCAAGTAAATACCCCAAGTTACTAAAAGCAACAATGCTTGTTCATAGCTACATTACTACGGTACTTACATTCTCTGGTGAAGCACTTGGGTTAGGAGTCGCAGATGCAGTTTGTGGAGAGTCCCAGCTGAACGTGCGGGGATGAGGTGGTTCCTGGCCCAGTGTGAACATGAGGAGCTCATAGTACCACAGTGTTGGTACATAGAGCTCCTCAGTTCCCATGCCTGAAGTGCTGGACTGGAGCACCTTCTTGTGCTCCCTTTTGAACACAGTCAGCAGAGACTGAATTTTGGACTTCACAAATTTCTCGTGACACTTCTCAGACGGATGGTGCTGCTGAGCAAGTGTGACAAGATTGGCATAAGCCACTGCCTTCACCTGCTTGTTCTTGTAGGCAGGTGACTTCGTCCTCCAGAGGCATTTATACTCCCTGTACATAGCTATAAATTCCCGGACAAACTCTTGATTTTCTGCCATCTAAAAGAGAACATTAAAAGTACTTAAGGAACACACATACATGTATGTATGATTTGCTACCTGTACACCTTACATTTTCTTGGTTTAGTCCAATGAAAAATCCAACAGAAACGAAAAAGGGGCACCACTACGACCAGCAATCCTTCTCAGGCAGTGGAATAAGCATGTGAGGCGGGAAGCACTAGTGCAACTGGTGGTGCCAGTATAGTGGAACAAAACGTCATAAAAATGTAAGAAAGACGGCACTCACCTCGGTGCCCCCTCCCTGCACTTTGTATGCTCCCGAAATAAAGATCCCGTTACCTGCTGACCTGGTGAGTGCCGTCTTTCTTACATTTTTATTTTCTTGGTTTGGCCTGTGCCACACACCATTGGTTCGGGCACCTATATGTGAACTTGCAATCAGGAAAGAGTCAAGTGTCCATACATATGTCAGCCCTGAACACCAAACCTAACATATGGCAGAATGGTAATGATAGGAGTGTTAGACAAAAATGGCAATGTTATTTGGGCTCACATGTAATAGCCAGTGCATCAGGAGGGACAAGAAATTTGCTCTTGATGCCCTAAATCAGTATTGTGTATCAGACAAATGTTTCAGCATGAAAAATGGGGTTAAAACAAAAACAAAACAGTCTGTTACCTGCATACCATATGTCAGATTTACTGTGCAGTGCCAAATTATGTAGTACACACCATTCAGGGGCTGACCAGGGGTATTCCAAAAGACAGTATCACCATAATAAAAGGCAGCTTTTACAATAGTGGCCAAGCCACATTACCATAGGCTCTTTTAATGTGAACTTATAACAACATTACAAGACTGGACAGATGAAGATGATGAACAGTACTCAATACCTACGGCCTGTTACACATATAAGGCAGGTCTGCGTTTTGCTTCATTTGCGTTTATGTGCGTTTTTACCGCTAAAAACGCATGAAAACGTTAGCGTTTTTGCCCCCATTGATTTTAATGGAAACGCATGTAATAACGCATGAAAAAACGCATGTGCGTTTTCAAAAACGCATAACGCATGCGTTTTTGCCAATGCAGCACAAAACGTTGGGGAATGCGTCTAGTGCTGCATTGGCAAAAACGCATGCATTTTGTGTTTTTGAAAACGCACATGCGTTTTTGCATGCATTTTTACATGCGTTTCCATTAAAATCAATGGGGGCAAAAACGCTAGCGTTTTCATGCATTTTTAGTGGTAAAAACGCATAGAAATGCAAATTAAGCAAAATGCAACCCAGCCTTAGATGTGAAAAGGGCCTACCGTCAGTCCTGCAGTGTGAGCAAGAGACACGCTACCAACTTGCTGCTTTGGAGAATGAGAAACAGGATGCAGCTTGCACACCATCTTTTAAAGGGCGTCCCACCAATAAGAACGCTGTTGCCTCCGCAAATCACAAGAGTCGGGCGTGGTTAGGCCGACGCGGGAACGCAATTGGATGATGCCTGTGCGATGTGGTTGGCTGGTTTTCACACAAAAAGCGGCAACGCCAGAGCTATGTCGTGTTTGGTGGCCAGAGGCATAGAATGCGTATTGATGTTCACACGTATTTTCTACTATGGTGGAGTGCCTTCAGTGTTTGCAAATGTATGTTTTCCGCCTCTACTATGTTCTGAACAACACCAGGACATCCTGGCCCATTTGGCCAGTGTTAAAATTCTGTGTATGTTTAGTGATCCCTATGACCAAGTGTATGACATGTATATGTACATCACCATGCATCTCATATTATACTCCTATTGTAATGTGTCATGTTGGGTGACCAATTCCCAGATAGTCATGACCTAGCCTTCCATTGTTGTCTTTGAGGTTTACCATAGCCATCCTTTGGTACCATGGGGGGGCCCTACACCCATTGGGTATGTCCATAATTTGTTGTGTGCACATGAGGAGTAGCATGGGTAAGCATATGTAATATAGTTGTGGTAGACCAAGCCAGACTGTAGTGCATTCAAAACTCAATGGTGCAATTAATTTTGGTGGGTTTTGCATAACATGTTAGCCATATAAGTGTTTACTTTAGGGGAAACATTATACTATTGAGCTTGGTTATTTGTGGTTATTTTGTGTTGCAAAGTCATCATTGGCTCATACACTCCTTTTTTCATCTTTATTTCAGAGGTTTGGACCCATAGCTTAGACATCTCGACTTCTGAAGAGAGTGCAGTAGTGGCTGTGGCCTTGTTGGAGGAGGACTTGTGGCTTAAGGAGAGATATGAGAGGCTGGGTAAGCGTAGACCACAGTGCCTGTGGTCTTGGCAATGGCTCCTGCAAAGGTTCAACCTGAGTCACATGCGTCTGGTCCGTCAGCTGGAGAACACAAA
Organism: Allobates femoralis; assembly: GCA_033576535.1. Taxonomy (NCBI): domain Eukaryota; kingdom Metazoa; phylum Chordata; class Amphibia; order Anura; family Aromobatidae; genus Allobates; species Allobates femoralis. Next base: position 494,533,191 of record JARQOC010000001.1, on the reverse strand, counting down.
TCCGCATGACTTTAGGAACTATCTGTGCATGTGTGAGGACTCTTTCAAGTACCTTTTGGAATCTCTTCGGCCATTTATTGCCCATCACGACACTGTGATGCATCTAGCTGTGCCACCAGAGGAGCGGTTGGCAGTGAATCTGTGCTTCCTGGCAACAGGCCGCTCGATGACTGACTTCCAGTATTCTGCTGCTGTTTCACGGCCACAGCTGAGCCACCTCATTCCCGAGATGTGTGAGGCCATTGTGAGGTGTGTGCTGCCATCCTATATGCGGTTTCCAACAACCCCCGCAGAATGGTTGCAAATTGCTACTGCAAGCATGTGAAGATCACACAACCCCCCATCAGTGGGTCCTTTTTTTATAACTATAAAGAATATTTCAGTGTGGTCATCATGGCCCTCGTCAATGCCAACTATGAGTTCCTCTACGTCAATGTGTGCCTGATGGTGGTGTGCTGGCACACACCTCCTTTGGTAAAGACCTCAGGGACGGTTGCCTCAACCTGCCCCCAAATGATGACACCACTGGCCACCTTAACTTTGTGTTTGTGGGGGATGAAGCCTTTCCACTTTATGCACACCTACTCAAGCCATATCCCCATAAGACTATCACCACTGATATGCCTTTTCAATTACTGGCTATCCCGGGCACGTTGTGTGGTTGAAAACACATTTGTGATCATGGCCAGTAGATTCTGCTTGTTTCATACTGCTTTAAATATGAAACTGGAATCTATTGATGTAGTAGTAATGGCATGTTGTGTGCTACATAACGTTCTGCATAGTAGGGATGCTCCATCATACACTCCAACAAGTTATGTGGATTCAGTGGACCCCGCAACTGGGGAACTCATATTGGGGGAATGGGGTGCAAACGACCCTGGTATAGCACCACTCCAGCCGTTGAGCCAGGGCCGTAGCCAGAAGGATGCCAGGTCCAGCAGAGACAGCTACTGCTCCTACTTCAATGGCCCTGGGGCTGTTGCCTGGTATCAAAACATGGTGTACGGTTTGTTTGTGTTTTTTTTTTCCCTGTATGTTATTTTTAACATTTAATTTTGCTGTTTTTTATGTTTAAGTTTTATTTTATTGTTATGGATACATTTAATTTAAACAAAATTTTAGATTATAAATTGTGTGATGACAACACTTACCGTATATACTCGTGTATAAGCCGACCCGTGTATAAGTCGACCCCCCTACTTTTGCCCCCAAAACCTGGGAAAACCCATTGACTCGTGTATTAGCCAAGGGTGGACCCCAGCATAGGTATACAGCCCCCAGCAGTGTGGTATACAGCAGCCTCCCCAGCAGTGTGGTATACAGCAGCCTCCCCAGCAGTGTGGTATACAGCAGCCTCCCCAACAGTGTGGTATATACAGCAGCCTCCCCAGCAGTGTGGTATATACAGCAGCCTCCCCAACAGTGTGGTATATACAGCAGCCTCCCCAGCAGTGTGGTATATACAGCAGCCTCCCCAGCAGTGTGATATATACAGCAGCCTCCCCAGCAGTGTGGTATATACAGCAGCCTCCCCAGCAGTGTGGTATATACAGCAGCCTCCCCAGCAGTGTGGTATATACAGCAGCCTCCCCAGCAGTGTGGTATATACAGCAGCCTCCCCAGCAGTGTGGTATATACAGCAGCCTCCCCAGCAGTGTGGTATATACAGCAGCCTCCCCAGCCTCATCGCGCGTCCTCGTCTCCTTCCCGCTTCTACCCGGCGTCATGTGACCCCGCACAATGATGTCATTGTGGATGCGCCGGGTAGAAGCGGGAAGGAGACCGGAGGAGATCGGGTAACAGCGAGGAGGGTAAGTATGAAAGCTATTCTCTTACAGTTCTGTGGCTGCAACCTGGAGCCTGTATATAGCGCGCGGGGCCTGTATATACTACAGGGGGGGGGGAGTGGGGGGCCTGTATATACTACGGGGGGGGAATCGGGGGGCCTGTATATATTACGGGGGGAGCGCAATGTAATATGCACCGCTCCCCCTGCTGCTGATGGACAGGGGGATGCAGTGCATATTGCATTGCACTAATGACCGGCCCCACGTGACCGGGCGCTCATATTACAGCCTCCCCCTGCCTCCTCCAGCCCCCGGACACCGGCCCCCCCACACTCAGCCGTATAGTGACTCGTGTATAAGCCGAGGGGGGCACTTTTCAGCACAATTTTTGTGCTGAAAAACATCGGCTTATACACGAGTATATACGATAATTATTTTTGTGTATTCGGCTGTTTGTGTTGGTTTGGCACACACTAAAAATATGATTTCTGAATAGTATACCTGTGTGACTAATTTCTTTCAACTTCAGAGCTGTAGCACATGGCATTATGTTGTGCACAGAGGTATCACCCAAATATTTTGATGATGGGTCCCTGCAGCATTGTCTGCACATGTACAGTACACAGGTCAAGCCCTTTGGGCCGCACTATATTCTCTCTCTGTCTCTCACTCTCCATATAGATGGATTTACACATGGGTATCTGTACACAAACATACACACTTCTAGTATCGAAGGTACAAATATATGTTCACATCACTACACACATACATACATGTATGTACACACACTTAATACATCCATCGTAATATGCATACACATATGTACATAGTTTTGTGTGTAGCTTACATACGTGAAAACAACACGTACACATAGCTATACATTGTATTGCCAACAGTGCACACAGGAGCGTTCCTGTGTGATAGTTTAGGAATGCCGCAGTATCTTGCACAACTGTAAACAAATGACAACAGACTTGAATGGCGAGATGGTAGAAAGGGCAAATGCGGTAATGAAGTGGCCATTTTGCCAGACAAGGCTGACCAATGGTAACGCAGTTGTGGCGACCAATCGAAGTGGTAGGGGCGCGTCATAACACACTCTGGTACGCCTATCTCCCAGCCTCTGTCATACAGTATGCCCACATTGAGCTTGGGGTTTTGCTGTGTGACGTCGTGATAACGACTGCCAACATTGCTTGCTGTGTCGTTCAGCCGATGTCTGACACGCAGGATCGTTGATGTTCAGTCACGATATCTGTACATCTGACATCTCACGAACGATGTCAAAACGATGTCTGAAACGACAAAACACCCACGAGATCGTTGCCGACATCGTTTCAACATCGCGCCGTGTAATGGTACCTTAACACTGACCTACAAAGCCATCCATAACCTGTCCTCTCCTTCCTTATTAGAGATGAGAGATGTTCGATTAGAATTGTTTGCCAATTTCAAAGTCGACCTGTTTTGGGCTATGTTCGAGTCATTTGACGAATGCAAACTGTGCCACCCAGCTTAGGGGACCGGGATACCCGGCGCAGGGTCCCTTTCCTTGGGGGAGTCACTGGTGGCTGGACCCAGGCCGTGGCCCCAGGCTGGCACACTCCTAAAAGGGGGTATTTACAGGGGATTTAGAAGTTTATATAATTTATAAAGTTTGTAGATGTTATTGTCGTGACGCCACCCAGAATAATGTGGCTATATATGGCCACCGCTGCCTTGTACTGGCCAGGGGATGATGGTGAGAGGCAGCTGAGATGGTATAGCCCTTTTCCGGGTAGGGCTGGAGGGTCCCCTGGACAGGTGATGTTAAAGTTAATGATGGATGAAGATGGAAGTATGGTGAGGAGATGTTAAGGACACAGACACTTACTTGATTCACAGCAAATTCTCTCAGCGGTGATGGTCCCAATCCTGGATAGATGGTAGCTGTTAAATCAGAGGCTGAGGCACAGATGAGGTTTAACTGGTTTACTTTCAACCAAACTATAATACAACAAGTCCCGTCTCCGGAGTCTGCAATAGGGGTTCAGTTGCTCAGGCCCCACCGGGTCCTTTACCTCCTGTTTGCGCTGTCTATGTGGCCCTGCTGCCGTGTGTGAACTGGCTGCCGGCCCAAATCTGTCCTCTCTGGGTCCCACTCAACAGGCAACTTGAGTCCTTTGTCTCTCTCTGCTTACCCCCTCCGGGAGTACTGCTGAACTCTTAGTATGTTGCTGTGTCTGGCCCTGTGAAGCTTGTTGTTACCTCACGTTTTTTCCGGTTGCTGTATTGTATATAACTAATGCAGCCACGGATCCGGTATCCGTATCTGCGCTTTTTATCTAGGGTAGATAATGATGCTACCCGATTCTGAAAGTGTTTCTCTTATCAGTTTTCTCCTCCTCAGACCGATGGCTTGGCCCTGGAAATTGTCAGCCAGTCCTCAGGAACTCAATGCAGCTCCTGTCACTCTGGGCTCGTGGCTCCAACTGTCTGAAAATTTACCTCAAACCAGTGTTTTATCTCTAGGGAAGTCTCTGGTGTCTCTGGAGCTCCCCCTACTGGCCAAAGGTGGTAGTGCAGTGGCATGGCTTTCTAAGTGAGTGCAACTATTATGATCTTATACTGTGGCTAATACCCGCAGGGGCGCCACATTCCCCCTTAGTTAAGAACAGTACTCCGGGACTGTGGGACAATAAACATAAGATATAACAGATAATATCTACAGAGTCTTAAAAAAAAATAAAAAGTTACAAAAACCACTCAAGTTTAAAAAATAGAGTCTTGTAAAAAGTCACTTCAAATAGCGTCCATTAATACAGCTCTGTCCTTGAGGGCTATTTATTTGTTAGGAAAGGCACTGCAATTAGCGTCCATTTTTCCAACAAAGTTTATGAATAATTTAAGAATGTTCAAAAAACAGTCTTTCTGGAGCTTTAATTTACCGCCTCCGGGCTGATAAATGAAGAAAAGAACTCAAGAATATGCAAGTAGTTCATACAGAATAGTCTCTGCAGGTACTGAGCTTTTTAACGTTACATCTAATAACTACTGATTAACAACTAGACAAGTTCCTTTCAGATATTTCTGGTTGTAATATCTATTTACATTTGGTAGTCTGCATATTTTGCTGGTAATTGACCCTGAGTACTACGCTGTGATCTGCGTAACGCTTGTGTACTGGGTGTACTCAATGTGATGGTGTGAGTGGACGTATACCTAGTAAGTACTTCTGGTTCTGCTAGGGATAATTCCACATTTGTGGGGTTGGCAATTCCACCGTGTCCAGGACTATTATTACTAGGAATTTGTTCTTCCTGTCTTGGGACTTCTGGTATTACAGGCTCTGGTGTTTGATAGAAGGCCATCATGGGAACTACTACTGCACCATTGTAGGTTGGCCAGGTTTTAGGAAAGTCTCCTAGATAGGTGTGATATACTCCATCTTCTTCTTTTTCGTTAACAGGTTGAACCGGTACTGGTTGAATAACTTCTGGTTCATGTTGAATGACTTCTTTTTCTTTCAATGTCTCTGGACATAGTTTTAGATTGTCTCTTGACACTAGTACTGATGTTAATCCACCATCTTTGCTTATAAGACACATTTTAGGATTGTTCACTCTCATTGGTAAAACTGTATATGGGACGGATTCCCACTGATTGTCCAGTTTATTAGTGCGACGGTTTCTCTTGAGCACTTGATCACCAGGTTTTAATGGGGTTGCTAGAGCATTCTGGTTGAAGTATTGCTCTTGTCTTTCTCTAGTTTTCTGGAGATTCCTTTCTACGCATTCTTGCACTTGGCGATACTGTTGTTGGCGTAGGGAGTCCCAGTTGGAATCCTGCACTTCTGCATCAGGTTTTACGATGCCCATTTCTAGATCTATTGGTAGCTTGCCAGGTCTTGCACGCATAAGGTAAGCTGGGGTACAGTTTGTGGAGCTTACCGGGACATTGTTATAGAGGTCTACCAAGTCAGGCAATTTCTCTGGCCACAGGTTTCTCTCTGTCTCTGGTAAAGTCTTTAAGAGATCGATTACAATATGGTTCATTTTTTCGCATAAGCCATTTGTTTGCGGATGATAGGCTGTTGTACGGATCTTCTTGCAGCCATACATATTGCAAAATTCTCTGAAGATCTCTGATTCAAATGCTGTGCCTTGGTCTGCGAGTACTTGTTCCGGATATCCATGGGGTCTGCAAAAGTATGTCTGGAACGCCTTAGCTGCTGTCTTTGCAGTGAGATCTTTCACGGGCACTACTACCAGGAAGCGTGAGTAATGGTCCACGATGGTTAAAGCATAGACATAGCCGGACCGGCTTGGTGTCAATTTCACGTGGTCTATTGCTACGAGCTCAAGTGGTTGCTTGGTAACTATAGGCTGGAGTGGTGCTCTTTGGTTTTTTAGATCTTTTCTTCTGAGGTTGCACGGACCACAGTTTCTGCACCATTCTTCAATTGATCTTCTCATTCCAACCCAGTAGAATCTTTCTCTTAGAAGTACTTCTAGCTTTTTCCACCCGAAGTGACCAGCACCATTGTGATAAGCTTCTAGGACCATTTTTACATCTTGTTTAGGCACAATGATCTGCCATACTAGCTCATGCGTCTTTGGATTGGTATATCTTCTGCACAGCTTTCCTTGGTACAGGAACATTTTGCCTCTCTCTTTCCAGAGTTGATGTGTCTCTTTCGGTGCATTTTCATTGGGATACGCACTTTGCTCAGTCAGCAGTTCTTTCACCAACTTCACAGCTGGATTGCTGTCTTGAGTGTCAGCCCATCTGTGGTGTGCTAATGGGTTGAGATTCACCTGTTGATGTTTCTGGTAGGCACTGGATTGATACTGTCCTACCTTGGGACGATGGAAGGCGGGTAGTTCAATTTCTTCAAGTTCTACCAGTTCTTCTTCCACGTCTCTCAAGTGCGGCATCCGGGATAAGGCGTCTGCATTTCCATTCTTTCGGCCTGCTCTATACTTGATCACGAAGTTGTAATTAGACAGCCGGGCTATCCACCGCTGTTCCAGCGCACCTAACTTGGCTGTATCCAGGTGGGTCAATGGGTTGTTATCAGTATAGACGGTGAATTCTGCAGCTGCCAAGTAGTGTTTGAAACGCTCAGTCACAGCCCAGACTACTGCCAGTAGTTCTAACTTGAAGGAGCTGTAATTTTCAGGATTTCTTTCAGTAGGCCGGAGCTTTCTACTTGCAAAGGCGATGACTTTCTCCTTGCCTCCTTGCTTCTGAGATAGTACTGCTCCCAGTCCCACATTACTGGCATCTGTGTAAAGGATGAAAGGTTGATGGTAATCGGGGTATGCCAGAACTTCTTCTCCGGTCAATGCCTTCTTCAACTTTTCAAAGGAATCTTCCCTCTCATCACTCCACTGGAAAGGAGGATTGCGGTTTGAAGGCTTCTTCGACTGCCCTACCAGGATGTCTTGTAGAGGTGCTGCTAGCTTGGTGAACCCTTGGATGAATCTACGATAGTAGCCCACCAGTCCCAGGAATTGCCTCACCTGTTTCACGCTGGTAGGTCTTGGCCAATCCCTTATTGCGGTTACTTTCTCGGGATCCGGTGCTACTCCTTCTGAACTTACAACGTGTCCCAGATATTGTACCTTTGGCTTTAGAAGGTGACATTTTGATGGCTTGATCTTCATACCATACCGGGATAAGGCCTCGAACACTTCTGCCAGGTCTTGTAGATGTTGTTCGTAAGTCTTTGAGTAGACTATTACATCATCTAGGTACAGAAGGACGGTTTCAAAGTTCTTGTGTCCGAGACAGCATTCCATCAATCGCTGAAAGGTACCGGGTGCGTTGCAGAGTCCGAACGGCATACAATTAAATTCACAGAGACCCATTGGGGTGGTAAACGCTGTCTTCTCTTTATCTTCCTCAGCCACAGGGACTTGCCAATACCCACTTGTTAAGTCTAAGGTGGAAAAATAGTTAGCAGATCTTAAAGCGGCTAATGACTCTTCAATTCTAGGTAAGGGGTAGGCGTCTTTATGGGTAATGTGATTAATCTGCCGGTAGTCTACGCACATTCTCATGGTTCCGTCTTTCTTTTTAACTATTACCGGAGGGGCTGCCCAGGGGCTACAACTGTCTCTTATTACCCCGGCCTGTTTCATCTCCCTCAGCATGTCTTTAGCACATTGATAATGAGCGGGCGGTATGGGTCTATATCTCTCTTTTATTGGTGGGTGGTTACCGGTAGGAATTGTATGTTCTACCCCTTTAATCTGTCCGAAGTCTAATGGGTGTTTACTGAAGACCCGTTCATATTCTTCTACTAGTCGGTACACCCCTTGTTTTTGGTGGGTAGGTGTTGAATCTGTACCTATATGCAGCTGCTGACACCAATCTTCTAATTCTCCACTTGAACCATTGTCGTCCGCCTGACATGACGGATTCAAGGGCCCAATGGCTATGATGGCATTGTTGTCAACAGTGTATAGCTTGGCCATTGTAGCGTACCTTGGTAAAGTGACCTCTTCCTCTCCACAATTCAAAAGACGTATGGGCACTCTTCCCCTGTGTACCTCGACTATTCCTCTAGCCGTTAATATCGTGGGTCTACTATCAGTGTACACAGGCTCTACCAAGGCTTGGTAATCTCGTCCTTTAATACCAATGGCTGCTCTACACCATACCAGCATTTCAGTTTTTGGAGGTATCACTATAGGAGTTGGGTCACTTACCCTCACACTGCCGATTTCTCCACCTGCAACCTCTACTTGTTGCTTCAGCACCAATGCTTTTATCTCTCTCCAGAGAATTCTCTGCTGGCAGGATTGGGCAGTTTCCGCAAATTGCTGTAAAATAGTAATAACCTCGGAAAAACAATTTTCTAAAACATTCATACCTATCAATACAGAAGGTTCCCGTCGGTTAACATCAACAATTATGATACCCTGATTTTTTAATTCTGCTCTACCAATCTTAATGGTCATCTCTCTAAATCCTACTTGCGGTACCAATTTTCCATTACTAGCATATATACTTAGCTCAACATTAGATGGTCTTTTATCAATGTCTGAATCTGCCCAGTACCTCTTATAAAGGATATGTGGTATAGATGAAATCTGGGAACCAGTGTCCAACAAGGCATTGAGGGGAATACCGTCCAGCACGATGGGGATAATGGGACGTCCTCCGACATACTTATCGTGCCAGGATGTTGGGCCTTGAAAGTTCACTCCTGCGAAGCGGCCCGCATTCCCAGGGGATCCTTGTTTAAATCACAATTGCGGGCGATGTGGCCTGGCTTCCGGCAACGGCGGCAAATAGGCTGTCCATCCGGCTGGTAACGGTCGTTGGGTCGTCCTCTCCACGCTGGGTTTCTCTGGGGTCTCATCCAGGGAATATCCTCTCTGCGGTTCGCCAACTCCATCTTGGATGTAGTCTGTGATTCTCTCATTTCCTGCATGGTTTTAGCCATTGAGGTGACAATGTCTGTTAGAGAGTCAAGCTTTTGCTGGAAAGCATCATTAACACTGGCCTCCAGGGGCTTAACTGATGTCACTGGCACTCTCTGTTGTTGAGGGGTTTCTGTAATGGATTGCTCAGGATCCTGATCCCAAAGTGCCTCTGCCTGCTGGAGACGAATAGCGCTCTCCTTTAACTGGGCAAATGTCACCTCAGGGTCCTTGAAAGTCAGCATACTCGCATGCCCTCGATGAGAAGGGGTTAATAGTCCCTCAATGAATTGATCTTTTAGCAATTTATCAGCGCCAGTGTTAAACATTGGTTCAGCCAGTGTAAGCGCTTTAAGGGCCTCCTGTAAATTCAGGGCAAAGTCTCTCACACTCTCATTTGCCTTTTGTTTGCAATTGAAGAATTTGGTCTTTGCTTTGCTACCAGCAGTAGTTTCAAATACTGCCTTTAATCCAGCTAGAATATGCTCAGCAGTGTCTTTTAGATCAGCGGACCATGCTGTGACTTCTCGCTTGGCATTACCACTTAACTGTGCCATCAGCAAACCGACACGCTGAGCTTCTGCCATTGGAAACATGTTTAAATAGGCCAGCAGTTTTTCTTTAAAATCATCAAAAGTATTAGGCTTACCTTCATACACTGGAAGCCATGGAGCACCTGGGGTATATGGCATCAACATCGGCATAATAGGCGCTGCACCTTGCGCCGCTGTGCTGCCGAGCGCTCTGTTTTGTGCTTCAGCTGCATTTGTGTCGCCGGGTGTTTCGGCGTCTCCGTGCTGCGACATGTTGCGCCCCCTTAGTTAATCCGGACCCTTCCGGTCCTCTGCTTCCGTCGGGATGGCGTATAATCGTTCCGCTGTGCAGCAGGATTGGTTTTCCCCTTTTGCCGACGTCAGAGCTCTCAGCTTGGTGCCGCCCACAAAGACACGCCCCCTGCTGCTTCTGCTCGCCGTGAGCTCAGTAATGGCGGAATCTGAAATTTTTCAGTCAGATCAGAGCTCAGGGCTATGACACAGTTCAAATAGCAGTCTCGTGCTGTGGCAGTTATGAGGTAATTAGTGATGATGCAATTTTACCTCAGAGGCTGGCGGCCATTTTGTTTCAATGTTAGTCAATGGGGAAAAGTCTATTTCAATGGTTTCCAATGGGAAAATCACTTTTTGATAAAAAAGTCAATTTTTCTCGGATTTTCTCACAATTTTCGGCATTAATCACGGCACACAGTACCCGATTTAACCAGGCATGGTGAATCCTGTTCGTGACGCCAAAGAGAGATGTGCCGCCCAGCTTAGGGGACCGGGATACCCGGCGCAGGGTCCCTTTCCTTGGGGGAGTCACTGGTGGCTGGACCCAGGCCGTGGCCCCAGGCTGGCACACTCCTAAAAGGGGGTATTTACAGGGGATTTAGAAGTTTATATAATTTATAAAGTTTGTAGATGTTATTGTCGTGACGCCACCCAGAATAATGTGGCTATATATGGCCACCGCTGCCTTGTACTGGCCAGGGGATGATGGTGAGAGGCAGCTGAGATGGTATAGCCCTTTTCCGGGTAGGGCTGGAGGGTCCCCTGGACAGGTGATGTTAAAGTTAATGATGGATGAAGATGGAAGTATGGTGAGGAGATGTTAAGGACACAGACACTTACTTGATTCACAGCAAATTCTCTCAGCGGTGATGGTCCCAATCCTGGATAGATGGTAGCTGTTAAATCAGAGGCTGAGGCACAGATGAGGTTTAACTGGTTTACTTTCAACCAAACTATAATACAACAAGTCCCGTCTCCGGAGTCTGCAATAGGGGTTCAGTTGCTCAGGCCCCACCGGGTCCTTTACCTCCTGTTTGCGCTGTCTATGTGGCCCTGCTGCCGTGTGTGAACTGGCTGCCGGCCCAAATCTGTCCTCTCTGGGTCCCACTCAACAGGCAACTTGAGTCCTTTGTCTCTCTCTGCTTACCCCCTCCGGGAGTACTGCTGAACTCTTAGTATGTTGCTGTGTCTGGCCCTGTGAAGCTTGTTGTTACCTCACGTTTTTCCGGTTGCTGTATTGTATATAACTAATGCAGCCACGGATCCGGTATCCGTATCTGCGCTTTTTATCTAGGGTAGATAATGATGCTACCCGATTCTGAAAGTGTTTCTCTTATCAGTTTTCTCCTCCTCAGACCGATGGCTTGGCCCTGGAAATTGTCAGCCAGTCCTCAGGAACTCAATGCAGCTCCTGTCACTCTGGGCTCGTGGCTCCAACTGTCTGAAAATTTACCTCAAACCAGTGTTTTATCTCTAGGGAAGTCTCTGGTGTCTCTGGAGCTCCCCCTACTGGCCAAAGGTGGTAGTGCAGTGGCATGGCTTTCTAAGTGAGTGCAACTATTATGATCTTATACTGTGGCTAATACCCGCAGGGGCGCCACAAAACAATTTGCTAAAGACCCAGTACTTCCAAGTTATGTTCGACAACAGTTCGTTGACCAAAAGCATTACTGACTTTTCACAGTAATGCTTTTGTTCAATGTTATTATGAGTTTCAGTGTCTAGAAATAGTGGGCAAGGGGGGGGGTTGGGAGAAAGCTTTAGTCAAATAATGCAGACTTCCGTTTTTTTGTTCCTTACCAACCTCACTGCAGGCCGGTGCCGGCGGCATCTCTTCTGCGCTGACACGGCCGCATGGCTGGCTGGCTGGCTGACTTCCTGGACCGGGGGCAGCATGGAGAAGAAGATGTTTGAGTAGGGGACACAGCTGCACAGCAGATGAGTGATCGGTGTTCTCTGTATAGATGTGTGTCCCTGCACAGGGCTGGTAATGGTGCATTGCACTGGGCTGGTGATGAATGATGCGCTGGTCTGGTACTGGTGCTCTGGGTTAGTACTGGAGCCCTTGGCTGGTACTGGTGCACTGGACTGTTACTAGTGCACTGGGCTGGTACTGCTGCACTGACCTGGTGCACTGGGCTAGTACTGCTGCACTGGGCTGGTACTGCATCCCTGGGCTGAAACTGGTGCACTGAGCTGGTACTGGTGCACTGTATTGGAACTGGTTCACTGGGCTGGTACTGGTGCACTGAGCTGGTACTGGTACACTGGCCTAATACTGGTGCACTGAGCTGGTGTACTGGGCTGGTACTGGTGCAATGGGCTTGTACTGGTGCACTGGGCTGGTACTGGTGCCCTGGGCTTGTACTCGTGCACTGACCTGGTGCACTGGGCTAGTACTGCTGCACTGGGCTGATACTGGAGCCCTGGGCTGGAACTGGTGCACTGGGCTGGTACTGTTGCAGTGGGCTGGTACTGATGCCCTGGACTGGTGATGGTACACTGGGCTGGTAATGGTGCACTGGATTGGTACTGGTTCACTGGCTAATACTGGTGCACTGAGCTGGTGCACTGGGCTGGTATTGGTGCATTAGACTGGTACTGGTGCCTTGGCCTGGTACTGGTGTGCTGTGCTGCTACTGGTACTCTGGGCTGGTACTAGTGCCCTTGCCTGGTATTGGTGCACTGGGCTGGTGATAGTGCACTGGGCTGGTACTGGTGCTGTGGGCTGGTACTGGTGCACTTGGCTGCTGTAGTGGGCTGGTACTGGTGCAGTGGCCTGGTACTGATGCCCTGGTGCACTGGGCTAGTACTGCTGCACTGGGCTGGTACTGGAGCCCTGGGCTGGAACTGGTGCACTGAGCTGGTACTGGTGCACTGAACTGGTACTGGTGGGCTGAGCTGGTACTGGTGCACTGAGCTGGTACTGATGCACTGGGTTGGTGATGGTGCACTTGGCTTCTGTAGTGGGCTGGTACTGGTGCAGTGGCCTGGTACTGATGCCCTGTGCTGGGGATGGTGTACTGGTGCTCTGAACTGTTACTGGTGCATTGGGCTGGTACTGGTGCACTGAGCTGGTACACTGGGCTGGTACTGGTGCACTGGACTGGTGGTGGTGCACTGGACTGTTGCCGGTGCTCTAGACTGGTGATAGTGCTCTGGATTGGTGATGGTGCTCTGGACTGGTGATGGTGCTCTGGGCTGATGCTGGTGCTCTGGACTGGTGTTGGTGCTCTGGGCTGGTTATGGTGCACTGGGCTGGTTATGGTGCACTGGGCTGGTTATGGTGCACTGGGCTGCTGATGGTGCACTGGACTGGTATTGGTGCATTGTGCTGGTACTGGTGCACTGAGCTGGTACACTGGGCTGGTACTGGTGCTCTAGACTGGTGATAGTGCACTGGACTGGTGTACTGGACTGGTGCCGGTGCTCTAGACTGGTGATAGTGCTCTGGACTGGTGATGGTGCTCTGGGCTGATGCTGGTGCTCTGCACTGGTGATGGTGCTCTGGGCTGGTGATGGTGCTCTGGGCTGGTGAAGGTGCACTGAGCTTGTGATGGTGCACTGGCCTGGTGATGGTGCACTAGACTGGTGCTGGTGCTCCAGACTGCTTATGGTGCTCTGGGCTGATGATGGTGCACTGGGCTAGTGATAGTGCACTGAGCTGGTGATGCACTGAGCTGATGATGGTGCACTGTGCTGTTGATGGTGCAGTGAGCTGGCTCAGGATTATATCAGTTGGAAAATTGTGAGTAAATTGGGCAAGTTGCTAAAAAAATACTCTCCTATTCAAGCCCCTATTGCTCCAGCATCACCAGGTTGCAGTATGCTATTAGGAGGATAATAGAGGCCACAGAGTGCTATTTGGAGGATGATATAGGGAGACTAATAGAGGCCGCAGTATTCTATATGGAAGATAATTGCGGCTGTAGTATGCTTTCCAGAGGATACGAAAGGCTACAGGATAATAGAGGCCACAATATCTATATGGAGCACAATAGATGCCACACAAACAATAAATCACCATGATTGAGAGAACATCCCTATGGCTCCTGCCTGTAGAGCTCAGCTCCCTCCCTCAATAAGTGGGGGCCTGGAGAGAACTTCAACCCCCCCCCACACACACACACACCTCACATAGAAATCCCAGTAACCTTATTAGCATTACCTGCACACCTCCATCTCCTTCTTTTAAATGTGCCCTCTGGAATACACGGTCCGCATGCAACAAACTTCCCTTTATCCACAACTACTTTCTCAGTAACTCTCTTAACCTTTTGGCCCTAACTGAAACCTGGATCCAGGACTCAGACACTGCCTCCCCTGCTGCTATCTCCTACGGCGGTCTGCACTTCTCTCATTCCCCGAGACCTGGAAACAGACGTGGTGGTGGAGTTGGCCTACTCCTGTCCCCACAATGTACTTTCCAGGTCATCCCCCCCGCTCCATCACTCTCATTCCCTTCTTTTGAGGTTCACACCATTAGGCTGTTCCGCCCCCTCCCCCTCAGAGTAGCGGTGGTATATCGCCCCCCAGGTTCAACCACCCACTTCCTCGACCACTTCTCCGCATGGCTGCCGCACTTCATGTCCTCAGAATTACCAACCCTCATCCTGGGAGACTTTAACATCCCCATAAACAGCCTCAACTCCACATCTGCATCCCAGCTCCTAGCTCTAACCAATTCTCTTGGCCTCTCGCAACTCTCAACCTCCGAGACACATAAGGATGGTAACACCCTTGACCTGGTCTTTACCCGACTCTGCTCTTCCTCCTCCTTAGACAACTCATCTCCTTCTCTCTCTGATCACAACATTCTCACCTTCACACTCCCAAACCCTCGCCCATCACAGCATAGTCCGACCTATCACACATTCAGAAATCTACAGGCCATCAACCCTCACACATTCACAGACTCTCTTCTCTCATCACTGTCCCCAATCTCCTCCTTCTCCTGCCCCAATCTGGCTGTGAATTACTACAATGACACTCTCAAAAGTACCCTGGACCAAGTAGCACCCCTCACCCTTAGAACCTCCAAACACAGAGTAAAACAGCCCTGGCTCACATCACAAACTCGATTCCTCCAGCGATGCTCGAGGAGTGCCGAACGCCTATGGAGGAAAACTCGCTCACCAGGAGACTTCATCCATTATAAATTCATGCTAAAAACCTACAACTCTGCCCTTCACCTCGCTAAACAGACCTACTTTACCACCCTGATCTCCTCACTAGCCAACAACTCAAAGAAACTTTTTGACACCTTTCACTCTCTCCTCAGTCCGAAAGTGCAGGCTCCTATCACTGACCTCTGTGCTGATGATCTGGCCTCTTACTTCACAGAGAAAATAGAAAACATCCATCAGGAAATCAGCTCCCAACCTTCAAGTGTTTCTACTCCCATCTGTCCCCACATCCCCTCTGGCTCACTCTCCATTTTTGACCCAGCCACAGAAGAAGAAGTCTCCAGGCTCCTCTCGTCCTCACGTCCCACTACATGCACCTCTGACCCCATTCCCTCACACCTACTACAGACCCTCTCTCCAGTAGTCACCAGTCACTTAACCACAATCTTCAATCTCTCCCTCTCTACTGGCATCTTCCCCTCCTCCTTCAAACACTCTATTATCACTCCACTACTAAAGAAAACGTCCCTTGACCCATCCTGCACAAATAACTACAGACCAGTTTCCAATCTCCCCTTCATCTCTAAACTCCTGGAGCGCCTGGTCTACACCCGCCTCACTCATTACCTCGCCACTCACTCTCTTTTAGATCCATTGCAGTCTGGCTTCCGCCCCCTTCACTCTACAGAAACCGCCCTCATCAAAGTGACCAATGACCTTCTGACAGCAAAACGTAATGGTGACCACTCTCTGCTTATCCTTCTTGACCTCTCTGCGGCTTTTGACACTGTCGACCATCAGCTCCTACTCTCTATGCTGCACTCCATTGGCATCAAGGACACTGCTCTCTCCTGGTTCTCTTCCTATCTTTCTGACCGCTCTTTCAGTGTATCTTTTGCTGGCTCCACTTCTTCCCCTCTTCCTCTCACTATTGGGGTCCCTCAGGGTTCAGTCCTTGGACCTCTTCTCTTCTCTCTCTACACAGCCCCGATCGGACAGACCATCAGCAGATTTGGCTTTCAGTACCATCTTTATGCTGATGACACACAACTATACACTTCAGCCCCTGACCTTACTCCCGCTCTAATAAAAAACACCAATGACTGTCTAACCGCAGTCTCCAATATCATGTCCACTCTCTATCTGAAACTCAACCTTTCCAAAACTGAACTTCTCCTGCTCCCACCCTCTGCCAACCTCCCTAAATCTGACATCTCTCTCTCGGTGTGCGGCACCATGATAACGCCCAGTCAGCAGGCTCGCTGTCTCGGTGTTTTGATGGACACTGATCTCTCCTTCACCCCATACATACAATCTCTCACCCGCTCCTGTCGCTTGCACCTGAAAAATATCTCCAGAATCCGCCCTTTCCTCACCACGGAAACAACTAAAACCCTCACCGTGGCCCTGATTCATTCCCGCCTTGACTACTGTAATTCTTTATTAGCTGGCCTCCCCCACAGTAAGCTTTCCCCTCTCCAGTCTATCCTCAATGCAGCAGCCAGGATCACCTATCTAGCAAACCGTTACTCAGATGTTTCTGCTCTGTGCCAGTCACTACATTGGCTGCCCGTACACTATAGAATCCAATTCAAATTGCTCATTGTCACCCACAAAGCTATTCATGGTGCGGCACCTCCTTACCTCTCCACCCTCATCTCTGTCTACCACCCCACCCGTCCCCTTCGCTCTGAACATGACCTCAGACTAACATCGGCATTAATCCGAACCTCCCATTCCCGACTTCAATACTTCTCTCGAGCTGCACCAAAACTCTGGAATGCTCTACCCCAAGAAATTAGGACCATCCACAACTTGCATAGCTTCAGACGCTCCCTAAAAACACACTTCTTCAGGGCGGCCTATCCTTCTCCCTAACAGTAGTCACTTAGATGTAAGATATTCATTGTTATAAGCCCCTGTACTTTGTGTTCCCATCCCGTCTTAGATTGTAAGCTCCTTCGAGCAGGGTCACCTTCATTTTCTGCCTTTTTTATTGTATTTCCTAAGTTGATTCTATGTTTCTTGTATGTAACTACTGTTCTGCATTACGTTTCTGTACCGTATATTTTTCTTATATGTACCGTTGTACTGTAAAGCGCTGCGGAATATGTTGGCGCTATACAAATAAAGTTTTATTATTATTATTATTATTATATCACACATCCTTGTGGCTCCTGTAGAACTCAGCTCACCCCCAGTCTATGTGCCCACTAGTCTTCTGCAGTGCTTTATATACCCTCAGTGTCTTCTGTGTCTTCTGTGTGATACAGCAGTCTCCTATGTGATATATATATAGGATTTACAAAACTTATTAGCACAAAGTTAATTGTGCTCCAGAACAATGCAAATCTAGCTATGTTTGTAAGTGATCCGGTGTTTGGTGGGAACTATTAATGTGTGATTGGTGAGTTCATGGGCAGAAGTGGATTTTTTCTAATTGTGGGGCGGTGTTGTGGCGGAGTTGGAGCTAGGGCGGAGGCCGAGCTGGGGCAAAGTCTCACGGGGTCCCAAACGTTTGCCAGTGAGGGGCCCTGAAATTCCTAGTGGCAGCCCTGTAAAGCCTTACTGATAGTGATGGGCGAGTCCTAAGTTACTCGGAATCGCTTGACTCTAGTGAGTCCGAGCCCGGGACTCGCTACTCGTTGCGAGTCTAGCGAGTCCAATGCTAATGAATGGGGAAGCGAGTAATAGCGAGTAGTGTGCGATTTACAAATCACAGATGTGTCTCGGAAGCTTCAGCCTGAAGCAATCCTAGTTTTGTCAGAGACTCTGACAAAACTAGGATTGCCATTGATTTGCATTGGACTCGTTTACTGTGCAAGTAATCGCTGGGAAACTCGCACAGTAAGGAGTCAGGATGTCTGCTCTGTACAGGCTGCCGCAGCTCCAGGGTCCTAGAGCCCGCCTGCTGCCTGATGTAGCAGAGCTGAGATTGTTCTCAGTCTTCTCATCCCTGTGCATAGACATCTATATCTATGCAAAAGGATGTAGCAGAGAGGACATCGCGTTTTGGACTGCGTCGGACGGAAGAGGATTTTTTTAATTAAAGATGGAGTCCCTAATGGCTTTTTTTTTATTTCTAATAAAAAATTTTCTCTGTCTTGTGTTTTTTTTAAAACAATTTAATAGAAATTCATGGCGGTCATGTCTAATATTGGTGTGACCGCCATAAATTTCGGGCTTAGGGCCAGCTGATAATACAAAGCTGGCCCTAACCTCTTTATTACCCAGCGTGCCACCGCCACCAGGGCCGCTGGAAGAGCGGGGTTCAGCGCCAGAGGATGGCGCTTCAATGAACGTGCCATCTTCTGGGGCGGCTGGGGGCTGCAATTTGCAGCGGGGGGTGCCCAGAAAGCTTGGGCATCCCTGCGCTGCGGATTCCAGCCCCCAGCTGCTTAGCTGTACCTGGCTAGACATAGAAATTGCGCGGAGCCCCACGCATTTTTTTTTTATTATTTCATGAAATTCATGAAATAATAAAAAAAAAGGGCTCCCCTATATTCTTGTGTCTGGCCAGGTACAAATAGGCACCTGGGGGTTGGGGGCAGCCCGTCGCTGCCTGCTGGATCCGGCTGGTTCAAGAAATACGGCAAAGCCCATGTAATTTGTTTTCTGAAAAATCAATAAAACAATCCTAAAAAAGGGACTGCATCTTTATTAACCCCTCGCCAATGGTCCAGGGTTAATAAAGATGCAGTCCCTTTTATTTACATTGTTTTATGGATTTGTCAGAAAAAAATTTCACGTGGGCTTCGCCGTATTTCTAGAACCAGCCGGATTCAGCAGGCAGCTATGGGCTGCCCCCAACCCCCAGGTGCCTATTTGTACCTGGCCGGACACAAGAATATAGGGGAGCCCTTTTTTTTAATTATTTCATGAATTTCATGAAATAATAAAAAAAAAATGCGTGGGGCTCCGCGCAATTTCTATGTCTAGCCAGGTACAGCTAAGCAGCAGGGGGCTGGAATCCGCAGCGCAGGGATGCCCAAGCTTTCTGGGCACCCGCCGCTGCAAATTGTAGCCCGCAGCCGCCCCAGAAGATGGCGCGTTCATTGAAGCGCCATCCTCTGGCGCTGAACCCCGCTCTTCCAGCGGCCCTGGTGGCGGTGGCACGCTGGGTAATAAAGGGGTTAATACCAGCTTTTTTATACAAGCTGGTATTAAGCCCGAGATTCTTAATGTCAGGCCACGTTTGACCCAGCCACTAAGAATCTCCAATAAAGGGTTAAAAAAACACAACACTGAGAAATTTTTTTATTAGAAATAAAAAAAAAAAGCCATTAGGGACTCCATCTTTAATTAAAAAAATCCTCTTCCGTCCGACGTAGTCCAAAACGCGATGTCCTCTCTGCTACATCCCCTGTGCATAGATATAGATGTCTATGCACAGGGAATGAGCAGACTGAGAACAATCTCAGCTCTGCTACATCATCTCTGTGCACAGACATTCATGTCTGTACACAGGGAGAGCAGGCGGGCTCTAGGACCCTGGAGCTGCGGCAGCCTGCACAGAGCAGACAGCCGGACTCAGCTCGCAAAGTAACAGAAGTTACTTTACGAGTTTCCCAGTGATTACTTGCACAGTAACGAGTCCAATGCAAGTCAATGGCAATCCTAGTTTTGTCAGAGTCTCTGACAAAACTAGGATTGCCATTGATTTGCATTGGACTTGTTGCTGTGTGAGTAATCGCTGGGAAACTCGCAGAGTACCGAGTCCTGCGAGTCCCTTACTACTCGCCGAGTAACGAGTCCTAGCGAGTAGATTCGCCCATCCCTAATTACTGACTTTTCATAGTAATGCTTTTGTTCAATGTTATTATGAGTTTCAATGTCTAGGAATAGTGTGGGGGAGGGGGGTGCTGGGGAGAGGTCTGTGGTTAAATAATGTAGATCTCCATTTTTTTTCCTTCCCGCAATTACTGTGGGTGGTCCTGTCTGTCAGCCTATCAGAACGCATAGAGCAAAGTGGACTTTTTGCACACAATGCCTTGTGTCATTGGCTGGGTATGTCACATGTCCTTGCCATATAATAACAGCCCATTTTCCCTCCTTGCCATTTTATCAGTGTTGGAGCTGAGTTTCAGAAACCGCCACTGCTGCTGTGTGCGCTACAAAGATAGTTAGATAGCGATTTCATTCCAAGTTAGATAGAGGTATAGTAGGTTTAGGGACTACTTCCAAGAACAGCCCTTTTTAGGACTTAAAAGCACCGTGAGCCAGGCAGATCTGTTCTACTGCTGTGCAAGCATTTTTTACAGCATCTGGCCAAATCTAGCCAAGTAAATCCTTTTTGGCTCGTAGCAGTGTGTGCCAGGCACTGGTGTGGCATTGTTGTGAAGAAAGCTACACCTCCTGTGTTTACTAGCCTTTTTTTTACTGCATCTAGCCAAGCAAATCCTTTTTTGCTAGTAGCAGTGTTTGACTAGGTAGCTGTGGTCCAGTGTTCTGTTGAAATCTACCGCCATACAGCGCAAAAAACACTTTTGTATTGCATCTGCCCAAACCTACTTACCAACCTACCTACCTGACTAGTTTTTATGGTTAAACCACGAAACTGATAGTGGTGTCATCTGTGTGTGGTGGGGCATAACACTGATGGGAGTGTCTTGCATGAGCTTTGAGTTTATCCGGCCCAGTAGGCCTAAACAGCTCACGCACCTACCTTACTAGTTTTCAGTAATACTCCACTAAACTGATAGTGGTCCTACCTGTGTGTGGCGGGGCATATCATTGATGAGAGCGCTTGCATGAACCTTGAATTGATGTGGCCCTCTAGGCCCAAACAGTTCTCTGACCTACCTCTACATTATTTCCTGTAGTACTCCACAAAACTAATGGGGGCCCACCTGTGTGTGGCGCTGCATATCATTGATGGAAACGCTTGTAAGAGCTCTGAATTTATGTGGCCCTCTAGGTCCAAACAGGACTCTCACCTACCTCTCCATTCATTCAAAAAGTACTCCACAAAACTAATGGTGGCCCCACCTGTGTGTCACGGGGTATATCATTGATGGGAACACTTGTCAGAGCTTTGAATTTATGTGGCCCTCTAGACCCAAGCAGGTCTCTGATCTACCTCTCCATGAATTCATGTAGTTCTCCACAAATCTAATGGTGGTCCCACCTGTGTGTAGCAGGGCATATCATTGATGGGAATGCTTGCAAGAGCTTTGAATTTATTGGCTCTCTAGGCCCTAACAGGTTTCTGACCTACCTCTCTATTAATTCATGTAGTACTCCACAAAACTAATGGTAGTCCCTTCTGTGTCTAGCGGGTCATATCATTAATGGGAATGCTTGCATGAGCTCTGACATTATCTGGCCCACTAGACCCTAACAGGTCACATAACTACCTCTCTTATTTCCTGTAGTAATCCACAAAACTGATAGTGGTCCCACCTGTGTGTGGCAGGGTATATTATTGATGGGAGCGCTTGCATGAGCTTTGAGTTTATCCAACCTACTAGGCCCAAATAGGTCTCTGACCTCTCTATTATTTCCTGTAATATTCTATGAAACTGATGGTGGTCCCGCCTGTGTGTGGCGGAGCATAACATTCACGGGAGCGCTTGCATGAGTTTCGAGGGGATCCGGCCCACTAGGCCTATTCAGGTCACTGACCTACCTTTCTAGTTTTTACTTTAATAGTCCACAAAACGTATAGTTGCTGAGCAATGTTTAACCTTGAAATGCTAGGCCAGGTCCTGTTCCAGACCCTGTGCCATGCATGCAGTTTGGGCCATTCAGCAATTTTTGGTCTGGGACAATTGATGCCATTTTGCTGTAGGAGTGACCCTTTGAAAAGAGTGAGGATTCTTGTTAGAGTCCCCTAGCTATGTTTTACATGATTTAAGAAGAGTGTGACATGCCATTACCTGTGTCTCATCCTCTTTTCACTCTTCCACCTCTTTTTACTTCATGTAGAAAACTAATGCCACTTTGCCTCTGACTATTTGTACTGTGTTTGGATTGTTGTCACTTTTTCTGGTGTTTCTTGTCCATTCTGAGTAGTTTGGCAGCTTTTGGAGACCTTTGAAGGTGTTTTCTATATGTTTGCTGTAGCCTGCCATTGATTTCAATGGGGTTTGCGGTGTTCGACGAACATTTGATGAACATTCGATGAACAAATCACTAATTCGACGAATCGAACCAAATTCGAACTTTGAGGTGGTTGCTCATTATATCTCTGAATTAATGTCTTACTAAAATCCTTCATGTAATTTACGGTCCTCCCAAGACCTCCTTCTCTCCGCCACACTTATTTATTCCTCACCCAATTGCCTCCAAGACTTCTCACCAATCGTCTGGAATTATGTGCCCTAAAACACGTCTTATTATCCTACCACAGCAGATTCTGGTCAGACGACCATTGCACTCAGTGCTGTATGCAGCTCTGCCCAGGTTTTAACTGAAGGCTTTGTGAATGCAAGACCCCACAATTTGATATAGTTTAAAACTAACTAAATTTCCATAATGTCAGTTTTCTGTCATTTTTGGTTTTTCTTGCACTCTTTTTGTTGCTGTGTGCAGCTGGGCCGTATGGGTGCGTTTGTTCTGGCGCAGGTAACGGTGTTGAATGCCGTAACAGCCCGCCTACTGAGATGGTGGTTAATGTAAGAGGCTGGGCATACACTGTGCAGGCCTGTGTGAACTGCGCCCTATATGGAGCCCATTGTGTGTGCAGGACAACCAGTAGTCACTCCCTCTGTGTGAATGGAGGTCGTTAGTGATTGGGGCTGGTGTCTTACATTCACAAAGCCTTCAGTTAAAACCTGGGCAGAGCTGCATACAGCACTGAGGGCAATGGTCGTCTGACCAGAATCTGCCGTGGTAAGATAATTTATTTTCTATTTTGTCCTTTGCTGACTTGAGATAAAAATTTAGTGGATAGGACTTGTGATCCGTGGGGAGCCGTGTAGGGGCTCACAAGCTTACGTGTTTTGGACCAAAAGACAAACCAAGACCCCACAATTTGATATAGTTTAAAACGTCTTATTATCCACCACCCTCATCCTTGAGATGGAACCTGAAAACCCATCACTTCAGGAAAGCAATGACCCTACTACTACCGGTGCTGGCACTCCACCACAACTACCACAGCAGCTGCCTTACCACCACCTCCACTGGAGAGGCCACCTCACAGCCACCACCACCACCGGAGCTGCTGAAATCCCGATCCCACTGTCTCCTCCCCATCATCCTATGGAATTTAAGCTCATAATGGCAGGATCTTCTCCCCTCTGTACCTGTTTGGCATTGTTAATTTGTTCACTGTAACCTACATCTGTATTTTGTATAAAACCTCTTTCATGTACAGCACCTGAATTAAAAGTGCTATATAAATAAATAATAATAATAATAATAATAATAAACGTTTAGTAAGCTAAAGCTTTTGCCAAATCAGCCAGGTTCCATTGTAAAATGGTTTGAATTGTGTTTGGTAGCTTTTGGGTCTCTTTGAAAGTGTTTCCATAGCCTTTGATTTTGCCTCCTATTGATTTGAATGGAGTATGGAAGTTTGGCCAACTGTTTAACGATCTATTCGGCGAGCATATGCCCATTTGGCGAAACGAACCCAAACTTCAAAAGGTTTGGTCATCTCTATTCATGACACCAATAAAAGATATGTAACCAAAATGAGCCTGATAGAGATATAAAAGCAAAGTCTGCAATCTAAATTAAAGTCATTACTGGCATGAGGGTTAATATCCATTGCTCCTTCAACAGATGGTACATAAAATGTGTCTGCAAGAGATATAGGTAGGTGATTTAGTCTCATAAAATAGACCCAATTAAATGCAACAATGACTATAAGTAAATCACAGATACAATGCTATGGCTCAACAGTCTAAAGCTAGGGTCACACTGGCGTTGTGGATGCGTTTTTCCCATGCGTTTTTCCACACTTGTTTTTTGTGAAAAACGCATGCAAAAACGCATCCATAGGCACCAATGTAAAATGCATGTTGCAATTGCACAAACCCATTGCCAAAGTGCCATATGTTTTTGTATGTGTTTTTGGCTCACCTTCCAAAAACACGGTAAGCAGCGTTTTTGGGTGCTTTTTCAAAAACGCATGCTTTTTTTAACATGGGGCCCTATGGGAAACACATGCGTTAATGCATGGTACATATAGGCACAAAAGGCACCCTAACAAAAACTGATGCGTTTTTATGAACACTATAAAAAAAAAAGATTGGCAAGGGTGACCCTAGCCTTACATTCTCATGGCTGCAACACTTGCTCTCTCCTCCTACCTCCTTTTCTGGCATTTTCCCATGTGCTGTTTTCATGGGTCTTGTTTGGGGGGGAGTAGACTAAATGTGTTGGAGAAGGGCAGCAGAACCAGGTACATATTGATGGGAAGAAGCCCAGGACAAAAGAGGCACATTATTATAATAAGGGACCAAGGATAAGAGGGGGTGCATTATTATAGAAAGGAACCCAGGATGGTGGGGTGTACTTAATTACGGGAAGGGGGCAAGGAAGGGGGAGGGGGTGAGTGTATTATAATACAAAGGGACCCAGGACAGGGTTTTTTTATTATTGTAGGAAAGCGCTCAGTATGGGAGGAGGGTGCATTATTATGGGAAGGGGCCCAGGTCAAAGGTTTAATCAATTTTAGGAAAATGCTCAGAAATGGGGGGGGGGCATTATTATAGAAAGGTGCAACTGATGAAGGGGTGCAATATTATAGTAAATGGCCCAGGCAAATTGGGGCTCATTATTATAGGAAGGCAATCAGGATGGGAGAGCTCATTATTAAAGAAAAGGGCCAGGACAGGGGTGCACATTGTTATAGGAAGGGTCCAAGGGGGGAGGGGGGAGTGCATTATTATATTAAGGGGCTTAGGAAGGGGAGGGGAGGCACCTTTTATAGGATGGGGCAAAGAATAGAGAGAGAGGAGAGAGGGTGAGCACCTTATTATAGGAATGGGCTTAGGATGGGGAGCGATTATTAGAGGAAGGGATCCAGGAATAGGGGGGGTTGCCTTTTTATATGAAGTGACCCAGGACAGCAGAGTGGCACATTATTAAAGGAAGGAGCTATACTAGAAAGACACTGAAAAACGTATCATTGGGCGTGTCAGGTGCAAATTTAGGCTAGGGTCACACTCTTGTTTGCAAACCGGTTACTGGGGGGCGTGGTTGGAGGCGGGCTGCCGTCAGGGGCCGGGCGAGATTAATATATTTAATATATTAATATGTTTGCTCCGAACGTTGCACCCGGTCTTATTTTCAGGGTGGATGCATACACTCACAGGGGCATAAACTCACAGTACGGTGGCTCAGTGGTTAGCACTGTATATGGTGGCTCAGTGGTTAGCACTGTATACGGTGGGTCAGTGGTTAGCACTGTATATGGTGGCTCAGTGGTTAGCACTGTATATGGTGGCTCAGTGGTTAGCATTGTACGGTGTCTCAGTGGTTAGCATTGTACGGTGGCTCAGTGGTTAGCATTGTATATGGTGGCTCAGTGGTTAGTACTGTATACAGTGTCCCAATGGTTAGCATTGTACGGTTTCTCAGTAGTTAGCATTGTACGGTGGCTCAGTGGTTAGCACAGTATATGGTGGCTCAGTGGTTAGCACTGTATATGGTGGCTCAGTGGTTAGCATTGTACGGTGTCTCAGTGGTTAGCATTGTACGGTGGCTCAGTGGTTAGCACAGTATATGGTGGCTCAGTGGTTAGCACTGTATACGGTGGCTCAGTGGTTAGCATTGTACGGTGGCTCAGTGGTTAGCACTGCGCGATGTCTCTGTGGTTAGCAAAGTATAATGGCTCAGTGGTTAGCAGCACAGTATATGGTGGGCAGGCGGTTAGACCAGGATGAAGGCTGGGGGGTGAGCGCAGGAGGATGGAGGATGGAGGGGTGAGCGCAGGATGACGGAGGCTGATGGGGTGAGGGCAGGAGGACAGAGGCTGGAGAGGTGAGGGCAGGAGGACGGAGGCTGGAGGGGTGAGGGCAGGATGACGGAGGCTGGAGTGGTGAGGGCAGGATGACTGAGGCTGGAGGGGTGAGCGCAGGATGACGGAGGCTGGAGGGGTGAGGGCAGGAGGACAGAGGCTGGAGGGGTGAGGGCAGGAAGACAGAGGCTGGAGGCCCCCATCACAAGCACAGTGCAGCCAACTTTATCTTTATTTACATTACATTTATTTTACACTCACTGTGATCCTCCCGGCTGCTCTGTCTCTGCACACACAGCCACACACATTGCACACACACTGCACACAAAGCCACACACATTGCACACACATTGCACACACACTGCACACAAAGCCGCACACACTGCACACACATACACATTGCACACACAGCGACACACATTGCACACACACACATTGCACACACAGCCACACACAACCTGGCTGCACAGCACATTGCACCTTATTTCCTCTGGGCCACTCACCACCTGCTCTCTTCTGCTGTGCCTCCGGCTCCCGCCCGCTCCTCCGGAGTCCACTCTCAGCACTGAGTCTGACTCCTCACTCGGCCGGCAGACAGTGCTGGTCCTGGCCCTGGCCGGCAGAAACCGCACCGCTGCCATCAGCGGTGTTCGCCGGGCCGGAAGTGCGCGTGGAGACACACACACAGCAGCCAGGTCCTGGCTGGCTGCTGCTATCTCCGCGGCGCATTTCTCCCATAGAGGAGACTGAAAGGGATTACTGGGCTGCACAGATGGGGGGGCGGCGGCAGGCAGCAGATAATCCGGTACGCCGTACCGGATCGCACCAGATTTTCCCGGATTTTCCAGTATGGCGTACCGGCCCGTTCCGGTACAAAAAAAGCCCTGTGAAGAACAAAGGATTCCATAAATATGGACATTGTAAAGCATGCCATTTTATCTACTATATAATTGCCGTAGGCACGTTTGTGTCGGACCCCGGCATGCCGTGGCTTTGTCAATATGTGACGTCACCACGGCGAAGCATTGGCCGCGTAGCAGCCAATGCGAGTCGCTGGCCTGCGCGAGCAATGGCCGCGAGGCCATTGCTCGCGCAGCCATAGGGCAGTGTACACAGTGCAGGCGGCCAGCACCGGCCACAATGCGGCCCCCGAGGACAGGAAGGGGTTAAGGTGACTGTGTGCAGAGTCACTCACCTGAGCTGCGGGCGACCCTTCCTCCACCGCCGCCTCAGACACCGGGCACCAGGCGGCACAGGGCGGCATGGGGCACACACACACGGCCGGGCGACCCTTCCTCCACCGCCGCCTCAGACACCGGGCACCGGGCGGCACAGGGCGGCATGGGGCACACACACACGGCCGGCACTGTGCTCACACCCCGGGCACAC
This sequence comes from Allobates femoralis, assembly GCA_033576535.1. NCBI lineage: Eukaryota > Metazoa > Chordata > Amphibia > Anura > Aromobatidae > Allobates > Allobates femoralis. Next base: position 494,505,735 of record JARQOC010000001.1, on the reverse strand, counting down.
ACACACGGCCGGCACTGTGCTCACACCCCGGGCACACACACACGGCCATCACTGTACTCACACCCCGGGCACTCACACCGTGCTGACACCCCGGGCACACACACCGTGCTCAGCTGCTTCCTGAGTGAGGGGAGCCGGCCAGGCTGCACGGGAGGAGGCGGGGAGACATTGCATAACAGCCTCCTCACAACACAGTGATATCAGGGCACAGACATGACCTGCGGTAATCCCCATAAGGATTACCGCAACCGCGCCGCAAGTGCAAGTTGCGGCGCGGTTGCGGTAATCCCCATAAGGATTACCGCAACCGCGCCGCAAGTGCAAGCTGCGGCGCGGTTGCGGTAATCCCAATACAAAGTATAGGGGGACTTGCGGCAGGTGCGGCAAGTGCGGTTTTGCCGCACCGGCCGCAAGTCCCCCTATACTTTGTATGGGGATTACCGCAACCGCGCCGCAGATGCGGTTTTTTAATAAAATAATAAATAATAAAATAAATAAATAAAATAATAAATAATACAATAAATAAAATACATAAATAAAATAAAATCTTAATACAAATAAATTCAATTAAAATTACAAATAATAAATAAATTTAATAATAATAAAAATTGTAAAAAAAATAAAAATAAATAAATAATAAAATACAAAATAATAATAACAAAAAAAAAAATATATATATTAAATTAAGATATTAATTACATTAACTAATTAAAATATAATAAAATAAAATAAATTTAATTAAAATAAAAAATTAATATACAAAATAATATCATTAATAATATATTAATCTACTATATAATTGCCGTAGGCAAAATCGTGTCGGCCCCCGAAATCGCCGTGGCTTTGTCACTTTGTGACGTCAGCACGGCGAAGCATTGGCCGCGCGAGCAATAGCCGCGAGGCCATTGCGAGTTTCTAGCTTTGTGCGAGCAATGGCCGCGAAGCGGCCATTGCGAGTCGCTGGCCGAAAATAGAACCAGAGGCTCGGCCACAAAGCTAGCCATTTACCGCTCAGGTAGCGAGTCGCTGCCTGAGCGGTAAATCGCTAGCTTTGTGCCGAAAATAGAACCAGAGGCTCGGCCACAAAGCTAGCGATTTACCGCTCAGGTAGCGAGTCGCTGCCTGAGCGGTAAATCGCTAGCTTTGTGCCGAAAATAGAACCAGAGGCTCGGCCACAAAGCTAGCGATTTACCACTCAGGTAGCGAGTCGCTGCCTGAGCGGTAAATCGCTAGCTTTGTGGCCGAGCCTCTGGTTCTATTTTCGGCCACAAAGTTAGCGATTTACCGCTCAGCCCCCCAATAAGTATTGGACCCCCCAAAAAAAGTATTGGACCCCCCAAAAAGTATTGGACCCCCCCAAAAAGTATTGGACCCCCCAAAAAAGTATTGGACCCCCCCAAAAGTATTGGACCCCCCAAAAAAGTATTGGACCCCCCCAAAAAAGTATTGTACCCCCCAAAAAGTATTGGACCCCCCCCAAAAAGTATTGAACCCCCCCAAAAAGTATTGGACCCCCCCAAAAAAGTATTGGACCCCCCCAAAAAGTACTCAGACCAGCTATAACTATTATAAGCAAATTTATGCACGTTCTAGAATCCCGATGCATTTGCATCGGGCTCACAGCTAGTACCTATTATAAAAGATTTCAGTAATTCCATTTATTCAAGCAAATACTTCATTTTACAATTCATTACTTATGTATCCTCAGGGGTCATTTAAAGAGCAATGTGTAAATGCCCTTTTCTCTTTGTGGGTAAAAAATTAAACAACTGAGAACATATGTAATACAACACACCAGCTCTATTAAAAATTGAATACAATACACCTGTTATATCACATACTCTTCAATTACAGCATGGAGCCACATCCTGGGATATTTAGAAATGTATTAGCATAAATTAATTTTGATTAATTATTGAAGGGAGAGAAGGCAAGTTGTGTTTTGCCTAAAATGCCTCAGTCCAGGAGGCCTCAATGAAGGTTTTAATTATTGCACTTTTAATTTAATTTTTTTTAACCAGATTTCCATAGAATGTTCTTTTACTTTCCATTTTTTCTATATTTATTCTATTCAATTAATTAAACTAAATGGGTGAACAGATTTTTATACTCACAATCAATTAGCATTTTCTATATTTACTGTATTGCTTTTATTTATATTAATTTAAAATGTGTTACAACTTTCTAATAAGTTATGGTTATAAATTAGTGTGGCTGATGCATAAAATACATTATTGATTTATTTTGACTAATATCTTTATTGATTTTTGTAATATTTTAATTTAATTACCGTAAATCCAAATAGTTGCATTGCTTTCATATCCATTTCTAATGAAACTTTGTACTCTTATACTTACTGATGAATTTATCTTATTTCTTACCTATGAATATATATTAAAATGCATTACAAGGCCAGTCACAAAAATTGCATAGTATTAAATAATCTAACTATGTGTAAATCCCACACGTGCTGCTTTACTTCACTATTCCTACATTATTGGGTCAATCCCACATATGCGCCAGAGCTGTTGTGCGCTGTGATTAGTTTTCTTATCCATCGCTTGACAGGGGCGTAACTACAATAGGTGCAGGGGTTGCAATCGCACCCCAGCCCTGGAGCTTAGGGCACCCCAACAGTCCCTTTGTCCTATAGAAAAAGATTAATGCTATTAATGATTTGCAAAAATTGGGGGTCCCATTCAAGATTTTGCATTGGGGCCCCTGAGCTTCGACTGTGCGACTTACAACGGCTCCCTTGTTATTATTACACTATTTTTGTGAGCGCAATATTAGATAATTATGACATCAGCATCTATATTCTTTTAAAAGGAATATAACCTCAAAGACATTTTTTAATGATTTAAAGATATGAAAGTTTGTATGTTTTATTTATTTTTTAAATATTATTTTTTAATTGTATAAAATATGAAAAATTAAAAACATTATTATATTTTCAATTTTTAAACGACGGGGCGAGCTACTACTGATATTTGCCATGTAAACCTAGTGTACTGCTGGTTGACATTACAACTGTATCAAATGTGGATGGTATCTGCTTACATTGTAATATCTCACCACTTCTCTCCTTCTGGGTGTTTGCAAAAGGATACCGGAGGAAGTTTAGGATCACTGTGAGGATCCATTTTGCTGGTGACAGAAGTCTTAGGCTAGGGTCACACTTGTAAGGCTAATTGCGGTTACCGCTTCCATATCTGGATGCGGTATTCGCATGTGCCTTCAGACACATTTTTGTGACAAAATGTGTCTTTTTTACCGCATGCGGTAACCGGATGGCTCAGGATGTGTAATCCGGAGCAATCTGCTTACCGTATGCTTTGTTCATCCCTGCTGCTGCAGGGATGAACAAAGGGTTAAATGTTATTAATAGATGTGGGCAACATGTCTCTAGAGGGTGCCCACCCCCCCCTAGAGACATGCTGTACACAAGGTCGGCATGTGAGGGGTTAATTAATTATATATATTCAACTGTATTGCCGATATTGTCAGCTTTTTCTATACTTTATATTGACAGCTGCTGGCTCCTGTGTTTGCAGGAGTATACTACATAGTTTGCGTAAGCACCAGAGACAGGACACCATCATTTATAAGGAGCTGTTTCTGGTGCTTACACCATTTGCGTAGTCTACAGGCTGCTGTCCTGGGTGCTGATATCATGTACAATAGTTCTATGGCTGTGCGATGCCCATAGAACTACTGTATTAGCGATAAGGACCCTGGACAGCAGCCTGAAGACTACGCAAATGGCGTAGATACAGCTCAGCAGAATGTTTCACACATTATATAATTAGATACATACATGTGTCACACTTGATGGCCTTAGATACATGACTAAGTAGACTCCTTCACACATCAACGAATTAGCAGAATGCATTACAAATTACCAGTTTAGATACAAACTCAGTGGACTGCTTCACATATGATGGGTGCAGATACATGGCTCAGTGAGGCTGGCTTCACACCACGGCGTAGTCTGGTTTACACCGGACAGCCCCGAACCGGTTTTTGGCCCCATAGTAGTCAATGGCTCCGGATGGAGCAGGATGGCAGCTCTCCGGATGAATCCAGGAGAATTCGGATTATTCTCATTGGACACAAAAACCTTGCTTGCAACGTTTTTGTGTCCAGGGAGAAAATTCTCCCCAAAAACCCATATCCTGAATTCGCCCGGATTCTCTCGGATCCTCCCGGATCCAGGGCTATCCGCCACTCCCTGACATGGCAGCCTATGGGGCTGGATTGCCCCGGTCCAGGATGATCCGGGGACCGGATACTGGAGGCTGCATGCTGCTGTGATTTTAGGACCGCGGCTAGCTCCCTGCGAGTCGCGGTCCTGATCAATCAGCGGCAGCTGCGTCCAGCTCCACACAGTGACCAGAGGGCACATTTGGCCTTCCAATTCTGTGTGCTGATCCGGTCCGTGGCTGTCAGGTTCATGCCTGACAGTCCCGGACCAGACTGCGCCGTGGTGTGTAGCCAGCCTAACCTGCATCACCTATGAAGGTCTATGTTATATGGTTCATCATACTGCATCACACAAGACAGGCTAAGGTAAAGTGCACTCCCAGCAGCTTTCTGTGTGACTAGTTGGGAAGGTAAATATCGGGTAACTAGGGGCAGTGTTATCCAGCACCGCATAGCATTACCGCTACTAAGGGAAAAGTACTAAGTTTAAAGAGCAATCCCGTAGGCTAGGGTCAAAACGTAAATGTGACCCTAGCGACTGCATTACAAATGAGGGGCTTTACTATACGGCTCAGTGGATTGCATCATACATGATGTGCCCATAGATCTACTGTAAATGGCTTCAGGACTTCGGACAGCGGTGCACATACTATAGCAATAGCAATAGTATGCGCGCCGCTCTCAGAGGAGCCCAGCGCTTTCATTCATAAAACTGTACAGCACCTGTCAGGAGACAGCTGCTGTACATAAGTGATTCCACCATTATATGCCCACCTGAGTGGGTGGAAGGTCTCTAGGGGGAGTGGGCACCCCTTAGAGACAGTATACAAACTTTTATTAATAAAATAAATAGTTTCAACACTGCACAGAACTCTTTGCTTATCCTGAGCAATTCGGTTCCCGCATTGTGGATGTTAAAACCGCTCCAAAAACTGCAGCCTGCATGATTTTTCACGCAGGCTGCAGAGCCAGAGACGGAAACCGGATTGCTTCACATAGGCCTCATGGGCTCCTATGAGGAGCGTTTCCTGATCCGGTTTTGAGCTTTTTGAAAGCTCAAAACCGGATAAGGTTTTAAAAAAAAAAACTGATGTGTGACCCCAGCCATAGTCTTTATACTGACTACAAAACCAACCAAAAAATGACATTTCAGCCAAATATGAAGAAAGTTCAAAATTTATTATCAATAATGCGGATAGCAAAGGGCATTTACCAAATTTGAGGACAGCCGGTTTACCATTTGACAAATTACTTTACTTCGCAATATTTATACACTTGTGGCATATTGCAACAAAACATATCGTCATGTTCACTTAGGCTAGGGTCACATCTGTGGTTGGGCTAGCAGATCCTGATCCGGTTTTGAGCATTAAAAATGCTCAAAACCGGATCCTGATCCGCAGCCATAGGCTTCAATAGAAAAACCGTATTGCACTAATTGCAATCGGGTTACCGGATCTGGTTTTGGAGCCTGCGGAAAAATACATGCAGGCTGCGTCTATTGCGCCGGTTCCAAAACCAGATCCGGTTTTGTTATAATGGGAGTCTATCCGAACTGGATCCGGTATTAATGCATCCAGATCCAGAATGAGGGTTGCATTTTTACTATCAAATGATAGTGTGAAGGCACACCTCATCCGGTAATGGATGTGGTTACCGGATTGTGCCTTTTAAGTGTGACCCTAGCCTTAATACAATAGTGTATTAATCCTCCATCAAAGCACAGCGACAGTCACACCACAATACACAGCTCAAAATCTTGTGCATGTGATGAACCATTCACATAATCATGATAGAGACAAAATATCACTCCAGATCCAGATCCAGAGATCACTAAGGTAAACCCATACTTCACTGTCTTGTTGGGTAATTATAGCTACATTCACTATAGTGGTAGAGCACACTACACTTTAGTGGTTATACAATACCAGGTCTTATGAGGCTATGTATATTGTTTGTACATAAAGGTTGCACAATAACAGTGGATGAGTCTAAGGCGGCCGTCAGACGCTTCAATATCTTAAATGATATCATTTAAGCGATCTGCTTTTTGATCGCTTAAGCGATATCGTTTGTACATCGCTACGTGTGATCAAGCGATTTTACAATGTAAAATCGCTTGATCGTGACATCGCAGATATGAGAGCAGGACCTCATATCTAGCGATGAACGATTTAACAATCTGCTTCATCGTGGTGTATGACACCACGATGAACGATCTCCCAGCGGCAGAGCCTATACTGGGAGATGGTAACTATAGTACACGTCGGGTTACTAAGCGCCACGCGGCGCCTAGTAACCCGATGTGTACCATAGTTGCCAGCGATCTCGCTGGCCAACATCGCTGGTGAGTCTGTCTGTGTGACAGCTCACCAGCGATGTGAACGATATTGTAAGCGATCGCGCGTGCACGTGATCGCTTACAATATCGTTCAAGATATTGAAGCGTCTGATGGCCGCCTAAGGCTGGCTTCACACCACGGCAAGATCCGATCCGGGGCTGTCCGATGTAAACCAGACAGCCCCGAACCAGATTTTGGCCCCATAGTATCTTATGGGGTTAGATGCAGCTGGATGGCAGTTATCTGCCATCCGGTTTCCATCTCTCCGGAAGAATCGTGGAGAATTCGGATTTTTCTCACGGACACAAAAACGTTGCTTGCAAAGAGTGGTAAAGAGTGGTGCAGCCGGTTGGTTGTTAGTGCATCACCACAGCGAAATAAGAGAGGCTACCGTTATGATACAGGTGGAGAAAAGCCCCATGTTGGCTAAAGCCATAATAAGTAAAACACAGTGCACCTTAGTATGAAGGTGTGGCACCCCAGGGGTTAATGTGCCACAGTAACACCATAAAGGGTTAACTCCCCACACAACCAACAACACTACACTAGCACCTCCAGGCCAGAAGGGGAGCTAAAGCTGATTCCCTATATATTCTGGTGTGGAGAGGAAGTGGCAGTTAGTTAGGTAGTTGATTCAGTGCGGGGCAGCACTGAGGAAGAAATACCTGGATGTAAAAGAGCTCACCCCATGGTCCACTGTCCAGTTCCAGGCCAAGCCAGGGTCTGAGGAAAAGGAGACAGGGCAGAGAGGAACACACTTGGGAGACCGAGTCCCCTGAGACTCAACCTAGAGAAGTGCATAGAATGGATACCGGATCCGATACTGTGCCTGACACAAGCAGCACAGTGAACACTGGATTACTGAAGGTTCCACATCTTCACTGTACAACAGTGAAGCAACACGGCGGGGTCAGGAACACGGAATAAGACTCAAGTGACGGGGTCAGGAACACGGAATAAGACTCAAGTTGCCTAGCAAGTTGGTACCCGTGAGGGAGACAGGGCCAGCAGCTTAACTAAAGCTGCAGCAGGGCCACACACACATTGCAGAAACAGAGATCCAAAGGACCCGGCCAGGGTTGAAGCAACCCGGCCCCTGTACAGACTCCGTGGACAGTACTCAGCTGTATACCATCTGCTTCAGTAAAAACTTGGAAAACTACAAAACCGTGAGTCTGTGTAATCCTTGCAAACCCTGTTCTCCATCACAAACTGTTATCATCACTACTGCCCCGGGGACCAGGCTCTGCCCGTGGAAAGCTGTCACATCACAGGCTGTCGCCCATCATCCCCGGAGGTTCTGCAGCAGCAGTGGTCATCCTGACCACATACCACGGGTGGCGTCATGACTCTATTCCCTGTAAATAACCCACAACCTTTACTTGTGGGCTCGGAACACAGTCTGGACCAAGACCGCCGTGATAATCCCTGTGATACCCCTGTCCAGTACCGAGTACCCCATCCCAGTGGGCTCCACAACTGCTGTGCCTACAGAACACAAAATATGCAGAATGGCAAATAAAATTGACCAATGCATAATATAGTTAAACCCAGATAGGTCAGGTATAAAAGTAAACAGACAAACTGGGAAACAGCAGAAGCCTTGATGAGCAAAATTAGATTGTACAGTAACCAATGAAACAACAAATAAGCAAGTTGTAGTAGGAGAACATTGTCAACAGATGACTTTGCTGAATAAGTTATCATCACTGGACAGTAGCTAAAACTCAACTTTACCTCAAGGCAAAGTATACTAATTATATGCATTTCTATAAAGGCATGACACGCCGTATTTACTGTGAAGACGTATCTAACTAATAACGAACATATGTCTGCTTCACACACAGTGTAGTGGGGACACCTTGTGGAAGGTTTCTGATTGGTTTTCAACCAGAATTTTCTAATTAAGTATATTTGAAACTTTATTAAAATAACTTGCTCTACATTACAATTAAATACAAATTTAAATGGCGGCTATGCTTTAAGGACATGTGCACACATTGAGTTTTTGCAGCAGATATACATCTAGTTGACATAGAAATCTCTTTATAAAATACACAAAATTGTATCAAATTTCCACTGCATATTGACATGTGACTTTTATGTGTTATTATCTGTTATTTTATTTTTTTATTAATTTGAATTGGTGAAAAACCCTGCAAAATGCTGTCATTATTGACATGCTGAAGATCTGAATAAACACTTTGGTGGTTCAAATTTGCAAGAAAAAAATAAGCAAAATATGCATGAGATAGCAGAAATCTCATTCATTTTGCTGGTAATGTCAAACACCGCATTTTGTTTTAGCGGAGCATCTCTAAAATGTTTAATAGGTTAAACAGAATGCTCTTTTTTCTATCTTATCTTTTAATAAAATTGGATGAAAAGGATTATATTTAGGAAGCCAGTGTCCACATTTTCTTATAAGAAATGTATTATTAAAAGTTGTAAATCAACCCAGTAAATGTCTGTTATTAGCATCTTCTTTAAGGTATTTCTTTTTGAAATCCATTTCATATATTGATCAATTCACTATATTTTAGAAGCAGCTGCTGGTTGGGTTGGTTAGATTTAGATATTAAGACAAATTCCTTAAAGTGTAATATACTTGTTCAGACCTGACTGCAAATTGTATGAAAAGAAGCCATATTAGAAAGATTCATTACACACATAAAGTTTTGTATTAAAAGCTAATGAGCTGGAATGACCATTCATAGGGTGTAATGTTAACATTGACGAGTGTTATATCCTAGGTATCAAAGAACACTAAGGATTCAAAATTGTACTTGTAAAACTCATGTAATTCGATCAAAGCATCTATTTTATTGCATTTCATTTCATTTATGGTAAATAATGTATCTGACACAGCCTGAGATGTTAATTTTCCTTTATTTTAACAGCTGTCACATACGTTGAAAGAGTATATTTTAAGTATTCATCTCAGTTTTATATTTCAACCAACTCTCCAAGTTAGAATACTTCTTATGAAAAAATGTATTAATGTAAATCTTCTATTCAGAAGGAAGAGGACTTTATCTTTGGTATCACCTATTAGAAGTAGCAATAATTTAATTCAATATTGACCCTTAACCCCTTTACGACTAATGACTCGTCATGAAAAGATGTCAGTTCCCGCATCATGACGAGTATACTCGTCATGGCTTTGAACTGTCACTGCTTCTAAACAAACAGTGACAGCTAAGGGTCAGGGGCAGAGGTGTGGGGACCTGAATGTCAGCACTTCCCTGCATGATCTCTGCAGGAGCCGGGCTGTCAGCTGTGCCCGGCTCCTGTATGCATCCCCTGGCTGGCCCACTGCTCCTGTGCCTGGTCCTACTCCTATGCCCACTGTGTCCGCACCCCCCCCTGCTCATTCCCCTTGACCACCTCTGTATCTGGCAACCCCGCTCCCCTCCCCGCACTCATCCCACTTGTCCCTGCCCTGTCCCGGGTCCCCCGCTGTCCCCTGCTGTGTCTGGGCCCCCCACGCTCATCCCCCCTGCCCCCTGCTATGTCCGCCCCCCCACCGCTCATCCCTCTTGCCCCCGCCCTGCTGCGGGTCCCCCGCTGTCCCCCCTGTCCCCTGCCGGTGACCGGCGGGAGGAGGTGATCACCAACCCGGTGATCACCTCTTCCCGCCGCTTCCTTCCGCTCACCTCCTCCTGCCGGGTCGTCTACCTCTGCCGCTGCCGCCTCCTGCTGTCAGCCTCCTCTCACCGCCGCTCATCCTTCCGGAACCGACGTGCGGTAAGACCCCCTGCAGATCCCCTGCAGGGGGATCCCTGATCCCCCATCCCCCTGCAAGGGGATCCCTAATCCCCCTGTAGGGGGATCCCTGATCCCCCATCCCCCTGCATGGGGATCCCTGATCCCCCATTCCCCTGCATGGGGATCCTTGATCCCCCATCCCCCTGCAAGGGGATTCCTGATCCCCCATCCCCCTGCAGGGGGATCCCTGATCCCCCATCCCCCTGCATGGGGATCCCTGATCCCCCATCCCCCTGCAAGGGGAACCCTGATCACCCATCCCCCTGCATGGGGATCTCTGATCCCCATCCCCCTGCAGGGGGATCCCTGATCCCCCATCCCCCTGCAGGGGGAACCCTGATCCCCCATCCCCCTACAGGGGGATCTCTGATCCCCATCCCCCTGCAGGGGGATGCCTGATCCCCCATCCCCCTGCAGGGGGATCCCTGATCCCCCATCCCCCTGCAGGGGGATCCCTGATCCCCCATCCCCCTGCAGGGGATCCCTGATCCCGCATCAGGGGGATCTCTGATCCCCATCCCCCTGCAGGGGGATCCCTGATCCCCCATCCCCCTGCATGGCGATCGAACTGCAGAAAGAGATCTGACAGTTCGGGCGCAGTGATCCAATGGATCACTGAAACCAAGCTGTCAGATTGTTTTCTGCAGCTTGCCCTTCATGCAGGGGATTCCCCTTGCATGGGGATTGAGCTGCAGAAAGCAATCTGACAGCTCGGGAGCAGTGATCCAGTGGATCACTGAAACCAAGCTGTCAGATTGTTTTCTGCAGCTTGCTCTTCATGCAGGGGATTCCCCTTGCATGAGGATTGAGCTGCAGAAAGCAATCTGACAGTTTGGGCGCAGTGGTCCAAACTGTGCAGTGATCCACTGCACAGTGATCCGGGCTTTCAGACCACTGCGCCCAAGCTGTCTGATCGCTTTCTGCAGCTTGCTCTCCATGGCACGGCACCCGGGCTACCAGATCGCTGCTCTGCAGTCCGATCCTCCTGCATGACGATCGAGCTGCAAAAAGCGATCTCGCAGCCTCGGCGCTGCACCCGGGCTTCCAGATCACTGCTCTGCAGTCCGATCCTCCTGAATGAGGATCGAGCTGCAGAAAGTGATCTCGCAGCAGATCTCGAAGCCCAGATGCTTCACAAATTGATCCGTAATAATGAAAAAAGAAATTTTCTGTGGAAAAAAAAGTGCTTTTTTCATTTTTACGGATGAATTTCTGAAGCATATGGGTGTTCAAAGTGCTCACAATGCATCTAGATACGTTCCTTCGGGGTCTAGTTTCCAAAATGGGGTCACTTGGGGGAGCTCCAATGTGGAGATACACAGGGACCATCCAAACGCGACATGGTGTTCGCTAACAATTTGAGCTCATTTTCCATTCAAATTGTTAGCGGACACCATGTCACGTTTGGAGGGTCCCCGTGTGTCTCCACATTGGAGCTCCCCCACAAATGACCGTATTTTGGAAACTAGACCCCCTAAGGAACGTATCTAGATGCATAGTGAGCACTTTGAACCCCCAGATGCTTCACAAATTCATCCATAAAAATGAAAAAACACTTTTTTTTCACACAAAATTTCTTTTTGCCTACATTTTTTCAGTTTCACATGGGCAAAGGGATAAAATACATCCCAAAATTTGTTGGGCAATTTCTCTTGAGCACACCGATACCTTATATGTGGTCATAAACCACTGTTTGGGCGCACGGCAGGGCTCAGAAGTGAAGGAGCGCCATTTCACTTTTTGAACGGAAAATTGGCTCCAAAATTCAAATTGCGCTCCTTCCCTTCTGAGCCCTGCCGTGCGCCCAAACACTGGTTTCTGACCATATATGAGGTATCTGTGTACTCAGTAGAAATTGCCCAACATATTTTAGGATGCATTCTATCCTGTAGCCCATGTGAAAATGAAAGAACTGAGGCTAAAAGAACATTTTTGTTACAAAAATTAAAATGTCCATTTTTTCCTTCAACTTTATTATAGTTCCTATGAAGCACCTGAAGGGTTAATAATCTTCTTGAATATAGTTTTGAGTAGCTTGAGGGGTGCAGTCTTTGGAATGGTGTCACTTTTGGGTGTTTTCTGTCATGTAAACCCCTCAAAGGGACTTCAAATGTGATGTGGTCACTAAAAAAATGGTTTTGTAAATTTTACTGGAAAAATGAATAATTGCTGATGAACTTTAAACCCTTATAACGTCCTACCAAAATTTTTTTTTCTTCCAAAATTGTGCTGATGTGAAGTAGACATGTGGGAAATGTTATTTATTAACTATTTTGTGGCACATAACTCTCTGGTTTAGCAGAATAAAAATTAAAAATTTGAAAATTGCGAAATTTTCAAAATATTTGCCAAATTTTTTATTTTTTCACAAAGAAACGCACAAATTATCGACCTAAATTTAATACTAACATGAAGCCCATTATGTCACGAAAAAACAATCTCAGAATCACTAGGATCCGTTGAAGCGTTCCAGAGATATTACCTCATAAAGGGACTCTGCTCAGAATTGCAAAAAATGGTCTGGTCATTAGGGTGCAAAGTGACTCGGTCTTTAAGGGGTTAATTAAGTCTTGCCAGATGACTTAGGTTAAGAAGTCAACCCAAAAACTCCAATTTCAGACACATGCTTCATAGTGTTGTCCCTCATCAGTGCCTAGCATTTGACTAGGTGAGAGGCCTCAGACAGGAGGTCTATATGTGTGTGTTTTTTACCCTTCACTTAATGGATTGGTAATGGGTATGTATCAGAAGATGCCTGACATTACCAATCTAGGGTTTAATGACAACTGTCAACCATCAGTTGTCATTAACCCCTTTATTACCTAGTTTGCCACTTGCACCAGGGAAACTTGAAGAGCCGGGTAACATGCCAGGAATTGTTGCTTCTAACGAATGCGCCAATTTCTGGGATGGCTGTGGACTGCTATTCTATAGTGTGGTGGGGGCCCCAATAAATATGGGCCTTCACCACGCTGAGAATACCAGCCCTCAGCTGCTTATTTTTACCTTGGCTGGCAATTAAAAATAGGGTGAAACCCTACACAATTTTTTTTTGCCAGCCAAGGTAAAATTAGGCAGCTGAGGTGAGGAAGGCAGCTAGCAACTGTTCACTTTATCTGTGCTGAGACTGAAAAATACAGCAAAGCCCTACACACTTTTTTTTACAATTATTTATTTTACACACTATGACGGCAGGTTGATTGCCATACAATAGTGTCTATGGCAACCAAGCACAGACACTGTCCAGATTGTAAAAATACAGTCTGATTGCAACAGCCAAACACAGATGCTCTCACAGAGAGTGAGCATCTGTAATTGGCTGTTGCCAGTCAGTACAGTGAATATTTATGAGTGGAAAGGGGAGGAGTGACAGCCGCCGCCACCCCCAGTAGCACAGAGCCTGCCACCATCCTAACATCACCTCTATCCTGACGTGGATGTGATAGCAATGGGTTCACATCTAGTATTTCTATTATTTTGTAAGGAACACTGAGTAGGGAAAAGTTAGCTTTTAAGTTTAGTATTCATACTGAACACAGACCTTACCAAAAATTTAAGTGTACGTGTTTGAAGTTCGGATGCTTTACGTACATAAACTTTTCTGCGCTCTGGTACACTCAGTGCTCGGCCCAGTGTGAGCTGCATACAGTGTTTGAATGGTTCACATTTGGGGTAAAATCAACGTTATCAGATGTAGTGTGCACAAAATAAAAAAAATAACAAAATTCCAACTCCATCCCCTTGAAGTGCTTTGTTTATGGCTTCCTGTATGTGGTAGAGAGCTGAACTGCCCAATCAGTGACTTCCAGTGAGGTTCGGGTAAAGTTTGAGTCCACGACAGAACTTTATATAAAGCCTAGCTGAACCCCCAGAACCTGAACATTCATGGCTCTAATCATCTCTAATGCTGAGTTAATAAATGGGGATGGAGAAACACGTAGCCTCCCTGGCGGTCTGTTTAGTTCTAGAATTTTTTGCTAAAAGCGGGCTACCCGCGTTCGCGGTAGATGCGGTTAACAAACCGCATCTGCCGCACTTGCCGCATAGCTGCCGCACTTGCGCCGCACTTGCGGCGCGGTTGCGGCGCGGTTGCGGTAATCTGCATAGGAACCAACCACCTCGGATGACCCTCATACACTGTTAATATGTGCCCCTGCAGCCTAGTAAACCATTAGCAGCACTGTTGTTGTGTGAAAAGTGGCTGCAGTAGAAGTGAGATAATGATTTTATACACTTACATTCCTGCGTACTTGAGGGCGTCTCCCTGTGTGTGCTGGCACTTGTGGGCTGTGCTCATCATGTCTGCTCTCCCCTCCCTTATGCACGCCCCCTCTCAGCCTGCTATAGTGATGTGAGGCTGATTGCGTCATAAAGGGGCGGGGCTACCGTGATGCCGCGATTTAGCCCCGCCCCTTTATGACGCAATCAGCCTCACATCACTATAGCAGGCTGAGAGGGGGCGTGCATAAGGGAGGGGGAGAGCAGACATGATGAGCACAGCCCACAAGTGCCAGCACACACAGGGAGACGCCCTCAAGTACGCAGGCATGTAAGTGTATAAAATCATTATCTCACTTCTACTGCAGCCACTTTTCACACAACAACAGTGCTGCTAATGGTTTACTAGGCTGCAGGGGCACATATTAACAGTGTATGAGGGTCATCCGAGGTGGTTGGTTCCTATGCAGATTACCGCAACCGCGCCGCAAGTGCGGCGCAAGTGCGGCAGCTATGCGGCAAGTGCGGCAGATGCGGCAGATGCGGTTTTCTCACCGCATCTGCCGCGAACGCGGGTAAGCCCGAGCCTGACTCGGGGTTAACGCTTCTGGTAGTGAATGTTAACCCCGAGTCAGGCTCGGGAATAACGCTAGGAAGGTTAAAAGACTGCCATTCAATATACTAAAAGGATGATCTCACCCTAATAGACCCAATATGTATTGGGGCTTTATAGGGTTATTCCCAAAATCAATCAATGTAGATGTATAGCAATGTACATATAACATTACTTATTTGTGCCAAGATATAACAAATTGTTAATTATGCTTCACTAATTTCTAATAGAGTTTCAACAACACCATTTAGTAGTCAACAGAAACTGATAGACATTTCTACTTATGTCAAAGAAACAAGGACAGTCAAATTTTGTTTCTGTGTAAGATTGTGAATATAATTAGCAATAATTATTTACAAAAATTCCAGAACACTTTGGCCTATTTCACATCTAAGGCTAGGGTCACACATGCATATTTTACTTGCTTTTTTGGAGACCTGCATTTTCTCAAAACGCATGTAAAAACGCACCCATAGGCCCTCATGTAAAAAACGCATGCCCCAATAGCAAAAACGCATGCCTAAAGTGCCATGCATTTTTGGGATATGTTTTTGTGCTTAAGTGAGGAGCTGTCTTGAAAAACGTATGCAAAAACGCATGGTACCATTTAGTGCCATATAAAAACGCATGTGTTTCCCATAGGGCCCCATGTTAAAAGAATGCATGCGTTTTTAAAAACGTACCAAAAAACACAGCTTGCAGTATTTTTTGGTGCTGATTCAAAAACGCATGCAAAAATGCAGAATGTCATAAAACACCTTAAAAAACGCATGCAGAAATGTAAAAACGCATGGAAAAACGCATAGGTGCCAAAAAGCACCTACAAAACACATGGCATGTGTGACCCTAGCCTTAGGCAGGTCTGCGTTTTGCTTCATTTGCGTTTCTATGCGTTTTTACTGCTAAAAACGCATCCAAGCGCATTACGTTTTTGACTGCGTTTGCTAAAACACATGCGTTTTTGCGTTTTGAAAATGCACATACATTTTGCATGCGTTTTTGCATGCGTTTATGCATGCGTTTTTGCATCCGTTTCCATTAAAATCAATGGGGACAAAAACGCATGCGTTTTTAGAGGTAGAAACGCATAGAAACACAAATGAAGCAAAACGCAAACCTGCTTAGATGTGAAAGGGACCTTTTATTAAGGTGTTTTTAACAGGTATAATTGCAAAGTGTTTGTTATTAAGAAGCACCTAGTTTTTTAAGATTGATTAATTTTTACCACTGTGTACTGTTCATTGCCTTAGGCTACTTTCACATCAGCGTTTTTTTTTTAAATCAGGCTTTTCTTTGAAAATTGTATTTTTATCATTCCAGTTTTTTAAATACCTGATGAAGCTGCATGTAATTGGTCAGATTTTCTTCCTGATACGACGGTCGGTTCCGGCAGAAAACCTGACCGGTTATATGCAGTTTCATTCAGTATTACATCCAATATTGTGCACTTTTTTCCGAATAGTTTTTTTTAGTGCCTGCTCACATGCTATTTGTAGACAGTGTTCTAGTGGCTCCAGCTTTCTGGGCATGCTCAGCAGCCATTGCTACTGGCTAAGGCAAGAATCGGCAAAAAATAGATCACACACCCATTGACTTGCAAGACAGTGTATGTCGTATTATGACGGATCCATTACAATGTTTTTTTTTTTCAGAAAAAAACAATGCTAGTTGCATTATAGAAAATGCATGGCATGTCGGATTTGGCTAGTTACAGCACAAAAAGGGTGCAACCGGAAGACAACGCTCATTACCAGAAGTCCATAGGAAATGCGTTAGTCACTATTGCAATGTTGCTGGATTTTTTTTTAAAAAAGGGGAATTCTGCCTAATTTAAATAATACAGATATGAAAGTACCCTGGGTTATAGCATTCTAGCAGCAGTGGCAAAATACGTACAGTGCTTTTATGCTTTTTTCAAAAAGAGCATTTTGTGATGCACAGTTCGGGGCAGTGTGGCAACAATTCTGCTGGCATAAACTTTTTATCAAGCAGGATCACATTTAAGGTACCGTCACACACTGCGACATGGCTTCCATATCGCTGGTGATTTGACGTGAGCGCACACGTTTCGGGCACTTTTTTCTGATCGCTGTGAAACTGTCACACGTAGCGATCTCGCGCGCGATCTTTGACGATTCTGCGTTCTGGAAATCGCCTTCAGAAGACCGGAAGCGATCTTCCCTTCACACATCACCACGTCACACACCACAATTGTAGCAGCGATGTGGGCATACTGTTTTGATAGGGGTGTGCTAGAGTGGGTTTCACCGCGCCCCTATGACTGCGATTCAAATAAGGTGCCTCGTACACGGCCAGCCAATTGGAACGCAGTATCACCCACCAATCGCCGCAGATGCGGCACAAAAACTACAACTTCCAAGCAGGCCTAAGGGATTTATTTCAGGATCGCTGTGTTCGTCGCTATCGCCCTGTCACACGGCATGATCCGCTGAAATCGCCTGGTGGTTATCACCTGATTTCACTGCAATGCAGGGCAATCAGGCGACGCTCCATTAGCGATTTCTCGCCGTATAATTGCCCAGTCACACCCCACTATGCACATGCGATGTGGTTTCCACATCACTGAATTCGGGAATTGCCAACGATATCGGCGGCGTGTGACAGTACCTTTACACCAAGCATGAAGAAGGCTGATAAATTGGAAGTGGGAAGATAGTTATGGCTGCTTTACACGTCCCAACATAATTTCGATATTGTATACAACGGCATGGGAGAGCGCACATTTATGGCTGAAATCCAAAATCGCATAGGAGATGTCATACAGGGAGATAATGGCAGGCAACACCACTGCGATGTATACGCCCCCTCGTACGAGCGACCAAGGGAACGACCATTTAACATGGGAGTGAATAGGAGAAGTTGTGCTCCAAGTCATTGTTGGGCTGTCACACAGCACGATCCTGCCAGATCGTCCATCCAATATCGGGCAGTTGGAGAGCCTGCACAATTCTTCCCCGATATCGTTTTAGCATCGTCCTTGCATCGAATTGCACATTTACACCACACAACGCACGAACGATATCGGCACCAACGCATGAACCACGTGACTTTTTACCCAAGTTGGACGACGATATCGGGACGTGTAAAGCGGCCATAAGAACCAACCAGTAAAGAGGTTATTCATATTTAATATATTGAAGATGGAAACCCTAAACACCTCACACAATAACAAAAAAATTAAGTAAATAAAAACGAGCCGCCAAATAAAAAATAGACTTTGTTAATTGAGGAAATGACATGCTAGCACAGCAAATCATAATCTGAGCATGGGATCCCAGTAGGTCTGCAAATTTGCACAACTCCTTCCATGGCCACAGAGCACTGACACAGATCATGCACCAGGTTTAACAAAGAAATCTATTTGCAAGGAAAAGCGGGAATTGAGAAAAAGAATTGACACCATGACACGGAGTGATCTAGTGGAGTTGGATCAGCACCTTGATCAAAGAAATGAGAGACTGAGAGAGACATATCCTGGTGCAAGACAGAGCAAGGCTAGGGAAGAAGTGAGTGTCTTGAGTGTGTGTCCTGAGTGTCCTCAGTAACTTATAGTTTAGTGAATATAATGTATATATATAATGTATATATAATGAACAGCTGCCATGTTGCACATATTCTCTCTTGAAACAGTGTAGTGAGAGCATAGGGTGTGCATAGTCAGAGCATCGGGAGACTATATGAAGAGTGTTAGTGCAATATAGCAAGTTTAAACATGAGCTCTTTAAAGAGCTAAAGCTCAGTTAAGTTAAGGTAACCTTGCCTCAGGTAATTCGTCAAAGTCATTGGTCTTAGATCCATGCAAACACTCTCGAGCAATGGCATCTGCAAGCTGAATCTCCTCTTGAAAGGAGACAGGACAGGGTAGTTCATGCCATATTGGATAGTTGCTTGGAGAGGCTAGGGGTCCCCACATGGCATTCTCCCAGTTGAAGGTCCCTCACAGGAGTGTTACACACAGCTGGGAAATAGGGACTACTGCCTATGCTACATGCTCCTCATCCTCATCCTCTTCATCATGCTCCTAGATTTGCCAATCCAGCAGCTGTGGCACTGGCTGCAGGTGTAATTATGCCTGGCATGCTGCAAGATCCTCTGGAGCGTGACATCTGGTGATCCCTGCTGGTAAGGGGAATGACTCACCTCCTGACTGTGAACTCAGCACAAATGGACTGCAAAGCAGTCAACACATGATGGTACCCGCTCTATGAGTGGCCTCCTGACTCTAACCCAAACTTGAATGGAAGGTGTCCGCATTTCCTAAGGGACAACGTGTGGAAGATGTTATGGGTGTTTAGCACTGGGGGCAGTCCGAGTAAATACAAGAAAGGGTTCAAGATGGATGAGACCCTAAACAGACTGATAACTCCAGAACTAGGAGCCCCAGCTGCACACCTCCTCCTGACAAGTGTAGAAATCACCCACACATAATTATCCTCTCTCAGATCTGGACCTGAATGTTTATTTCCAGTCATTCGATTACAGACAGCAGCTAAAGGTTTAGCAAAGCAAACAAAAACATCTTACTGGACTCCAGGACTCCCTCTCTTGGGGTGAACAGTAGGAACAACCGCCTTCCCTCATCCCCTCTTCTTATGATGATATCTAGACTTGGCATTAGCCTGAGGCATAGGTTGAGCATTACCCTCATTCTCTGGTAAACTCCTAACCACCTCTAGCTGCCGATGCAGGAGTAGGCACAATCAATATGGCAGAGATTGTTGTGCCAAGGCAATTTCCCTCACAGACATAACCCCAATGTACAACCTCTCTGGCCCGCCAGTCAATCACTGGGTTATGCTTCTTCAGCCAAGGAATGCCAAAAACTATGGAAGTAGAGAGATTATCCAGGATTCCTGATGAAGAGTTCCTTTGTCTAGGTTCACATTATGCACAACTTGGGTAATCATCTTCTGGCTGAGAGGAGCAGAATAAATGGCAGAGATGGTAATGGTTCTCACTAATGCGCTATAGGCGAACACATATACCTGAGCAAATTAAGAATCCATAAGATTTACTCCTGCTCTGCTATCAACCAGTACTGGTACAGCCTCGATTTTACCATCAAACAGCAGCTTGGCATTCAGTGTGAACAGAGACTTAGCAAGGAAGGAAATATAGACCCTCCGGTCTTCTCCTTCCGAATGACCCACGGTTCACGGCGTCTGAGACTGTGTATTCATCCCAGAGCAATGTGGACAAACCTAAATAAAATGATCAGTTTGTTCACAATAGAAACAAGCTCCGCCTACTTAATTAACTGTAACCACAGGAGGTTTAGCACAAGTGCCCACCACCCCCAACTGCATAGGTTCATCATGTGGAGCTTCCGCAACAGGGATAGTCACAGGTGACAAAGTTGGTCTCGGTCTCTCACTCAGACATCTGTCCACCTGGATGGCTAGGGACATAGCAGACTCCAATGACTCAGGTATAGCGTACTGGACCAGGGTGTCTTGTAGTCGAGCTGACAAACCCAAGCAGAACTGACTCCTGAGGACAGGGTTGTTCCACTGAGTGTCAGTCGCCCATCTCCGAAACTCCAACCAGTACTCCTAAACTACTCATGTCCCCTGCTTGAGTTTATGGAGATTCGATGCAGCAAAAGTCACCCTGTCAGGTTTACCACATACCTAAGCCAGGACAGCAAAAAACCCATCCACCAACCACCATCCACCAGATGGAGAATTGGGTGGGAGGGAGAAGGCAGAGGTTTGGGGATCCCTCTTAACAAGGGAGATTATAATCCCCATGCACTGTTCCTCACTCACAGACGAACGGGGTCGAAGCCTAAAAAAGAGCTTACAGGCTTATATTAAAAACATATCCCTTCCCCCAGAAACTCTATCAGGGAGAAATATCTTGGGTTCCGGTTTGACCTGGGCGTGAGCCAAGGCCACATACACCACAACTTGCAGCAACTGTTGCACCACCTGAGTTTGCAGACCAATGACTTCAGCAGATAGTCTGCATCAGATGTTCAAAGGCATCAGCAGAGGAAGATTGAAACATAATGCCTCAGAGAAAAAGCAGTATGGGTCACATTTAAAGAGGACCTGTCACCCCCCTGGTGCATGGCAAACTAAATGCAGCACTGAGTGCAGCATGTCTGCTGCATTCAGGGAAGAGGTCCCCCATGGCTCTAGCCCCCCTGTAAGCTTTAAAAAAGACTTTAGAATGCTTACAGTTAAGAGGTCACCCAGGTGGGATCTTATTAAGATGTCCTGGCTGCTGGCACAGTCCTCCCTGCCTCCTCCTTTTATGTTCCGCCCCCTCAATGTGTCTGCCGCCACCTCTTCTTCTCCTGAGTCTGCCCTCCTCTTCTGCTCCTGCTCCTTGTGACATCAGGAGCAGAAGAGGAGGGCAGACCCAGGAGAAGAGGAGGTGGCGGCAGACACATAGAAAGGGCGGAATACACAAGGATGAGGCAGTGAGGATTGTCCAAAAGCCAGGACCTCTTAATAAGATCCCACCCAGGTGACCTCTTATCTGTAAGGTTTCTAAAGTCTATTTTTAAAGCTTACAAGGTGGCTGGAGACCTGGGGGACCCTTTCCCTGAATGCAGCAGACATGCTGCATTCAGTGCTGCATTTAGTTTGCCATGCACCAGGGGGTGACAGGTCCTTTTTAATATCATGAGGTGGTATAATGGACAGGTAATCAGGAGGCAAAATGGTAATATGGGCAAGCTTGTCTCGCCCTGGACTTGGGGTCCCTGACTAGCGCTGTTCCTGAAGGTACCTCTGAATGTGAGGAGGTTTGGGTTTCCACCCTAGCCCTTCGCTCCTGATCAGCCCTAGGCTAAGAGCCCCTAATTCCACCCATGGACTAGGAAAACCCAGCAGCTTTAATGGAAGTCAATGGCAGCAATAACACAGCTCAACCCAGCATGACTTCACAGCACGGGGTCCAAGAAGAAATGAGCGCTAACTGCAAAACCTACTGGAGAGAAGTGGAGCTATTTCAAGGCTGGGGGAGTGGAGATTTCAATACTAAGACACACACACCAAAACCTAAATGCTATGACTCACCCCTCCACCTGCAGAGGTGTAGCACACAGCATTGACTAAGGAAAAACAACATATTTTATCACAGCAGCAGCACAAATGGACTGCAAAGCAGTCAACACATGACGCATTTTGTTTCCCTTTGCAGTCTCCTATGCCTTACTACAACCATTTCATTATCTGGTTCAGGGTCCGTGGTCAAGTTCGGGTCAAGTCTGGGTCCTTATCCAAACTTTTTAACTAAAGTCTAACCAATCCCGGGGAACACAAACATCAACGATTCTGCTCATCTCTAGCAACAACTCCATACATCTTTGTCAGAGCCTCATGCTGGCTCTCATAGAGATGCATTGGGAGCTTGTGACAGTTATAAGTTGCAGTCACAAGATGGTGCTGCAGGAACAGTGTAGTTTCAGTGAAAGGTGAAGCCACCGAAATATGAGTAAATGACAGGGGGCAGGGAACTTAGATTTAGTGCGCCACTCCGGCAATGACTAAATAATAAAAAATGCTGGAGTGGTCTTAAAACGCATGTCATATGTGTTGTTTTTTTGTTTTTTATCTTAATGCTTGATATGTAGTTTTCAAAAATATTGTACTAGTATTACACTATTTTGATGCCCACTTGCTGAAATAAAGATGATGAAGCGTGTTTTACACCATTGTTGGTGTACTTTACTACCAATTCTAAGTATGGGTAGAGCACAGTGTGCTTGCTTTTCCTCCTATCAACCACAATGAATGGAT
This sequence comes from Allobates femoralis, assembly GCA_033576535.1. Taxonomy (NCBI): domain Eukaryota; kingdom Metazoa; phylum Chordata; class Amphibia; order Anura; family Aromobatidae; genus Allobates; species Allobates femoralis. The sequence goes on along the minus strand of JARQOC010000001.1, from coordinate 494,482,819 downwards.
TGTAGGAGTAGAGTCTCCACAACACATTCACTGAGAATATAATGATACTAAAGTCTCAGAGATTTCTTGCAGTGGCAGCCCTGATGGCAGGCGCACAGAAGGAGGCAGGGGTGGTAGGTTTGAGAATTCTCTCAGGGTACCTTCACACACTGCAATATGACCTGGCAATATAAGGAGATCTAACATGCGCATGCACGTTTTTCATGGTCGCCTCAGATCGGCGATGGCAGCATCACACGCCGCAATGTCGCCCTGAAGCTAAGGCGATGTTTCGCTCTGGAAATCACCTCACCTACAGCGGAACCAATCTTGCCTCATTCCATAGCCGCTACACACGCCGCAATCTCAAAGGCAATGTGGGCGTACATGTTCAGCGTGGCGAGGACATAGGCGTGCCACAGTGGTTAACACCCTATACACACTCATTGGACAACACAACTGCGTTACGATTGGGCAGCCTGCTCTTGAAGGCTGGCTAATACACAACGCCATTGTCTATCAGAGTTTCTCACAAATACACGCTCGTGTCGTCAATTGTGACTCCTGCAACACACTTTCGAGGCGCCAAACAGTCACACAGGAGCGGTCTTGTGCAGTACAGTGGATTACACTACAGAATGGCTATGTGTGCGTCTGTAGGTGATGACATAAACATACAGACCTCACTATGACATATGTGCCTGCATTGGTCCATACCATGGCAGAGTTGCCATGGCTGAAATGAAGTATGTGTATGCACACGTTTTGTGTGTGTGTACTGAAGTCTACCTACATCCCGCACAAACACCATTGCATTCTCCATGTGCGTGGACACATTCCCATGTGGGCAAACACATCATAATTGACATGGACACACATTCACGGCATACACTGTAGGCCAAAGGCCTGGACATTAGCAGACAATGCTGCACGGACCCACATAGCATAAAGCTATGTGCAACTGCCCTGTTTCCAAAAGTAACGACAGACACAGGTTGTTATGTTTGGTTATATTTTAGTACTACTTCTTGTGCACAAAAAAAAAGTTTATGAAAAAACACACACACAACATCTAAAACACAAGTGGCAAAATCACACAAATAAAGTCCAAATCATGATAATTAATGGCCATAAACAAATATGTGATAGTACAGAACCCCAAAAATAACTAACTAACTAACTAACTAACTACTTTTTCCAAAACTAAAAGTAAAAAACCACAACCCAAACCCTCATGGTACAGCCACCCTGGTGACTACACCATCCACCTCATGTGTGTGCCTCACAACACCAGCCACCCTACACCTGCTGGTGCTGCCAGGCCGCTGCCCCAGGGCCATTAAAGTAGGAGCAGTATGCCTCTCTGCTGCTCCTGACATCCTACAGACCATTGCTCAGCAGCTGGAGTGGCGCCACACCATGGTCAGCAGCACGCCAATCCCCGGGACGGACCTTCCCTGTTGTGGGGTCCACAGAATCCACATAACTTGCCGGCGTGTATGATGACCAATCTCTATGATGCAGGAAGTTATGCAGCACACAGCAAGCCAGTACTACCACATTGATAGATTCCAGTTTCATATGCAAAGGTGTATGAAACACGCGGAATCTATTGCCCATGATCCCGAATGCATTTTCAACCACACGGCGAGCCCGGGATAGCCGGTAATTGAAAATGCACTGCTCAGAAGTAACCGTCCTCTTGGGATATGGCCGTAGTAGGTGAGCCTGAAGTGGGAAGGCTTTATCCCCCACAAACGCAAAGTTGAGATGATGGCTTGTCTAATCATTTGAGGGCAAGTTCAGAACACCTCTCCTTAGGTCTTGGGCTAAGGAGCAGTGTGCAAACACACCCCCATCTGAGACACGCCCGTTCATGCCAATGTCCACGTAGAGGAACTCATAGGGAGCATCCACCAGGGCCATGAGGACCATGCTAAAATATCCTTTGTAATTATAATATAAGGACCCCGTGTTGGGGGGTTGCGTGATCCTTACATGCTTACCATCCAATGCACCACCGCAGTTTGGAAATTTCCATCGATCCTCAAAACCTCTGGCAACATCCATCCATTCAGCGGGGTTACTGGGAACTGCATGTAGGATGGCAGCAGACACCTCAGATGGCCTCACACATCTCGGGGATCAGGCAGCTCAGCAGTGGCAGTGAGACAGCTGAAGTGTATTGCAGGTCTGTCCTCGAACGACCTGTTGCCAGGAACCGCAAAGTTATAGCCAAAAGCTCCTCAGGTGGCACAGCTCAACGCATCAAAGTGTCCTATCGTGCTATCAATGGCCTTATGCGTTCCAAGAGGAATGTGAAAGAGTCCTTGGACATACAGAGATAGTTCCGGAAATCATGCGGACTCCGATCCTCCAGCTGACGGACCGGCCGCATATGGCTCAGATTGTCCTGTTGCCAAAGCCAATCCTGAGCCCACACACGCCGTGGTCTGCGAACCCGCAACCTCTTAACTCCATCCTCCAGCCACAAGTCCTCTTCCACCAAGGCAACAGCCACGATAACATCTCCATCAGGGTCCATGATGATCTCACCTACCAACCCCTGCAAAAGGGAAAAAATAAAAAATCAACACAAGAATGCGCCAGACATCCAAATTAGCCACCACCTCCTTCCCTACACATCTCCTAGCCAGTTACCAACATCGTAGCCAACTCTGCTGATATGGCCACCCACATACATATATTGCACTATTGAAACGGTCACAAACAACATTATACTGCCTCACAACCAAACCTGTTATCACTACACTCATGGCCCTCCTCAACAACTACATCTACATCGTCCAAATGGACACATCATGACCATACCCCCATATAGCTGCCCATAATGTTTATGTAGGACCACAAGGCGTAGGAAAATACAAAGCTCACAAATGCAGACTGATGCTTGTTACCAATTGAGTACAATAACATGAGACATGTACCACAGCCAAGTGTTAAGGACAAAATATCTGCCCACAGAGCAGACTATCGCATACTCATCATGTCCAACAGACATCCCTGAGGTGTTGATAAGGCCGGATCTTCACACGCAGACTTTCACAGAAGCCACATGGCCCAGTCCACATCTCATTATGGGCAGAATACTTCTATTCTGTTTGGTAAAGGCCAGTACTATGTGCCAAATTTCATATGTTCCACGCAACTAACCACAGATGCCTCCTTCAAACATGATCCTGTATGGCAAAGGCAAAATGGATTGTCAATGAGGAGGGTGTTTTGTGGCAAGGAAAGGCAATCCATCTATTTGGCGACACACAATAGATCAATCAAACGCAGCATTATTACAAACTGCATACACCAGGACTTGAGCATCTGCTACAGTACACAAGAACGATCCGTAATGGAAAGATGTATCAAACGCTATACACAGCCATATCACAGATCATGTGTGAACATCAGTACTTACTTAATGACTCTGGGCAGCAAGCGTTGCGTAGCTCGATTGCTAGTGGTTTTTATGTGGTAACCAACCAAACACAGCATCTGCGTCATCTAATCAACGTAGCCGCCTGGGAGTTGCCAGGTGCGACCACTGATTAGGCACCAGTGCTGCTTTTTGATTGGTCATGTTGTGTTTCAAAAGTGCCGAGTTGGCCGCCCACCCATGCTCCTACTTCAATGTGCATTGTTCTAGTAGCATCTCATCACCAGAACTCTGTTGGACAGACGGTAAGTTGGAGGACATGCTATTGTGCTTATCATGTATGGTATTTTCTGTGCGGCTGCAGAGCCATATCTTGCCAGATGTATGGGCGGCTTATGTACAGCTTCATGTAGTGTCCTGTAGATGTGTGTTTTGCGACAGGTACGCATTGTTACACCCCTCCGTGTCCTGTTTCACATATAATCATCCTTGAGACCAATGCCAGGGCAATGTGTCTTACAGCAGTACATTGTTACATAAATATGTGTTCAGGTCATTACTGTGTGTATATTTTTTTGGTGACACCATGTGTGTCATTTGTACATTACACAGGTTTGTATCTGTCCCTGGCCAGGGTTAAAACACATATAGCCCCTGGCATGTGTACCATGTCCGATCTATGTCCACATGTAGAAGCCATTAATGCTTACGCATACACAAGCTAACTACAAGACCACCTGTCATTGCTAGTGCTGGACATGCATTGGCCACACAGAGTAGGGTGTTACCTGATATGTACATGTATGTGTTTTGGTAACACACTATTTGTATTTTTGGCAGATGGCTGAGGGTACTGATTTTGTGTAAGACCTCCTCTCCATGTACCAGGACCAGGAATGCCTGTGGCGGGTGTCGCTACCCGAGTACAAGAACAAGGCAGCGAGGGCTGTGGCCCACGGGCACCTTGTTGAGCTGGCCAAATGGCTCGACCAAACTAAGATCTGGAAAGTGCCCATGGTTGTGGAGAAGATCAAGCGCCTGTGCACCGTGTTCACCAAAGAGCATAAGAAGTGGATGGATGCTCGGTCCAGGGCTAGAGCTGAGGAGGTCTCTAAGCCACGTCTGTAGTATTATGACCTCCTCACCTTCACCCTGGGCCAGGAGGCTACTCGGGGAACACGGTACAGCAGGCGCCTTGCCCAACCATCTTTGGCCACAAGCTAAGAGCCTGCCCCATCACAGGAGGTGCGTAATTGTGTTTTTGCTACCTATGTACACACCTTGTTGGTTGCACTGATGTGTGGGTTGGTGGACATGTAGAAGGCACAATCGAGTTGTTCTTTCACCATTTTTCTTCTGTGTGTTCTTCTGTGTGTTGCATCATGGCTGTTGGCACAGATTGTGCTGTCTTATGTGGGGTCACTTGCCATATCAATTTGGAGCGTCAGGTGAGTACAGAGCACTGATCTACTTCTTTCTTCATCTCTGTTTCCAACACTGCTACTGTTAATTTGGGTGTTTGGCATGCTCAGATGTTTAGTTGTGGTAATTGATGTCAGTACATTGCTACTCTTGGTAATGTGTATTTTTCCTCTGTTTGATTTACCGGCCCCTAAGGGAGTCTGGCTCCACTGCAGAGGACCCACCCGCTGGCGAGGCTCCCCCATCAACATCATTTGGAGAGCTGGTGCCTGATCCCAGGGGTGTGGGGCCGTGCCCAGGGTCCAGCTCTGGCATACAACGCCGCCAAACACCTGCCCCACCCAACACGGAGCTGGGTACCTGGGCTAAACGGGCCCTCTTGGAAAGAGAGAGGATCCCCGCCTCTGGAATCGGACACATCGCCAGTAAGATGATGGGGCGCATGGAGCCAGAGCAACATGCCATTGCCGAGAGGGCAATCTTTAGGGTCCTGGAAACGGGCATGGATGGGACACTGAGATGGGGTGGTTACTTTGCCTTACCCACGAAAACCACCCCCGTGCCCACTGCGCCCCCAAGACACATGGTGAGAGGTCGGCCAAATCAGGATCCTCCACCTCCCCCACGAAAACAGCACCACAGAAGTGCCACCACTGGCTGGTATTACAGGGATGAGGGGGAGGAGCCATTGTCTGAGCCAGCAGAGGAGGAGGAAGCCCAAAGACACTACTAGGCAATGCACTATATTGTGTGATGGACTATTTTGCTTGATGTATTGGCACAAACAAAGTTTCTTTTTTGGTATTTGGGTGAAAAGAATAAACCACAATATGATTTGCCAGACCTACGTCCACATATGTGTTACGTTCACCAGTATGTTTGTGTGTGTGTGTTTGGTACTGTGGGTGTCAGATATTAGACATTGATGTAATATAGGGGTGCATGGCGGTTGAAATGGTACAGTATGCTCACATGTTTCGCATGTCACACTGCATACCTATTGAAAGTCCGAAGCCCTGTGTGCTTGGGAAAATGTATCCTCCCAAACGTGTCCCTGTGTGTGTTATGACAATGGATCACACAGGATTTAGGTAGTGATGGGCGAATCCTTAATTACTCGGAATCGCTTGACTCTAGCGAGTCCGAGCCCAGGACTCGCTACTCGTTGCGAGTCTAGCGAGTCCAATGTTAATGAATGGGGAAGCGAGTAATAGCGAGTAGTGTGAGATTTACAACTCGCAGATGTGTCTCCGAGGCTTCAGCCTGAAGCAATCCTAGTTTTGTCATTTATTTGCATTGCTCGTTTACTTTGCAACTGTAATCGCTGGCTGGGAAACTCACAGATAAGAGTCCTGTCTCCTCTGTGTTGGCTGCCAGCTCCAGGGTCCTAGAGCCCGCCTGCTGCCTGATGTAGCAGAGCTGAAATTGTTCTCAGTCTGCTCATTCCCTGTGTACAGACATGAATGTCTGTGCACAGAGATGATGTAGCAGAGCTGAGATTGTTCTCAGTCTGCTCATTCCCTGTGCATAGAGATCTATATCTATACACAGGGGATGTAGCAGAGAGGACATCGCGTTTTGGACTGCGTCGGACGGAAGAGGATTTTTTTAATTAAAGATGGAGTCCCTAATGGCTTTTTTTTTTATTTCTAATAAAAAATTTTCTTTGTGTTGTTTTTTTTAAAACAATTTAATAGAAATTCATGGCGGTCATGTCTAATATTGGCGTGACCACCATAAATTTCGGGCTTAGGGCCAGCTGATAATACAAAGCTGGCCCTAACCTCTTTATTACCCAGCGTGCCACCGCTACCAGGGCCGCTGGAAGAGCGGGGTTCAGCGTCAGAGGATGGCACTTCAATGAACGCGCCATCTTCTGGGGCGGCTGCGGGCTGCAATTTGCAGCGGGGGGTGCCCAGAAAGCTTGGGCATCCCTGCGCTGCGGATTCCAGCCCCCAGCTGCTTAGCTGTACCTGGCTAGACATAGAAATTGCGCGGAGCCCCACGCATTTTTTTTAAATTATTTCATGAAATTCTGAGATTCTGACTCTGAGACTCTGACTCTGAAATTCATGAAATAATTAAAAAAAAATGCGTGGGGCTCCGCGCAATTTCTATGTCTAGCCAGGTACAGCTAAGCAGCTGAGGGCTGGAATCCGCAGCGCAGGGATGCCCAAGCTTTCTGGGCACCCCCCGCTGCAAATTGCAGCCCGCAGCCGCCCCAGAAGATGGCGCGTTCATTGAAGCGCCATCCTCTGGCGCTGAACCCCGCTCTTCCAGCGGCCCTGGTGGCGGTAGCACGCTGGGTAATAAAGGGGTTAATACCAGCTTTGTTATACAAGCTGGTATTAAGCCCGAGATTCTTAATGTCAGGCCACGTTTGACCCAGCCACTAAGAATCTCCAATAAAGGGTTAAAAAAACACAGAGAAAATTTTTTATTTGAAATAAAAAAAAAGCCATTAGGGACTCCATCTTTAATTAAAAAAATCCTCTTCCGTCCGACGTAGTCCAAAACGCGATGTCCTCTCTGCTACATGCACAGGGAATGAGCAGACTGAGAATAATCTCAACACTGCTACATCATCTCTGTGAGCAGGCAGGTTCTAGGACCCTGGAGCTGCACAGAGAAGACAGCTGGACTCGGCTCGCAAAGAAACAGCAGTTACTTTGCGAGTTTCCCTGCTATCACTGGCACAGTAGCCAGTGATTACTCGCAGGAGTCTAATGCAAACAATGGCAATCCTATGTCAGCGTTTCTGACAAAACTAGGATTGATATTGATTTGCATTGGACTCGTGCGAGTCATCACTGGGAAACTCGCCGAGTACCGAGTCCTGCGAGTCCCTTACTACTCGCCGAGTAACGAGTCCTAGCGAGTAGATTCGCCCATCCCTAGATTTAGGTTTTCCAAACATTTAATATTTTCATTTTTGTTATTTTTGTCAAAAGCCCCAAAGAGGCTTTGTCAGATTAGGAGTAGCCAAAACACACTACCCAATTGCCCAATGTGGGATACTATAAGAAAAGAGGCCAACGTGGCCTAACAAATAAGGGTGCCAACATGGCAAAAGGTTCAACAAAGGTGTCCAACATGAACATTGACAAAATAAAGGGCAAGTGCCAACATTATTGGGGGGGAAATTGAGGAGTTGGAGCAATGGTGGGCTGGGCTGCCTGGATGGCCATAATCATTTACCGCAACCGGGCCAGGTGCTGCTGGGTGTCATTGTGGGCCTGCAGCATCTCGGTGACTGTTGGAAGCCATGTATAGGAAAAAAACCTACATTAGTCAGGGACATGTGTAGGTGTGTGTGGGTGGGTGAAGTAACTGGTGTGGTGTTCACTTACGTGGCAGAGTTCCATCCATGGTTCCATGTTGTGGAGCTGGGGATAGCCTCACATCCCACCCAGCAGCACCAGCTCTTGCACCTTCAGTAGGAAGGGAAAAAACAAAACATCATGAATCACATTGTGATGTCAGGGACACAAAACAAGATGTATATTTGAAAGTTTATAGGCCCTTGACAACACTTACCAGCAATAACACCCACTGCAGGTTGCAGTTGATGTTGTGGCCCACGGGAGGTGGAGATGCAGTGGGTGGGAGTGTTTCCAGGGGTTGGGTTGACCAGCCAAGCCGATGGTCTTTGTGATCCCTCCCTGGATGGGGATGGTATGGTCCCAGGGGGGGTGGACTTCCAGGTCCCTTGTTGAATGGTGATGGTGGGGTCCCGGTGTCTGCCGGACTTGATGGGCCTGCGGGGTCTGGTGATGGTGGGGTCCCAGTAGGGGGGGGAACTTTGTGTGCCCGCAAGGTCTGGGTATTGTGGTGTCCTGGGGGGGTCGGGACTTGATGGGCCTGCGGTGGCCGGTGATGGTGGGGTCCCGGGGGGAGCCGGACTTGGTGGCCCTGCAATGGCAGGTGATGGTGGGGTCCCGGGTGGTGTTGGGGCCCGTTGCACCTCCTCTGCGCAGGAGTCTTCCTCATCTATAATTTCAAAATTGACAAGACACGGATTAGGACAACACAACATACAGCAAACACGTACTGTTTGTGTATCAATGTAATTATGGCGTCAAGGCTAGGCGGGAAGGGTTTTGTCTACACCGACACTATGGTGAGGGCCGACTCTGTTTTTGAACCAGACCACAACACCAGTGTGCACATATTTTTGATGTCAAACACTTTTGGCTTACCAGAGGATGGATTTTGCCTCAAAACACAACAGCAGACAGTAAGCATCTGGTGGTGCCACCATGGGGTCAAAAACATAGCAGTCAGCCTATATATCCTTTTCCCAATTGTGATAAATGTGTTGTGCAATGCTATGTGTCAGACTGCGCATATATGTGCATCCAGGAGTGATGTGGCCCTTCTAAAGTGCATGAATATGGTGACCACTACTTTTGTGGCATTACACACTTATGTTTGGCAACACACAGGTCAATGACCACTCTAGGCATCGCCAGTCCAAAAACATATGCGTGTATTCTGCAACTTCATGTTGCAGTGTGACCAACATGCAGATGCACATTGGTAACAGGTCCTCATGCTGCTTTATGTCATACTATGTGCCATGGCCCAATAACACATGATGTTTGTGTAGTGTTTGGAGTAGGATGCTTGCCATTGTGTGTTTGGCGTTACCACATACTCACCACCCAGCCTGGCAATCCAGGCACGAATGTCCACAATGCGCCCTGGGGACTTGTGTTTCAGGTCTGCAACCTTCTTCTGGATCTGCTTGCGGGTCCTCTCCACCCCCAGTTTCTGGAGCAGGGCCCGCTGGATCCGCCTGAGTATGCTGCGCTTGCGCAACCGTGGGTGCCGGTGACACTGGTGACACCAGCAGTCATGGCGGTCACACAGGTCTATCAGAACCTTTAGCTCTGCCAGACCCCATGTGGCAGCGTGCTGTGCGGCCGCCATGACTGTTCTCCTATGTGCAGGGGAGGGGCAGGCACCTGGCAGGCAGGAAGGAAGGAAATGAAACGTGATGATGTCACCACGCCCACTGGCACCGCCAAACAATGTAAAGGGCGTCGTCCGTGGAGTGGAAGCAGTATAATGTACCCATCAGCGTCACCTAATTCACAGCAGTGCGTGGCCCATGGCACCCATCTGCGATGTGTAGGGCAACATCTAAGCTGTCATGTGGCACTATATTTGACAAAGCGCAACTTGTAATACACGCGGTTAACATAGCTTGCGCTATTCAATGGTGTGCATAATTGCACTGATATAGCGGACGGTTGTGCAGGTGAAGATGTGTGGGGTGCTGAAGTGACAGCTCTTCAAATATGGCACCCTGTGAACTGACAGCCAATAGGAACACAGTAGCCAACACCAATCATCGCAGAAGGGGCGTAGACTACAGAACGGTTGAGGCACGCCTACGGGAAATCCTAGGCAATGCTGTTTCCATCACTATCGCCCGTTCACACGCCACAACACGGAAATATCGCCTTTATGATTGCGGCTGATTTCAGAGCACTGTTCAGGAATCAGGCGACAGCCGAGAGGTGATTTATCGCCTTGAAATTTCCCAATCACAAGCCTCAACTGTGAGGCAATTTCACGGCGATTGCTCCGGTGCGACATATCGTCTTCAGGATTCCCAGGCGAGATTGCGGTGTGTGAAGGTACCTTCAGTGTATTCTGTCTACTGTGTAGTAGTCAATGTCAAAGTAAGAGCACTCCCTCAGCTCCAACATACTACAGTCAAAAGTATCAAAGGATGTGACATCATTTGTAGTAAATATTGGGGCCTTAAAGTACATATAATGTATTCTTAAGGGTGGTGATGCAATAGTGTTATCCAGGCCAATCTCAAAATAATTATTACTAAATTGATTTTATTTACGTTAGATTTAGAATATTTCCGAATCACATACTATATTATATGCTTTTGTAACATATGTTAGATATTTTCTTTAAGCCTTTGCAAAGTCCCATTGAAACTTGATTTAGATTTCTCAGCTAAACTATTTCCTAGGGTGTGGACCCTGTACTTAAAATGTTAAATGCTGTGAGGAAGTGGGATTAATGTCGCCTGCCAAAAATTACTTAACATCACAGCAGAGAAGCAATATCGATCTCCGTCACTTAAATAAATGTTTTCAAAGCACAAAGTACAATAGCCAAAACCATTGTAAAACCTCTGGATTTAATGTGCAACCATTTAGCTCAAATTAAAAGATAAAGCAACATTGCAGTGAAATAAGGGCGACAGTACTGTTTTTAAATATACTGTAGTTATATTTTCTTTAGTACAGAAAGACTATTCGACTTTGTAAGAAATTCCTAATTATAGAAATCGCTAAACTTACCAATATCAATGCATTTACGGTATATAATATTTTGCTTTTACTTATGTAATCTTTGCTAGGAACATAGAAATACCTTTTAGTAACTGGTTATGGCAATTTAGAATATTACAAATGCTCATTTACAGAGTGGATGTTTACCCCTTAGCTCTCTAGTATATCTATTACCCTAGAGCGGTTTTCATTTCCTGTTTTCGTTCTTTCCTCCCTTTCTTCTAATAACCATAACTTTTATATTTATTAAGTCAATATAGACATATGAGGGCTTGTTTTTTGCAGGACGAGTTGTACTTTTGAATGGCTTCAATCATTTTACCGTATAGTGTACTGGAAAACAGGGAAAAAATTCCACAAATGGCGAAATTGCAAAGTACAATTGCACAATTGTTTTTTTTTAAATTTTTTAATTCACCATGTTCACTGTATTCTAGATAAGGTCTGATAAAAGAGGAGTAGAGGGCGATAATGACTTAGGCTAGCTTCACACCATGGTTTTTGTCTGTCAGGGTGGATCCTGTTTTTGCAGGATCACCCAGACAGATCCTGACAGGACAGGATTTTATTTAGGTGTATCCATATAAATGGCCCAATTGCCCAGGTAGGCCATTTATATGGATACACCTAAATAAAATAGGAATGAATGGTGATATCAACTTGAAATATCTCATCTAATATATAAAGCTGAATGTGTGTATGTGTGTGTGTGTTTATGTATGTATGTATGTATATCCGGGATTGGCATCTGCACCGTCGCAAGTACAGCCACAAAATTTTGCACAGTCACATGTCTGGACCCCGGGAGCGTCATAGGCTATGTTGTGAGGCGAAATTTTAACCCTGCGCGTTCCAGTTCACCAAACAATTTTGCCCCTATCTACATACTGGGGAAAAAGTGAATGGAAAAGTGTTGGAGAAAAATCAACAGCTGCCTGCTACAGCCACAAAATTTTGCAGAGTCACACATCTGGACCCCAGGAGCGTCATAGGCTATGTTGTGAGGCAAACCTTTAACAACGCGCATTCCAATTCACCAAACAATTTTGCCCCTATCTACATAATGGGTAAAAAGTGACAGTTACCAGTTGACAGTTGTGAATGAGAGGGGCTTAATGATAGCGCCAAAGACTAACAGCATATACCAGCATATAGTCACTAAGGTGGGGCACCGACATGGGATATTCACCAAGCACGGGGACATGTATAGACACCACACACACACAAAGAGTAACAGCAAGTGTATAGTCGCTAAGGTGCAGCCCCAACATTGGATACTCACCACGCACCCGAACAAACACAAACACCACAAAGAGACACACACAACACAGAGACACACAGACACACCCCCAAAGGGACACACACACACCCTATAGCGACACATGCACTCACCCCACTGGGACACACACACACACACCACAAATAAACACACACAACACAGACACACACACCACACAGACCCCCCCCACAGGGACACACACACATAGCCACCCTATAGGGACACATGTACTCACCCCACAGGGACACACACACACCACAATGAGATACACACACACCACACAGACACCTCCCCCACAGGGACACACACACATACACACCCTATAGGGACACATGCACTCACCCCACAGGGACACACGCACACACCACAAAGAGACACACACAACACAGATACACACACACACCACACAGATCCCCCCCACAGGGACACACACACATACACACCACAAAGAGACACACACAACAGAGACACACACCACACAGACCCCCCCACAGGGACACACACACATACACACCCTATAGGGACACATGCACTCACCCCACAGGGACACACACATACACACACCCCAGGGACACACACACCACACAGACAGACACAGATGTGCACAAATCACCTCACACAACTCCCCTCATACGTGTGCTATCTTTAATTTCCAAAACATAAACATCTGATTAAAAACAGCCAATGTGCAACACATGTGCCATATAGGGAATTAAGGCAGATGTCAGTCGCATGAGCTGTCTATTATGTGTATGTGTGAGGTAACATATACTGCCCGGCCAGGGGGAGGGTTTACTGTTGGCTGGAGATTTATTAGGCTGCCTATAGCAATCAATCACATCTCAGCTTCTATTTTCTTACAGGTCATTAATATGACATATTCAAATTCTATTTTGTTATAGCTAACATCAGTTTATTAACCCGGGTGTAGCCGGGTACTACAGCTAGTGAAATAATAAAGTTACATTAAAAATAAGCACACCATTGTTTTTCTTAGGAAATTCTCAATAGGTTTGATGTGTCACATGGCCATCTTGGCATTGAAAAAAATAAAGTTGGATTCAAAATGGCCAACTTCAAAATGGCTGCCATGGTCACCACCCATCTGGAAAAGTTTACCCCCTCCCATATGCTAATGTGCCACAAACAGGAAGTTGATATCACCAACAGTTCCCATTTTATTTAGGTGTATCCATATAGATGGCCAACCCTGTACATAATTTTTTGCTTTATAAGATGCACTGGATTATAAAATGCACCCCAAATTTGGTGAAGAAAATAGAGAAAAAAAATCTAATGTTAAATGGGGTCTGTCAAACAATCAGTATATATGTCCCCACATCCTAGTATATATATGCCCCATCCTGGTACATAGCTTGTCCATTGTGGTACATGGTCCCCCCATCCTGGTACATGGTCCCCCCATCCTGGTACATGGGCCCCCCATCATGGAATATAGCCCCCCCCATCCTGGATATGGCCCCCCCTATCCTAGTTCATGCACCTATCCTGCATATGGCCCCCCATCCTGATATATGTCCTCCCCGTCACTCTATATGGTCCCTGCTGGTGCACACTAACATAATAAACACTGTTAACTCAGCCTTCGTTGCTCCTTGCTCTCAGCTCAGTGGTGTCTTCCTGTTTCTGTGCCCGGCATCGGATCATGTGACTGGGGCACACATAGAACAAGTTACCGTGCTGTTCCGGTCACATAACCGCATTCTGGGCACAGACACAGGAAGACACCGCTGAGCTGGGGCATGGAGCGATTTAGGGTGAGTTAACGGCACTTAATATTTTAGTGTGTGCACCATCAGGGAGGCATATAGAGTGAAGGGGGGGCATATTCAGGATAGGGGGTGAGTGCAGGCTCATATAATATGTGCCGCTCTCCATGCCCACCTCTCAGTGCTGGCTTCAGCACTGAGGTAAGGGATAGGGGAATGCAGTGAATATTACATAAGCCTAATGAGTGGGGGCACATGATAACGGGCCACAGCTGCAGCATACACCAGCTTTCTCTAGCCCTTGGACACTGCGCTAAAGCCGCCCCCCCTCCCCTACAGCAGAACATGTAGTTTTGGATTATAAAACACACCCCCCACTTTCCCTCAATATTTGGGGGAACAAAAATGTGTTTTATAAATCGAAAAATATGATACATCCCAGAAATTATTTGTTTGCACTTGATAACGATGTATGGTTTTTTTGTATGTGTTTGTTTTTTAAATAAATCTACATAATGGCATTGAACACAATCCAACTGTATAAAAACCTAGAATAAATCATAAAGTTTGCATGGACAGAATGTTATTTGTGGCCCTCAATATTTTCTACAAAGCATACAGACTAAGCTGCAGCTAAGTCCCAAAAAGTATGTTGAGTCTATTTTGATGATACTTTTAATAAATAACCTTCAGAGAAGGTTTTATTGACAAGACAAAGGCATGTGGCGGATCAAAATGATTTAGCTTTTTATCAAAAACATTACAATATGGTTACAGCATCGTAAACATTGTTAGAATGTTTCGGTCTATTGATAGCATGTCCTTCAGCATAGAAAAGAGTATGTAATTCAAACATAACAATCTTTGTCATCAATAAAATTTCAATTTACCGTACTTGTGTTCATAATGGTCTGTGATGAAACATTTGTGTGGCGCCCCTGCGACCAGGGTGGCCACAGGTAGGAACAGCAGCCAGGCAGGTGGAGACAAGTTTTTACACAAACTACCTTCTTAACACACACCCACAGACACAATACCCAACCTGAAGCCCGGGACTCTAGGCGGGCAAGGGGTTGTAGGGCCAGTCACAAGTGGGTGGGATGCAGTCAAGGTAATGGACTGGGTATATAAGGGGAAACAGGAAGTAGTTAGTCAGTAGGCCAGAGGATGCCGTGCAGCAAAGACCAGGACAAAGAGACACCTCCCCGATGGTTGCAGGCTCCCTGGAGGCGCAGAATCTGTGAGCCACAGTCCCCTGGAGAGAAAACCTGCTCCACAGCCTGTAACCCGAGGGAAGGGGAGAGACCGGACCAGTGCAGCTGGGTGTGAGGAAAACGGTAGTGGTGACAGAGAACGACTGGCAGGAAGAATCCCCTGACGTACACGGTAGTTAAATGGGTAGGAAAGAGCCCGGTGATCCCCTGTAACATAGGGACACCCAAGGCTAGGCTGGGACCAGAGAGTCAGCCCTGAGGTGACCGAAGCTATACGCCGGATCACATACACATCGACGGGAAGTTCAGATTCCAGGTCTGATCTCCCAAAACATTAGCGGAAGGTTCAGCAACAGATAGGACCCAGGATTGCTACCCACACACCAGGGGGAAGCCAAATAAGGGACCCAGTTTTCACCACACTGCACACGGGGAGCAGAGAAATGAGGAAAGTCTGAAAGGTATCAGAGAGAGATAAGGATCTCAGAAGGAAACCTGGCTGCAGAGGATTAAGTGACGGGCTGGAGTTACCCGTGTAAAAGAACTGTACTGTGTATTGTACTAAAGAACTTGCAAGTAAAACCCGGCAAACCCTGCTAAAGTCTTCCGAGTGATTCCCTGCATGCAGAACTGTTATATACATTTTACATCCTGTCAGGAGCTTACCAACCCACGGCGGGTTCATCCATCTAGCTGCGGCACCATCCATCCATCCTCCTGACAGAAGTAAGCAGCAGTGGTGGTCCCCTCACTGACGACAACCCATTGGTGGCATCACGGCAATCCCTGTAAATAACCCCTTTTACTTGTGGGCTCAGGATACGGTCCGGACCAAGGACTGCCGTGATAACCCCCGTGATACCCCGGTCCGATACCAAGTGGCCCGTCCCAGTGGGCTCCACATTTGCTTTGACCAAATCCAATATAAACAGTTAAAATAAAAAGGTCTGTACAAGAAAAGATCAGATGTAAAAATCTCCCAACAGGAGGAAAAAAACACATCATTAGAAATGTTGTTAGAGGCTTTAAACTTTACCTTATAGTGAAAATATATTTAACTAAATAAATGAATACAATTATTTTTAAACGTGCCCCCCAATGATATGCTTTTGACAAGTTGATCTACCGCTGTAACCAATCAGCTGTAATCTGTGGAGCAACCATAATGGCCATTTTACGCGTCCCGATATTGGCGTCCAACTCCGACCAAAAGTCACGTGGTTCGTGCGTTGGCCCCGATATCGTTTGTGCGTTGTATAGTATAAATGACCAATGCGATGCACGAACGATGCCAAAATGATATTGGGGATCGAATGAGCGTGCTCTCCAACGGCCCGATATTGGATGGAGGTTGGAGCCGGATCGGGCTGTGTAAACGCCCAACTACGATGTGCAGAACAACGTCCCCTATTCTCTCCCATGTTAAATGGTCATTCCTGGGTCGTCCGTACAAGGGGGGCGTAGACATCGTAGAGACGTTGTATACCGATATCGCGCTGGGTACGATGCGATCTTGGAAATCTGGGCAGAAAAAGCGCGCTCCCGCGCCGTCGGATCCAATATCGGACCGACGTTGGAGCGTGTAAAGTGGCCATAACAAGTAAATTAAAGGAGTAGTCAATTAATGGTTGCTATGGGTCTTAAGGCCCGTTACACACTATGATATCATTCACTATATCGTTGCAACGTCACCAGTGTTATGACGTTGCAGTGACGTCGAAACGACATAGTTGTGTGTGACATTTACCAACGGCCAACGATAAGGTCGTTCATCATGATCGTTGGTAAATGGCCAGGACCATTTTATGATCATTGGTCTCCTGCTGGGCGGCCAGCATAGGCATGTGTGATAGCAGGAGACCAACCATCAACGACCTCCCAGCGCTGCACAGTACAACCTGGGAGGCTGGTAACCAGGGTAAACATCGGGTAACTAAGTGCAGCGCTGTGCTTAGTTACCCGATGTTTACCCTTTTTACCAGCGTTCTCGCTGGTCCTGATCGCTGGTGAGTCTGCCTGTGTGACAGCTCCCCAGTGATCAGATAACGATGTCCCAGCGACCCGATCGTTAGTCCGGTCGCTGGGACATTGTTATGTGTAATGGGGCCTTTACTGCCGATCTTAATGGTACATAGTCATGATCAGTAATTTCAGCAATGTGGATGCAGTGTATTGCCACTGCACCCAAAACACTGTGTTGTACAGTGGCAACACAATGGATCAGATTTCAAGAAATCCCATGCCCACAAGGCTTCTGATGTCCGCAGGGTTATTTCAGCTGCCCTGCGAGTTACCGTGCTTCTGCAGCCCCGGCAGCATGCTAATTTCATGCTACTGAGTAAGGAGCGATCTGCAGATGAACAAAGGGAGAAGTCACCCTGCACCACTGCAGATCGTGGGCACATGACAGCTGCAGTCTGCCTGCGCTCCCCTGTGAGTTCCCCCAGAGCCGGAGGTGCTGCACCCAACACACTGTGCCTCTGGATCATGAGCACATACCCTTAGGCTAAGTGCTCACTGTGCATTTTTGTTACATTTTTTTGCTGCGTTTCTGCACCAAAAATGCAGCACTCATAACTTTGTAATGAAAGTCAATGTGGTTTTATAAAAGCTGTGGCCAACTGTGTTTTTTTGGGTGCTGCATTATTGGGGCAGAAATAGCCAGTGTTTTTTTATGCCTGTGCAATTAACTTGCCTATTTTTTGCGCTGAGTTTTCCCCATAGACTCCATTCTAACCCACAGTTAATTTGTGATGCTTTTTTCCTGCGATTTCCAAAACAAAAACACACTAATATTCCCCCTCCCCAGCAATTCCATGGCGATCCCCAGTGATGTCTTCATTCCAGGCACTGGGAGAAGCTGCACAAGTGCTGCGTAGCTCCATATGACCTGTTATGTGACTCAATCTGTCACATGTCCAGACTCTAATTTGATAAAATTCACGGATTCTTCTGCTGTCCGAGAAGAAGACATCATTGGTCACTGTGGGCTCACCGGAGGAGGAGAAATTGTCTGTGTGTCTATGTGTGTCTGTCTGCTTTTGTGTGTCACCTTATTTTTGCTGTGTTTTTGTGCTGCGTTTTTATGTGCACAAATGCAATAGATTTATGCTGCTTTTTCTTTGTTTATGTACATAGAAATGCAACACAAAAACGCAGCTCAAAAGATAAGCACAGTGGGCACATCGCCTAAGGGTACCGTTACGCGTTGCAACATTGCATGCAATTTCACTTGCAATTTGCTGGTTGCAGTGAAATCATGGACACATTGTTCCATTTGTACACAGCAACAAAATAGAACAATGTGTCCATGATTTCACTGCAACCAGCAAATTGCAAGTGAAATTACATGCAATGTTGCGATGTGTAAAGGCACCCTAATAGTACCTTCACATGCCGCAATATCGGCTGGCGATATGAGGCGATCTAACATGCGCGTGCACATTTTTCATGCTTGCTTCAGATCGCCGATGGTGGTATTTCACACCGCAATCTCGCCCTTAAATAAAGGAGATGTGTCGCACCGGAAATCGCCTCACCCGCAGTGGAAGCAATTCCCTCGCCGCTTCACACGCCGCAATCTTAAAGGCAATGTAGGCATACATTTTCAGCGGTGCGAGGAGATAGGCGTGCCACAGTGGTTTACACCTTGCCCCATACGCACTCATTGGACAACGCAACAGCGTTACGATTTGTCAGCCTGCTGTGGAAGGCTGGCTAATACATGACGCAATTGAAGATGTGTGTGTTGCTGAACGGACAGATCTTCAAATATGGCGCCCTGTCAACTGTCAGCCAATGGGAACACAGTAGCCAACACCGATCATCACAGACAGGGCATAGACTACAGAACGGTTGAGGTACACCTACGGGAAATCCTAGGCAACGCTGTTTCCATCACTATCGCCCATTCACACGCCACAACACGGAAATATCGCCTTCATGATTGCAGCTGATTTCAGAGCAGTGATCAGGAATCAGACGACGGGCGAGAGGTGATTTATCGCTGCGAAATTCTCCAATCACACGCACAACTGTGAGGCAATTTCACGGTGATTGCTCCGGGGCGAGGTATCGCCTTTAGGATTCCCAGCCAATATTGCGACGTGTGAAGGTACCATAAGGGTACCTTTACACGCCGCAACCGCGGCGAGGAATCTGTCCGGCGATATGTCGCCCTGGCACCATCGCCGTCAAATTATTTGGCGGCGATAAAAAAACCTTTCACTTGGTTCCGATTACAGAGCACTGCTTCAAAATCAGAGGCAATCATGAAGGCGAGATTCCCAGCTTTTGGCATGTGAACGGACCATAGTTATGGAATATGTGTCGCCTATTGATTTCCCGTAGGCGTGCCACAGCGTGCTGGAGTCTGTGCCCTGTCAGTGATGATTGGTGGTGGCTACTGTGTTCCCATTGGCTGTCACTTGACACCGCACCATATTTCAAGAGCTGTCCATTCACCACCACACAATGGCAATGGCGTCATGTATTAGCCAGCCTTCCAACGCAGGCTGCCCAATCATAATGCTATTATGTTGTCTAATCAGCATGTTTGGGGTGCGGTGTACACCACTCTGCAACGCCTATGTTCTCGCGGCGCTGAACATGTATGCCCACATTCCTTTGGGGATTGCGGCGTGTGAACCGGCAAAGAAACTCCACCGGATTGGTTCCACTGTGGCCACTGTGTGGTAGGCGATTTCCGTGGCGACACACCGCCTTAGGTTGAGGGCGAAAGTGCGGCGTGTAAAAATGCCATCGGCGATCTGAGGCGACCATGAAAAATGTGCACGCGCACGTTAGATTTCCTCCTATCGCGGCGTGTAAAGGTACCCTAAGAGTGATGAAAAAAAATTACCATGTGTAAATGGAGCTGGCTGGACTAAATAGCAGATCAAAATTTAACAATATACAATGGATATAAAAAATGTACCACCTTCTGTCCAATGCCAGGTTTGTCTCATGTAAAAAAATTAACAAAGAAGAATCATTTCTGAACTCTTTCCAGCTATAATATCCCCCGAAATATTTTTTAATCCATTGAGAAACAAACCGAAGTCATTTTAACCCCTTCACGACCCATGATTTTGCACAGCGCGGAGCTCACATCAAACACCCGACATCTCAGCTGATCTCATCAGCTGACATGTCGGGCTAACAGCACCAATCGGATCCTGGATCCAAGCGGTGCTGTTAACCCTTTGAATCCCGCTGTCAATCACTGACAGAGATATGTGAATATGAAAAATAATAATCATTGCACCAAACTGTTCTAAAAGAGCCTATCGTGATAACTATTATTTTTATTATGCTCACTCACCTTTTCTTGTTGTGCCCAATCTGCACAACAAGACTGTAAACTCAATGGTGAGGGAGCAGCTGTAGATCCTCTCCCATAGGCCTCTCTAAGGGGCTGTGTAAAACTAAGAATCAATTAACAAATAAAGTTTTTAAAAATATGTAAAAAAAAACAACATAAAAGTTCATATCACCCCCCATTTCCCCCATTCACAATAAAAGTATTAAAAAAAGAAACAAATACACATGTTTGGTGTCGCCGTTTTCAGAATTGCCTGATGGTGGGTTTACACACACCAATTTATCTGTTCAATATCTGAACAGATCTCTGGTTGCAGTGAAATCATGGACACATTGCTCCATTTTGTACACAGCCACAAAATGGAACAATGTGTCCATGATTTCACTGCAACCAGAGATCTGTTCAGATATTGAACAGATAAATTGGTGTGTGTAAACCCACCATTATCTATCAATATATAAAGTCAATTAATGAGAGCCATAAACTGTGTTGGTCGCCGCAACATTGCTATAAAATGCAAAAACGGGCGATCAAAATAGCGCATCCACCCAAAAATTGTATTTTCAGAAGCATCAGCTCAAGATGCAAAAAATAAGCCATCACCCTGCCCAAGATCCCAAAAAATGAGGACACTACGGGTCGCAGAACATGGCGCAAAACGTGCAATTTTGTTTTTTCCAAATTTCTGAATTTTTTATCGCCACTTAGATACCAGTAAAGGTATACGTTTGATATCTGCAAACTCGTACCAATCTGAGGCATCACACCGTCACATCGGTTTTACCATATAGTGAACATGGCGACTAAAATACCCAAAAAACAAATGTGTACTTGCACTTTTTTTGCAATTTCATTGCACTTGGAATTTTTTTGCAATTTCCCTGTACACTAGATGGTAAAATAAATGATTGCATCTGAAAGTGCAACTCATCCCACAAAAAACAAGCAGCTATATGTCTATATTGACGGTAAAATAAAAAAGTTATGGCTCTTGGAAGCAGGGGTGCAAAAAATGAAAATGAAAAGCAAAAAATTCCAAGGTCATGAAGGGGTTAATGGGAAAAATAAAAATAACAAAAATATTAATGGGGCATAAATGTGAACACCCTCTTATATATTGGGGTGTGGTTGTGTTCAGAATTAGCCAATCACTTTTAAGCGTAAGTTAAATAATAGTCAGTACACAGCTGCCTTGATTTGCTCTTGGCTCCATATAAATTTGAGCACAGAGGCTCGGTGGTTAGCACTCCTGTCTTGCAGCATTGAGTTCCTGGGATCCAATCACACCAAGGACAACATTTGAAAGCAGTTTGTATGGTCTGTATTGGACCCCTCCAGGCACCCCAGCCTCCACCCACACTAAAAATTCATACCAGTAGGGAATTTAGATTGTGAGCCCCAATGGGGACATTGTTACTGATGTCTGTATGGCACTGTGGAATTAATTGCACTGCATAAGTGAATAAATATACAGTATATACATTTTTTCCTAATTGTATTTTACAGAAAAAGTCATGGTCCATAAATAGTTTAGAACTCAGCAAAGGGATTTCATTACTCAAAGTTATCAATCAGGAGAAGGGTATAAAAAATGTGCATATATCATTTTAGACTTAAAAAATGGTCATCAAGATGAAACTGGACATTTTTCAAAAATTAATGTAAAAACAAAATTAGTCCAAAATGCTGACAAAAAGCCTACAGGATCATTAAAAGAACTGCAGTAATTTCTAGCACATACTGGTGGTGCAGATGCAATCTCCGGTATTCTTCATATGTCTATCTTGTGGTGTAAAGTGTTAAGATTGAAGCCCTTTCTTTTTTTAAACCATTAATTTTTATTGAATTCCAGATAAGCAAAAATTTACACAGAACAAAGTGCAGAATCATAGTCCAAACACATTACAAATTACAAATTAACCACAAAAGAGGAGAAAAAAGAGGTGGGGTAAAAGAGAGGGGAAGGGAAAAGAATATTCAGTTCAACATCCATGAAAGGCAGGCGGTTTAGCATTACAGGCTATCAGTCGATATTGTACTGTGGCGGGAGGAAATCCAGGGGTCCCACCACGCCAGGACCTTCATTTTACGTGATCGAGTTTGGGAGAGCAGTACTTCATGAGAGCAATGCTGATTTAATCTATTAACCATTTCTGACAAGGTAGGCATGGCCGGTGACTTCCAATGACTTGCGATCGTCATGCGGGCCGCAATAAGGACATTCGAGAGTATGGGGCGGAGGATAGTTGGAAAAGTATCAAGATCTATACCCAGCAGTGCTAGTTGGGCATTAAGAACCAGAGGTAAACCAGTCAGGCAGGTAAGTAAAGTCTCAACCTCTTGCCAAAATGTGTGCAGCCTCGGACAATCCCACCAAATATGAGAATCTGAGCCTAGAACTGTGCATCCTCTCCAACAGTCAGATGAGGAGGATAATCTAGGAGATTTAAATTTTGCCAACCTTGCTGGGGTGAGATACCATCCTAGTGAAACCTTTTTAGCTTGTTCTAAATGGTTTACACATGCCGAATAGCGGGCGGCATGCCCCGAAGCGGCTTGCCACTGTTCCAAGGAAGCCTCAAAACCAAGTCTAGACTCCCATCTCACCATATAAGGAAGTTTAACTGTAGATCTCAGATCTAAGATAGCCTTATATATAGTGGACACTCCCTGAGCTGATGGCCCTTGTTGCTTAAAAAGGGACTGGAGGGAAAAATTTATTGTGGTAAGGTCACAGACAGGGACAGGGTTCGCATGCAAGAAGTGCTTGAGTCGGAAGTGGGCAAAGAAAGCCGCTGGGGGGAGTGAGAATTTGGCTGACAGAGCATCAAACGGCTCCAGCCGTCCCTGACTCATGAGTTCTCCCAGTAGGACCACGCCCTGCTGCCTCCACGCTTGTAGGGAGAAGTCCCCCATTCGCGCCTCCACCGCCTCCAGCGTAACATATTTATAAAGGAAGGGCAGATGTGTTCTGGACATGAGCGCCCAGACCTTAAGTACTGCTAACATTGATCGTAGGAGCCCAGTCAAGGGGGAACTAGAGAGAAGATGCATCTCCATCAGGAGCCGAACCGAGTGTCGAGGAGAGAGCCAGGATTCAATCTGTAACCAATGAGACGAAGGTGAACCAGCCCACCACATTTTAGCTATATCCAATGTCACAGCTGTGTAATATGCCGCCACATCCGGTACTCCCAAGCCACCCCGCGCATATGGCAGTGTCATGGTAGAGAGAGCCACCCTATGGGGTTTCCCACTCCAGATAAAACGACCTAAAGCTGTTTGGAAAAGGTTAAGATATTTGCGGGGAAATGGCAGGGGGACGCAGCGCAAAAGATAAAGAATTTTCGGAAGGATCATCATCTTGGTCAGATGAATCCTGGCTATCCACGAGAGCTGGTGGGTGGAGTATTGTGCTAGAGTCGTCCTAATAGAGGATAGGAGAGAATCACAATTAACTTGGACTATACGAGATAAATTTGTGATATGGATGCCCAGATAACGGAACCCTTTGTGCACCCAAGTGAAGTGGAAGAGGGAGCGGAGAGAGTTCAGCTCATGTATGGGGATGTTTACTGGAAAAATAGATGATTTAGATAAATTTAATTTATAGAATGAGGCTTTGGAAAAATCTTCCAACAACTCCACTATTGCGGGAATAGAGGACGAGGGTTTGGTGCATGTGAAAAGAACATCGTCTGCATAGAGCGATATGCGATGTTCTATCGGGCCTATCTGCACTCCTGAGACGCGAGGGTGGGTACGGGCTATAGCGGCCAGGGGTTCCATCACTAGTGCAAAGATCAGAGGGGAGAGGGGGCAACCTTGGCGGGTTCCATTTGTGATCCGGAAGGGGGAGGAGGAAAAGCCACCCGCTTTCACGGTCGCACTAGGCGTTGAATAGAGAGCCAGAATTGCCGACTTGATGTTACCCGTAAAGGCAAACTTGTCCAGAACCCCCGCCAGGTACCCCCAGTGCACTCTGTCAAACGCTTTCTCTGCGTCTAGAGACAAGAGCGCACCAGGGGTCCCTCTCCCCTCCAAAACATCCAGAATGTCAACAACCCGTCTGGTGGCGTCCCTTGCCTGTCTATGTGGGACAAAACCAACTTGGTCCAATCCAATCAGAGACGGCAACACCAACTTAATACGTTCAGCTAACATTTTAGAATAAATTTTCAGATCGCAATTAAGGAGTGCAATAGGCCTGTAACTACTGGTATCTGAAAGGGGTTTATCTGGTTTAGGGATTGTGGATATTGATGCCAACAGTCCCTCCGGCTTAATCTCTCCCTCCCTCTGCCAAAGATTGAAAAGGGCGAGAAGATGTGGGGCTAATAGATTGGCAAAGGTGGCGTAATACTGATAAGGGAAACCGTCCGGGCCTGGTGCAGAGGATTTTTTTGCAGAGTGAATGGTTTTGATAACTTCGGCTTGGGAGAAGGGAGCATTTAACACATCTACTTGAGCTGCCGAGAGAGTAGGCAAGTCGGCTCTATCAAGAAATGCTTGAATTATTTCAGGGGTAGGTTGAGGGGTTGAAGTTGACGAGGATAGGTTATAGAGACGATCATAATAATCTTTGAATTGTTCTGCTATGTGTAAGGGGTTACGGACCACCTCTCCCGTAGGGGAGTTAATCTGTACAATTCTGGATCTGGTCTCCAGTTTCTTGACTCTCCTCGCTAGTAACTAGTGATGAGGCCAGGGCTGTGGGGGGTACTCGGTCACCGGGTCTGCTGAGTAGGGAGTCACAGGTGGACGGTATCCCGGTGCCGTGCCCTGGGGATCATTTGAAGGGGGATGAAGGGATTATTTACAGGGGGACGTGACGCCACCTGTAGGGTCTGGTAAGGTGGTACCAGCGCTGCCAGCCGGCCTCTGAGGTGATGGAGGGGGCAGCAAAGTGTGGTATAGCTCCCCACAGGTGGAGCTTTACCTCAGGGCAGCAATAAGGGAAGATGGTGAGGGAGGGCAGCGAAGGAGGATGATGGTGGATTATAGCTGATAAACAGTCACACATACACACAGGGTTAGTTGTTCCGGTACCTTTTTACTGAGGAACATAACAGGTACAGTCTTGAGTATTAACCGGGTCCCTGGTACAATTTAGGATCAACTCCTTGGAAGGATATGAGGCCTCCTTTATTTCTATTCTCTGCCTTGAGGGATGAGTCTCTCCTGAGTTTGGACTCTCCAATCCTCTGATGTCTAGAACTAACAATCAGGCCCTTCTGCGGGAACCCGGTTTATCCTGTGGCCCCTGGTCCTCTGTTTGGTTAGTTTTTAATATTTCCTCTATCTTCCTTCAGGGCTAAACTTCACCTGAAACTGCTGGGTTTTTACTGTGGCTCTGTAAGCCCACAGCATCGGACTCCAGTGTCCGTTTGTTCCTAAGGGGAATATATTTTGGGTCCCTCTTCTTATTCCCTACCTCTTCTCCTTGCCTCCGGCCCCTTCCCTGGGGTGTGAACAGCCGACAATTGTCCCTTCTGGTCCTGGTATTTCTCTTTTTCAGAGACCAGCAGCTCAGCCTCCTTCTCCTTTCCTCTCCTCACACGAACTCTCCCTAGCAACTGTCTCTTAGGACCAACTGTCTCCTCCTCTCAGCCTGGATCTCCCAGGGGAACTGACTTAATGCAGCCAGTAGAGCTCCCCCTTCAGGTCTGGAGTGGAAGGTGTTGTGTGCTGAACAAACCAAGGTGTCAATCCTTCCTTGTACCAGTGTAACCTGTGGCAATCCCCCGCAGGGGTGCCACATTCCCCCCTAGTTAAACTCAGTCCTCCGGGACTGAAACATTTTTCATAAACATAACAGGTTATAACTATTTACACTTGATTATTGAACAGAGTCTTAAAAATGAAAAATTTACAAAAACCAAGGAAAAATAAGAAAACAGGTTACCAGTCCATACAGCGCTAGTCCATTCGCTGCAGGCTGTTTAGGGGGTGTTGAAACAGGGATTTGCCACTACCAGTCCTGTGGCTATGGTCCATTTTAAAAATAAGAAAAAGGGAAAGTTCAAGAGTCCAACAGGTTAAGTCTTTTAGGAATTAAAAATCATAACTATATACAATACGGGTGTATCTGCTTAGGAGGCCTGGCTTCACTTATACCACCCCCAGGCACTTTCTTTTCCTAACTTGATGTGCATGGGGGCCAGTCCAGTTCCTCCACCCTTCTATACACTACCACTAATAACATATTTTCATTCTGAACATATTTACATTTTAAACATTTTCACATTTTCCCACATTTTATCACCTACTCTCTGTATCTAAGTGGTGGCTGACCAAAGTTACTACGGGTTGACCTGCGTAGCACTGGTGTGTTACTAATGTCTGTACCTGATGCAGTGTATGCTCTCTCTCTCAGTCTATCAGATCTACGTGTTGTTGTAATACCGTAGTATTGGCGTAGTCTCTCTAGTGGACTGGCAGATTCACCGATTGCAGGGATCTCTGGTTCCGGTACAACGGGTGGTTCTTGTATTCTCGGTACTTCTACTGCTGATGGAAACGTTAAAGTTGGGATTAGATATGTACCTTCTATTTGAGGCCAATCTGCTGGTAACTCTCCAATAATTGTCTGGACTGTCTTTGGCTTCTCTTGCTCTTCTAGCTTTGGACAAGGTACATCTTCCTCTGGTTGAAGCTGTTGAGGGCACTTTTTCAAATGATCTCTGGACACTGTTGCTGTAGTTTCACCATGATCCTTACTGATTAAACAGGTTTTCTGGTTATCAAAATTGGATGGTAATACAGTGTATGGTTCTCTTTCCCACTGATCATCTAGTTTGTGCATTCTTCTTTTTCTTCTCAAAACCAATTCACCTGGTGTTAAAGGCGTTCCTTGTGCACTTTTGTTAAAGTTAATTTCTTGTCTTCCTCTAGATCTTTCCAGACTTCTTTCAACGCATTCTTGGATTTTCTGGTATTGTTCTTTCCTTCTAATATCCCAATCTGTATCTGTAGTATCTGCTTCAGGAACTACTATGCCTAACTCAAAGTCTGCTGGTAATTTTCCTGGTCTTGCTCTCATGAGGTATGCAGGGGTGCAATTTGTTGAATTTACTGGGATATTGTTGTAAATGTCAACTAGATCTGGTAACTTTTCTGGCCACTGGTTGCGTTCTTCTAAGGGCAGAGTTTTTAACATTTCAATTACCACGTGATTCATCTTTTCGCACATTCCATTTGTTTGAGGATGGTAAGACGTAGTGCGTATTTTCTTGCATCCGTAAAGGCGACAGAACTCTTGAAATATTTCAGCTTCAAAGGCGGGTCCTTGGTCTGTCAATACCTGGTCTGGATAACCATGAGGTCTGCAGAAATAAGCTTGAAATGTTCTTGCTGCTGTCTCAGCTGTTAAGTCTTTTACCGGAGCTACCACAAGAAATCTAGAATAATGGTCTACCATGGTAAGAGCATAGGTGTAGCCTGATTTACTGGGTGTAAGTTTGACATGATCTATGGCTACCAGTTCTAATGGTTCTTTGGTGATGATAGGTTTGAGGGGTGCTTTCTGGCTGTTACGGTCTTTTCTTCTTAATGAGCATGGTCCACAATTTTTACACCATCTCTCTATGGAGGCTCTCATGCTGATCCAATAGAATCTTTCACGTAACAGTATTTCCAATTTTCTCCATCCAAAGTGTCCCGATTCATTGTGATACGCTTGCAATACCATTTGAACATCTCTTTTTGGAACCACAACTTGCCATACCATTTCATGTGTTCTTGGGTTAATATACCGCCTGCACAATTGACCTTGATAGATGAATAACCGACTTCTTTCTTTCCACAAATGTTGAGCTTCTAGTGGAACATTCTTTTCAAGTTTGGAACCTGGTTGAGTTATTAACTTCTTTACAAGACTTACTGCTGGATCACTGTCTTGAGTCTCTTTCCATCCATAGTGAGGCAACGGGTTTAGTTCAACAGTCTGACGATTTTGGTAGACTCGATCTTCAGCGATTTGCCATTTTCTACTTTTATGGAAAGCTGGGAGTTCTATTTCCTCTAAGTCATCTTCTTCTTCACTTCCTTGTGGATGTACTTGAGGATTTCTAGAAAGGGCATCTGCATTTGCGTTATTGCGGCCTGCTCGATATTTGATAGTAAAGTCATAATTCGACAGTCGAGCCATCCAACGTTGCTCCAATGCTCCAAGTCTTGCGGTATCCAGATGTGTCAACGGGTTATTATCTGTGAAGACAGTGAACTTCGAAGCTGCGAGGTAATGCTTGAACCTTTCTGTTACAGCCCAGACCAAGGCTAGGAACTCCAACTTAAAGGAACTGTAATTTTCTGGGTTCCTCTCAGTGGGTCGAAGTTTTCTGCTAGCGTAGGCAATTACTCGTTCTTTACCATCTTGCATCTGAGAAAGGACTGCTCCCAGGCCTACATTGCTTGCGTCGGTGTAAAGGACGAATGGTAGGTTATAATCGGGGTAAGCCAGGATTTCCTCACCGGTTAGAGCCTGCTTCATCTGTTGGAAGGAATTTTCTTGTTCCTCTCCCCATTCTAATGGTGACTCTGGAAATCTTCTCTTCTTAGATTGGCCTATCAGAAGATCTTGTATGGGCGCAGCCATCTTTGTGTAGCCCTTAATGAATCTTCTATAGTATCCAACCAGACCTAAGAACTGACGTACCTCGGTGATGGTCGTTGGTCTTTGCCAATCCTGGATTGCTGTTACCTTTTCCGGATCTGGTGCTACTCCATCTGCACTGACCACGTGTCCCAGGTATTGGACTTTAGGTTTCAACAGGTGACATTTGGATGGTTTGAGTTTCATTCCGTACTTTGCTAAAGCCTCAAATACCTCCGCCAGGTGTTTCAGGTGTTCTTCGTAGGTTCTAGAGAACACGATGACATCGTCCAGGTATAAGAGCACCGTTTCGAAGTTTCGATGTCCCAGGCAACTTTCCATGATTCTCTGAAACGTTCCTGGTGCATTACATAACCCGAATGGCATACTATTGAATTCACATAGTCCCATTGGTGTTGTGAATGCAGTCTTCTCCCGGTCTTCTTCTGCAACGGAGACCTGCCAGTACCCACTAGTGAGATCTAATGTGGAGAAATAGTTAGCAGTCTTTAATGCAGCGAGAGACTCCTCTATTCGGGGTAATGGGTAAGCATCTTTGTGAGTGATTTTATTGACCTCTCTGTAATCTACACACATCCTCATTGTGCCATCCTTTTTCCTGACTAGGACTAAAGGGGCTGCCCAGGGACTACTACTATCTCTTATAACCCCGGCCTCCTTCATGTCCCTCAGCATTTCTTTGGCATGTTGGTAGTGACCTGGTGGAATGGGTCTGTGTCTCAACTTGATTGGTGGATGATTTCCTGTGGGTATGTGATGCTGTACCCCTTTAATCCTCCCAAAATCTAATGGATGCTTGCTGAATATCTGCTCAAACTCTTGCACTACCCGGTACACTCCATGCTTCAGGTGAGAAGGGGTGGCATCAGTTCCTACATGCAACTGCTGACACCACTCCTCCTGCTGTCCTTTAGAGTTACTATCCTCCGCCGGACTAGGCGAGGAAACAGGTTCTACTGCCTGTATGTTGTTGTTACAAACAGTATACAGCTTTGCTACAGTAGCATACCGGGGTAACTTTGCTTCTTCTGCCCCACAATTTAACACACGGATTGGTACTCGTCCCTTGCGTACATCCACCACCCCTCTGGCTGTCAGTAGTGTAGGTCTGTGCTCTGAAAATACCGGCTCTACAACTGCCTGGTATTCCTGTCCTCTACAACCTATCGCTGCTCGACACCATATCATCATTTCACTATTTGGTGGTATTACAATAGGAACCGAGTCTATTACCCGCACACTGCCAATTTCTCCCCCAGACAGATTTACCTGTTGCTTGTGGATGAGGGCTCGGATCTCTCGTTGGATGACTCTTGTCCGCCCATAACCAGCAGTTTGAGAAATCTGTCGGAGTAAAAACAACACTTCTCCAAAGCAGTTTTCAATAACATTTGTACCAATAACCATGTAAGGGCATTTTTCATTAGGATTATCTTCAACTACAAATAACCCTTGACCTTTCAACTCCTCCCTCCCCAACTTTATTGTAGCTGCTCTGTACCCCACCTGTTTCTGTGGTTGGCCATTAGCTGCAATAATATAAAAATTGGGGTTTGGGGGTTCAAGATCATCATCAGACCAATACTGCTTATAAAGGATATGCGGGATCGTAGTAACCTGCGACCCGGTGTCCAATAGGGCCGACATGGGAATTCCTTCTAGTGTAATGTTGAGGTACGGACGGCCTCCCACGTACCGCTTACACCTGTCTTTTGGGCCCAGTTGCTCTACTCCTGGGAGTTGGCCCTCGGACCCAGGAATCTCGTGTTTAAAGGGCATCCTCTTGCAAAGTGTCCTGGTTTGTTGCATCGCAGGCAGATGGGTTGTCCTGAAGAATCTGTGTAATCCCAGGGTCTGCGTTGGAATGGTGCGTTGGTCCCCTGCGCGGGCGACCCGGTTCTGCGTTGGAATGGTGCGTTGGTCCCCTGTGCGGGCGACCCGGTTCTGCGTTGGAATGGTGCGTTGGTCCCCTGCGCGGGCGACACGGGTCTACGTTGAAATGGTGTGTTGGTCCCCTGCCCAGGCGACTTGGCTTTTCTCTGCATCCATGGGACATCCTCAGGGCTATCAGCTAGTTGAATTTTACTTGGTGGTGGTGCCCCAGGCGTGTTTTGCAAGAGCTTTAGTACGTAGTCCATGTTTTTAGTTAACTGCAGCACCTGGTTTTGCATGTTATCATTTGCTACAGCTTGACTCTCTGCTTTTGCAGGTTCTGCAGAAATAGGTTTGAAGTCTATGGAAGAAGCATTAGGCTGCCAGGATTGGTTGGCAGGTTCTGCAGGTGTTGGATCTCTTAGCACAGTTATAGCACGATCTTTTAAGTCACTAAAACTCACTGTTGGGTGATCCAATACCCACATATGCACTTGTTGGCGGTGATAGTCTGATCTTAATCCTTCTGTAAACTGTTCAGCAAGCATTTTATCCTCTTCCAGTACACTGGCCGGGTCTATCTGTTTCAAGGACCGGAGTGCTCTTTGTAAACGGAGGGCATAGTCTCTGATGGTATCCTGCGATCTCTGCTTACACTGATAAAACAGCATCCTCAATTCAGACTGTGTGCGCTTCTCAAACACCGATTTTAGCTTATCAAACACTTTGGCAGCAGAGTCCCTGTCAGCATCTCTCCAGGACTCAGCCTCCAGCTCCGCTGCGCCTATTAATTGTCCCAGCACAACGGTAGCCTGTTGCTTCTGTGTCATAGCATACATGTCCAGCATTGC
This sequence comes from Allobates femoralis, assembly GCA_033576535.1. Lineage (NCBI taxonomy): Eukaryota > Metazoa > Chordata > Amphibia > Anura > Aromobatidae > Allobates > Allobates femoralis. Next base: position 494,450,821 of record JARQOC010000001.1, on the reverse strand, counting down.
ACACATCTTATGCTTAAATGTTGCTAACGTACCAGGTTTACCTTCATATGTTGGTAACCACTTGGCACCCGGTACATACGGCATAGTTATAGGCATTATTTGGGCTGCTGCTTCAGGTACTGCGTTCTCGCCATTTCCCCTGTCAGGGACCCGCACATCATCCGTGTCACTCATGGTGAGGCCCCCCTAGTTAATGGCTGCCAACCTGTAAGATGAAAACTGGTTTCTTTAGCCGTTGGCGGCTCTGTAGCTGGAGCGGGCACCTCAGGTCTCTCTCTAACAGGGAGCTGCGCTTTCTTCAATCTCTCCGGCAGAGTGGAAGGGGGCGGGGCTTATCTTCCCGCTCTTTCTCCTGCTGTGACGCAGTTGTAATTTCTGAGGCGATGTAATGGCGGCCGCACAAACAGTCAATTAAATAAAGTCTTAAGGCGCACTTCACCTGGTAAATACCAGGCTGGTTTGGATCCTGTTCGTGACGCCAGAAAAATGATGAGGCCAGGGCTGTGGGGGGTACTCGGTCACCGGGTCTGCTGAGTAGGGAGTCACAGGTGGACGGTATCCCGGTGCCGTGCCCTGGGGATCATTTGAAGGGGGATGAAGGGATTATTTACAGGGGGACGTGACGCCACCTGTAGGGTCTGGTAAGGTGGTACCAGCGCTGCCAGCCGGCCTCTGAGGTGATGGAGGGGGCAGCAAAGTGTGGTATAGCTCCCCACAGGTGGAGCTTTACCTCAGGGCAGCAATAAGGGAAGATGGTGAGGGAGGGCAGCGAAGGAGGATGATGGTGGATTATAGCTGATAAACAGTCACACATACACACAGGGTTAGTTGTTCCGGTACCTTTTTACTGAGGAACATAACAGGTACAGTCTTGAGTATTAACCGGGTCCCTGGTACAATTTAGGATCAACTCCTTGGAAGGATATGAGGCCTCCTTTATTTCTATTCTCTGCCTTGAGGGATGAGTCTCTCCTGAGTTTGGACTCTCCAATCCTCTGATGTCTAGAACTAACAATCAGGCCCTTCTGCGGGAACCCGGTTTATCCTGTGGCCCCTGGTCCTCTGTTTGGTTAGTTTTTAATATTTCCTCTATCTTCCTTCAGGGCTAAACTTCACCTGAAACTGCTGGGTTTTTACTGTGGCTCTGTAAGCCCACAGCATCGGACTCCAGTGTCCGTTTGTTCCTAAGGGGAATATATTTTGGGTCCCTCTTCTTATTCCCTACCTCTTCTCCTTGCCTCCGGCCCCTTCCCTGGGGTGTGAACAGCCGACAATTGTCCCTTCTGGTCCTGGTATTTCTCTTTTTCAGAGACCAGCAGCTCAGCCTCCTTCTCCTTTCCTCTCCTCACACGAACTCTCCCTAGCAACTGTCTCTTAGGACCAACTGTCTCCTCCTCTCAGCCTGGATCTCCCAGGGGAACTGACTTAATGCAGCCAGTAGAGCTCCCCCTTCAGGTCTGGAGTGGAAGGTGTTGTGTGCTGAACAAACCAAGGTGTCAATCCTTCCTTGTACCAGTGTAACCTGTGGCAATCCCCCGCAGGGGTGCCACACTTGCCTGCTCTGTCCCCCATCCCATAATACAGTGCTTTAGTTTTACGGAGACGGTGTTCTACTTTTTGAAGCAAGAAAATTCGTAACTGGGATCGGGTTGACATTATTTTGGTCAGTAAAGCAGGGTCAGGGGAGGCAGCATAACTGTGCTCCAAGGATTGTAAAGTGGAGAGATGGGAGTTCAGAGCTTCATTATACAAGCGTTTGGAACGTGCAGCCAGCTTCAACAGGTGGCCCCTCATGACAGCCTTGTGGGCAAACCATAGCGTGTCAGCTGGGACAGAGTCAGAGCTGTTAAGGTGGAAATATTCTGTCAAGTAGTCTCCAATAATCTCGCAGTTATCAGGGGAGGTGAGCATAGATACATTCAGTGACCAGTGGTACGGAGCAGCGCCGGAAAATTTATCCTCCAGTGTAATAGATACTGGGGCGTGGTCCGACCACGTGATCACATCAATGTCCGAAGCTACACAGTACGGCAAGAGTGAGTCATTCAGTAGCAGAAAATCTATACGGCTGTATGATCGGTGTCTTGAGGAAAAAAAGGAGTAACCCCTTTCTGAACCATGAAAATAGCGCCAAACATCATGGAGTTTAAATGAAGCTACTACAGGAGCCAAATCAGAGCGGTAGGCAGTGGGAGCTGAGCCATCAAGGGACTTCTGAATTGGAGCATTGAAGTCACCTCCAATGACTCTATGGCCTGGCATGGCGGGAGAAAGATCTTCAAGGAGGGACCTAAGAAAGCCAGATTGACCCGTATTGGGGGCATAAATTGAAAGGAAAGTATACATAACATCATTAATGCGACAGGTTACCGCTAAATATCTCCCCTCTGTATCGGTCACACACTTTATCAATTCAAAGGTTAGGGTTGAACGGAGAAGGATCGCCACCCCAGCTTTCTTAGATATAGAGTTCGAAAAAAATTGGTGAGGGTAGAAACGTGAAACCAAGCGGTGGTTGTCTCTTTCCAGAAGGTGCGTCTCCTGTAGCAGCACAATTTCTGGCTGCGATTTTTTCAAATAATTGCGTAGGAGCGCACGCTTCTGGGGAGAGTTCAAGCCATTTACATTAAATGATATCACTACAATCGGCATAGTGAAGTAAATATAACATTCAAACGTACGTAATGCATCGTAGAAACAATAGGTTTGAAGGAGTGAACTGAGAGAGAAAGAGAGGGGGAGGGAAAAGAACAGGTAGTAAAATACAGAAAAAAACAGAGAGACATTAACAAATGTGCGGTCTCACACCAATTAAGGGACCACACCGTCGATGTCGCTCCAGCTGGGGCAGGGATGAATCCAGCTCGAGCAGCCGTCACTCAGAGCAACGGTAAACAAAATGGCAGAGAAAAAATTCAAAACAATAAGGAAAAGGAAAAAGAAAAAGAAAAAAACAGTCAAAATTTAACAGTTCTCAGAGCGGCAAAAATCCACTCAATGGGGAAATCCCTCAGGGCACCCTAAAAGAAGAAAACCCAGAAACAGAGGGAAACGATCACCTGAGGGACCAGTACCAAGTCCAGGACGTCCGTTCCCGGGGGTTCAATAAAACAGAGCCATTCCGGCGGCGGAGAGGATGCTGTGTAGTCAAGCCACTTCCCATTCTACTTCCAACCTCTTCTGATTGAGTCGTGGTTCACCGCAGTCAGGATCTGAATGGGCACGGTCTTGCAGTGTCGATGATGGTGGTTTCGACTGAGAAAATGGAAGAAGGTCCCACTGCTTAAGTAACTTCGCTGCCTGCACAGGGGTTAAGCACACATGGGTGACATCGTTGCGTCGGATGATCAGACGTGTGGGGCGTCCCCATCTATATGGGATCTTCTGTTGCAGCAGGACAGATGTGTAGGGCTTGAAAGCCCTACGCAGGGCCAGGGTACCTGGGGATAGATCAGGATATACTTCCAGACTTGCAAATCGATCAGACAGGGTAGGAGACTGACGCAGGGCTGTCAGGAACTCTTCTTTAGTTTCAGCAAAATGAATGCGACCAAGTACATCCCTCAGGAGATCCGCTCTTACTCCAGGTGGTTTCGGGAGTCTATGGATCCTGTCTATGATCAGATCTCTCGGAGTCAGGGTGGGGAGGACCTCAGCCAAAAAGTCCCGTAGCAGGGTTCTAAGGTCTTGTGGGGGCACCGACTCCGGGACTCCCCGTAGGCGCACATTGTTACGCCTGCTACGGTCTTCTAAGTCTAACTGCTTCACCCCAATAGAAGTAAGCTGACGGTGTAGTTGTTCATTTTCATCTAGGAGCGCATTATGAGATGCCACCAGCTCCGTCATCTTCCGCTCCAGGTGGTCAGTGCGTCCTCCTAGCTCTGCTACGTCTCCCTTCAGCTCCGCTACTACTGACCTTATGTCGCCTTGTATGGAGGCCCTGAGGTCACTGAAGAGCCCCTTCATCTGGGCGTGGGTTACCGGGTCCTCCGCTCTCGGGGCAGCTGAGGAATCCGAGGAGTCCTCCCGAGCTGATGTCTCCCTGCGCGCTGCCCGGGCAGCACGAGGCGAGGGAGGCGCCATGTCTGCAAGCAGATCCTGGGCCCCGCGGCCTGGTGGAAAGTAGTCGGACACCCTCTTCGGTAGGAGGGCCTGGCCCGTTTTTGACTTGCCCATCTTATGTACTAGTCCAGTGGCTAGAAATAGTAGCGATTCCGCCGGGCTTGGACGCTGGTAAGCCGCTTCAATTCCCCGGGAACCGGGAGCTCCTGTATCACGCGGCTGGCTTCATGCACGGCCTAGCCACGCCCCAAGATTGAAGCCCTTTCTTCCAAATTAAGGGCTCGGACACACTCATCCGAGTTTGACTAAAAAGACTCTGAAAGGGCTGGAGCAGTGACCCTGAACGGCCTCTCCGTCTCTGGACGGGAGTGTCAGCTGATTGTGTTTTTGTGCAGCTTCAGACTCCCCATCCAGACAGGAAGAGGCCGTTCAGGGTAACTGCTCCAACCCTTTCAGAGTCTCTTCAGTCAAACTCGAATGTAACTAGGAAAGTGTGTCCAAGCCCTAAAACATATAAGCATGGCTATGTTTAACCACACCCTACATAAGTTGGCTAAAAGGATAAAGAAAAATGTGTTATTGTATGAAGAGGCCAAGGTTTAATTCTTTGAACATAATACCAAAAGATACGTTTGGCACAAAGCCACTACCACATATTGACAAATGAACTCCATACCCACAGTGAAGCATGGTAGATGCAGCTTTATGCTTTGGTTCCATTTTTCAGCGCCTTTAAATGGAGCTTTAGTCACGGTGCAAGGAGGTACATACAGTTCCAAATATTGGTCAGTTTTGCATCAAAATATTCAAGCCTCTGATAAAGAACTGAATATGCAAAATAAGCAAAAAATGCCTTTGCCAGAAGTAGATTAAAGTTTTGGAATGGGCCTGCCAGAGACCAGACTGGAATCTAATTGAAATTCTGTGGATTGACCTGAAGAAGACTGTACACAGGAGATGCCCTCGCAATAACACAAATTTAGAGTACTATTTTGAGGAAGAGTGAGCAAAGATTAGCAATTCTTGATGTGCCATGCTAATAGACTCGTACTCAAAAAAGACTCATTGCAGTTATAAATTCAAAAGGTACGTCAATAGCACAAGTTTGACTGTATGTGTTTTTGCAGCCACATTATTTTAGTTCTTATTTTAGGCAACACTAAATTTTCATTGCCACAATAAGCTTTGGTGAGTTTTTGATGTTGAAGAATGTTACTTTTACTAATTAAACTAGACTACTTGCAATTTTTTATAGTGTGTTTTTTAACATGTCTTTTTATCTCTTTTCTTTACTGGGGTCTCATTTGGTATGTCATGTTTGAAGAACAGCTGCTTTGATTTTGACGCTTGCTGGAATTTGTTCATAGAAAAAAAACTTTGGCACCATGCCGAAGTTTTTTCTATGAACATTTTGTCTATATTTTACTTCAGAGCACCAAATATAAAAGTATAGCAGACCTACTACTATATTATTTATTGACTTGCTGGTATTTGGCAAAACTTCATGTGTGTATTATATGCATTTTTAAAGGGGTTATCTGGGCTTTTGCTATAATTCATATGTGTATATAGGCTGCAAAATGTTGACAATTTGCAATATACTTGCTGTCAACATTTTGCAGAGTTTCCTAGATATTGTATATTTACAGCAGGAGGAGAACGTCTAGGGGCCGTGTTTGTGCATGTAAATGAAAACTGGTTGTTTCCTCCCAGTCTCCTACAAACAAGCCCCCTCCCTTATTTCCAGTATGGCCAGCCGCCCCCAGGACTCCCACAGCCCGCCCCAACCCCTAATGTCACCACCCACCCCCTACTCAAAACAACAATCCACAGTGTACTGATACAAGGTGCTGAATCTGTTACTGTGAAAGCGATTTGGCACACTGTGTCAGTGCAGCAGGAAGCCGGTGCATGTGTGTGCCGCTCACCCTGTGTGCATTGGAGATAAGGACCTTCGCCCGGGTCCCTGTGCTGTGCACAAACATGCCCCCTAGATGTTCTCTGCCAGATGCAAATATGTGATATCTAGGAAACCCTGCAAAATGTTGACAGCATGTATATTGCAAATTGTCAACATTTTGCAGCCTAGATACACATATGAATTATAGCAAAAGGCCAGACAACTCTCATTTTTGAAGCTGAAACACATTTAAATCCCATATGGGTTTTTTGCTTGTGGTTTTTCCATTAGTAATAATCATGTATGTAAAAATTGTATATGAAACTTAGAATATCCAGAAGAGAATCTGACGTTGCAAATTTGAAACAATCAACCCAAGTCAGTTTATGCTGAGTAGAAAAAAAGCACAGTGGGCATGAGATTTCTATAAATCCTATCAACTTTCCTGGAAATGTAAGACAATGCGTATTTTAGCACAGTGATAATACATATTGCTAAGACTTCATCATGGGTGCACAGTCTGAAAGTGTAAAAAGAATGCAAATTATTGTTGGTATGATTTTTTTTACATAACAAAAACCTGTCATCTTAAAGCACCACTCCTGCATCTTATTTAAATGCACTGTTAGAGTGGTACCTTAAATGTAAGTTCCATTGCCCTCTGTATTATACTCACCTGGCGTCTTCATGTTTTTCCATTGTCGCTTTGGTTGGTCTCCTGTGATATGTGACGGCAGCTCCACTGTTTGCTGGAGCGCGCTGGAGGTCACGTCTCTCTGCACCACTATGAGAGTCTTGTTCTGGACTTATTCTGGCTATGTTAGCAATGCATTGAGAACTTTTGATGTAACTTCTGACTTCAGAAGTTATGGGCACAAGATGGCGTCACTGGACTAACATGGCATTGGTAAAGGTGAGCAGAGGACTTATATTTAGAGTGCCACTCCAGCACTGAAAAAAACAACTAAATGGTGGACTGGTGCTCCAATAAAGGTGCGTAGACTTTTTTTATATCCGCTGGACTTAAACAAGTGATATCAGGTTAAAGTTCCTTTAGGGGATTAAAAAAATAAAAAAATAAAAAATCTAAAAAAGATAAATGAACACAAAAACAAATCACCGCCCTGGTTCCTATGTATTTAAACAACAAAGGGCACAAAAGATAAAAGAAAAAAGTGACAAAATTTAATTTGGTTCCATCCGTCGCACATTTATATCTACCCCTCTATAGCTTACCCATCAAAAACAAGCTTTCAGATATCTCAAAGGATGGAATTTTTTTTACTATGGGTATCACATTATGGCAAATCGAATCTAAATTTGCTTAGTTTATTTTGTGGGTTTTTTTTTTACTTTTTTTTTAAAAGTGATAGAATAATTAGTTTCCGTAAATGTGGTATCACTGTGACTGCACTGTCCTGTAGAATCAAGTGAATAGGTTTCATTTTTTACAGCACAGTGAACATAATAAAAACAATGTCAGAGCAGCAATTGTTTATTTTTCACCCCAAAATGCATTTTTGTCATTATTTTAATGCAATATTTAGTAAAGTCAATGATTGCATTCAAAGTTAAAACTCTTACTACCAAAAATGAGGCAGATGAGGCTATGAAAATAGGAGTAAACAAACTAAATTGCAAAAATTAAAACAGGTCATGAAGGAATGGGTTTATGTTCCACTTTACAGGTTGACTAAAGACCCAGTTACACACACAGATAATTGTGCAGAGATTGTTCGCAGATCTCTGGTTGCAGTGAAATCATGGACACATTGCTCCATTTTGTGGCTGTGTACAAATATAACAATGTGTCCATGATTTCACTGCAACCAGAGATCTGCGAACAATCTCTGCACAATTATCTGTGTGTGTAACTGGGCCTTCAGGGATAACATCTCTGCTTATGGAGTGTAACATGGCAGGTCTGGTATTCCATTATGAGGGGACTTAAACACCAGCAACAATGTTTTGACTCTGTGGCAGCTTCTGTGATTGAGTAGTCCATGCCGAATACCTAGTGATTCCGAACACGGACTTCCCAGTTGAGGTTTGGGGGTGTGGAGCTGTAAAAAAAGCAAATAGTGATTAAACATAATTATACTAACCGGGTCCCACCGCTTTTACTTCTGGGGCCACTCGTTAACTTCCAGGATATTCACTTCGAAGGGACCCAACAGCTAATCACAGAATTGCCATTTGGGATTGGCTGTTGGAGTAATCAGGAAACAGCTCATATATTCTAGTTTCAGATACAGCGGCCAATCACAGTTTATTAAAACAAAATAATGGGCTTCCCTGTATTTTTATTGCCAGCCAAGGTAAAGCCAGGCAGCTAGTGGTGGCAGACCAAGATGTCCGCTTTATCTGCACTGAGAATCAAAAATACAGTGAAGCGCTACACAAATTTTTTTTACTCATTTATTTATTTATATATTTTTACAGTACAATGGTGTCAATAATTGGGTGAGGGGTCCAACAGTCAATCACGGATGCTGTCATATCTGTGATTGACAGCTGGAGTAATCTGAAACCAACCCATACATTCTACTATTCTAGAATGTATGGGCTAATTCCAGATTACTCCAACAGCTAATCACAGATGACCATTCTCTGTTATTTGCTGTTGGGTCCCTCTGCAATGAATATACCAACAATTAATAAGTGGCTTCGGAAGTAGATGCAGTGAGATGGCAGGACAGTGGGACCCGGTAAGTATAATGCTGTTTAATCACCTACAGTATCTGCTATCTTTTACAGCCCCCCAGCCCCCATTCCATAACTTTAAAGTCCGAGCTCAGGGTTTGGACTCAAGTTTGAGTTACGTTCGGCCCCAAACCTGGACATTAAAAAAGTTCGGGCGAGTCCGACGAGCCCGAACATTGGTGGGTTCGCCCATCACTAGTGCAGAGGTATGAGAGGGACTAACATAATGTTGACCAACATCTAAACTTTCAGACCTAACAGTACCTTCCTCCCGAGGAGAGACCTCCAGACTCTCACCACCCGGTTTATCAGGAAACAGAATGAAACCCAGCAATTAACTTATCAGCATGGATGTACCACTTAAGGACCCACAATGCCTTTCTGGCCCATATCTTTTCCAGTGTATTAAATATTGAATGAAAGTTTGCACTTTTTCAGGGTCAATGATTTGTCCAATTTCATACTCTTCCTTATTATCAACTAATGCAGGACCAGGCGGAAAATGTGATATCATCTGTATTTGGGATTTCATAAGGAGAGATCTATGAAGGATGTTGGGAATCTTAAAGGTATGTGGCCACAGGACGTTTTTAAAGCAGTACTGAACGCAGCAAAACCTGAGGATCCTAGAGTCCTTGACAGGAGATTAGCTATTATCTTGTCTGCGTTTTTTGCGCGTCTTTTGTGCGTTTTTTTGTCCATTTTATGTGCGTTTTTTGTGCGTTTTTACTGATTTTTTTTAGCTGCATTTTTCCTGCGTTTTTTTCCATTGACTTTAGCAAAAACGCAGGAAAATAATTAACATGTCAATTCTTTCCCATCCGCACCAAAAACGCAGGTATTTGACAGTTCTTGACACTTGCAAAACTAATGTGTGGGCACAGTGTTTCTGTGAAATACATTTTTTTTGCTGGGAATCAAAACCGCAGGAACAAAATAGCATAAATTACCATAAAACCAATGGTTTTCTGCTGCAGAAACCGCAGGAAAAACTCAGCAAAAACGTCCTGTGGGCACATACCCTAATGCTGTCAGGAAGCTTAACCCTGAAATCAAACAGGTAAACCACCTCTAAGAAGGGAAAAGGTCTAATAAGCCTGGGGGTGAGCTTAAAGCAGTTTGCCTTGAGTATTAAGTTCTTTGTGGACAACCACACCAGATCCCCAACCACCAAATTTTCTCCCTGAGGCCAATGTTTATCAGCAACAACCTTCTGGCCGACAGTCGCTTTCTGGAGCTGCCAGCAAATCCAATCCCGTATCATCCTCAATTTATTAGTGGTCTCAGAAACCCCAAGAATATTTTTTCACCCTTTGAGGAAAGGCAGGGAACCTGGGATGAAACCAAAAGTTACAAAAGAAGGGAGATATGCAAATTGTAACTTCAGTGAGGAAGTGAAAAACTCTAATGTCACCCAATAAGGGTCCTTATTCCTTGTAGTCATAATCAACTCTTTAGCAAGCCTTTTAAAATGACCCAGGATCAGAACCACAAACTGCAGATGCTGTGTTTCGATGTGACTGCCGCTCATCAGTGCAGTGTGGGGGAATTCTGACCTGGCTGGATGAAAGGCTGAGACGAGGTCTGGGGAACTAGCTATTCTCCTCATGTAGAGGAATCTGCCTGCCGACATCTTAAAATAAAAAACCCGCGAATAGCGATATATTACCATCTCCCAAAGGTACATAAAGATACATTTAATCCCCCAGGACGTCCCATAATAGCGGGAATTGACTCTCTAACATCTAATTTAGCAGCATATGTTGATTCTTTCCTAAACGAGTCTGTGAGGAACTTAGGTTCTTTTCTTAGGGATTCCACTCACTTGATACAGGTACTACAAGGAATAGAATGGAAAATAGACTATCTATTTGTTACGATTGATATAACTGGGTTATATTCTAATATCGACCATAATATTGGTCTCCAATGTTTTAGATTATATGTAGATAGGCTATGCAATGTTTCTGCAACACAGAGAGAATTTCTAGTACTGAGTATGGCCTTTATCCTGAAAAATAATTTTTTTAAATTTGAGGAGACGGTATTCCATCAGTTACGGGGGACAGCCATGGGCTCGAGGGCAGCACCTACGTATGCAAATCTATTTATGGCTGCCTTCGAGTCCTGGCATATCCTCCATTCTAAACATCGGAGCAATTTAATTGTATACAAACGTTTTATTGACGACATTTTTATTATATATGATAATGCAGGTAATACGATTTTGGAATTCTTGGATTCGATCAAGACTAATCACTGGGGTATAGAACTGACCTCCTTTTTTGATAGAGAAACTGTCTCTTTTTTGGACCTAAATATCTATGTGGACGATCTTGGAAAAATTATGACAAAAAATTTTTTAAAAAAGTTGACGCCAATGGATATGTTCATTATGAAAGTAGTCACTATAGACCATGGTTGAGAAACATTCCCAAAAACCAGTATTACAGAATCAGAAAGAATTGTACCTCTGATGCTGTATTCAAAGAACAAAGTAAAATATTACGAGAGAGATTCCGTGAAAGGGATTATCCCTCTAGGTTAATTAAGGAAGCTTACAATTCTGTGAAAAGTTGTTCTCAAAGTGACCTCATAAAACCCTCCCTAAAAAATAGTGGTAGCAACAATAATTTTAATATTAATTTTGTGACTACTTTTTCGCTACAACACCAGCAGGTACGTAATATTTTGGAGAAACACTGGGGGGTGATTCTTAATGACCCCATCCTTAATAGAGTGGTCCCTAAAAAACCATGTGTGACTTTTAGGAGGGCTCCGACTATAAAAAACGTTCTGGCACCAAGTGTGCTGAAAAGCCGCGATTTCAAACAGCCAATATCGTCCTATGGGAAAACAGGTAGTAGGGGTTCTTTTCGATGTAACAAACGAGGGTGCAAGTGTTGTCGTTCTATAAGTAACAATATAGACAGTTTTGTGTCTTTTAAAAATGAAAGTAAAGTGTTTGATATTAAGTTTAGAATGACTTGTCAGACAGATTATGTTATTTATTTAATCCAATGTGTTTGCGGTAAGCAATATGTGGGAAGGACTTCTCAACCTTTACACAAACGTGTAAACTCCCACAGATATAATATCCTAAGAGGTTATTTAAAGCACGGTTTGTCTAGGCATTGCACCGAGGTTCATCATGGAGATGTCAAATTGTCCATTACCCCTATTGACCATGTACCGGAAAATATACCTAGGAGATTGGAGGCGTTAACTAAGAGAGAGACATACTGGATTTTTAAACTTGGTACACTGCGGCCGGGAGGGCTTAATGAGGTGAGTGATCTTTTTTAAGTGGGTATTTTAATATATAAACATAATTGTGCACTTACAATATGCTTACCTTTTAACATCATTAACAGTGAGGAAACCTTTCATGAGATCCTCCAAATAACCTCATTTTGGCTGAGGCCTATTTAAGGTAGAATTGATTCCAGTTTTGAGGTCCTATTTTTGTAATGTTGCTTACCCTTTAGATTATTGAATGTCTTAGTGGCCTAGTGGTCTGGTGTGTTATTTCACATGAAATTGAAGTTTTAGATTTTGGAACAGAGCAGGTTCAAATCCGGAATAATATCAGCTGTGATTTTATAAATTAAATTATTGATTTTTTATTATCATGAAGAGGACATAGACGTTTTTTTAATAATTAGGATATAGTGTTCCCTTTCTTATGTTTTTTTTTCCCTCTCCTATTTGGTATACACCTAGATGACCAATGAAATAGAAGATGTTTGATTGTAGTGAACTAGAGTTGTGAGATCTTGGCTAAAAAGAGCTCTTGTCACCTAAACACTAGATGGCTTGGTGGGATAGTGCATGTGTTTTAGTTTTAATGGGTTATTCTAGATTGATGACATAGTAGGTTCAAATCCTGGATGAACCTTATATCATAAATGTTTTATTCTTTATAATTATCAATTTAATGTATTATATATGTGTGATTTGATGTTTTATAAACTTCTGGAATGTTTTGAATGTATTTTAACTGATTTAATCTGTGTTTTAGATGTATATGTTTTTGCTTAGTAAAAGTGGGTGTTTTCCCAGGAAGTAGGAGGGCGGGATACAAACAGTATGACACTATCTTGTGTGTGTATATATATCCTTGATTGTTTTAAGATCTTGATGCCCTGAGGAAGTGGCTTTGTGCCACGAAACACGTGTAGGCAAAATAAACGGAGTGGATGATTTGCTCTGTTTTTATCCTTGTGGTCAGCGCGGCATTTTGATTCCAGCTCTTTATCACTGTTTTCTGCCGACATAAGGAGACAGATAAGCTGATAAGGAGACTTATGGCTGCAATGCTCCTCTGGGAAATTGTCACTTCAGTGAGGAAGTAAAAAACTCTAATGCCACCCAATAAGGGTAGCAATCCTTGTAGTCATAATCTACTCTTTAACAAGCCTTTTAATGTGTCGCAGGATTTGTGCCAGAACAGAACCCCAAACTGCAAATACAGTTTTTTTTTACTTCCTCACTGAAGTGACAATTTGCATATTTCCCAGATGAGCATTGCGGCTATAAGTCTCTTTATCAGCTTATCTGTCTTCTTATGTCGGCAGGCAGATTCCTCTCTATGAGGAGAATAGCTTGTCCCCCAAAACAAAGGAGACAAACTCAAAGACTCATGATGTCTATTATTAAGGGCAAACTCCACCAACAATAGGTAAGCCCCACATTCATGCTGATTGTGACAACAAAGTCACCTAAGATAATTTTCAGCTTATTGGTTAGTCCGGTTTGAAAGACCATTAAACAGGTGGTATGTTGAGGAAAAGGACAATTCTTTTCAAATTCAACTACAAAAGGCCTTCCAAAACCGGGAGCTAAACTGTGTACCTAAAAAACGAGGAAGAAACTCACCAATATTAAAATCTTCCTTCATTTCTTTATTGTTAAAATTACAGTGCAGTACAAAGAGATGCCAGGCATGTCTGGAAGATGGCCATTTCATGCCGCAATGCACTTCAACAGGTCCTATCTGGGGGGAGGGGGTGTTCCTTTTAAAGTGGTTTCAGATTGAGGGACCCAATTTGTAAACTTTTAAGTGCTTTTTGTTGTCATCTGGGGATGCATTTATCTTGTTCTCCTGCATTTTAACCTCAGTCAAATGGTCAGTCCAAACACATAAATCAATCTTTAGAGACTTACCTTGCCTGCTTCTTAAAACCAGGAAGATTGGTAAATCTACTTACCTTAGGCAGAACTTGTAATATACTGTACAATTGTCATCACGAATCCACTGGTAAGCCATGATTTTTTGGTGAATGTGGTTTATACCCTTAACTCGGTGTTTTCAGTGAGGGTAGGTCTTCGGGTTCCTGAGGAGGAACACCTTTCTTCTTTGCTCTCTTTGGTATGGCAAAATGTACAGAGCAATATTTAGATTATGAGGAACAAATGAAAAGACATGGCTGATAAAAAAAACGGTCGTCTGGTCCAAACCTCTGTGTGAATAACTATATATGGTTGTCTACCAGAGAAATTTAGTTAAAACTTCCTTCATGGAAACTGGGTCTTAGATTAATTTCTCCTTATAAGGTGGTTGTTGTTATTAAGACTGTGGCTTTTTGCCCTAAGATCGTTGCTCAAAAAACATGTTGCAGCATCTGAACCATCACCCTTACCACTAAACGTTTACCGTTAGGCCGAAGGCTTCCTGTTTCCCCTCACGGTGCTTTACCATTATGTTCAGTGTCATTCTTAGAAAGTCTACAACAGAGATTCAAAACTTCATTTTCTTTTCTTGCAGATAACTTTAAACAGAGGTTTTCAAAAGCATTTTCCTTCCCCTTTCCATTTTAACATAGACTATTTCTTCAGCATGGATTATCACAGCCTATGCTACAAATCACATCACATTTCACATTACACACTAAAACCATAGATGGTACATTACAGCGTCAATTAAATTAATGACTCATTAATAGAATTACTTGTCCATGCTGTGATAGGAGCAACAATCAGAATGATATGAATTAGACCACGTAGATACGGTACTTTAAATTTAACTTAGTTAAAATGTTAAGTTAAAAAAATAATGAGCCATCATTCTTGTCACAAGATTGATCCACTGGATCAATCCACAGAGAATTGAGTTCAATCCAATTTTTCTGGATTCATGTGAATTTGAATATTTTAAGATTTGATTAGTGGTTCATAATATCTGTACTTGAGACATTTTTGTAGTTTAGACACTGCTTAACTTTTGCTCTTCCACAGTGTGCTGTATTTTACTATGCTTACAAACTGCTTCCTTTATTCCGGACTAGACAGCATCTTGACAGAAAGACTTATCCTTTCCATCGGAGAAGAATGTGTTTACCATGACTTTATCACTCATTTTAATGGTTTAATGTTTATGCCTGTATATCCCATTACGATGATGTCTCTGATGTTTGAAGCCCTACTGCCAATACCAGTTCCTTGACAGGTAAAACTCCACCTTTTTTACAGCACTTGCTTTCATGGAGAGACATTTGCATAAGCAATATTCATCTTCTTGTCCATTTTTGCTGAGGTCTTTCATTAGTTCTTGCATTTTCAGTTCAAAGGAGTGCAATGATCCAGCAACTGAGGTGAATGGGACATTAGCCAACTCGGTGCCATTTGATAAATTTATGGCTTGCTGCAAGTATTAACAAATCACTGGCTAGAGGTATTTTCCTGAGAACTTTATACAATAGGGTATACTTATGATTGGTTGCTATAAGCAATATTTTTTGTATCCAATTTTTATAAATTAGATTTAATTATGTCTGTATGTTAGGAAAGTAACATGAGAGAAAAATATGTGTAGTTAGTATTTGACATTAAAGTGACCCTGAACCCAGAAGCCAACCCCACATCCCCTTCATACCTATGCATGCAGCTTGTGAAGCTGCTGCCATCCATCCATGAATCTTGCAAAACCGCTGGGGCACTCTTCATAAATCATAGTTTTCATATCTCATTTCTGGGCGTTTCTGTGAAATTTTAAAGCCGGAGCAGGCGGGCTTGTGTGCCGCTCTCCCCCTCCCTGTCTGCAATTCTGCACGCCCATGGCTGCGTGCATAAACAACAGAGAGGCGGCTCGCCTCATAGTATGGGCGGTGAAGCCGGTGTGACGCGTATTACGTCACACCGGCTTCACCGCCCATACTATGAGGCGAGCCACCTCTCTGTTGTTTATGCACGCAGCCATGGGCGTGCAGAATTGCAGACAGGGAGGGGGAGAGCGGCACACAAGCCCGCCTGCTCCGGCTTTAAAATTTCACAGAAACGCCCAGAAATGAGATATGAAAACTATGATTTATGAAGAGTGCCCCAGCGGTTTTGCAAGATTCATGGATGGATGGCAGCAGCTTCACAAGCTGCATGCATAGGTATGAAGGGGATGTGGGGTTGGCTTCTGGGTTCAGGGTCACTTTAAACATTGACTGAGCTTAAATTCCTGATATCAAAAATATGTTTCTGCTAACATAACTGTAAAACCCTGTTTTTTTTAACAAACAGGAACAATTTTAAGAAATCATGAAGCTTAGAGATTCGTCATCCTTTCAGGAAGATGTACAGTCACAAAATGGATAATTGCACTTTAAATCGTTTTCCTTGGATGGGTACAACAAGCCACTGAATGTGTTTTCTTTAAAACCTCTAATTTTTATTTGATCCCTTGTGACATGAAAGTAAAAACAGAAGAATTGAGTCCAATATCTGTTACTTGCTGGATTCTAAATATACAATTAGGGAAGCGTTAAACTTGTTGTTTGCCATAACGCTAAACTTAAACTGATGCACTTCTCCATGGCCATTAACTCCTTAGTAACCCAGCCAGGTTTACCAAAAACATGTGCCACTTTACGTGACTATAGCTCTGGAATGTTTCAACATAGTCCAGTGATTTTGAAATTGTATTTTTGTGATACATTATATTTTATGATAATGGTAAATTTAGGTTGATATATTTTGCATTTATATATTAAAATATCAAAAGTTTGATAAAAATGTCTAAAAATTAACAATTTTCAAACTTTTATGATTATGCCTTTAAGGTTGGAAACACATCAGCGTATGAAAAACGTAAAGTTTCTCATCCATGAGAGTGGGACGAATGACATGCAAGTGTGGCATCAGAGTGCAATGTGTGAGGTAGCACTCGCCTAGGGGACTCGCTTGGCAATGGAATGACACCAACAACCGTGTTTTTCCCAAAATAACATAATACAGCAGTTTATTAAACCATCATAAACTGCTGATAACATGCAATACACATTACATTTAACATATAATACTCTACTTATATAATCACACTAGCTGTAGTACCCGGCTACGCCCGGGTTAATAAATAACTGCTGTTAGCTATAACAAAATAGAATTTGAATATGTCATATTAATGACCTGTAGGAAAATAGAAGCTGAGCTGTGATTGGTTGCTATAGGCAGCCTAATAAATCTCCAGCCAACAGTAAACCCTCCCCCTGATAGTATATGTTACCTCACACATACACATAATAGACAGCTTATGTGACTGACATCTGCCTTAATTCCCTATATGGCACATGTGTTGCACATTGGCTGTTTTTAATCAGATGTTTATATTTGGAAAATAAAGATAGCACACGTATGAGGCGAGTTGTGTGAGGTGATTTGTGCACATCTGTGTCTGTCTGTGTGGTGTGTGTGTCCCTGGGGTGTGTATGTGTATGTCCCTGTGGGGGGGGGGGGTATGTGTCCCTATAGGGTGAGTATGTGTGTGTGTCCCTGTGGGGGGGGTCTGTGTGGTGTGTGTGTGTGTATCTGTGTTGTGTGTGTCTCTTTGTGGTGTGTGTCCCTGTGGGGTGAGTGCATGTGTCCCTATAGGGTGTGCATGTGTGTGTGTCCCTGTGGGGGGGGGGATGTCTGTGTGGGGTGTGTGTGCCTCTGTGTCGTGTGTGTCTCTGTGTGGTGTGTGTCTCTTTGTGGTGTGTGTGTGTCCTTGAGGGGTGAGTGCATGTGTCCCTATAGGGTGTGTATGTGTGTGTCCCTGTGGGGGGGTCTGTGTGGTGTGTGTGTGTCTCTTTGTGGTGTGTGTGTCCCTGTGGGTTGAGTGCATGTGTCCCTATAGGGTGGCTATGTGTGTGTGTCCCTGTGGGGGGGTCTGTGTGGTGTGTGTGTCTGTGTCATGTGTGTCTCATTGTGGTGTGTGTGTGTGTCCCTGTGGGGTGAGTGCATGTGTCGCTATAGAGTGTGTGTGTGTCCCCTTGGGGGTGTGTGTGTGTCTCTATGTTGTGTGTGTCTCTTTGTGGTGTGTGTGTGTGTGTTTGTTCGGGTGCGTGGTGAGTATCCAATGTTGGGGCTGCACCTTAGCGACTATGCACTTGCTGTTACTCTTTGTGTGCGTGTGTTATGTATACATGTCCCCGTGCGTGGTGAATATCTCATGTTGGGGCCCCACCTTAGTGACTATATGCTGGTATGTGCTGTTAGTCTTTGGCGCTATCATTAAGCCCCTCTCATTCACAACTGTCAACTGGTAACAGTCACTTTTTCCCCATTATGTAGATAGGGGCAAAATTTTTCGGTGAACTGGAACGCGCAGGGTTAAAATTTCGCCTCACAACATAGACTATGACGCTCCCGGGGTCAAGACGTGCGACTGAGCAAAATTTTGTAGCTGTAGCTGGCAGCTGTCGATTTTCCTCCCACACGTTTCCTTTCCCTTTTTCCCCATTATGAAGATAGGGCCAAAATTGTTTGGTGAACTGGAACGCGTGGGGTTAAAATTTCGCCTCACAACATAGCCTATGACGCTCTCAGGGTCCAGACGTGTGACTGTGCAAAATTTTGTCTCTATAGCTGACAGCTGTCGATTTTCCTCCAATATTTTTCCATTCACTTTTTCCCCATTATGTAGATAGGGCCAAAATGGTTTGGTGAACTGGAACGTGCAGGGTTAAAATTTCGCCTCACAACATAGCCTATGACGCTCCCAAGGTCGAGACGTGTGACTGTGCAAAATTTTGTGGCTATAGTTGCGACGGTGTAGATGCCAATCCCGGATATACACACATACACACATACACACATACACACATTCAGCTTTATATATTAGATTACAGGACATTCACAATTCACATGGCACATACTATATACACTGGAGCACTATCTACCAGCTCCGTCAACTATCAGGAGCACTAACCGTAGCTCCTCTGGCGGTCCCAGTCGCCTAGCCGTATCTACACTCTGTAAACCTACAAGACAGTATTTACATTTATCACATCAGCAGAACCTTAAGGGGACCCTTATAGACCCCGTCTGGTTGTAATGGTAAAAAATGAAAAAAGAGCAGCACGGCTAAAAAGACTGGGTGCAGATCTCTCCAAGAGTATCTCCCATCCACTTACTCCAAAAAAAGGGAAAGCAGCACTCCAAATAGTATCCACACTGCCTTTATTCGGCCTTCAGGTGCATAGTGCGACGTTTCAGGCTAATGAGCCTTTCTTCTAGCAACTAGACACAGCTAGTTCAAAATTTATATACAAACTCATTTACATAAATAATTACATCTCATTACATCCACATGTGACTGTGCAGATGCAGATGAAGCACAGCTGAGCCAGAGCAGAAAAACAAATTAGTCAAGAAAGGCCTGGATATCAGACTGGAACTTAAAACCAGGAAAGGCAAGACATGGTGAGGCAGCAGACTCCATCTTGACTAAGGGCTAGGAGAGACTGAAGGTAACCTGGAAAAATAAGAAATCCTGACAAAAAAAATGTATAATGGCACAACCTGCATGCATGGCACATGATCTGGAAACTGGAGCAGGGCCTGTCCTACCATTTGAAGGTTTAACATTGGTTAGTAACAGTGGGATGAGTGACACATGTAGGCATCATGCTCAGAGAGCCCTGCTACATTTAGGAAACGGACAAGAAGAAGAACCCAAGAAGAGTCCTCATATTTAAAAAATTAGGGCCAGATACTGCCAAAGTGGCATCAATTGACCCAGATTGAAAAAATTTAGAATGGTGAGATTAGTGCAGCACACTGAAAATTAGAACATCGCCTTGTCCAGTGATGGCAAATCTATGGTACGTGTCCCAGGGAGGGCACGCATAGCCGTCTCTGCTGGCACGCGACGCCCGCTTAGAGTGTCAGATTGGAGCAAGGAGACATTTATCCTTACACCAGCCAGCACCAGCACATAACACATGACGTCATGAGGCGGAAATGACAGAATATGTGAGGACTGGAGAAGAGCTGCTATGGAAGCTGGACTAGAAGGTGAGTATGATTTTTTTTAACCTATAAATAGAAATTGCAGCCAAGTTGGGGCAAATACTACCAAGAGGAGGCATAATGGGGCAGATACTACAAGGTGGAGGTGTGATGGGCCAGATACTACAAAGAGGAGACATGATAGGACAGATACTACAAAGAGGAGGTATGATGGGGCAGATACTACAAGAAGGAGACATGATGGGGCAGATACTACAAGGAAGAGACATAATGGGGCAGATACTACAAAGAGGAGGCATGATGGGGCAGCTACTACCACGAGGAGGCATAATAGTGTAGATACTACCAGGAGGAGGCATAATGGGGCAGCTACAACCAGGAGAAGGCATAATGGGGCAGCTACTACCAGGAGGAGGCATAATGGGGTAGATACTACTAGGAGGAGGCATAATGGGGCAGCTACTACCAGGAGGAATTTGTGTACTAAGGGGAAGAAATAGTACAAATAGGGTCTTATCTGAGATACAAAGGTATATTGCAGTGTGTGTTGCTCTCACCTGGAGTGGTTGTGCCAGTCACAACACCTTGTTACACTGGATAGGCTGCAGCACCTCCTGCTGAAAACTATATCAATGGAAGACGGAATAGGAGTTGGCGTGAGCTGCCTCGACACAAAAGAATGAATCCAAGGATTTAACCCAGTTCCGGTTTATTCAATATCTACGTGTTTCTTGAGTAGCCCTCACTTCTTTAGGAGACACAGTCATCTGTGTCTCCTGAAGAAGTGAGGGTTACTCATTAAATGAAATGTATGAAAATGTATTTCTAACTTACATGGGCATATGTTAATGATCCGGGGGGCTACCGTTGCTAGTTTACCTTCGCAGCGGGTCTATGTGAAGCTCCAGGATGTCCGCTGCTAAGGTAAATATTGTGTTGCTATGGCCCTGCGGCTCCGGAAATGATGCGTTCTCCATCATAACAGGAAGGCTACATAGCAGAGCCGACCGAGCCTGGCTGGGGAGCGTGCATTTTGATTACAATAGCACGCCCATAGGGGCGTACAAGAGATAGCAGGAAGTGGCAAAGGGACACAGAGAGGACGCCCGGGGAGCTAGCAAAGCTATCATTAACATACGCCCATGTAAGTTAGAAATACATGTTTTTCTTACACAGTCACAGGGCAGATTTAGCAGACAGAG
This sequence comes from Allobates femoralis, assembly GCA_033576535.1. Lineage (NCBI taxonomy): Eukaryota > Metazoa > Chordata > Amphibia > Anura > Aromobatidae > Allobates > Allobates femoralis. The sequence continues at coordinate 494,429,737 of JARQOC010000001.1, read as the reverse complement.
GGATAGTTAGAGTAGTAATAGGAAGGTGCAGGGACAGGTAGTGATACCTTGGGGAGCTTAATCTAGATGACAGGTTCCCTTTACAGATAGGGACATTATTGCAAGAGACAAGGATGGGGACATTACCACAAGAAGGGGGCCAGGATGGGGACATGACTGCAAGGAGAGGGTTAGGATGGATCACATAACGAGAAGGAGAAGGTCAGAATAGAGCCAATAACTGCAAGGATAGGGTCAGGATAGGGACATAACTGCGAGGAGAGGGTCATAATGGGGACATAACTGCAAGGAGACTTCTGTCTCCAAGACTTCTCGCGTGCTGCACCCGTGCCCTGGAATGTACTGTCTCAAGCATTGCGAACAATTTCTAGCCCCCATGTTTTTAAGCGAGCCTTAAAAACACATCTTTTTAGACAGGCCTATCATCATCAACTCCCTAACATAACTTTCCCCTTTTCCCTGATCCATCCTTTTAAATGTTACACAATCTGCACCTTCCTATTCATCTGTTTTCACATCCTCCCTAAAACCAACAGCACTTAAATACATATAGACAATACTGGCTGTTGACTGGAGCATGTGGCCTCATATCATAACAATGGCTGACCTAGACCCTACAAGCACATCCCACCTACTGTGTCCCCCTATGTCCTTATAAATTGTAAGCTTTTGAGCAGGGCCCTCACCCCAGATGTAACTTGTGAACTCTGTATTACTTTGTTATTGTCATTATTGTCTTTACATTGCCCCGATTTAATTGTAAAGTGCTGTGAAGTATATAAATAGAAATGTATTATTATTTATTAAGGAGAGGGTCAGGATGGAGCACATTACTACAAGGAGAGGGTGAGGATTGAGCACATAATTGCAAGGAGAGGGTGAGGATGGCGCACATAAATGCAAGGAGAGGGTCAGGATGGAGACATTACTACAAGATAGGGACTAGGATTACAGTGTGGAATCTCCTTACACTCCATGCTAAAATCTATCTCCTATCTATCTAATATTCTGCAATTTTTTTGCATAGAGATCAGTCCACTTGCTGTGTCTGGAAAGGACAGTTGGAGCAGCACAGCTTCAATGTGTGGTAAGCACTCATGAGCTTCATGATCCCCTCTGCTGAAGAGAAGACATCAAAAGCAAGTTTAAAATCAATTGTTAAAATAATAGAATTGTTCATCAGGGTGTCAGTACTGTAAGCGCAGTTTAGGGAAGAGACTTGGCAACTTCTGCCTCTCCCCCTGTGCTGTGCTTGTAACGGCCATTGCGGTAATTTAGATTAAATTGCCCTATTGGCACTTCGCTATCAAGAACTAGGTTTTGAGTTACAGTTTGGGCACGCGGTCTCAGAAAGTTTTGCCATCATTGGCCTAGTCTGTCCAGTCTGCCACGAGGGTGAAAAAGTAATTGGAGATCCGTGACATATTCATCTTGATAAAAGTTAGGCAGTCTATACTTGTAGGGGACAACCTGAGGTGTTTATCTGTCAGGATGAGCTGTGGGGTGAGAACGGCGGAAGTGAGCACACAATGACCATGCCTTGTGCAGTAACTCATCCAGGTTGACATAGTAGCATAGGAATTCCTAGACAACCAGTTTGAGGAGATGAGCCATGCAAGAGATACGTGAGTAAGTTTTCCTTGCGTAGGGTCGCCACCAGGTTCACACTATTATCACACATGGCGTTCCCTAGCTCCAGGTTTACTGGAGACAACCTTTGATGAAACTCAGTCAGCATAGCTGTGCACAACTCCCATCTCCAAGAGATGTGTGTGATTCACATCTCCAAGGCGTTTTAATTTCAATACAGCCTGATGGTGGGGAACCTTGGCTGCGCAGTATGGAGGTGAGAGAGATTCTGTATGAACTGTTGGAATATTAAGGGAGAAATCGATGGTGCAGCTGGAGGCGCTAAAGGAAGTGGAGGAGGCAGAAGCATTGGATTAAGAGGTACAGACAGAGGTTTGTCCCAAAAGTATTGGGGATTTCAAGACTTGGGGAGTAGCTTATTCCCTGGCCCCTTAGATAACAGAATCATCCAGTGCCCTGTGAACGAAATGTAA